>JAYESA010000006.1:37774561-38374561 GCA_036927795.1 Iris macrosiphon | reverse complement strand
ATTTGAGGCACTGTCGCAGGCCTCTGTCCAGGGAGGCTCAACTGGCTGGCTTTCTCTCTATATGGCTGCGCCGAGTAGTAGTGCCTGGCGTCGCATCTGCGGACCGTATTCACCGTAACATGCTATGGCCTGCAGTGCGTCTGGTGTTCGGGGCAAGACTGGGCTTGCTCCCTGCCATGGTGTGCCGTATACAAGCTGGCCTGAGGGCTATGACTGACGGGCTGCTCGTCGATAAAATTCGGCGTGATAGCTTTCCCAGGATAGAATTACCATACCTGTATTTGATGGGGTGGTTAATCCTCCATAACCCACGGGTGATGTCTCCCGGTTCCGGCAGTAGTTCGAGGGGTAGTTTCTTGTTGAACTACCGGAAGTCTTCCTGGAATGTGAACACAGTTGTAGACTGTCGGCGGGCGCTAGGGTTCAGTCATAGTTGGAAGCTTTTCTGCACCGTTCCTCCTGTACATCGCAATCAGTCGGGGATTAGGCTCGAGGATTCGGGTAGAGAGAAGACCATTCTTTCTCCCGAAGCTTTTAACTGGTTGGTCTGCATTAGACCATCCTATCTGCTGTATAGAAGCGAAGATCATTGCTTCCTGGAGCCCTACTTGCCCAGTCGGTTTGCCCGGCGGTTTGGGTATGATCAGTTGCACGTAGGCAATGCCGTCACCAGCTTCAGGTCCAGAGGTGGACTTATTGATGGAGCGAGGGGATGGCGATATTTTATCATGGGCTGCACTGGGGCAATTTTTATCGTGCTGGTCATCACACTCTCCACGGAGCTGCGTATCATGCATTCGTATGCCCAGTTCTATGTGGCAACGAACACCTTCCATCGCGATTTTGATATGCATGGAAGCTTTAGGGTGCCCTCTTCCAAGCCTGGGGGAAGAGTTGAAGTCCCCTCGGTTTCTTCCGACGAGGGTGAGGAGTCCGTTACCCCGGATGAGCCTCTGGTGTCGGTCCCTAGGGGTGAAGTACCTCCGCCTACAGGGGCTTTAGTAGTTTCTGGGAAGCGAAGGGCTCCTGCTCCCAAGGAAGCTTCCCCTCGTAAGAGGAAGAAGAAGACGGTAAATCGTTCTCTCCGGATTCCTGGCATTGATGCTCCTGGAGGTGAGCTTGCATCTCCCCGTGCTGGGGACGATTCTTTGATTGGAGGTTCCTCGCCTTTTAGAGAGGGATCTTCCACAGTTCCGGCTGGTGGTGCCGGAGAATCTCAGCTGGATGCCGCCGTCGCTGCTACCGCTTCAGGTAGTGGAACGAGGTCGCCTTCGGGGCTGAGTATAATAAAGTTCCGTATACCTCTAGTGGGATAGGCATCGGGAGGGACTTCTGCCGCGCCTGTGAGCGCACCTAGCACGATTCCAGCCGATGAGCCTCGGTTGGATTTTGAGGAGGACCTGGAGGACTACTTGCCAGTGTCAGTTCGCAGACCCCTTTTTCCAGGTATGACAGCTCGTCTAGCATTATTACGAAATGATTTAGCTGTACAGGCTGCAGATCCGACGTATATGCCATCGGCCAGGGGTAAATATCGTTTTTTATGCCTCTTCTTTGGGAAAATTAATATTGCGTTGATATTAACTTCCTTTTGTCTTCTTTTCAGGGGAAGACCTCTTCGGAGAGGGTGATATAGACGCGCCCATTGGCTCTGTGTCAGGTCCTAGTGGTGACACGGAGGTACCTGATTTTGACGAGGAGACCTCTTCGGGTGCTGGCTTGCCTGTCGAGGAGACTCTTGAGATATCTCAAGAGGAGGACGAGCCTGTCATTGCGATAATGCCTCTTTTGAGCACGCCGGTCACTTCGTCCGGTGTTGGCAATTCTTCCTTCGTCGTACCTCCTGTTGAGGCGACAGCCGTGGCGACATCGTCTGTGGTAATTCCTGGGGGGGAAGTCGCCACCATCGCGGACACTCCCCGCGTTCATGCGAACCTAGTTGCGCTGACCGAGTAGTACACCGGTATCTTCTACACCACTTTGAGAACGCTAATGTCAATGGTGTTGGCGAAGAAGCTGGACTTTGCGTCGCTGAAGAGGTCCTCTCGGTTCTCGATAGAGGCGGTCAGGGAATTCGGTGATGCCGGGGTAGCTGACGCGCTGGAGGTGATGGTTAATAGCTTGGAGCAACCCATTAACGAATACCTGCAGCTAGCTCGAGGCAATATTGAAGCTCTGGTCCAAGCCAGATATGACTCCTTGACTGCGCATCTTGTTGAAAAGAAGGAAGGTCTGAATAAATTCATCGAGACCAATCAGCAGAAGATGGATAAAGGAAAAGTCGTCTTGGAGGAGACTCTCGCCCTTCAAACGAAGTGCCAGGCCGAGCATGACGGCAATGTAGCGAGGGTCCGCAAACTGGAGACAAAGCTTGCTCAGGCAAAGGAGTGGGCTTCTTAGTCGTCGGAAGGTCTAGATGTGGTGAATGGTCGACTGGTCGCAGCACAACAGAACTTGGCGAGTGTAGGAGTCGCCCGTACCGGTCTCCTTCGGGCTAGAGCCGAACTGTCCCTCCTGATAGATAATGAGGCACGATTGGAGCGGGTCTGCGCTGATGTCTTAGATTCTGGGGCTGAGAGGATGGCCGTACTGGCGCAGCAGCTTCGCGACCTGACCGCTCCCCCTTCATGATATACTTTTGCTTTTGCTTTTCAATGTACTCTTACTCTTTTCTGGGAATAATAAAGAGGCTTTTTATCTGACTTTGTGGACCCATCATTTCGGAATGTAAATGACAGATTTGGGTAAAAGTGATATCAGAGGTAGTATGGACGTGATATACTTTCGGTAAGTTTTAGCAGAGCAAATCTATTCAGAGGTCATATGGACATGACAAAATATGATCCAACTAGTTTCGTTTTGGAAGTAGTTTTGTCAGAATGAGATCACCTTATTCCACTTGAGCAGAGGAGGTTTAAGCATAGTACCTTTTCAGGAATTTGCCATTGATAGGAGCCATTAGCAGGTCTCTATTAGGCTGGCCTAACCTGTAAGCGTCGTTTGAGAACGTTGTCTCGATCACGTAAGGGCCTTCCCATTTGGGCTGGAATTTGTCTTTACTCCTGTGAGTAAGAATCTTCGGCCTTCTTACAGCCAAAACTAGCTCGCCGGCTTTGAACACTCTTTCCTTTACTTTTTGATTAAAAGTTCTGGAAATGCATGCTTGGTAGAGCGCGATGCGCTGCTGAGCTTGGAGGCGTTTCTCGTCTAATCCTTCTAGCTCTTGAAGCCTTAAAAGGTCATTCTTTTCTTGAGTTAACTCGTTGGCCACGGCTATCCTGAGTGACGGAATTTGAATCTCGATGGGGAGAACTGCTTCACTCCCGTAGACCAATGAGAATGGTGTACAACCTGTCGGTGCTCATACCGTGGTGCGGTATGCCTAGAGACATTCTCCCAGCTTCTCATTCCAATCTCTTTTGATCGAAGAGACGAACTTCTTTAAGAGCTTGATAATGGTTTTGTTGAAGGCTTCCGCCAAACCATTAGCAGCCGGATAATATGTCGTAGAGGCCATATTTTGTATCCGATTTTTATCGCAAAATCGGTGGAACGCATGGTTGATGAGCTGAGGCCCATTGTCATGGATTATCCTTCGGGGAACCCCAAAGCGGTAAATGACGTGATGCTTGATGAAGCTGGTCACATTAGATGTATTTACCTCTGCAAGAGGGATCTCCTCTGCCCATTTGGAGAAGTAATCCGTGATGGCCAGTATGAACCGGTGACCTCTGGAAGAAGACGGGTGAATAGGACCGATAATATCCATACCCCATGCTTCAAAAGGCCAGGATGCAACCGTGGGATATAGATGTTCGGACGGTTGATGTATGAAGTCTGCATGAACCTGACAGGCTCTGCATCGTCTGGCATACTGGATTGCGTCTGCGATCATAGTGGGCCAGTAATAGCCCATTCTCCTGATACGATCCTATAGCTTAGGACTGGGTTGATGCGCCCCGCACACGCCGTCGTGAGCCTTACGGATAATCCGCTGTGCTTCATCACCAGAGAGACATCGTAATAATAGCCCGTCATAAGACCGGCGATATAGGCATTGTGACGATGCGTCGAAGTAGAAGCGTAATGATCATCTTTTGACAGATATTGCTTCTTTAGGATCTTCTGGCAAGATTCTGTATGCTATAAAATCTATAAAGGGACTTCTCCAGTCTCTCCTGCGAGGATCTGTGTCCACCGTGTAGTTGTATTCGATGTGAAAGTTGTTTTTCACACAGAATAGGTCTCTGTTAAGAAGGATTACCGAATTCTGCCTTCTTATAGGGGTAGCTAAATTTGCATCTAGACTGGCTAGGGCATCATCTTCCAGATTTCGGGACCGAGGTACATGCTCAAGGAAGAATCCTTTGAATTTCATGGCTATCTCGACCGTTGCTCGGTTATAGGGGATGAGGTCGGGATTCCGGACTTCATATATTCCTCTGACTTGATTGACGATCAGCAGAGAATCACCGAAGGCTTCCAGAGATTCGACCCCCAGCTCTTTAGCGACTTGGAGCCCGATTAGTAGAGCGTTGTATTCCGCCACATTGTTAGAATAGGGCTCGCTAAGAGAATATGCTCGGTAGATAACGAGTTTATCAGGAGTGACTAGGACGATCCCTACTCCTGAAACCACGTTTCCCCTGGGACCAGTCCTGGAGGTGCCATCGAAGAACAGTTGCCATGCATCGCCTTCCGTTGCGGAATTACACTCTGCAACTTCATCGGGAATGTCCTCGTATAATTTGGAGGCCTCCGGGATCGGATGAGCAGCTAGAAAGTCAGCCAATGCTTGGCCCTTAACGGACTTCTGAGGGACGTACACCATGTCATATGGCGTTAAATAACATTGCCCAAGTCGCGAGTCGGGAATTAAGGACACTTGGCTTGCTCATCAGTACCCAAAGAGGATTGATCCTGGAGATAATATGAATGGTTTGGCCCGTGACATAGTGTCACATTTTCTGAATAGCGAACATCAGAGCCAAGCATTCTTTCTCCACAGGGTTGTACCGGTGTTCGGCTCCGACCATCATCCTGCTGAGGTAGTAGATAGCCTGCTCGTGGCCCATATCGTTCTTTTGTGCGAGAAGAGCTCCCAGAGAATTATCCATTGCTCGAACATATAGCACGAATGGTCTTCCTATGACGGGATGTACCAGAACTGGCGGGCTAGTGAGGTAGCGCTTGATATCTCTGAACGCTTGCTGACAGGCTTCGTCCCATACGAAGGATACACCTTTCTTCATGAGACGAGAAAAGGGCTGGCATCTCCTGGAGAGGTTGGATATGAATCTTCGGATATAAGCCAGACGACCTTGAAATCCCCTGAGTTCCCTCAGATTGCGGGGTGGTCGCATTTCTAAGATGGCCTTGACTTTATCAGGGTCCACTTGAATGCCTTTGGCGGTGATGACAAATCCTAAAAATTTGCCGCTAGATACCCCCAGAAAGGACTTTGTAGGGTTCATTTTGAGTTGATGTTGGCGCATCAATTCAAATATTGTCTTCAAGTCTCGGATGTGATTATCCCTGAGGCGGCTTTTGACAGCTACATCGTCCACGTAACACTCCACTGTCTTGCGTAAATGCTTATGGAATATGTCACTCATAGCTCGTTGGTACGTAGCCTCGGCGTTCTTTAATCCGAAGGGCATGACCGTATAGCAATATACCCCCAGTGGTGTCCGGAAGGCGGTATGCTTCTCGTCTTCAGGATGCATCTTGATCTGATTGTATCCCGAGAATCCATCCATGAAAGACATACGTTCAAAACCGCATGTATTGTCGATCATGACGTCTGTGATGGGAAGAGAAAACTTATCCTTGGGGCAGGCTACGTTCAGATCTCGATAATCGATCCAGATCTGTACTTTCCCATTCTTCTTTATGACCGGGACAACATTGGCGACCCAGTCGGGATATTGTTCCTCACGGATGAAGCCGCAGGCTATTAACTTCTTGACTTCAGCTTCAATGGCGTCCATCATGTCCGGGCGAAACCGGCGTTGGTGCTGCTTCACAGGCTTTGAATCGGGCAGTATATTGAGTTTATGAGTAGCCACCTTTGGATCAAGACCTGGCATATCCTCATAATTCTACGCAAAGACGTCGATATACTCTTTTATCAGCTGAGTAATTTCTTCCCTTTCTTCTCTGGAAAGGTTGTTGCTGATAAATATCGACTTTGGTGAAAGTTCATCCCCTACATCAATCTGGATAACTTCATCTTTAGTGGGAGGTTCTCTCTGCTCGAAGCGGAACTCCTATTGTGTATCCATCTGCTGAGCCCAAGCGTCGTTCTCGAATGGTTCGGATTCTTGTTCGTCTGATTCGAAGGAATTCGTCGCTACCATATTTGCTAATAATGTTTGCTCGAGAGCATAAGATAAGCCGGAGGGCGACGAGCCATTTTAAAAGGAGGGAAATATATCCTCGTTCGACTTGGAAGTCGTAAGGGAGGTGGCATACCCTAACCCGGAATGAGTTTGTTGATAGTGGGAATTGCCGAGCAGCGGTGTTCGTCTGCCTTTTCCGTAGTTGAGACCTGGTTCCATCCTCAAGTTGTAACCCATATTTTGCATGATCTTCAAGGCTTGCGGGCTGTACTTGTGAACTTGCATTTCACCAGAGTCGTCATCGAAGGAATCTTCTTGTATAGTCTGTTCGTTGCGCATGCGGCCGAAGACTATTGAACGCTGACCGTTGCGGGCAGGTGGAACAATGAAGATAGAATCCTCATGTGGTCCATACGTCGTGGTGACATTGGATGATGATGCCACTTCCCATATGTACGGATGATAGGAATTTATAGCTGCCAAGAATTTTCGTGCTATAGGCTCTATATCGTCCTGGGGAGAGGATTCCTGATTTGGAATCCGAGCGCCGATATACTGGAAAAGATGTCCTTTATTATTATCAGAAATCGCACTCCTGGTTGCATTTACATCACTCGGCTGCTTGTTGCGCCGAAGGTTGATGATTAAGGGCGGAGGCTGCTGTCTCAGAGTGATTACTAGAGGATCACCCCCTTTCCCTGACCTGGTCTTGTTCAGGTGGATAGCTATAGGCTCTGTGGCTTTTGGACGGGTAGTCCGTCCTTTCACCTTGATTGACAGAGGTTGCTTGGCAGAAGGCTCTTCAGGCTTCCGGTGGGATTCCTTCTCTGCTTGCGCTGACACCTCTTCCGTGTAATCTTGAGAGTATAACACGGCGTTGGAGTAGTAGAATTATACTCCTTTAAACGGGTTTAGGTCGGCAACCTCCGTTTGTAATGTCCCTTGGGCGTCTACATATTTGAAGCATTGATGTAGAGTCGAAGGAACGATGTTGTGGTCGCTGCAGAAGTTGACTCTATACTCTCAGTATCTGATTCAGGAGACTGGCGACCCCCAGCATCGGAATCAGAAGAGCACGAAGTCAGTTGTCGTGACCTTGAACGAGTGTTCTGGAACACCCCAGCTTCGGTGTCCCTAAGGAGCATGTTGAATTTTCTTCGGCTCGGAGTTCTAGAGGACGGACGTCTTGCGTCTGAGCTTCCTCCAGGTATATGTGAAGCCATGTTCACAGATGCATGCACGGGCTCTTCTTCTAGGAGAGATGGAGAGTAGCTCAGCCGGTCGAAAACTGCCCGTTTTGCTTTAGAACAGCAACAATTAATTATAATCCTGTGACTATTACAGCAGCGCTCGCTAGGAGGCGTAATAGCCACGCTGGAAGATCCCCTCTCCTTGCATTTTCGGATTAGATATTTGTGCAGGTCAAGAGGAGTTGCAGAAGAAGAAGATGATGGCTTGTTCCTTCTGTTCCCATTGGTGGGCATGCGGATGATGGGAACCATAGTCTTCCCTGTGCCACCCGTATACAACAGGTTGGCCATCTGGGTGGCGGATAATCCCCGAGGAGGGTATCTTTCCGCAACTGGAGCCTTCTTTACGCCTAGGGACTTCGCCTGGCGTAATTTGGAGCTTCGCTCTGGTTGGCGTAAAGCTGAGGATGTCCTCAGTCGGCCATCAGCGTCTCGCATAATTCGGAGGGCATGCAGATTATTTCCTTACTGGCGTAAAGGTCGAGAAGTTGAGTAGTCCGCCACTCGCGTTCCCTTGCGGAGATCACAGGGATCATCTGGTTCTCCGTAGAGGTCAGATGTTGTTTTACGCGCGGAGCGTGTCTTGTACTTCTGATTTGGCGCTGAGGCTTTATCAGAAGTTTTGTCTATTTTGCCAGGGACGGGAGACTGAATTTACGCGCAGAGCGCGGAGTATACTTCTGGGTTAGCGCTGAGGCATTGCCAGAAGTTTTGTCTATTCCGCCAGGGATGGGAGACTGAATTTTACGCGCAGAGCGCGGAGTATACTTCTGGGTTAGCGCTGAGACATTGCCAGAAGTTTTGTCTGTTCCGCCAGGGACGGGAGACTGAATTTTACGTGCAAGGCGCGGAGGGAGCAATGCTACAACCTCATTGGTCGGAGAGATCAGAGAGATCGGAGAGTCCACAGGAATGGTAGAGGATGTCTTGGGCATCCAGACCTTACGCAGCTTCCTGTTGTTTTGGTCAGAGAGAGAGTGAGAGCTGCCCTTTGTTCGGAGCATATCTTCGTAGGCAGAATGGTCGAACTGGACGACCAGTGTCTTCTTCACGGATCCCACGGATACCGTATCGTGTTGAGCAATAGCTTCCTCATCAGAAGAGAAAGATGTCCCCAGCAGAGTCGCCATCTTGTTTTGGATAATATAAACGAGAAAAGATTTGATGAATACGGAATACGAGGTCTTGTACGAAGACCCGCCCTTCTTTTATGTTTACAAACAAGATTGTACAAATTGGATCCTATACGAGGATGTCTAAGTACAATTTATTTAATCTGGGTGAATATTGCTATAGGTGTCTGATCTGCAGTCGATCACTTTAGCCCTTGGACCACACGATGTTAAAGAAGTGCCGTGGAAGACAGGTAGCAGCTTCGAGGGTTGCTAAAGAGGGTGGATGCCCGATGCCAAAGTCGTCGATCCCTTCTCTTTGCCTGAGCTCTGGATTCTTCTCTCTCTCTCTCTCTCTCTTTCCTCTATTTCTCCTTTCAGTTTGTCGGCCTACTTCTGATCGTTCGACCAATTCTTCCACCAATTCTTCGACCTTGTCCTCTGTTGATAGAGGTCTCTATTTATAGAGTTTTAGTGACAGTGACCACTCAATCGGTGTAAAAACTGAGTAGTGGAAAGTATAGCACCCTTTTACACAACGGTTAAAATAACTAATGCTCTCGCAAAGGGGATGTCACTAAACGACGGTTCGGTGACATTTAATCAAATCTCCTGCATTAAATGTGGAGATCCGCCATCATCCTGCGCATTAAATACATAGGCGTATTTTGAAGGTCTGCCACCCTTATGTGCATCAAACGCAGAGACGTGCCTTAGGCATCTGTCAATATTCGGCGCATTAATTACAGAGACGTGCCTCGAGGGCCTGTCACCGCCCTGTGCATTAAATGCAGAGACACACCTCGAGTCCCGTACGGAGTGCAGCTTTTGACGTGGCAGGCGGTTTGTCTTCCGCGGAGCGTAAGGAGCTCTCATCTGCCTGTGTAAAACTAGGCAGCGTATTCCTCTGTGTACGTAAAAGCAGTTTACGCAAGAAAAATGGCAGTAAATGACAGCCTGGGTTGCAGTGTCACGCCATCATTATAGCCGTCGCCTGGGTAGTCGAGCAGTATCCCTTTGTCAGAAGTCGAGACGTCAGGTTCATTGCAGGATCTGACAGGTTCATTGCAGGGAATACGAAGCGTCCCTCGTACACTTCAATGCTGCATTGAAAGAGGATGAGTTTTACGCCATAAAGGCGATGTAGCACCCTGTTTACGTTGAAGCAGCCTGGACATACTGCCCTACGTGGATGGTCCTCGAGCTTATATTTCATGCTGCGCTTGGCGGAGAAGCTCTGATTGTACGTTGAAGGCTCTAAAGTCCACTTTTTATGCTGCTTTGCATCAATATGCTGCGTAGAGCTATCCAGCGTATTTTTCATGCTTCTACACTCTCTTCCTGCATGGTACCTCAAGCCTGCAATTATTTAAATAGAATAGTCTGGAAAAAGGTGAGTCATAGTCAAATATGGATGAGATCCTATACTCTAATCTTATTTGCAGGCTTGCTTGGTAGAGTAACGTAACCAAGACAATATACTCTCGACCTGCATGGGCCACCACAAAAATATGTTACGCCCCAGTCCCAAAATACGTAGGACTAGGAATACGTAAGCATGCCAGCCGTATGTATATGACAACTCCAATATATGGATACCATAATACATATGTACGCTCTAATATGAATATTAATTCACATGTGGTATATATAGTCACAAGTCACAGAAATACTAATCTCATCCACACAATAAGTCATAGAAAAGAAATAACTAAACTATAATAATGAGTCTGAATCATCCAAAAATAATAGTCGATGGAGACAAATCCACTACCAATGACTATATCAATACTAAAATAAGAGAGAAGGGTAAATCTCCAATATAAAATAAGATGATGATATAAAGGTATCAGCGAAACGATCCATCGCTAGAGATAATCAAAGACGCTCAGAAGGTAAAACCTCCTCGGCTGAAAATAATGCGTCAGGTCCTGACCCGTACTCTTGCGGATACTCCTGGTCGTCTATACCTAGCAAGCGACCAGGTCCTCATAGGGACGTAATAAGATACATAGAAGCATGCCAATTTGAATACAGTAAACATGCATAATAAACAGAAAATATATAAGTATGTTGTACAAGATAATCTATATAAACGCATAATGAGGACAACCTTTCGACGTATGGGAATGGGTAGGCTACTCGATCTAATCTCACAACTCACATACACGTCAGGGACATCATCAGCTGACATACCGCGAGGGTAGCGACCATCGTGACTCCATCAGCCGACATACCGCGAGGGTAGCGACCATCGAACAAGACTACCATAGTGCGTGCTAGTTACTACGGTTTACCAGAGTGGTTATAGCCCATACACCTACTGATTGTCCTCCTCTCTCATGATACTAGGTGTCAAGTATGTGTCAACATATATAATATATAATTTTGACTGAAATAAAACACACATGCAATGAATATATAGAAATATAATAAGCATGCAAAGTACTGTAAGCAATTTGGCAAGATATCTTGCCTGGCAAGAAAGCTGCGTAGTGCCAATAACCGGCTCCTGAAGTCTCGCAGAATAATCCAATGGTCCTCGGGGTGCGTGCACAGGGCACAGAGATCGAGGGTGACTACTGTAGGTCATCTTCGGCGAGGGTGACGGGTCCATGATGACGACGATGATGGTATCGATGTTGATGACGAGGGTGATGATTGGTGATGGTGATGATGATGACGAGGGTGATGATTAGTGATGATGATGATGACGAGGGTATTGATGATGGGGATGATGGTTGTGATGATGAGGGTAATGATGATGGTGATGGTGATGATGATGATTATTAAGGTGGTGATGATGGTGATTAAGGTGATGATAATGGAGATGATTGTGTTGATGATGAAGGGGATGATAATGGTGATGATTGTGTTGATGATGAAGATAATGTAAGTTATGATGATGATGATGATGAAGGGGACTGCTCCGGCCAGGTCAGAGGGGAGGTCCGGCGAGTCGAGGGAGATGAGACGAGGAGGAGGAGCTCAGGGAGGTCCGGCGAGGAGGAGGATGAGGGAAGAAGAGGACAGGGTGGAGAGGTGGTGGTGGTGTTAATGGGAGAAGAACGGGGTTGTGGTGGTTGTGAAGTCGACGAGGGGGCTGCTGATCTTCTCAGGCGGAGGAAGATGGTCGTGTCGAGTGCTGAGGCGGGTGGTCAGGATGAGGGAAGTCGGAGAGACGCTGCTCCGATCGAGGAGAGGAGGAAATGGCGGTGATGGGTGGCGGAGAGGGAGATGAGAACAGGGAGGAGATGGTGGTGCAGGTCGAGGGGTCGTGGGGATAATGGAGAGGGAGATGGCGGCTCGTTGTTGTCGACGGGAAGAGGAAAGAACGGGAAAGGAGAGAAGAGGGGGATGAAGGATGGAGGTCAAGGAAGATGGAGGTGGTGATGGTGGTTCAGCGGAGTCGTGCTGGTGGTGGCAAGTAGCGGAGGTCTCAGGCGAGTTGGCCGGGGACGATGGAGAAGACAGGAAGAAGAGGAGATTAATGGTGGTGGTGCATGTCGAGGAACAGGATGCACGGTCGTGGGGAGTTGAAGGTAGAGGAGGCTGTGATGGGGAGTTCAGCGGGGTTGTCACGGCGGTGCAGGCGGTCGGGGTTGGCTCTGGCGGTTGGGAGGAAGGAGATGAACAGGAAGGGGAGGTGAGTATTCAGCTAGGAATAGAGTTTGGGTTTTGAAAAAAAAAGAAAAAAAAGGAAAGGTTGTATATTTATACATGTAGAAAAGTAAGATTTTGGGGTTGGCCTAGGGGATTGAGCTTGGTCAACATCTTGGGATGGGCTTGGCTTCACATGGAGATGTTTGGAGGGCTAGGATTTGCATTGTTTGAAATGCATGACTAGGATTAGATGAGGGGGGTGATGTTGAGTGCTACACATTCCAAAAATCATGGGGAAAATTCACATGACCAAATAATGAAAGGAAAATGGTTTTTTCATGTATTGTCCAATGGTGTGGACACCTTAATGCGCTTTTGCATAAAAGTGCCCAACAATCAGAAAATTGCACGAAGATGGAAATTGGATTAATTTAATTAAAATTATTATAATTGGTGTTCTAAAATTAATTAGAAGTACATAGGGCTTGTCATGACCCGCACCCGAAAAATCGGGCATGAGTCGTGGGTACGTCCAGCCTCCTCCGCAGCATCGGCGGTAGAACGCTGTCTAGGTCTACTATCTAGCTAACAATCTCACACAACAATATAAGTACCTGTCAAGATCTCAACTCCAAACGAAATAGCAATATGATAAAGATAACACAAGTACTCAATCACGATCTAAGCACGATAAGATAACACAGAAGTCTAACAACTACAGAGTCTAAACAACAACAACTACTACAACAACAACAATAATAATAATAATAATAATAATGCAACAATATCCTGAATCAAATACAATACAAAGCTCAAACCAAAAGCCGGGGACAAATTCGGTACCAAAAGCTAATCAATACAACTGAGGTCCTAGTGATCCCGGCTACCAACCCAAAAATTACTCCTAAACTAGGGGGTCCCTGTCTGCACCATCGACAGGCTGAGGTCCATAAAACGTCGGACACCAATCTTCCAGGCCCTCTGAAAAATATATCCAGTTAGGATTGGAGCAAGTACACCTCTAACAACAGTTCCAGTTAAATGATAAAAACTATAAAATAGTTGTATCAAGTAGCACAAGGTGAAGGTGTCACACCCCAGTCCCAAAATACGTAGGACCAGGTGTCACGCCCCAGTCCCAAAATACGTAGAACTAGGACACGTAAGCATGCCAGCCGTATGAATATGGCACTCCAATATATGGAAACCATAACACACGTACGCTGTAATATGAATAACAATTCACAAGTGGTAAACATATATGTCACAGGACATAGCTAAATCTCATCCACCGAAATCATATACAAATGAATAACCAATATCTATAACTAGATCTCAATGTAAAGCATCTAATGAGGGTAGTCGGATGGAAACAAATTCACTATCGAACTAGAAGAAAGAATAAGCAAGATAAATATAATATAACTACAACAACTACCAACTACTGTGACTCGAAGAGAAGACCTCCTCGGAATATAAGTAACCAGTCCGGATCAACGCTCCTGCGAATACTCACGAACATCTACGCCTGGAAAGGGACCAGGTCCTCAGAGGGACATAACAAGATACATAAAAGCATGCCATAAAGTAAATACTGTAAAAACTCCAGGGTGACCTAACCATCTAAGTGAAATGAAACTTGAGGACAACTTGAGTGTATGGGAATGTGTAGGCTAGACATATGCTGACGTAATTCACCAATCGTGACAACCGGCTAGTATATGCCACATATGCCCCCTATAACACGGGTGCAGGAATATAATAACGTCTAACGTTCTCTAGAGTGTGGTATCTGCAACGTCCATCATTCCGAAGAAATGAGGTATCTGAAAATCACCAAGTAACATCCAACACTCTAGGGAATATGGTATCTGTATAAATAATAACGTCCGTATCACTCCATCGAGTGCGGTATCTGTATAAAGGAGGTGGGTGTCCCATACGGCTACTAGTCGTCCTTCCCGCCCAATGATCTATGCATGTTGTATCCACAACACGCTTCAGCTACTACGCCGGGGCGTCGTAATTCTGGCTCATACTCTATCTCTAGAACAATAGCCCAACCTTACAACCAAACAAGGACAATGATCGGGCCATCGTATCACGACAGTCTATGCTCCGCCTACCAATAACTGCTAAGTCTTCTAACATGCACCACTATTAGCAGTTATACCATATCCGTTGCACGACCTACACGTACAGGTGGCCAACCATATACGCAAGTCCGTGCCCTACATGAGACTCACAACACGTGTAAGAAATATGTCAAGGCCTGGGGAGTTATATCGATAACTCCACAACTTTAGGTGGGTCTACTAGACACTAGGTCAGACATAAATCCTAACGTCAACGCATCAGTTGACTGCACCCGAGTCTCTCTTGGACGCGCATAGTTATATAATATAAACATGCAAATAATAATACAGAATTTAAATAGTACAACAAGGCAAGGTATACTTCCCTGGCAAAAAGGCTGCGTAGTGTTAATAGCCTGCTCCAGAAGTCGTGCAGATAATCCAACAATCTTATACACATATAATATAATACAGTACACATTAGTCATTACACATGCACAACTAAAATATGCTGGACTCGGGGTACGCTAGGGGTAACACTGGTCAACTAACACGGTCAATTGCGCGACTACTTACGCATGTGCCCTATATTAAATATTGTATCATAGTCAGTCAGTCCAAATAATATGTGTCTAGGCCAGTACGTAAATGTACACAAGGCAGTCATCTAGCATGTTCTTAGGGTCAACATGGTCAAGGTAACCATGGGATAATCCACAGTGTCCTAGGGTCGTACAAAATACACATATAGTCATAAGCATATAATTAATTATATAATACAGTCATCTATATATATATATATATATATATATATATATATATATATATATCACTTAATTTCTAATATGCATATGTGTACGCGTATAAGTCATTGGGTTTACCGACTCAGGGTTTGCAGTCAGCTAACAGTCATAGAGCAATACTAATATCCTACTGACATATACACAAGCACATACATAACAATATGAAAGGTGGGGAACAAGTTCGTACCTCGGGGTACATGCACGGAGACGACGGTGAGGTTGACAACGATGACAATGATGGTGACGACTATAACGACGATGATGGTGATGACGACAATGACGAGGATGATGACGACTACATGGATGGGGATGATAGGGATGATGATAATGTTGATAATCATGATGATGGGGATGATGACGATGTCGGCGACGATGGTGATGACGGGGACGATAATGCGGATGACTATGGAGGTGATGATGACGACGAAGATGATGACATGGAAAATAGTGATGACAAGGACGATGATGATGATGACTAGGATGATGATGACGAGGACGACGAGGGTGATGGTGATGATGAGATGATGGGAGTTTGATGATGATAATGATAATAGGTTGAAGAAGATGGCGGGCTGCCGGAGTTTGCTGTTCCCGCCATGCTCAGGCGACCGAGGGAGAGCAGGGAGGAAGGAGGACAGGGGGGAGGAGACGCTCAGGCGAGAGGCTCGCTGTGACGAGGACGGGGGTGTCGGGGGAGGTTGTGGTCGGGTCAGGGATGAGGGTAGTTGGTGGTGGTGTTATTCAGGGAGGATGAAGGAGAGGACAGTGATCGGGGGGGCGGGTCGGCTCACGGTGGCTGGGAGCAGTGGCCGAAGTAGGGGTTGAGGGAAGGAGGTCTGGTCGGAGTAGGGGTCGAGGGGGAGAAGAACGATGGGGTGTGGCTGCTGCGACCTGCACTGGTCGATGGATAGGAGGGGAGGTCGGGAAATGGTGGTGGTGTTGCTGTAGGGTATCCTGGGTGTTGTTTCGGTCGTCGAGGAGCGGTGTAGAGGCGGGGGAGAAAGGAGGGCAGGGGGGAGAGGAGGTCAAGTTCGTCGTGGGCGGTGGAGTGGTGACGGTGGGCCGTGGCGGAGGCTGACCTGAGGTGGAGGTCGACTCGGGGAGGATGGAGATGGCAATGGTGGTGTGGTGTGCTCCGGCGAGGTTGACGAGTGGCAGAGGAAGAGGAGGAGAGGCAGAAGAGAGGGAGGAGGTTCGGCGCTGGGTAGCCAGTGGCTTCGTTCTCCGGCGAGGGGAAGAGGCAGCTCTGGCGGAGTAGGACAGCTCGGGATGGAGGAAGGAGACGATGAACAGTAATGGTAAAGGGGGGTCGGCTGGAATTAAATCTAGGGTTTGGGGTTTTGATGTAAAATAGAAAAAGGAATAATGTTGCATATTTATACATGTGAGCTAGGATTTTGTTGACCAAGGAGTGGGCTTGGTCAACACCTCCTGGGTTGGGCCTTGGGCTCACATGGGAATGTTGGGAGGGCTAGAAATTACATTAATTAAATACAAGGCTAGAATTTAAATGGGGGACGATGTGCGCGTTGCACATTCCGAAAATTATGGAAAAAATTCCTATGAAGGGAAAAGTTGGTTTTCTTCATGTATTGTCCAATGGTGGGGACACCTAAATGCGTTTTTGTATA
The DNA here is from genome assembly GCA_036927795.1 of Iris macrosiphon. Taxonomy (NCBI): domain Eukaryota; kingdom Viridiplantae; phylum Streptophyta; class Magnoliopsida; order Asparagales; family Iridaceae; genus Iris; species Iris macrosiphon. The sequence goes on along the minus strand of JAYESA010000006.1, from coordinate 38,357,746 downwards.
AAAGCCCCCAACAATTAAAAAAATTGCATAATGACGGAAATTGAATTTAATTAATTAAATTGAATATGCACGATGTTCTGGAATTAATTAGAAGTATATGGGATTAAAATTAGGTGGGCACAAGTGTCTGGGACGTAGAGGATACAGTGTAAAATATTAACAAAATTTGGGTTGCACAAAACGGTCAAGATTGTGCCTCCAATTTCGATTGGAGCGCACAAGGGTACAAGGTCGTATTTTATTTAGAATTAAAATAAATACGTCCGTGACGATTGTTGTGCGACTAAAATATAGCACAAGAGAGAGTGGTCATGAGTTATACAAGGGTCAGAATAGTAGGCGGGTATATCTAGGACGAGGTTGTGAAATTTGTAGGAAGTCAATGACCAGTGTAGTGCTCCAATTATTGAAGAAATGGTAAGGTGTACTATGTGTCATAAACAATACGAAATTTAATAAATACTGTGTCCTATTTCTATTTGGATTCAAATTAGCCCTAGTTTCTCTATCTATGCCAAGTAGACCTAATTTTGGGTGAGGGGGTTTACAATCTCCCAACTTAAAAATATTTTCGTCCTCGAAATAAAAATAAGACATAATTGGTTTAAATCCTTTACTTGCGTACGTAAGGCAAGTTAAATCGCAATCTCTTCCAAAATTTGACCTATTCAAATCCATCGCAATCCTTTTCAAGTTTAACCACTGTTTAAATCGAACGTCAACACCTCGCGCTGTCTTCTCGATTCTTAGTTTAAATAATTTACATCCAATCTAATTCAAACCTTTATGACATCCCACATCAAAATTTATATCGCAATCTTCAACTATAAAAATTTCCTCTAGCAATCAATTATAATCAATTATTATTTCTATCCTCAACTTGTGAATTCCATACTCTTCCGATTTTCTTTAAATTTACATCCTCGATCTTTCCAATAGGTGATCCAACACTCAAAATTTTTAATTCTTAATTCAAATCATCGAATTTGGAATCCCATCCGACCATGTTCATATTTAGAGTTCTATTTTATTTTTCTCCAGATTTAAATCGATGATTCGACCTCCAATACTTTAAATTTAAATGTGCTCAAAATATAAATATTTGGTTCGCCATAGCAAGGTTTTTTAAAATTCATCAGATCATCATCATCTTAATCCTTCTTTTAAAATTTCTCAACATTGAAATGGTTTGAATCTCCCAATCTAACTTTACCTGATCACAATCTAAAATATTTTATCGCAAGTTAACAATATAATTTTTACCCAACTTAGATTTTACCCATCTATCATATAAGGCTATACACTTAAGAAAAATATTCCTTAATTTATTTACTCATGTTATTCAATCCTCAAAACCAATTATATCATATATGACAGGCCCTTAATCAATTATAAAAGATAGTCGCCAAATAATGTGATTGGCCTATAGGTACACCTAGTGCTATCTGTATATCAAACTTATACCAAGCACGAGGTTTCGTCTTTTTGAAATAAGGGAAGACGGAGATCAATAAATAAGAGTTCAAGAGAGAGGTAATAGAATAAAAGTATGGGGATCAAGGCGTTTAAAGAATTCAATTGGAATTGTCAAGGCAGTTGTGGATTAAAATCCTATTTGGTGATTTCTTATTCACATGCTCGTATCAGTACAGTTAGGCAACTGATACGATATGCTCAGGCATGTCTAGAGGGCAAGTACATTCGTCTAATAGATACTATATATCTCAATCCACGTAAAGTAGTCATATGAAGAGCGAACCAAGCGTACTAAGGTTAGCTAGACCTTAATATACTGATTCTGAAATGTATTAGTGTGGCGCCCCAATAATACATATGTCATGAGCAAGCTCGATAAAGAATAAGCTTGCAAAACTAGGCTATATTAGCAGCATAAGTCAAAGTAGTACAACAAATATAATTACGCTAGATTATGATAAGAGAAAAAAAAATTACGAAATAGTTCAAGTTCACCAAACAAAACAAAAACAAGACTCTACAGTCTCTACAGTTATCGTACTAACACCTTGTCTAAGTTGCTAGTCGACAAAATAGGGGTATGGGCCTCCAAGTTCTGCAGTCTTAATAAACACTATCGTCTTATGTTAGTATACAGTTAATGTCATTCAGTTATACTACAATAATATGTCAAGAGGACTATGTGTCACTAGGTTGTGAGGCATACTACCCAACTTAAAATAATTATCTAATATTGTGATAGTCTTAAGGGGGTTCTACAAAATAATATTATCCTTGCAAATAAAGCATAACTCTTATTGGGGTTTACAAGAAAATCAGCCTATTGCATTATATCGGTAATGGTCACCTTAAGTTTTAATCATAGTGCTCATAGAACAAGTGTCAATAGTAAGAATGGGAGAGCTACTGGTTCTTAAGTGAAAAGGGGATATACCTATTTTAGGTTATGGATACGGATTACGCGATTTAAAACTAAGGGTAATCATCAAGTTACAATCTACAAGAACAACTCAAAACTATCAAATTCTAACTATCAAGCACAACTTTTTAAAGTTTAACATTGACAACTATAATCCTAGCAAACTACATATCCTTAACATGAGAGAATTCACCTGGCCTACAATCGGAAGTGTCAGGTGGCACTAGTTGAAAGGTGAAGTAAAGACAACATAATTAGTTGTCGCAAAAATGGCGAGCGCTAAGTTTTCAGAAGAACAATATATGAACTTAAAATGGAGGGACTCTAGATGATGTTATGGTTTCTTAAGGGAAGGTAATATGCTAATCTCTGTGTTCAAGGTACGATCGAGGAAATACTATGTTCATTCCTCTAGTTTTTCTTAGGTGTTGTCTGCTAATATCCAGACAAGAATCTAAGGGTATAGTTCTATAATACTATCTCACTATAAAAGTTAGGGTTGGTCCTAACATTCCATCTTGGATTTCTATTGGTTCCTCAATGCTAGGGTAAACAGTATGGTCAACTTTCTAACTAATCCTAGTAGTGTCCATACTACTCTCAATAATTATATCAAGGGATAATGGTAAACCAGTCTATAGATAAGGGGATGCTAGGGTTTACTGAATATTATAAACTTAGTGATGTATCAGTATCCTAGTTATACTCTTAATAGGATGGTTACCCTACTTATCATCCTATCAACAGAAATTCCTATATTCTAGCAGGGGCTATACTCCAGAAACTATTGGGAAAGCACATGAATCAAGCAGGATACAATTATGTAGATAAAATAGACTGGAAGAAAGATAAGTCATAGTCAATTGTGGATGAGATCCTATACTCTAATCATATTTGCAGGCTTGCTCGGTACAGTAACGTAACCGAGACAATATGCTCTTAACCTGTATGGGCTACCACAAAAATATGTCACGCCCCAGTACCAAAATACGTAGGACTAGGACACGTAAGCATGCCAGTCGTATGAATATGGCACTCCAATATATGGAAACCATAACACACGTACGCTGTAATATGAATAACAATTCACAAGTGGTAAACATATATATCACAGGGCATAGCTAAATCTCATCCACAGAAATCATATACAAATGAATAACAATATCTATAACTAGATCTCAATGTAAAGCATATAATGAGGGTAGTCGGATGGAAACAAATCTACTGCCGAACTAGAAGAAAGAATAAGCAAGATAAATACAATATAAGTACAACAACTACAACTACTGTGACTCGAAAAGAAGATCTCCTCGGAATATAAGTAACCAGTCCGGATCAGCGCTCCTGCGAATACTCACGAACATCTACGCCTGGAAAGGGACCAGGTCCTCAGAGGGACATAACAAGATACATAAAAGTATGCCATAAAGTAAATACTATAAAAACTCCAGGGTGACCTAACCATCTAAGTAAAATACAACTTGAGGACAACTTGAGTGTATGGGAATGTGTAGGCTAGACATATGCTGACGTAATTCACCAATCGTGACAACCGGCTAGTATATGCCACATATGCCCCCTATAACACGGGTACAGGAATATAATAACGTCTAATGTTCTCTAGAGTGTGGTATCTGCAACGTCCATCATTCCGAAGAAATGAGGTATCTGAAAATCACCAAGTAACATCCAACACTCTAGGGAACGTGGTATCTGTATAAATAATAACGTCCGTATCACTCCATCGAGTGCGGTATCTGTATAAAGGAGGTGGGTGTCCCATACGGCTACTAGTCGTCCTCCCCGCCCAATGATCTATGCATGTTGTATCCACAACATGCTTCAGCTACTACGCCGGGGCGTCGTAATTTTGGCTCATACTCTATCTCTAGAATAATAGCCCAACCTTACAACCAAACAAGGACAATGATCGGGCCATCGTATCACGACAGTCTATGCTCCGCCTACCAATAACTGTTAAGTCTTCTAACATGCACCACTATTAGCAGTTATACCCTATCCGTTGCACGACCTACACGTACAGGTGGCCAACCATATACGCAAGTCCGTGCCCTACATGAGACTCACAACACGTGTAAGAAATGTGTCAAGGCCTGGGAAGTTATACCGATAACTCCACAACTTTAGGTGGGTCTACTAGACACTATGTCAGACATAAATTCTAACGTCAACGCATCCGTTGACTGCACCCGAGTCTCTCTCGGACGCGCACAGTTATATAATATAAACATTCAAATAATAATACAGAATTTAAACAGTACAACAAGGCAAGGTATACTTGCCTGGCAAGAAGGCTGCGTAGTGCCAATAGCCTGCTCCGGAAGTCGCACAGATAATCCAACAGTCTTATACATATATAATATAATACAGTACATATTAGTCATTACACATGCACAACTAAAATATGCTGGACTCGGGGTACGCTAGGGGTAACACTGGTCAACTAACACGGTCAATTGCACAACTACTTACGCGGGTGTCCTATATTAAATATTGTATCACAGTCAGTCAGTCAAAATAACATGTGTCTAGGCCAGTACGTAAATGTACACAAGGCAGTCATCTAGCATGTTCTTAGGGTCAACATGGTCAAGGAAACCATGGGATAATCCACAGTGTCCTAGGATCGTACAAAATACACATATAGTCATAAGCATATAATTAATTATATAATACAGTCATCTATATATGTATATATATATATATATATATATATATATATCACTTAATTTCTAATATGCTTATGTGAACGCGTACAAGTTATTGGGTTTACCGACTCAGGGTTTGCAGTCAGCTAACAGTCATAGAGCAATACTAATATCCTACTGACATATACACAAGCACATACATAACAATATGAAAGGTGGGGAACAAGTTCGTACCTCGGGGTACATGCACGGAGACGACGGTGAGGTTGACGACGATGACGACGATGGTGACGACTATAACGACGATGATGGTAATGACGACAATGACGAGGATGATGACAACTACATGGATGGGGATGATAGGGATGATGATAATATTGATAATCATGATAATGGGGATGATGACGATGTCGGCGACGATGGCGATGGTGATGACGGAGACGATAATACGGATGACTATGGAGGTGATGATGACGACGAGGACGATGATGTGGACAATAGTGATGACAAGGACGATGATGATGATGACTAGGATGATGATGACAAGGACGACGAGGGTGATGGTGATGATGAGATGATGGGAGGTTGATGATGATAATGATAATAGGTTGAAGAAGATGGCGGGCTGCCAGAGTTTGCTGTTCCCGCCATGCTCAGGCGACCGAGGGGGAACAGGGAGGAAGGAGGACAGGGGGGAGGAAACGCTCAGGTGAGGGGCTCGCTGTGACAAGGACGGGGGCGTCGGGGGAGGTTATGGTCGGGTCAGGGATGAGGGTAGTTGGTGGTGGTGTTATTCAGGAAGGATGAAGGAGAGGACAGTGATCGGGAGGGTCCGGCGGGTCGGCTCACGGTGGCTGGGAGCAGTGGCCGAAGTAGGGGTTGAGGGAAGGAGGTCTGGTCGGAGTAGGGGTCGAGGGGGAGAAGAACGGTGGGGTGTGGCTGCTGCGGGATGCACTGGTTGATGGAGAGGAGGGTAGGTCAGGAAATGGTAGTGGTGTTGCTGTAGGGTGGCCTGGGTGCTGTTCCGGTCGTCGAGGAGCGGTGTAGAGGCGGGAGAGAAAGGAGGGCAGGATGGAGAGGAGGTCGAGTTCGTCGTGGGTGGTGGAGTGGTGACGGTGGGCCGTGGCGGAGGCTGACCTGAGGTGGAGGTTGACTCGGGGAGGATGGAGATGGCAATGGTGGTATGGTGTGCTCCGGCGAGGTTGGCGAGTGGCAGAGGAAGAGGAGGAGAGGCAGAAGAGAGGGAGGAGGTTCGGCGCTGAGTGGCCGGTGGCTTCGTTCTCCGGCGAGGGGTAGAGGTGGCTCTGGCTAGGACAGCTCGGGATGGAGGAAGGAGACGATGAACAGTAATGGTAAAAGGGGGGTCGGCTGGAATTAAATCTAGGGTTTGGGGTTTTGATGTAAAATAGAAAAAGGAATAATGTTGCATATTTATACATGTGAGCTAGGGTTTTGTTGACCTAGGAGTGGGCTTGGTCAACACCTCTTGGGTTGGGCCTTGGGCTCACATGGGGATGTTGGGAGGGCTAAAAATCATATTAATTAAATACAAGGCTAGAATTTAAATGGGGGACGATGTGCGCGTTGCACATTCCAAAAATTATGGAGAAAATTCCAATGAAGGGGAAAGTTGGGTTTCTTTATGTATTGTCCAATGGTGGGGACACCTAAATGCATTTTTGCATAAAAGCTCCCAACAATTAGAAAAATTGCACAATGACGGAAATTGGATTTAATTAATTAAATTGAATGCGCACGATGTTCTGGAATTAATTAGAAGTATATGGGATTAAAATTAGGTGGGAACAAGTGTCTGGGACGTAGAGGATACAGTGTAGAATATTAACAAAATTCGGGTTGCACAAAACGGTCAAGATTGAGCCTCCAATTTCGATTGGAGCGCACAAGGGTACAAGGTCATATTTTATTTAGAATTAAAATAAATACGTCCGTGACGATTGTTGTGCGACTAAAATATAGCACAAGTGAGAGTGGTCATGAGTTATATAAGGGTCAGAATAGTAGGCGAGTATGTCTAGGACGAGGTTGTAAAATTTATAGGAAGGCAATGGCCAGTGTAGTGCTCCAATTATTGAAGAAATGGTAAGGTGTACTATGTGTCATAAACAATACAAAATTTAATAAATACCGTGTCATATTTCTATTTGGATTCAAATTAGCCCTAGTTTCTCTATCTATGCCAAGTAGACCTAATTTTGGGTGAGGGGGTTTACACCAGGAATACGCGACACGCCAGCTACGCATTCGACCAGACTCTGGTCTGACTCGAATACGTATAAACTGTATAATAAAGGGCACTATCTAAAAATTCTGCAAATATAAACATCTATGTCTCAATCCACAATGAATAGAAATATACAAGAAAGAGCTATATGTGCTAAACTCGGCTGCCCAATAACACACCAACTCGAATAGACTCGAGAAGAAATATGAGTCTATAAAAACTAGGCTACAACAGCAGATGAATAATCAATATAAAATAACCATAATGCCGGTAGATATGATGTGAGTACCTGGTACAATGCCCGTAAGACATGCAACTCCATCAGCAACTCCAAATGCTCCATAATCGTCTATGCTGCAAAACTGGCAGGGGGCCAGGTCCTCAGAGGGACGTAATAAGGTACAAAAATATAGCATACCAAGTATAACAGAAAGTACAAGTGCAACGATGGGGTAATCTAGCATAACCAAACAACTGAGACACAGTTTAAAGACAATGTTCGACGCGTGGACTATCCAAAATAAAACCATAGCTCCGGACACGAAAATACACAGGACGTACCACAGCTCCGAGCAAAGAGTCACACGGGTGATACAACTACTCTAGATACAAGATCACTACAGAAATAGTACATATACATATATAAGCACATGTAGAGGAGCCCAAACGTCTAGTTACTGTCTTCCCCTTCCCAAGCGGTCAACGATTGTGCATTGAACCTGAACCTCTAACTATCAGTCTCTTCACACAGAAGTAACTATCAACAAACGCGACCCTAAGGTCATCCCAGTCTCCAGTCATGATGTCAGTATCAGGATACAGAAAATCTGGCACGATAACAGTGTATGAATGTGTCCTAGGGTGACGATATACTCAGGTATATACATCAAGATGTTACGAACATCTAGCATTCGTTACAAGACGTTACGACGAACGTCTGCATCCGGTTGTGATCCGGACGCGAAGTATCGATCGTAATCAAACATGTGCACAATGTACATAATAAAATAATAAAATATCTGTAACTGAAATACAGGGTGGCAAGGTACACTTGCCTGCGTCTGGCTACTGATGACGGGGATCCGGTACCACGTCTAAGTCCGCAGGTCCCGTAGTACATGAGATTCGTCCAAAACTGAGCTGAACAAAAAGTTCTCTTCAATCCATATGGCCAATTCATGCATATAGAAAAAAGAAAGGTAATATTTTATACCAACATTTATAAAAACTTCTCTCTCCTAGTGGATGAGTGGCTTCACACTCCTGTTCACGAAAGAACATTAAAGTTAGAGAAACTAGTACTAATACTTTATTATTTTTTTTCACTTTTCTTTATTTGTAGCACTTAAGTGAACAATGCTATTATTCTACATCTACTACTTCTTCCTCTACATGCCTTATCAATTAACACGTTCACCTTGCTCTAGCTTAGGTTACTGACAATTACTTGTTCCTTAGTGTCAATAGTATCATAAATTAATATATTAAAACTAACTACTGAATGAATAAGATGTTTCCAAGCAAATACCTATATGTATAGCTACCGATCTAAGCTATGTAGAAGTGCTCGGCCTGAGCGCAGGCTTGAGAGGGTGGGTGGCAGGCGTCGAGTCAGGCGCGTGAAGCTCGTCGATGCGGGGTGAACGCCTGCACTAGGTGACGAGGAGAGGGTTTCACCGGATCGACGTTCGATAAGATGAGACGAAGGCGTCCAAACGTCGTCAACAGTCACAACGACATAATTGTTTCTACAGCTCAGGAGGGGCGTGCTGCATAGTGGTAACAGCAACTTGTCAGAGCACCGACACCGCGAGCGCGACGCTGCATAGGTTGCAAGAGGCCAGCACTTGCGGAAAGGATAGAGGAGGCGACCTGGCCCTTGCTCGACGCCGTGGATCAGGTGGCTGGGTCATCACTACATCCTCGATGAGGACTCGTCGAGTCTTCTGGTAGCCTCGTGAGGAAAACTAGCACGCGAGGGAGGACTGGTGGTCGCGGAGTATGGGTTAGTGGGGTTATGGCGATAACAGGTTTGTCGAGGGCTCGTCGGGTTGCTCCTACCGTCGACGTCATGTGGGATCGACACGGAGGTTTAGGTGGCGCAGGAAAGATTGTGAGGTAGAGTCGGGAATAGGTGGAGGAAGAAACAATGAAGGTGGCGGCTCGATCGGAGTGGAGGTTGGCCGGTCGTGGGGAAGAAGCTGGCCGGGAGGAGGGAGAAAGCTTGGTCGGGGGGAGTTGTTCTCCTGAAGAAGAAGAAGTGGAGATGAAGAAGAAAAAGAGAAGAAGATGGGAAGAAGAAGAAGAAGTATACGGTTGGGTTTGAGTAGATGGAGGAGAGAGAAATAGGGTGGGGTTTCCCAAGGTGTTAGGATTAGGGCCTGCTTGGGAAAGAGTGTAGGAAGAGATATTTTATAGGGGTGTGTGTGAGGGATGGGTGGTGAGGATGAGCCCCAATTTGAATGGATGGTGAGGATTTAACATGAGCATCCAAAAGAAAGAGTGGGAAGGGGCTTGACCGGTCAATGAGTGAGGGTGAGGCTTCTTCATTGGTCTTGACCAATGAGATTATGACACATATTACAATATTTGTAAATAAGCCCCTTAACTTTGGGTATTTGCACAAACACATGAAATGATGCAAAATTTTTGGGAGAAATGGTGTTTGGTGTTTTTTAGGGTGAGGGGTGTTGTGTGTTTTGCATGGGCTTAATTAAATGGACATTGAAATTAAATTGGAATTAAAATAGGATTAGTCAAAGTTGGTATCCCCAATTTAATTAGAATAAATTATCATGTGCTCTTAAATTAAATGAGGGCACATGGGATCTCAATTGGGAGTGACACAGAGGTCATGAATGGTGTATGCTTGGTGTCAGTCTTGGACCCTTTTATTGATCCGGCTCAACGGGTTAAGTTGGTGTCTAAAAATAGATGGTAACGACACAGGTGCGCGACACAGGATTTAAATAAGGATTTCGGTTACGAAAAATTGTGCAATTAATTTAGAGCACAAGGAAATATGATTTTGAGTGACGAGAAAGTCCAGCGCCTAAATTGGCGTGTCAAGTCAAGAGTGCAACAATCTGTTGAAATTTATGGGCTGATGTTAGGCTCCGAATATTTTAACAACGGTAGGGCGTGCCAAGGGTTTAATTTAAAATCAGACATCTGCAACCTTACTCTAAACCTCAATCAACTGCTGCTATACCAAAATTTTCTAACCCATACCAGACTATCTATAGAAATAAATGAGGGGGTTTACATCCTTCCCAACTTAGAAAAATTTTGTCCCCAAAATTAAAAGTAAAGCACGATAATAGCTATGAGAAATTAAAAGCAAACTAGTAATCAAATGCGGTACGTAAATTCGTACCTTGGTCCTCAAATAAATACGGGGAACGTTGCCGAATGGAATCCTCGCGCTCCCAGGTAGACTCTCCTTGCGAATGATGCTTCTATGCAACTCTGACCAGTCGAATAGTCTGACCTCTCAAAGTCTTCTCACTGTGATCGAGTATCTCCACTGGCTGCTCTACGTAAGATAAACTGGGCCCGACTGTAACCTCCGAGTGTTCAAGCACGTGGCTAGGGTCTGCCACGTATCTCCTCATCTGCGATACGTAAAATACGTCATGCACTCCTTCTAATAATGGAGGCAATGCAAGACGATAAGCCACTTCGCCAACTCGTTCCAAGATGTCAAAAGGTCCGATGTACCTCGGACTCAGCTTGCCTCTGCCTCCGAATCAGATGGCACCACGAGTAGGCGATATCTTCAAAAATACGTGGTCACCTTCCTTGAACTCCAAAGGTCTACTGTGCGCATCTGCCCAATGTTTCTGTCTGTCCTGTGCTGCACGCAGGTAGCTCTGAATCTGCTTGACTTTCTCCACTGTCTGTGTCACCAACTTTGAACCAAGTATCTGACGCTCTCCCACGTCACTCCAACATACTGGTGACCTACACTTCCTACCGTACAGTGCCTCATAAGGTGCCATCTGTATGCTAGCCTGGTAGCTGTTATTGTAGGAGAATTCCACCAAGTGTAGATGGTCCTCCCAAGATCCTCCAAAATTGATCATGCACGCTCTCAATATATCCTCTAGTATTTGTATCGTGCGCTCTGACTGGCCATCAGTCTGTGGATGATATGAAGTGTTAAACTTGAGACGAGTTCTTAGACCCTCCTACATACTCCGCCAAAAATGTGACGTAAATCTGGAATCACGATCTGATATAATGCTGACAGGCACTCCATGTAGTCGTACTATCTGCCTCATATACATGTCAGCTAATATCTCCGTGGACTGCCCAACTCTTAAGGGCAAGAAATGTGCAGACTTGGTGAGTCTGTCTACAACAACCCAAACTGCATCCTTCCCGCTAGGGCTCCACGGAAATCCTGTAACGAAGTCTATGGTAATGTGTTCCCACTTCCATTCGGGAATGGAAAGCGACTGCAATAGTCCTGCAGTCCTCTGATGTTCAGCCTTAACTTGCTGACAAACTAAACATCTCGCCATGAATCTTACAATCTCTCTCTTTATCCCATGTCACCAGAAATATTGCCTCAAATCTCGGTACATCTTCATACCCCCGGGATGAATAGAATAAATTGAGCTATGAGCCTCGGTCATCAACTCCTGGCGTAGCTCGCCACTCGGAATGTATAGGCGATCTCCACACCTTAATGTTTCGTCTTCATGAATCCTGAGTCCCGTCTGCATGCCGGCCTCTGTCCTCTCTCGTAGCAGTCGAAATCTCACATCTGTAGGCAGGGCTGTCTTGATCCTCTCAATCAATATAGACTGAACCTCGAGACTGGCCATCTGTCCATCCATGCCTGGCAATACAATCTCTATCCCAAGCTCCTGGAGATCCTCTAGTAATTGCCGCTGAGTCGTCAAAAAGTATGACATGGGCTTCCTGCTTAAGGCATCTGCTACTACATTCGCCTTGCCATGGTGGTACTATAACTCTATATCATAATCTGTCATCGACTCTAGCCAGCTCCTCTGTCTCAGGTTGAGCTCCTTCTGCGTGTAGACATACTTCAGACTTTTGTGATCTGTCTAAATCTCTATACGCTCACCATAAAGGTAGTGTCGCCACAGCTTTAGTACAAATATCACTGCGGCCAGCTCTAGATCGTGCGTCAGATAGTTCTTCTTATGAACTCTCAGCTGTCTCGATGCGTAGGCTATCACTCTGCCGTGTTGCATCAGTACACATCCTAATCCTCTCCCAGACGCATCACTGTACACTACAAATCCTCCCGATCCTGAAGGAAGTGTCAAAATTGGTGCTGATGTCAGACGCTTCTTCAGCTCATCGAAAGCTGTCTGACACTCGTCGGTCCAGATAAACTCCTCGCCTTTACGTGTCAGTCGCGTCATAGGCGCAGCGATCCTCGAGAAATTTTTCACGAACCTCCGATAATATCCGACAAGTCCGAGGAAACTCCTAACCTCTGCAACTGATGTAGGGGTTGGCCATGTCTCAACTGCAGCTATCTTCTCCGGGTCTACTGATAGTCCATCTCCGGTGATTATGTGTCCCAGGAAGGGTACTCTATCCAAACAGAACTAATATTTGCTGAGCTTGGCGTACAGCCTCTCCTGCCTCAGCGTCTCCAACACAATCCTGAGATGTCTCTCGTGCTCCTCCTGGCTCTTGGAATGTACCAAGATATCATCGATAAATACCACCACGAACTTAGCCAAGTACTGGTGGAAAACATTGTTCATCAGGCTCATAAATACTACTGGCGCGTTGGTTAAACCAAACGGCATGACTAGAAACTTATAGTGCCCCTACTTCGTCCGAAAAGCCGTCTTCGGAATGTCCTATCTCCGTACCTTGATCTGATGATAGCCGGATCTAAGATCGATCTTCGAGAATACACGTGCGCCACTAAGCTGACAAACGTACCGTCCCGTCTTTCTTCGGCACAATTAAGATGACACTAGCCCGAATGAATCCCTTGTCTAAGAGATCCTCTACCATGGACTTTCAATTCAACCAACTCCTTTGGGTGCTAGTCTATAGACGGGGGAAATAACTGGCTCGACTTTGGGAGTCAACTCTATCACAAACTCTCTCTTTCTCTGTGTCAGGTGGCAGGCCTGGAAGATCCCCTGGAAATACATCCTCAAATCCTGATATAATACGGGGGTACACCAGTTCACCTTCTGCAATGTGTGTCGCTAAGGTTGGACACCATGCTCTCGGGCTCCATGAAGAAACCCAACTCAGGGTAACCTGGTGGTCTAAAAAAATAATGCAATCATGTCGACAATCTAGCGTCGCGTGGTATTGGCTCAACCAACTCATGCTAGGACAATTTCATAGTCTTGACTTAACCTCAAAATAAATTCTCTCGTTCTGTTTACCACACTAATCCTCCAAGAGAAAAATTCTTCCTTGCCTAATGTATAATTTCTTTTCTTCTCAAAATTTTCCCTAAAATTTTATTCCTCAAATTTCTTCTTTCTGTTATTTATTGCTTCGGGTCACATAGTGCAATTATAATAATGGTATCACCCAAGCACAAAATAGAATTTCTGGTATCAGATCATCATCTTCCAGGTGAGAGCCTAAAATTCCATCTCCTCTAGCTCATAACATCGTTCCTGGTATTGCTATCATATACAACCACTAGTTTTCAGCATCGGGCTATGCATTTCCATGAATTATTCTAGAGGGTTATGATCGACAATCTTTCTAGCTCCCAGTACATCCCAAATCACCGTTATCTCAAGTAAGGATAGGGTACTACTGGGTCCAATTCTCTTGCTAGCCTTCCACGCTAGATTCAAAATCTAAAAAGAACCTATCAATCTATCCTACTAAGGGTAAAAATCTTCTCAGAGAATATTATACGAATTTTGTCTTCTGTCGTCTGAACTACGATCTTCTTCTGGAGGGAATCATCAGGCACAAGCATTCGTCTTTCGAATAATAGGGGATGAGAAACAATGATAACGATATTGGCAAAAACTGAACGAATACAATTTGGAAGTCCAAGGGCGATAATCACATACAAAAGGGAGTTTTTAAAATCGATTATGGATTGAGCCTATACAACAATAAATCATAATATATATTCTTAATTTGCAGGCTCGCTTGGCACAGTCAGGTGACCAAGACGATTTAAGATGGACCTGCATGGGCCACCACAAAAATATGTCACGCCCCAGTCCCAAAATACGTAGGACCAGGAATACGCGACACGCCAGCTACGCATTCGACCAGACTCTGGTCTGACTCGAATACGTATAAGCTGTATAATAAAGGGCACTATCTAAAAATCTCGCAAATATAAACATCTATGTCTCAATCCACAATGAATAGAAATATACAAGAAAGAGTTATATGTGCTAAAGTCGGCCGCCCAATAACACACCAACTCGAATAGACTCGAGAAGAAATATGAGTCTATAAAAACTAGGCTACAACAGCAGATGTATAATCAATATAAAATAACCATAATACCGGTAGATATGATGTGAGTACCTGGTACAATGCCCGCAAGACATGTAACTCCATCAGCAACTCCAAATGCTCCGTAATCGTCTTTGCTGCAAAACTAGCAGGGGACCAGGTCCTCAGAGGGACGTAACTGTAAACTCCCTCACCCAAAATAGGTATTTTGTGTATATTTTATATTATTATATTTATTATAGATGTTGAATTTATTTAGAGTATTCTCTTAGTTAATTAGAAAATAAATTTTTTTAGTATATTTACTTATATAAATATTTATTTAGAATTATTTTTAGGCTATTTTAGATTATTGGGATTTTTTCATAATTTTTAGTTAATTAAAAACTAGTAACACTAATTTTTTAGGACTTTGAAGAATTTATTTTAGAGTTAAACATAATTAAAAATATTCTAAACTTTTATTTTAGGTTCTAAATAGTCAAATATATTTTCTAGAATTTTTTGGGAATTTTCTGAGTATTTTTAGTATTTATTGGGAGTAACTAGGCTAATAACTAATTTTTAGGACTTGTAGAATTTATTGTGCAATCCCAGGAATATAGAATGGACTCACGTTATTTTTTTAGGGTTTATAATATTATTATATATTTCTAGAATTATTTCAGAATTTTTGGAATAATTTAATATTTATTTTTAGTTATATGTAAAACTAATGTTTAGAGCTTCTCCTAATTATAGTAGAAAATCTATGAATATAAAATTATTCGAAATATTTTTCTAGAGTTTTTAAATTCAAAATATATTTTCTGTAATTTTTCCAGATTTTTATGATTATTTTTAATATTTATTTTGAGTTATTTAGATTTAAAACGACTTAAATAATATTTTGATAAAGGCAAATCAAAAACAAATAATATAACAAAAACCATCCAATCAGATTCTGATACGTGTCAGCTATAAATATCCATTCAACTACAGGTACATCCCTATATATATATATTATTATAACCCTAATTATCCCATTATTTTAGAGAGAGAGATTTTGGAGAATTGCCATCTAGGGTTCCTTCATCTTCCATAAGCCATTGCGCATAGCTCCGGACTCCAAACGAGGTCTAGTTTCTTGCGTTAGAAAGATATTGAGGTTAGCTTTCTGATTATATAAATTTTTTTATGAAATTATTAGTATTAAATTCTGGAAAATTCGTAGAGCACAGCATATCCGAAAATAGACGTGTTTCAATATTTTCGCGATTCCGGGAGAACCAGGAATCAGAATCATGAACCGTTTAAAGTTTCGGAAATCTAATGTCAAGATCATGGACATATGTTTTTCCCAGAATTTAGTTCGAAGTATTTATATACTATTAATTCTGTAGAACTTCTAGGTTAGAATTTAACCATCGGTGCACAATACAAAATTTGTATGTGCCATAATTCCCAAACGAATTTGAATTCGGACAAGCCGTAAATTCCAGTATGTTTTTGATGCTGAAATCTACAGGACATCATGCATAAAAATCAAGTTTGTGTCGGTTGACTTTTCGGTCAACAGATCGCCTCGATTTGCGTGCCATGAGTCTCGAGTTGATAAAATTTAGTTTCTTTGGAAAAAATTTCAGGAATTAACATAAAAATCAGAATAATAAGATTAAAATAGGATTTTAGAGTAGTTATTCCAGAATTAAATAAATTAAAATAAATTGATGGTTATATTATTATATAGTTATATGAATATATATGTAAGTAAATGCTAATTGATAATTATGACTAAATATTCAGACTGTACGACCCTAGGACACCGTGGACTATCCCATACTTACCTTGACCATGTTGACCCTAAGAACTTATGAATTTGTCCGCCTTGCGTACATTAACATACTGGCATAGACACCTGTCAGTAGACTGACTGATTTCGTACAGTACTTGAAGATACGACACCCGCGTAATTCAACACGTAATTGACCGTGTTAGATGACTAGTGTTACCCCTAGTATACCTCCTGAGTCCAGTGTAAATGTGGTTATGTATGTGCTAGTGTAAAGACTAATGATTCTATTGTATTATATTTATGTGTACATAGGATATTGGATTTGTTCTGCGCGATTTCTGGAGCAGATTATTGGTACATTACAGCTTTCTTGCCAGGCAAGTATACCTTGCCATTGTACTGTTATTTATATTCCATATGTTGCATGTATCTTTATTTCCTGTCTTTAGTTCATTTATTTTAACTGTTATATAAAATGCGCGCGACGGTGTCGTCGCGATATATTTTTATTTATGTATTTGCATTGACCTTGTTCATGAGACTACCCCATTATCATGTAGCACCATTAGGTTTATTGGCCGTGATACAGTGGTTACACGAGTGTGAGTCTCATATAGATCACGGACTGCGTGACAGGTCTGGCCTCCTGTACGTGTGGGCCGTGCGTTAGGAATAACTGCTGTTAGAAACTTGGCATGCTAGTAGACTTGGCAGTTATTAGAGGTATTATCGTGTCATGGTGTGACATGCTTAGAGCATGGGGTGGGGAGAACAACAAGTAAGACGTGTGCGCTCCGTTGCACTTTCCTTGTGTAACCCGTACGCTCCGCCGGAGATACGCGGTCATAATGACCACTATATATTATATTATTATCAGGCGGGCCTCCGGTGTTCGAAAGACGCCGTGCCTTTGTAGGCCCCTGGATCTCCAAGAGAACTATGCCAATCCTAGTTTAGCCAGATAGCCCACGCGTTGGGAAAGTTGTTCTCAAACTGCATTCACATAGAAGGTTAGGTGACCCATTGGATATTTATTTTAGTACTTTATTGGCATGTGTTTAAGTATCTTGTTATGTCCCTCTGAGGACCTGGTCCCCTGCTAGGTGTATTTGTTCTTGAGTATTCGCAGGAGCGCAGATTCGGATGGTTACCTGTGTTTCGAGGATGTCTTCTCTTTGAGCCGTGATTGCTAGCTGGTATACTTATATTGTGTTCGATAGCTTGTACTTATATTGTATTTGCTCTTATATTCGAGTTGGTAGTGGATTTGTTTCCATCCAACTATCATCCTTAGATACTTCTCATTGAGATCTAGTTTCATAGATACTGGTTATTTATTTCTATATGATTTTGGTGGATGAGATTTAGATTATACCCTGTGACTTGTATTACATTTATACCACTTGTGGATTTGATATTCATATTACAGCGTACGTGTGGATTTGTTTTCCATATATTAGAGTTGCCATATCCATGCGGCTGGCATGCTTACGTGTCCTAGTCCTACGTATTTTTGGGACTGGGGCGTGACAGTAACAAGGTACAAAAATACAGCATGCCAAGTATAACAGAAAGTACAAGTGCAACGACGGGGTAATCTAGCATAACCAAACAAGTGAGACACAGTTTAAAGACAATCTTCGACGCGTGGGCTATCCAAAATAAAACCGTAGCTCCGGATACGAAAACACACGGGACGTACCGCAACTCCGGGCAAAGAGTCACACGGTTGATACAACTACTCTAGATACAAGATCACTACAGAAATAGTACATATACATATATAAGCGTGTGCAGAGGAGCCCAAAGGTCTAGTAACTGTCTTTTCCTTCCCAAGAGGTCAACGATTGTGCGTTGAACCTGAACCTCTAACTAGCAGTCTCTTTGCACAGAAGTAACTATCAACAAATACGACCCTAAGGTCATCCCAGTCTCCAATCATGATGTCAGTATCAGGATACAGAAAATCTGGCAAGATAATAGTGTATGAATGTGTCCTGGGATGACGATATACTCAGGTACGTACATCGAGGTGTTACGAACATCTAGCATTTGTTACAAGGATAGGTTGAATTTTGACTTGAACAATTATTATCTTAATTTTGAAGTGATCGCGATAGATTTAAATAGATTTTGTTATTTAAATCTTTGGAAGAGATTGCGATTGACGTACCTTATGTACGAATGTGAAAGATTTAACAAGTTATGCCTTATTTTAATTTCGAGGACGAAATTGTTTTAAGTTGGGTAGATTGTAAACTCCCTCACCCAAAATAGGTATTTTGTGTATATTTTATATTATTATATTTATTATAGATGTTGAATTTATTTAGAGTATTCTCTTAGTTAATTAGAAAATAAATTTTTTTAGTATATTTACTTATATAAATATTTATTTAGAATTATTTTTAGGCTATTTTAGATTATTGGGATTTTTCCATAATTTTTAGTTAATTAAAAACTAGTAACACTAATTTTTTAGGACTTTGAAGAATTTATTTTAGAGTTAAACATAATTAAAAATATTCTAAACTTTTATTTTAGGTTCTAAATAGTCAAATATATTTTCTAGAATTTTTTGAGAATTTTTTGAGTATTTTTAGTATTTATTGGGAGTAACTAGGCTAATAACTAATTTTTAGGACTTGTAGAATTTATTGTACAATTCCAGGAATATAGAATGGACCCACATTATTTTTTAGGGTTTATAATATTATTATATATTTTCTGGAATTATTTCAGAATTTTTGGAATAATTTTAGTATTTATTTTTAGTTATATGTAAAACTAATGTTTAGAGCTTCTCCTAATTATAGTAGAAAATTTATGAATATAAAATTATCCTAAATATTTTTCTAGAGTTTTTAAATTCAAAATATATTTTCTGTAATTTTTCCAGATTTTTATGATTATTTTTAATATTTATTTTGAGTTATTTAGATTTAAAACGACTTAAATAATGTTTTGATAAAGGCAAATAAAAAACAAATAATATAACAAAAACCATCCAATCAGATTCTGACACGTGTCAGCCTATAAATATCCATTCAGCCGCAGGTACATCCCTATATATATATATTATTATAACCCTAATTATCCCATTATTTTAGAGAGAGAGATTTTGGAGAATTGCCATCTAGGGTTCCTTCATCTTCCACAAGCCATTGCGCATAGCTCCGGACTCCAAACGAGGCCTAGTTTCTTGCGTTAGAAAGATATTGAGGTTAGATTTCTGATTATATAAATTGTTTTACAAAATTATTAGTATTAAATTCTGGAAAATTCGTAGAGCACAGCATGTCCGAAAATAGACGTGTTTCAATATTTTCGCGATTTCGGGAGAACCAGGAATCAGAATCATGAACCGTTTAAAGTTTCGGAAATCTAATGTCTAGATCATGGACATATGTTTTTTCCAGAATTTAGTTCGAATTATTTATATACTATTAATTCTGTAGAATTTCTAGGTTAGAATTTAACCATCGGTGCACAATACGAAATTTGTATGTGCCATAATTCCCAAACGAATTTGATTTCGGACGAGCCGTAAATTCTAGTATATTTTTTATGCTGAAATCTACAGTACATCATGCATAAAAATCAAGTTTGTGTTGGTTGACTTTTCGGTCAACAGATTGCCTCGATTTGCGTGCCATGAGTCTCGAGTTGATAAAATTCAGTTTCTTTGGAAAAAAATTTAGGAATTAACATAAAAATCAGAATAATAAGATTAAAATAGGATTTTAGAGTAATTATTTCAGAATTAAATAAATTAAAATAAATTGATGGTTATATTATTATATAGTTATATGAATATATATGTAAGTAAATGCTAATTGATAATTATGACTAAATATTCAGACTGTACGACCCTAGGACACCGTGGACTATCCCATACTTACCTTGACCATGTTGACCCTAAGAACTTGTGAATTTGTCCGCCTTGCGTATATTAACGTACTGGCATAGACACCTGTCAGTTGACTGACTGATTTCGTACAGTACTTGAAGATACGACACCCGCGTAATTCAACACATAATTGACCGTGTTAGATGACTAGTGTTACCCCTAGTATACCCCCTGAGTCCAGTATAAATGTGGTTATGTATGTGCTAGTGTAAAGACTAATGATTCTATTGTATTATATTTATGTGTACATAGGATATTGGATTTGTTCTGCGCGATTTCTGGAGCAGATTATTGGTACATTACAGCTTCCTTGCCAGGCAAGTATACCTTGCCATTGTACCATTATTTATATTCCATATGTTGCATGTATCTTTATTTCCTGTCTTTAGTTCATTGATTTTAACTGTTATATAAAATACGCGCGACGGTGTCGTCGCGATATATTTTTATTTATGTATTTGCATTGACCTTGTTCATGAGACTACCCCATTATCATGTAGCACCATTAGGTTCATTGGCCGTGATGTAAAACCCCCCTTCCTAGAAAATCGTATAAACACTTTTTATGTATTAATTATTAATTAATTTGTAGTAATTAGGTCCAAATAGGAGAAATAGATTTTTAATAATTTTTATGTTAGGTGTTCGGGCACTTAGATGACTTATGGGACCATCAGGAAATTTTCGGAATTTATTCCATGTAGGAGACCCCTTGAGCAGTTGCTAGCCTAACGATGTACAATACCCTATTCTAAAAAATTTCTTATGAATATATATATATATGTATATACAAATATATATATATATGTATATATATATTTATAAAGAAAGAAAGGAAAAGTAAAGAATTAAATAAGTAATAATAATAATACTAATAATAATAATAATAATAATATAATAATATACTTAGTATTATTAAGCCTTAGGAATCCTTAGTATTATTAAGCCTTAGGAATACTTAGTTTGCTAAGCCTTAGGAATCCTTAAGCAACTACTTTGCCTCAGCCGAATGGCTGCAACTCAACTATTCCCTTTAGCATTGCTACTTCAGCGGATACTTACTTCATCCTAATAGGATGACCCGCCCGACCCCAAAAGCAAACTATGGCCGAAGCTTCAGTTCTAAAACCGCGGACCCATCCGCAACCCACTCTCTCCTAATATATTATATATATATATATATCTATAGTTAGCTCCCAAAAAAAACCCTAACCTAGAGACTCCAGACTTTCCCTTCCCATCTAGAGCCGTCACCGCAGCCAGAGAAGCCTTCCCAAGCCATCCAACCATCCCGTCGACGCCGACATCGCGAACTGCAGTCTCCCACTCGAGGCACCTTCGCTCCGGCGTGTTTTTCCGTTGACTCGCTCGACCAAACGCTGTTCCGTTTTCATAGGTATGATCTTCCCTCAACCCTCTCAAATATTTGTTTTATAGCCTACCTCGGAAGACGTGTGCCCCTAGGTGAAAAACAGCGCCCAAGTCAACGCGAGCAGACAGAATTCTGCAATCGCAGAATTCCAGAACGACCACCCATATTGTCGAGTTCGTATCTCCCACCACAGAGATCCGAATTCGATGATTCTTTTTGATACCTGTAGATTACATGACCTAGTTTATTTTCTGTATTATAACTTTGTGCTATTAGTTGCTGTGGACAGAATTATATTCGTCACAAAACTGCGCGCACCCACTTTTTCCGGTTTTCCAAAAGTTGGAGATCGGAGCGCGCCCCGCCAAACGGGACCGCCCCGCCGTGTGCCAAGTGTACCGAATGGTGCACGCAGCATAACGGGACACGTAAAAATTCGTGGGGACTGATTCGGACGCGTGTGCGCGCCGAAATCAGGCCGTATCCGCGGACACATTTCGTGTCGCCACTTTTGTGGAACTCGCGAGTATTTTATGCACGCTTGTCATATTGTGACGAAACTTGCGTCACTGGACTCGTGGTAACGCGCTGGTCCTGTGACCCAATTTTCACACATTTCTGAGATGGTTGACCAGATCGCCAATTGGCGGACCCTACAGTTGACTTTTTGGACCAAATTTTGTTCGGCTCATCGGAATCCAAATTTGGACATACCGTTGGGTTCGTATTGACATCTAGAGTTGTTTGACCCATAGTTTGTCCCATTTAGAGACTGTTAACCTTGGCACGCTTTTCGGTGCAAAGTGGGCCACACGTGGACCCCACTTTTACCCAAAATTACCGTTTTGCCCCTGTGTCCAAATTGGACGAAAGGGGAGTGCTTTTTAGCTATTTTGCTCATTCTAGAAACGTTGGTGATATTTATTTCAGCATCCGGAGACATTTGTTCTGAGGCCATAGCTTCTGGTCCTGTGTATTGGACATCTGGACGTGACATTTTGCAGTTTCTTGTCAGGCAAGTATACCTTGCCTTTGTTATACTGTTTAAATTCTGTACATTAGATGCATGTTTATTATCTTAAATTGTGCGCGTCCGAGAGAGACTCGGGTGCAGTCAACGGATGCGTTGACGTTAGGATAGTGTCTAACCTAGTGTCTAGTGGACCCACCTAAAGTGTGGAGTTATTGGTATGACTCCCAGGCCTTGACACATTTTCGTACACGTGTTGTGAGTCTCATGTAGGGCACGGTCCTGCGTATGTGGTTGGCCACCTGTACGTGTAGGCGTGCGACGGATAGGGTATAACTGCTAATAGTGATGCATGTTAGAAGACTTAGCAGTTATTAGTAGGTGGAGCATAGACTGTCATGATACAATGGCCCGATCCTTGTCCTTGTTTGGTTGTAAGGATGGGCTACTGTTCTAATGATAGACTATGACGCGTGTTGTGGATACAACATGCTTAGATCATTGGGCGGGGAGGACAACTTGTAGGCGTATGGGACACCCCACTTCCTTTACACTGATGCCACACTCGACGGAGTGATATGGACGATATATACTACACTGATGCCACACTCTTCGGGGTGATATGGACGATATATACTACACTGATGCCACACTCTTCGGGGTGATATGGACGTTATATTATACAGATGCCATGCTCTTCGGAGATGGACGTTATTACTGAGCGCCCTCCTATGGGGGCATGTGTGGCATATATTAGCCAGTTGTCACGACTGGTGAATTACGTCAGCATATGTCTAGCCTACACTTTCCCATATACTCAAGTTGTCCTCAAAGTGCATTTCACTTAGATGGTTAGGTCACCCATTGGATATTTATTTCAGTACTTTATGGCATGTGTTTAAGTATTCTTGTTATGTCCCTCTGAGGACCTGGTTCTCTGCCAGGTGTATCTGTTCATGAGTATTGTAGGAGCGCGGATCCGGACTGGTTGCGTACGTTCCGAGGAGTTCTCTTCGAGCCTCGTGATTGTTAGAGGTTGTATTTATATTGTATGTATCTTGTTTGTTCCTCATTCTAGTCTGGTAGTGGATTTGTTTCCATCCGACTACCCCCTTTAGGTGCTTTACATTGAGATCTAGTGCTGGTTATTGATTATGTCCTTATATATGATTCTGTGGATGAGATTAGATTATACCATATGATTTGTGATAGATTTATACCATTGTGGATATTGTTATTCATATTACAGCGTACGTGTGTTATGGTTTCCATATATTGGAGTGCCATATTCATACGGCTGGCATGATTACGTATCCTGGTCCTACGTATATTGGGACTGGGGCGTGACATATTTTTGTGGTGGCCCATGCAGGTCAGAGCATATTGTCTCGGTTACGTTACTGTATCGAGCAAGCCTGCACCTAGGATTAGAGTATAGGATCTCATCCACAACTGACTATGACTCATCCTCCTTCCACTCCATTCCGATTGAATAATTGCATCTTGATTGATTCATGTGCTTTCCCCTTAGTTCCTTGAGTGTAGCCTTCTCCTAGAATATAGAAGACCCTGATGTTAGATGATAAGTAGGGTAACCTTACTATTAAGAGCAGCTAGAATCCTGACACACCACTAAGTTTAGAATATCTAGCGAACCCTAGAATCCCTTATCCCTATAATTGGTTTACCATTACCCCGGATGTAATATGAGGACTTGAGAGTAGTATAGACACTACTAGAGTTAGTTAGAAGGTTACCATAATGGTTGCCCCTAGCATTGAGGAACCTATAGAAAACAAAAACTTAATAATTGGACTGAACCTAACCTTCATAGTTAGATGATATTGAACCTGAACCTCTAACTAGCAGTCTCTTTGCACAGAAGTAACTATCAACAAATACGACCCTAAGGTCATCCCAGTCTCCAATCATGATGTCAGTATCAGGATACAGAAAATCTGGCAAGATAATAGTGTATGAATGTGTCATAGGATGACGATATACTCAGGTACGTACATCGAGGTGTTACGAACATCTAGCATTTGTTACAAGGATAGGTTGAATTTTGACTTGAACAATTATTATCTTAATTTTGAAGTGATCGCGATAGATTTGAATAGATTTTGTTATTTAAATCTTTGGAAGAGATTGCGATTGACGTACCTTATGTACGAATGTGAAGGATTTAACAAGTTATGCCTTATTTTAATTTCGAGGACGAAATTGTTTTAAGTTGGGTAGATTGTAAACTCCCTCACCCAAAATAGGTATTTTGTGTATATTTTATATTATTATATTTATTATAGATGTTGAATTTATTTAGAGTATTCTCTTAGTTAATTAGAAAATAAATTTTTTTAGTATATTTACTTATATAAATATTTATTTAGAATTATTTTTAGGCTATTTTAGATTATTGGGATTTTTCCATAATTTTTAGTTAATTAAAAACTAGTAACACTAATTTTTTAGGACTTTGAAGAATTTATTTTAGAGTTAAACATAATTAAAAATATTCTAAACTTTTATTTTAGGTTCTAAATAGTCAAATATATTTTCTAGAATTTTTTGGGAATTTTTTGAGTATTTTTAGTATTTATTGGGAGTAACTAGGCTAATAACTAATTTTTAGGACTTGTAGAATTTATTGTGCAATTCCAGGAATATAGAATGGACCCACGTTATTTTTTTAGGGTTTATAATATTATTATATATTTTCTGGAATTATTTCAGAATTTTTGGAATAATTTTAGTATTTATTTTTAGTTATATGTAAAACTAATGTTTAGAGCTTCTCCTAATTATAGTAGAAAATCTATGAATATAAAATTATCCTAAATATTTTTCTAGAGTTTTTAAATTCAAAATATATTTTCTGTAATTTTTCCAGATTTTTATGATTATTTTTAATATTTATTTTGAGTTATTTAGATTTAAAACGACTTAAATAATATTTTGATAAAGGCAAATCAAAAACAAATAATATAACAAAAACCATCCAATCAGATTCTGACACGTGTCAGCCTATAAATATCCATTCAGCCGCAGGTACATCCCTATATATATATATTATTATAACCCTAATTATCCCATTATTTTAGAGAGAGAGATTTTGGAGAATTGCCATCTAGGGTTCCTTCATCTTCCACAAGCCATTGCGCATAGCTCCGGACTCCAAACGAGGCCTAGTTTCTTGCGTTAGAAAGATATTGAGGTTAGATTTCTGATTATATAAAATTTTTTACGAAATTATTAGTATTAAATTCTGGAAAATTCGTAGAGCACAGCATGTCCGAAAATAGACGTGTTTCAATATTTTCGCGATTTCGGGAGAACCAGGAATCAGAATCATGAACCGTTTAAAGTTTCGGAAATCTAATGTCAAGATCATGGACATATGTTTTTCCCAGAATTTAGTTCTAAGTATTTATATACTATTAATTCTGTAGAACTTCTAGGTTAGAATTTAACCATCGGTGCACAATACGAAATTTGTATGTGCCATAATTCCCAAACGAATTTGAATTCGGACGAGCCGTAAATTCCAGTATGTTTTTGATACTGAAATCTACAGTACATCATGCATAAAAATCAAGTTTGTGTCGGTTGGCTTTTCGGTCAACAGATCGCCTCGATTTGCGTGCCATGAGTCTCGTGTTGATAAAATTCAGTTTCTTTGGAAAAAATTTCAGGAATTAACATAAAAATCAGAATAATAAGATTAAAATAGGATTTTAGAGTAATTATTCCAGAATTAAATAAATTAAAATAAATTGATGGTTATATTATTATATAGTTATATGAATATATATGTAAGTAAATGCTAATTGATAATTATGACTAAATATTCAGACTGTATGACCCTAGGACACCGTGGACTATCCCATACTTACCTTGACCATGTTGACCCTAAGAACTTGTGAATTTGTCCGCCTTGCGTACATTAACGTACTGGCATAGACACCTGTCAGTTGACTGACTGATTTCGTACAGTACTTGAAGATACGACACCCGCGTAATTCAACACGTAATTGACCGTGTTAGATGACTAGTGTTACCCCTAGTATACCCCCTGAGTCCAGTGTAAATGTGGTTATGTATGTGCTAGTGTAAAGACTAATGATTCTATTGTATTTTATTTATGTGTACATAAGATATTGGATTTGTTCTGCGCGATTTCTGGAGCAGATTATTGGTACATTACAACTTCCTTGCCAGGCAAGTATACCTTGCCATTGTACTGTTATTTATATTCCATATGTTGCATGTATCTTTATTTCCTGTCTTTAGTTCATTTATTTTAACTGTTATATAAAATACGCGCGACAGTGTCGTCGCGATATATTTTTATTTATGTATTTGCATTGACCTTGTTCATGAGACTACCCCATTATCATGTAGCACCATTAGGTTCATTGGCCGTGACACAGTGGTTACACGAGTGTGAGTCTCATATAGATCACGGACTGCGTGACAGGTCTGGCCTCCTGTACGTGTGGGCCGTGCGTTAGGAATAACTGCTGTTAGAAACTTGGCATGCTAGTAGACTTGGCAGTTATTAGAGGTATTATCGTGTCATGGATGTGACATGCTTAGAGCATGGGGTGGGGAGAACAACAAGTAAGACGTGTGGGCTCCGTTGCACTTTCTTTGTGTAACCCGTACGCTCCGCCGGAGATGCGCGATCATGATGACCACTATATATTATATTATTATCAGGCGGGCCTCCGGTGTTCGAAAGACGCCGTGCCTTTGTAGGCCCCTGGATCTCCAAGAGAACTATGCCAATCCCATTTTAGCCAGATAGCCCACGCGTTGGGAAAGTTGTTCTCAAACTGCATTCACATAGAAGGTTAGACGACCCATTAGATATTTATTTTAGTACTTTATTGGCGTGTGTTTAAGTATCTTGTTATGTCCCTCTGAGGACCTGGTCCCCTGCCAGGTGTATTTGTTCTTGAGTATTCGCAGGAGCGCAGATTCGGATGGTTACCTGTGTTTCGAGGATGTCTTCTCTTTGAGCCGTGATTGCTAGCTGGTATACTTATATTGTGTTCGATAGCTTGTACTTATATTGTATTTGCTCTTATATTCGAGTTGGTAGTGGATTTGTTTCCATCCAACTATCATCCTTAGATACTTCTCATTGAGATCTAGTTTCATAGATACTGGTTATTTATTTCTATATGATTTTGGTGGATGAGATTTAGATTATACCCTGTGACTTGTATTACATTTATACCACTTGTGGATTTGATATTCATATTACAGCGTACGTGTGGATTTGGTTTCCATATATTGGAGTTGCCATATCCATGCGGCTGGCATGCTTACGTGTCCTAGTCCTACGTATTTTTGGGACTGGGGCGTGACAGTAACAAGGTACAAAAATACAGCATGCCAAGTATAACAGAAAGTACAAGTACAACGACGGGGTAATCTAGCATAACCAAACAAGTGAGACACAGTTTAAAGACAATCTTCGACGCGTGGGCTATCCAAAATAAAACCGTAGCTCCGGACACGAAAACACACGGGACGTACCGCAACTCCGGGCAAAGAGTCACACGGGTGATACAACTACTCTAGATACAGGATCACTACAGAAATAGTACATATACATATATAAGCGTGTGCAGAGGAGCCCAAAGGTCTAGTAACTGTCTTTCCCTTCCCAAGCGGTCAACGATTGTGCGTTGAATCTGAACCTCTAACTAGCAGTCTCTTTGTACAGAAGTAACTATCAACAAATACGACCCTAAGGTCGTCCCAGTCTCCAATCATGATGTCAGTATCAGGATACAGAAAATCTGGCAAGATAATAGTGTATGAATGTGTCCTGGGATGACGATATACTCAGGTACGTACATCGAGGTGTTACGAACATCTAGCATTTGTTACAAGACGTTACGTCGAACGTCTGCACCCAGTTGTGATCCGGACGCGAAGTATCGATCGTAATCAAACATGCGCACAATGTACATAATAAAATAATAAAATATCTGTAACTGAAATACAAGGTGGCAAGGTACACTTGCCTGCGTCCGGCTGCTGATGACGGGGATCCGATACCACGTCCAAGTTTGCAGGTCCCGTAGTACCTGAGATTCGTTCAAAACTGAGCTGAACAAAATGTTATCTTCAATCCATATGGCCAATTCATGCATATAGAAAAAAGAAAGGTAATATTTTATACCAACAATTATAAAAACTTCTCTCTCCTAGTGGATGAGTGGCTTCACACTCCTGTTCACGAAAGAACATTGAAGTTAGAGAAACTAGTACTAATACTTTATTATTATTTTTCACTTTTCTTTATTTGTAGCACTTAAGTGAACAATGCTATTATTCTATATCTACTACTTCTTCCTCAACGTGCCTTGTCAATTAATACGTTCACCTTGCTCTAGCTTAGGTTACTTATTGTAACTTGTTCCTTAGTGTCAATAGTATCATAAATTAGTATATTGAAACTAACTACTGAATGAATGAGATATTTCCAAGCAAATACCTATATGTATAGCTACCGATCTAAGCCATGTAGAAGTGCTCGGCCTGAGCGCAGGCTTGAGAGGGTGGGTGGCAGGGGTCGAGTCAGGCGCGTGAAGCTCGTCGATACGGGGTGAACGCCTGCACTAGGTGACGAGGAGAGGGTTGCACCGGATCGATGTTCGACAAGATGAGACGAAGGCGTCCAGACGTCGTCAACAGTCATAACGACATAATTTTTTATACAGCTCAGGAGGGGCGTGCTGCATAGTGGTAACAGCAGCTTGTCAGAGCACCGACACCGCGAGCGCGACGCTGCATAGGTTGCAAGAGGCCAGCACTTGCGAAAAGGATAGAGGAGGCGACTTGGCCCTTGCTCGACGCCGTGCATCAGGTGGCTGGGTCATCACTACATCCTCGATGAGGACTCGTCGAGTCTTCCTGTAGCCTCGTGAGGAGAACTAGCACGCGGGGGAGGACTGGTGGTCGCGGAGTATGGGTTAGTGGGGTTACGGTGATAACAGGTTTGTCGAGGGCTCGTCGGGTTGCTCCTACCGTCAACGTCATGTGGGCTTGACACGGAGGTTTAGGTGGCGCAGGAAAGATTGTGAGGTAGAGTCGGGAACAGGTGGAGGAAGAAACAATGAAGGTGGCAGCTCGATCGGAGTGGAGGTTGGCCGATCGTGGGGAAGAAGCTGGTCGGGAAGAGGGAGAAAGCTTGGCCGGGGGGAGTTGTTCTCCTGAAGAAGAAGAAGTGGAGAGGAAGAAGAAAAAGAGAAGAAGAAGGGAAGAAGAAGAAGTATACGGTTGGGTTTGAGTAGATGGAGGAGAGAGAAATGGGGTAGGGTTTTCCAAGGAGTTAGGATTAGGGCCTGCTTGGGAAAGAGTGTAGGAAGAGATATTTTATAGGGGTGTGTGTGAGGGATGGGTGGTGAGGATGAGCCCCAATTTGAATGGATGGTGAGGATTTAACATGAGCATCTAAAAGAAAGAGTGGGGAGGGGCTTGACCGGTCAATGAGTGAGGGTGAGGCTTCTTCATTGGTCTTGACCAATGAGGTTATGACACGTATTACAACATTTGTAAATAAGCCCCATAATTTTGGGTATTTGTACAAACACATGAAATGATACAAAATTTCTGGGAGAAATGGTATTTGGTGTTTTGTAGGGTGAGGGATGTTGTGTGTTTTGCATGGGCTTAATTAAATGGACATTAGAATTAAATTAGGATTAAAATTGGATTAGTCAAAGTTGGTATCCCCAATTTAATTAGAATAAATTGCCATGTGCTCTTAAATTAAATGGGGGCACATGGGATCTCAATTGGGAGTGACACAAATGTCATGAATGGTGTAGGCTTGGTGTCAGTCTTGGACCCTTTTATTGGTCCGGCTCAACGGGTTAAGTTGGTGTCTAAAAATAGATGGTAACGACACAGTTGCGCGATACGGGATTTAAATAAGGATTTAGGTTACAAAAATTATGCAATTAATTTAGAGCACAAGAAAATATGATTTTGAGTGACGAAAAAGTCCAGCGCCTAAATTGGCTTGTCAAGTCAAGGGTACAACAATATGTTGGAATTTATGGGCTGATATTGGGCTCCGAATATTTCAACAACGGTAGGGCGTGCCAAGGGTTTAATTTAAAATCAGACATCTGCAACCTTACTCTAAACCTCAATCAACTGCTGCTATACCAAATTTTTTTAACCCATACCAGACTATCTATAGAAATAAATGAGGGAGTTTACAGAAGGAAATAAAGTATTAACAAGGAAATATACATATCACTGGTGCATAAAGGTAAAGATACATGAAAATCAGAAGCAAGATAGTAATGACTGCAGGATACAAGAAATCTAAACTAAGATCAAGTGTGTGCACAATGACGTGAAGTGAGTCCAGCAAGAGTAAATATAATGAGTCAAGTCCAGAAAGTATAAGTGAGACCAGTCAAAAAATGCAAGTGAGTCCAGGCTAGAAAAAATGAACTCGTGTCTCTGAAATACCTGTTTCGACATGTAAACGGCTAGGGGTAAGTACGGCTCACCGCACACTGGGTGTGTGGCTGCTATCATTCCAGATTAGACAAGAGGGGGTGATTTCAGTAATTTCAGTTGGAAATATTTACATGTCTACTCGGGTATTTCCCCATCCCGACTAGTATAAGTGAATCCAAGACCCGACACGTAAATCAAGTATGAGTCCAGCCAGAAATATGAGTGATGCCTGTAGGGAGTCCTGATGTGATGTCAGTAGGTGATTCCAGAAATAGAGGCCAGAAACACGAAATATACGTGTCGCAAGTAAATGAATCCAGAAATACTAGTCAGTGTCGTGTCAGGAAAATCAGATAATACTATAATAGAAGCTGAATCATAATAATCATCAGATAATGAAAACTATCAGAGAATGTACTCACCTGACGTCCTAAGCAACTAGCGATCCGAACTGGCATCACAAGGACCTATTACAAAAAGCAAGGTTAAATGGGATTCTAATGAGTTAAACAGATATAAAATAACTAAAAATAAGCTTCTAGGATTGTTCTAGGTCAAATGGGTCAACCCGGTAAAATCTGGGTCAAAAAGTCAACTTTTGGTCCAAAAAGTCAACTTTAGGTCAAAATTAGGTCAAATGTTGACTTTGGCGGTCAACCGGGGCAACTACGGTCAACTCTAGGTCAAACTAGGGTGCCCCTAAAATTTTAGGTCAAAACTAGCTCGTTAAGCTAGTAAACCCTCAAACTCGCCTCCTTGAGATACCGGGATACCCTCGGTATCCGATATCTCAACCTACGCTATATACCCCGCCTATACCCATTAACACATATACTAACACGCATATATATGTACATATATATATATATAACCAACTCTAACCTCATTTATAGACAAAAACCCAATACCTCGCCCCGATGCCCAATACCTTGAGTATCTCAATGTATTGAGGTACCTCGCATAACCCTCTCACTAACACTAGCTAACTAACCAACTATCTATATATATACTTATATATACTACTATATGTATATAACATATATCTAACTATATATATATATATATATATATATATATATATATATATATATAACCTAGTGTATGGGCTACCTCAATACCTTACGTCTGATACCTCACTTACATCAATACCTTGATATCTCAAGGTATTGAGATCCAATACCTTGCCCTCTCATCTCACCAACTAACTTATATATATATATATATATATATATATATATATATATATATATATATATATATATATGTGTGTGTGTGTGTGTGTGTGTGTGTGTGTGTGTGTACTTATATCTATCTATATATATATATATATATATATATATATATATATATATATATATATATATATATATATATATATATATATATAACACTTACACATATATATACACACAAACACTCACACATACATATATATATATACACATACACACACACACACACACATATATATATATAAACACACCCACACACACACACACACACACACACACACACACACATATATATATATATATATATATATATATATATATATATATATATATATATATATATATATATACAAAAACACACAAACACACACACACACACACACACACACATATATATATATATATATATATATATATATATATATATATATATATATATATATATATATATATATATATACCTATACACACACTCACACACACACTAATACACACTACACTCACACATACTACACACTACACACACTCAAACACACACTCACACCTATACACTCAACACTCACACTCACAAACACACATATATATATACACCACACAATATATATATATATATATATATATATATATATATATATATATATATATATATATATATATATATATATATATATATACCTATGTTAACACACACTACACACTAACAACTCACTACACACAAACACACTCACCAACACACACACAACCACATACAACCACAACACACACACTACCTACACTCACCCATAAACCCATAAATATATATATATATATATATATATATATATATATATATATATATATATATATATATATATATATATATATATATATATATATATATATATATATATATATATATACTCGTAAACTCTAATACACACTCTCCGAGGCTAAACCAACCCGCGCACAAGCCCAAAACCTAGAAACCAAGTCGAAATGGCCATTCGGTCATTTCGACGAACACGTGGAGTGCGGCTTGCAATACCTCGTGAAACGCACACCAAACCTACTCGGAATCGACCCAAAATTTACTCACGAGTTCTAATCGATGTCTAGAACCTCAAAAAAATGCTAACTCTCCGATTCTAGGTTCGTGGCAAAATTCTACATGCATGTGGAATCCACGACGACGAAAAAACCCTAAAATTGCCCGAAATGCCTAAATCTGCGTAACACGACCTCACGTATCCGAACGGGGACACGTACTCACCCTCAAGACACCCAAGCACGTCTACCTAGGTCCGTCTAACCTAGGGCAACACCAAAAATTGGGCCAATCTCGGATTTCACCAAAAATTGACACAAAACCCTATGCCAAAGTCTCCAAACACATCCAAACAAGCTCCAACTTCCTCCCATGGGTAGCCCTAAGGTCTAAGAAGGTTCTAAACTACTAATTATACAATATTAGAGCAATCACTAAGAGAAAAGTTAGGGTTTACCTCTTGGGAGTTGGAATCCCAAGGCCAAAGTCTCCAAAAACCTAGAAATCACCACTCTCAAGCCTCCAAGCCAAGCCTCTATACCAAGTCTAGGCTCTACACACCTAGGTTAGGGGAAAATGAGAGGTTAGGGTTTGCATTTAAGAGAGAAATAGATGAAGGAAGAGAAAGAGGGTGAAGAAACTTACTTGAAGAGAAGAAATTGGAAGAAGGAAAGAATAAGAGAATTGAGAGGAGAATGAAGAAGAAGAAGAAGAAGAAGAAGAAGAAGAAGAAAGGAAATGAAGGGGGGGAGGGATTCAGCCATGTAGAAATAGGAAATAGGTTTAGGGTTAGGGTTTGGGTTTAAACACAAAGACCAAAATGCCCCTCTCTTAAGTCATCTTAATAGGGTTTGGGTTTGGGATTTCCAAATGCACTCTAATTAATTCCTAATCACTCCAATTAACTAATTAAAATATAAATAACTATTCTACACCAATAAATAAGTCTGACAAGGGTGTTGGTTGGGTCTGATATGGGTTCAGGCTAGCCAAAACCTTAAAATAACTAATAAAAATAATATAACCAAGTAATTAAATATTAATACAAATATTTATGATCAATACACAATTTACCAAATTAAAATAAATAAAAAAATACCCTGCCCTGGAAATGGGGTAGTGACAAGCCTATCCTCCTTAGAAAATTTCGTCCTTGAAATTTAAAGTCGATCGCACTTCTTCTAGGTCAAACCCCCAATAATCACAGTTAAGAAATTCTACCTAAACAACATACAAGATCATGATCCTACTAGTCGTGTTATCACAGTCTCAATCAGAGTCACTACACTATCTACCACAGCACAAAAGAAAAGTCTAACAGGTACTAATGAAGCACACCACAAGGAATAGAAAGGATAGGAAGAAGAATAAAAGAGACAGATCTGCTAACCCGACACCCGTAACATCGGCCTCCTCGACCGTCAACGCAAAAGCCCTGCCCTGCTGGGGCATCTCTCTCTGCTGGTGCGGGGCATGATGCTGTGTCACAGGTGGCCTAGCTCCAACTCTCCGATCTTGTGCTCCACCAAATGGAGGTGCAGTGGGGCAATCTCGTATCAGGTGAGCAGCGAATCCACAGAACAAACACACCTTCAGCCTCCTCCTACAAACATTCCAAGTGTGTCATGTCTTCCTGCAGTAGGCACAAGTGGACACTCTCTGATCCTGACCCTGCTGTGTTATCTTCTGCACATAGGGACGCTTAGCCGGTCCCGCACTACCACTCGCACTACCTGAATCATCCATGCCTCTCTTGGACTTGAGCTCCAAGTCATCCTCTGCCCACTGAGCGTCCCCTACGATCTGCTCGAAAGTTGCCTCGCGGTCACTCCTAGTCAAATACTTGACCGACATGACCAAGCCCTTGTGAAACTTTCTCGCCTTTGCTGCCTCACTCAAGCCCTCTACAAATTTGCCCAGACGGCATAACTCCGCTGCGTACTCGTCCACTAGCATGCTCCCCTGGACGAGTGCCTCAAACTGGCTCTCCAAAGCACTGAGCGCCACATCTGGAAAAAACTTCTCCTTAAAAAGCCTCTTGAAAGTCTCCCAAGTAAGCCCTGGTGCCGCGATCCTCGTATCAGTGCGATACCACGTCAAAGCAAGGTCAAAAATATGACTGCCCGCTGCCTCTATCTGCATGCTGTTTGGAATCTGTGCCAGCCAAAAAATCTCTTCAATCTGATCTATCCAGTCATCCGCGTACAGGATCCCCTCTGTACCCCGGAACTCCTTGGACCGCATCCTCTGGAAGTCAATGATGCTTCCCGGCCTCGGATGCTGAGTCTGGTCTGCCTGTGGCTGGATTTGAGCCACTCTGTCTACTGCCGTCATGGCCACCTGGTGGGCATTCTCAATACCCAGCCTCATCACATCCACCTGACGGTACTGCGCGTCCATTATATCCCTGAAAAATGTAAATAACTGCACAGCGTCTACTAGTGTAGGAGGTGGTAGAGGAGGTACCACCGGAACGACTGGGGTAGTCCTCGGATCGACAGGTGGAGGAGGGTCCCCGAGAGAAGCAGATGCTCCCTCAATCGCAGTAGTGGTGAGTAGAGCGGTAGCAGCTGCCTGAATATGAGCTGGATGAGAGGTGGCAGACC
This sequence comes from Iris macrosiphon, assembly GCA_036927795.1. Taxonomy (NCBI): domain Eukaryota; kingdom Viridiplantae; phylum Streptophyta; class Magnoliopsida; order Asparagales; family Iridaceae; genus Iris; species Iris macrosiphon. The sequence continues at coordinate 38,321,610 of JAYESA010000006.1, read as the reverse complement.
TCTCAATGGCAACTGCTGGGACGGTACAATGGGATCGTGTCTTCGGAGGCATCCTGAACACAGATCAAAAGAAGTCAATACGGCGCAAGATACGATATCATCAAAGAAGGACAGTAATATTTCAAAAGGAAGCAATTTCAGAATAATTTGATTGGAATTGTTCCTAGTCGTGATTGAGTACACTCTCATCCTAGATCCTATATCCTAGAGCAGGCTCGCAGCAGTACAACTAAATCGTTGTACTACCACAACATCGCACTAATTGCGAAGCTCGAGACCTGCGTGGGCCGCCACCAAAAAGGTGTCACGACCCACACTCGAAAAATTGGGCATGAGTCATGGGTACGTCCAGCCTACGCCGCAGCATCGGCGGTAGAACGCTGTCTAGGTCTACTATCTAGCTAACAATCTCACACAACAATATAAGCACCTGTCAAGATCTTAACTCCAAATCCAAACGGAGGAGCAATATGATAAAGATAACACAAGTACTCAATCATGATCTAAGCACGATAAGATGTCACGACCCGTACCCGGAATTGGGGCACGAGTACGCGGGTACGTCCAGCCTACGTCGCAGCATCGGCGGTAGAACGCTGTCAAGGTCATGATACTATCTAGCCAATCTCACATAAGTATCCAATCTCCATAAGGAGGCACAGATGACACAAAATAATACGAACACATACTCAATCACATGACTACAGCACGATAAGATATCGAACAAATAAAATTAAATACAACACAAGTCTAAATGTAATAATCTAACTCAACAAATATTCATGTCTCAACAAGTATGCCGGAGACAAATCCGGTACCAAATAGTCTACTAAAAGAACTAACTAGAAAAACTAGTGATTCCGGCTAGACCTCCCGGAATCACAACTAAACTACCAAGCCCAAGTTGCAGCTACTCACCATATGGTCCATAAAGTATCGGACACCGGTCCTCTAAGGCATAGTCTGGAAAAATATTTCCAGTCAGGAAGGAGCAAAGTATAATCTCAAATAATAGTTCCATTTAATTGATAAGGACTATAAAGCAATAAACAGATGATGCTAGGTACTGAGAGAAGACAGTAAAATAATGTAATAGCAAAATAGAGAGACAGGCAATGTAAAAAGACATACAAAATAGGCAATGTGATACAGTCAGTGCATATATAAAATGGAGAGAACAAGGTACAGGATCATATACGGGTGATGTAGTATATGATCTAAATAGAGTACTGTAATCTATTCTAAGTGTTTGAAATAGTAGTTTCGAAATGTGATCTGCTTGGGAACATGTACGAGAGCTATATGGCCTGGCTAATCATATGTGAAGAGCATGATTAACACTTACATTGTTCTATACTTGTATAAAGGGGTATGATCATATTTCTTACTAACTACTTCCCCGCCCCCAACTAGTACTGTGGATCCAACCATGACACGTCACGATACACGAGCAATATCTAATCTATCATGTACGATGTCTAATATACATGTCGTGTACAATGTCAAAACGATAATCAATGTAATATCTCATGACTGCAGATCCAAGCTATATACTAGTCCGTGTAGCACAGTGTCAAGGATTTAGATGTAATATTTCTAGATACTGGAATTATAGAAATTATCAACAATTGGAAATTCTCAGAGAATGTACTTGCCTTGGGTCCTTAGCTGGTAAATACTGATGTCCTGTTCCAGAGTATCGCCTGGATGAACCAACAGTCCTATAGACATATCACAAATATAACACTTGTATCAGATGCTACACTAACACACAATAGAAATACACTGGCCTCAGGGCTATGCCAGGCATGGCACTAGTCAACTAGGGTCATCTAGTAGGGATACATATATAAATATACATTTATACTCAGAGTATATACCAATAAATACGTATATAATATATATATAAGTGCCTATCAGTAATTTGTACAAAATACGTATATGTGTATATACACTAAATAGATGTATATAAATATATATATTTATATGTTATAAATATACATAACACCTTTATTCATAACAACTATATTTAAGAATATACATATACAGAATATATATATATATATATATATATATATATATATATATATATATATATATATATATATATATATATATATATATGTACTAGTGAAAATATACCTTTGTTATATTTATACATATATATATATATATATATGTTTATACATATATGTTTATACATATACCAAAATATATGTTTGTATCTATACCAATACATACATAGACTAATTATATATATATATATATATATATATATATATATATATATATATATATATATATATATATATATATATATATATATATATATATATATATATATATATATATCAATTAAAAATACAATACTATATACTTGTATATAAGTACATATATACATATATATATACCATTCACTAATATTAATACATGCAAATACTAATACACTAATTTAATTTATACTATTATACTTTTTATTAAATACATATTATATAAAAATAAACCAATATATATACATATATATATACCAATTTAGTTATATATACTATATATACGGATTTACATGTATACCAGTTATATTATATATATACATATACATATACAATAATTAAGTACACTATTTATACACATACACATATTTATTAATTATACACTATATGAAAATAACCAATATACATATATTTTTATATGAATACACATATATATGATGTATGAATACATATATATACTTACATAGAATACATATATATATTACTACATAGTATATATACTATTACATCTCGAATGAAGGAGGGAAGGAGGCTCGCAGGGGGTGGCTCGACGGTGAGGCTGGGTCGCCTGGCCGGGGAGGATGGCCGGAGAAGGCTGTGTGGGGTGGAGAAGTTGCAGCGGGGAGTTGGGTCGAGGGGATCTCGGCTGTGGGAGGAGAGTAGCAGGGAGATGGTGATGTAATAGGTCGGAGGAGGAGCTAGGAGGAGGAAGGCTTCGCCGGGGTCGGGCCGTGCCGGAGTTGAGGATGATGGGAGGAGCTCGGGGTCAGGTTGTGTGGGGTGGAGCCGGTGGGGACTCGACCGGGGTTGCCGGACTGAATGAAAGAATAGGGGACTGGTGGGAGGCCGGTGCTGGTCGGCTCCGGTGGAGAGTGGTGTATGGTGGCGGGCTGTGCCGGAGCTCGGGATGGCTCAAGGTTGGCTGGCCGGCTGTACAGAGAAGGTGGCCGGTTGATGGCAATGGAGATGGTGATAATGGTGGTGGCATTGGGAGGTTGCAGGCCGGAGCTTGGGATGGTGGTGGAAGAGGCTTGAGGACGGCTCGTCGGAGCGGGGAGCTAGGGGGATGAGATCGGGGGAGATAGAGGGAGATGCACTGGGCTCCGGGCTCGAGTCGAGGAGCTACAGGCCGAGCTTGGCCGGCCGGAGTGTAGACAGCGGGCCGCCGGGGGGATGCCCGGGAACAGTGGGGGTGGTGGAGATGGTTTCCCTCTCTTGAAATTTTAAAAAACACAAAGAAGAAAGGAAGAAGAAGAAGAAGAAGAAGAAGAAGAAGAAGAAGAAATGAGAAGAAGGGAAGAAGAAGTGGAGAAAATAGAAAGCCTACGGTTGGAGGCTTGTGAGGAGGTGGGGGAGTTCCTAGGATTTTGGGATTAGGGTTTTCTTGGAAAGAGGGGATGATGTGACTTTAAATAGGGAGAGAGGGTGTGGGAATGAAGGGTGAGGATCCACCCACTGAATGGATGGCCAAGATTTAACATGGAGAAGTTTTTCATGTGCGGATAAGGATGTGGGGTGATTAGTCAAAATTAGGGGCTCTCCATTGGGTTGAACCAATGGGGTGTTGACACCTAATGCAATAATTGTAAATTAGCCCCCTTAAATTTGGGTATTTGTACAGACGCATAAAATAACAAAAATTTGGTGGGCGATTCGGTGTTTGGCATTTTGTAGGGTGAGGGGGTGTTGTATGTTTGGTATGGGCTCAATTAGCAGGGTACTAGAATTAAATAGGGATTTACGGAATCGGTCAAAATGGTATCCTCAATTTAATTAGAAATAAATGTAAGCTGTGTTCTAAAATTAATTAGGAGTACATGGGGCCAAAATTAAGTCGAGTCACAAATACCATTAGTGAAGAAGACTCAGAACAGAATATTACCCTAATTTGGGTCGCACGAAAAATAGGTCAAGATTGCCTCCAATTTCGATTGGAACGCACATCGATACAAAGTTGGAATTTATTTAGGAATTAAATAAACGTCCGCGACGAATATTGTGCGGCTAAAATGAAGCACAAGAAAGCATAATTATGAGTTGTAAAAATGTCAGAATGGAAGGCGGGCATGTCTAGAGCAAGGTTGTGAATTTGTTAGAAGGCAAAAGCCAGGGTAGCGCTCCAAATATCGAAGCAAAGATAAGGTGCAACAATTAAATAAATTACGGTAATTAATTACGACCTCCAATAAATTAATTCTAAATAAAAATAATTAACCACATAATCCCATAATTCGGACAGGTGTTCATCTACTGGGCTTCTAGGTCAAGTCTACCAGCTCAAACATAAATGAACACTGTATATATATAATATATTTAAATACACACCTCATGCAATTATTTAATTTAAATACAATATCGAGAAATCATTTAATATAAATACCATAATATTAATGATATCTAAAAAGTCAAAAATATCCCTGTTTTTGGAATGTGGTAGTGACAAGTCTACCCTCCTTAAAAGAATTTGGTCCTCAAAATTTAAAATCCTCATAGTAGTGTTTATTCATACACATTATTATTTTCCCTCAAAGTTTAAATTCATCAACCACAAAATCAGGTAATAATCCACAATGTCTTTTCATAATTTAAAATTCTGTAATTATCGTATTCCTGAAAATCCTCGAATTAAAAATCAAAGTCCATTTTTATCACAATTTCCTCCGAATTTTTAAGTTAATAATTCAATACTCGAAATTTAATATTCACTCCTCTAGTTTGATTTTTATCAATGTATATATATATATATATATATATATAATTTAAATCTCGTCCCAAAATTGAATTCAAACACTAATCCATCCATGATCTTATTCCTCGATTTCCCTTTTCCTCAAAGTACTCAACAATGCGATACTTATGGATTCTCCAAATATCGTCCATAATATAAAATTTAAAATTCATAACTTGCAGTCAAATAAATTAATGATAATCTCTTTAATTTTCTCAAGTTCTTAAGGATAAACTTTAATCATAACATACCCTTCCTAAAATTAATAAATTATCGATTCTGCCATGTTAAATTCTTAACCCTTTATTTAAATCAATATTTATCCCTAAATTTTAATCATCTTGTTTCTCTTGTCAAGTCATAACCTCTTCATAAATCTACTATGGTCAACCCCAATAATCATGGTCTGAGAAAATTCTACCTACAGTCATTCACTATGCAATCTAAGAGAAAAACATGTATGGTTATGGTATCTTTTGTCATGGTATTGCAGTCTCTGTCAGGGTGTACTACTAACTACATTCTAACAAGAAAAAATCATGCATACTAACTACGGTACTAGGGAATCAGTCAATCAATCAAATAGGAAGGAACAGAAGGAAGGAAAGAACAGAACTTGCTAACACATTACCTGCAGTATCGGTCTCCTCGACCGTCATCGCAAATGCCCCACCCTGCTGGGGTGGTTCCCTTTGCGGGTGCTGAGCAATATACGGTTCCACAGGTAGCCTAACTAGATCTCTATAATTTGGAGTTGCACGCTGGCCGGGAAGATAAGGGGCTAGAAGGCAATCCCTTACTCGATGTCCCGCAGCGCCGCAGTGCAAACAAAGTCCTAGCCTCGTTCTACAGCTCTCCCAATGGTGACCTGGCTTCTTACAGAAATGACAAGTCTGCTGTGTCTCTTTCATAGGCTGCTGCTGATCCTGCTGAACACGGACTGGTGCCTTGTACTACTGTTGACACTGATACGCCCATGGATGTTGTTGAATATGAACTGGTGCCAGGTACTGCTGTGGATGATGAAATGCCCATGGCTGAATATGAACTGGTATTTGGTACTGCTGTTGATGCTGAATACGGGGACGCTTGGCCGGTCCTGCGCTACCATTCGTATCTCCAAAAATATTATGACTCCTCTTAGGCCTGAGATCCAGATACTCTTCTGCAATCTGGGCATCCATTAAGATACCCTCAAAGGTAGCGGTACGACGACCAGAAGTGCGTAACCTAATCTCTCTCGTCAGTCCCTTTTCTAAACTTCCGGGCTTGATCTCCTGGGTCCCGAATCATAGACGATGTAAAACGGCTCAATCTACAGAATTCTGCAGCGTACTCGTCGACCGACATGTTTCCTTGAACCAAGTCATGAAACTGACTTTCCAAGGCTCCCAATACCACGTCGGGAAAGAACTTCTCCTTGAAGAGCTCCCTGAAGGTCTCCCAAGTAAGTCCTTATGCAGTAAGTCTCGGCTCCGTGCGATACCACGTGAGTGAGATATCGAACATCTGACTGCCAGTCGCCTCTATCCGTAAGCTCTCTGGAATCTGGGCCAATCGCAGGCTCCTCTCTATGTCCTCTAGCCAGTCGTCAGCGTAGAGTATCCCTTCGATGCCTTTGAACTCTCGAGGCATCATCCTTTTGAAGTCCACTATAGTGCCTGATCTCTGCTGCTGCTGGCCAGGAAACTGCTGGTATTGTGCTACTCTCTCCAAAGCTTGGAGAGTCACCTGATGAGCATTCTCCATGTTTTCTCTCATCAGCTCGGTTTGTGCCTGGTGCGCTTCTGCTTGCACCCTCTGAGCCTCAGCTTGAACTCGCTGAGCATCTGCCGTCACTTTCTGGGCATCTACCATGCCCTGGATCAAGGTAAACATCTGCGCCCCGTCAATGGGCAAACCTCCGGGAATCGGAGTCGGTGGAGGAGGAAGGTTGTCCGTCACAGCTGCAGCAATCCTCTGAACAGGTGGGGGAGGAGGATCCCCGAAAAGTGCAGACACTCCTACATGCATCGGAGATGTAGGAGGAACTAAGGATGTCTGTCCATCAGGTGGAGAGGTGGCAGACCCCTCTAAAGCTGGTTCTCCCACTCTCATAGATCGCGTCTTCGGCGACATCCTGAAGACAGATCCAAAAGAATCAATTAAGGCAAAAATACGATATCATCAAGGAAGGACAGTAAATTTCTAAAGAAGCAACATTCAAGATAGATAGATTGTAATAATATTCCTAGTTGTGATTGCACAGGTCAATGATGCATCCAAGGTTTGATACCTCTATCCCCTAGGTACCACAGTTCTACTAGAAACACACTCACTGCTAGCTTTCTTACCTACTGCAATCGCTGATACTAGTTATTCTTATCACTCAAGTGCATATCAAATACAACACATCATACTAAGTACTGCTCCCTCTAATACAATCCTAGATGAACACCCAAGCCAGTTTGTAGTGCAATCTCAATCATGCTTAAGCCAACAGATCCTTTCATATGCACCTCATCTACTTATATACTAATATATCTCTTTCACTATATAAAATTTTATCCTCAAAATAAAGTCCTCAAAACTAACTTCTCGAACAATTTAAAGTAAAAAGCATATACTTTCCTCAAGGTCAAATATTCAAATACTGAACGAAAGTTTTATCAATTCCAAAAATCCTTACAGCTTTGTCTAGGTTCATTGAATTGAATCTGAATCCTCAAAAATTTTAATAACATAATATCTCAACTTCTCAAAATTCTTAAGATTTGAAATTCATTTTCAATCCTCAAATAAAAATTTAAATCCACCTTTTGTAGTCCAATAGCTCTAATGTTAATCCTTTTCACTGTCCTCATCAACATGTGTCACCAGATAATACCATAAATTAGTCTGTAAATTTATCTTAATATGAAATCAAACTCTATAATGATACTAAGATCTTAATTAAATAACTGATCAACAATAATCAATTTATAGCAACAAGTGAGAACGGACAAAATCAAGGGAAATGATTTAAATTGAAAATTATTACAAGATTCTCAGGGGTCATCCCAGGAATCTCTCAAGGAATTGTGATTGAGTATTCGCTCTCATCCTAGTATGCTATATCCTAGATCCTATCGCAGGCACGCAGTAGCGTAACAAAGATGCCACACTACCACGATATCGCACAACTTGCGAAGTCTGACCTGCATGGGCCACCACTAAAAATATGTCACGACCCGCACCCGGAATTGGGACACGAGTACGCGGGTACGTCCAGCCTACGCTGCAGCATCGGCGGTAGAACGCTGTCAAGGTCATGATACTATCTAGCCAATCTCACACAAGCATCCAATCTCCATAATGAGGCACAGATGACACAAAATAATACGAACACATACTCAATCACATGACTATAGCACGATAAGATATCGAACAAATAAAATTAAATACAACACAAGTCTAAATGTAATAATCTAACTCAACAAATATCCATGTCTCAACAAGTATGCCGGAGACAAATCCGGTACCAAATAGTCTACTAAAAGAACTAACTAGAAAAACTAGTGATTCCGGCTAGACCTCCCGGAATCACAACTAAACTACCAAGCCCAAGTTGCAGCTACTCACCATATGGTCCATAAAGTGTCGGACACCGGTCCTCTAAGGCATAGTCTGAAAAAATATTTTCAGTCAGGAAGGAGCAAAGTACAATCTCAAATAATAGTTCCATTTAATTGATAAGGACTATAAAGCAATAAAAAGATGATGCTAGGTACTGAGAGAAGACAATGAAATAATGTAATGGCAAAATAGAAAGACAGGCAATGTAAAAAGATATGCAAAATAGGCAATGTGATACAGTCAGTGCATATATGAAATGGAGAGAACAAAGTACAGGATCATATACGGGTGATGTAGTATATGATCTAAATAGAGTACTGTAATCTATTCTAAGTGTTTGAAATAGTAGTTTCGAAATGTGATCGACTTGGAAACATGTACGAGAGCTATATGGCCTGGCTAATCATATGTGAAGAGCATGATTAACACTTACATTGTTCTATACTTGTATAAAGGGGTATGATCATATTTTTTACTAACTACTTCCCCGCCCCCAACTAGTACTGTGGATCCAACCATGACACGTCACGATACACGAGCAATATCCAATCTATCATGTACGATGTCTAATATACATGTCGTGTACAATGTCAAAACGATAATCAATGTAACATCTCATGACTGCAGATCCAAGCTATATACTAGTCCGTGTAGCACAGTGTCAAGGATTCAGATGTAATATTTCTAGATACTAGAATTATAGAAATTATCAACAATTGGAAATTATCAGAGAATATACTTTCCTTGGGTCCTTAGCTGGTAAATACTGATGTCCTGTTCCAGAGTATCGCCTGGATGAACCAACAGTCCTATAGACATATCACAAATATAACACTTGTATCAGATGCTACACTAACACACAATAGAAATACACTGGCCTCAGGGCTATGCCAGGCATGGCACTAGTCAACTAGGGTCATCTAGTAGGGATACATATATAAATATACATTTATACTCAGAGTATATACCAATAAATACGTATATAATATATATATAAGTGTCTATCAGTAATTTGTACAAAATACGTATATGTGTATATACACTAAATAGATGTATATAAATATATATATTTTTATGTTATAAATATACATAACACCTTTATTCATAACAACTATATTTAAGAATATACATATATTAAATATATATATATATATATATATATATATATATATATATATATATATATATATATATATATATATATATATATATATATATATATATATGTACTAGTGAAAATATACCTTTGTTATATTTATATATATATATATATACCAAAATATGTGTTTGTATCTATACCAATACATACATAGACTAATTATATATATATATACACATATATACCAATTAAAAATACAATACTATATACTTGTATATAAGTACATATATACATATATATATATATATATATATATATATATATATATATATATATATACCATTCACTAATATTAATACATGCAAATACTAATACACTAATTTAATTTATACTAGTATACTTTTTATTAAATACATATTATATAAAAATAAACCAATATATATATATACATATATATATACCAATTTAATTATATATACTATATATACGGATTTACATGTATACCAGTTATATTATATATATACATATACATATACAATAATTAAGTACACTATTTATACACATACACATATTTATTAATTATACATTATATAAAAATAACCAATATACATATATTTTTATATGAATACACATATATATGATGTATGAATACATATATATACTTACATAGAATACATATATATATTACTACATAGTATATATACTATTACATCTCGAATGAAGGAGGGAAGGAGGCTCACAGGGGGTGGCTCGACGGTGAGGCTGGGTCGCCTGGCCGGGGAGGATGGCCGGAGAAGGCTGTGTGGGGTGGAGAAGTTGCAGCGGGGAGTTGGGTCGAGGGGATCTCGGTTGTGGGAGGAGAGCAGCAGGGAGATGGTGATGTAATAGGTCGGAGGAGGAGCTAGGAGGAGGAAGGCTTCGCCGGGGTCGGGCCGTGCCGGAGTTGAGGATGATGGGAGGAGCTCGGGGTCAGGTTGTGTGGGGTGGAGCCGGTGGGGACTCGACCGGGGTTGCCGGACTGAATGGAAGAAGAGGGGACAGGTGGGAGGCCGGTGCTGGTCGGCTCCGGTGGAGAGTGGTGTATGGTGGCGGGCTGTGCCGGAGCTCGGGATGGCTCGAGGTTGGCTGGCCGGCTGTACAGAGAAGGTGGCCGGTTGATGGCAATGGAGATGGTGATAATGGTGGTGACGTTGGGAGGTTGCAGGCCGGAGCTAGCAGCAGGCCGGAGCTTGGGATGGTGGTGGAAGAGGCTTGAGGACGGCTCGCCGGAGCGGGGAGCTAGGGGAATGAGGTCGGGGGAGATGGAAGGAGATGCACGGGGCTCCGGGCTCGAGTCGAGGAGCTGCAGGCCGAGCTTGGCCGGCCGGAGTACAGACAGCGGGCCGCCGGGGGGATGCCCGGGAACAGTGGGGGTGGTGGAGATGGTTTCCCTCTCTTGAAATTTTAAAAAACACAAAGAAGAAAGGGAAGAAGAAGAAGAAGAAGAAAAGAGAAGAAGAAGGGAAGAAGAAGTGGAGAAAATAGAAAGCCTACGGTTGGAGGCTTGTGAGGAGGTGGGGGAGTTCCTAGGTTTTTGGGATTAGGGTTTTCTTGGAAAGAGGGGATGATGTAACTTTAAATAGGGAGAGAAGGTGTGGGAATGAAGGGTGAGGATCCACCCACTGAATGGATGGCCAGGATTTAACATGGAGAAGTTCTTCATATGGGGATAAGGATGTGGGGTGATTAGTCAAAATTAGGGGTTCTCCATTGGGTTGAACCAATGGGGTGTTGACACCTAATACAATAATTACAAATTAGCCCCCTTAAATTTGGGTATTTGCACAGACGCATAAAATGATAAAAATTTGGTAGGCGATTCGGTGTTTGGCGTTTTGTAGGGTGAGGGGGTATTGTATGTTTGGTATGGGCTCAATTAGCAGGGTACTGGAATTAGATAGGGATTTACGGAATCGGTCAAAATGGTATCCTCAATTTAATTAGAAATAAATATAAGTTGTGTTCTAAAATTAATTAGGAGTACATGGGGCCAAAATTAAGTCGGGTCACAAATACCATTAGTGAAGAAGACTCAGAACAGAATATTACCCTAATTTGGGTCGCACAAAAAATAGGTCAAGATTGCCTCCAATTTCGATTGGAACGCACATCGATACAAAGTTGGAATTTATTTAGGAATTAAATAAATATCCGCGACGAATATTGTGCGGCTAAAATGAAGCACAAGAAAGCATAATTATGAGTTGCAAAAATGTCAGAATGGAAGGCGGGCATGTCTAGAGCAAGGTTGTGAATTTGTTGGAAGGCAAAAGCCAGGGTAGCGCTCCAAATATCGAAGCAAAGATAAGGTGCAACAATTAAATAAATTACGGTAATTAATTACGACCTCCAATAAATTAATTCTAAATAAAAATAATTAACCACATAATCCCATAATTCGGACAGGTGTTCATCTACTGGGCTTCTAGGTCAAGTCTACCAGCTCAAACATAAATGAACACTGTATATATATAATATATTTAAATACACACCTCATGCAATTATTTAATTTAAATACAATATCGAGAAATTATTTAATATAAATACCATAATATTAATAATATCTAAAAAGTTGAAAATATCCCTGTTTTTGGAATGTGGTAGTGACATAAGATAACACAGAAGTCTAACAACTACAGAGTCTAAACAATAACTACTACTACAACAACAACAATAATAATAATAATACAACAATATCCTGAATCAAATACAATACAAAGTCTCAAACCAAAAGTCGGGGACAAATCCGGTACCAAAAGCTAATCAATACAACTGATGTCCTGGTGATCCCGGCTACCAACCCGAAAATCACTCCTGAATTAGGGGGTCCCTGTTTGCACCATCGACAGGCTGAGGTCCATAAAACGTCGGGCATTGTAAACCCCCTCACCAAAAATAGATATTTTGTATATATTTTATATTATTATATTTATTATAGATATTAAATTACTTTAGAGTATTCTCTTAGTTAATTAAGAAAATAGTTTTTTTGTATATTTACTTATGTAAATATTTATTTAGAATTATTTTTAGGCTATTTTAGATTTTTGGATATTTTTTCTAGAATTTTTAGGTAATTAAAACATAGGGAACCTAAATTTCTAGGACTTACATGATTTACTATGAGACCATAGTTGCATATTGTTACCAAATATTTATTTTAGGTTAAAATATTTAATTATATTTTTCTGTAATTTATTTAGAATTTTAAGAAATTTATTTATATTTTTGAAATTATTTAGAATTTATTTGGATATATATAATCTTAATATTAGATATATGCTAATTTAGTGTTAATAGATATTAATAAGATTGTATATAAATTATTTGTATTATCTTTAATTCTATTTAAGATTATAAATTATTGAGATAAACTATAACTCTATTTTAAATTAATTCAAATCCTGAGCCTACTAGGAAAGCAACTTCATGCATATCTTATCCTTATTTAAACTGATCCTAATCATATCCAAATTAACCAATCCTAGTCGTATTCAATTAAGTAGTGTCCACCATTATAAATACCTCATCCTTCATATTTTTCTTCCCCAAAATCCTCTCTTTTTCGTCCAAAAAGAGTCAAAATTCGTCAAAAATTCAGCCTCATTTTCTAGTAGTTATGACGACTTAAAAAGACGATATCTCCTAGCTCCGGACTCCAAACGCGCTCCATTTTTTTGTTAGAACTATATCAAGGTTAATTTTCTGAATATATAAATTATTTTAATAATTTATGAACCTATTTTTCCAGAAAATTCTAAAAGTGTCAGCTGTCCGAAATCAGACGCATTTTGGTATTTTTGAGATTACGGGAGATCTCGAACTCGGAATTATGAACCGTTTAAAGTTTCGGAAAGTTGACATGATGAACTTACATAAAATTACTTTTCCAGAATTTAACATGAAAGTTTAATCTACTGTAAAATTTGTGCAACATAGACGTAAATAGGAAACCACCATCTATTCGCCCTTGTGGCCATAATTCTTTACCGACTTGTGATTTTATAAAACCGTTGATTCTGGCGTTCATTTAGCTCTAAAATCTATAAGATTTTATACACAAATCTAGGATTTGATTCGCTTGACTTTTTGGTCAACGGATTGCCTCGATTTGCGTGTCATGGATCACAAATCCGTAAAGTTAACTTTCTTTGGACCAAAATTAGGATTTAATAATAAATTAGATTATAATAAGATTAAAATACTATTTTAGGTTATTTTATTCAGAATTAAAATAGATTAAAATGGAGGAGCCTATTCACCCACTTTTGTAACCTAACTTGTTTAATTTGTGTGACGGGTAGATCGGACGACGCCTTGAGTTGGGACTTCATTCTTTTTCAGACCAGGCAAGATACCTTACCAAATTGTTTACAGTACTTTGCATGCTTATTATATTTCTGTATATTCATTGCATTTCTGTATATTCATTGCATGTGTAGTTTCTTTCAGTCATTACTATATATTAGATATGTTGACACACATATAACACTTAGTATCATGAGAGGACAATCAGTAGGCGTATGGACTTTAACCACTCTGGTGAACCATAGTAACTAGCACGCACTATGGTAGTCGTGTCCGATGGTCGCTACCCCCGTGGTATGTCGATTGATGGTGTCACGAGGGTCGCTACCCCCGGGGTATGTCGGCTGATGATATTCTTGACGTGTGTGTGAGTTATGAGATTAGATAGAGTATCCTACCCATGCCCATACGTCAAAAAGTTGTCCTCATTATGCATTCATATAGATTGTCTTGTACAGCGTACTTATATATTTTTTGTCTATATTGCATGTTTACTGTATTCAAATTGGCATGCTTCTATGTATCTTGTTACGTCCCTCTGAGGACCTGGTCCCTTTCCAGGTGTAGATGTTCATGACTATTCGCAGGAGCACGGATCAGGACTTACCACTTATCTCTTCCGAGGAGGTCTTACCTTTCGAGCATCATTGATTATCTCTAGTGATGGATCTTCTTAGCTGATACACTTCTATCATCATCTTAATTTATATTGGAGATTTACTCTTCTCTCTTATTTTAGTATTGATATAGTCATTGGTAGTGGATTTGTCTCCACCCGACTATTATTTTGGATTATTCAGACTCATTATTCTAGTTCAGTTATTTACTTTCTGTGACTTATTTTGTGAATGAGATTAGTATACCTGTGACTTGTGACACTATATTTATACCACATGTGAGTTTATATTCATATTACAGCGTACGTGTGTATTATGGTATCCATATATTGGAGTTGCCATATACATACGGCTGGCATGCTTACGTGTTCTTAGTCCTACGTATTTTGGGACTGGGGCGTGACAAACACCAATCTTCCAGATCCTCTGAAAAATATATCCAGTCAGGATTAGAGCAAGTACACCTCTAACAGCAGTTCCAGTTAAATGATAAAAACTATAAAACAGTTATAGCAAGTAACACAAGGTGAAGGAAATAAAGTATGAACAAGGAAATATATATATATCACTGGTGTATAAAGGTAAAGATGCATAAAAATCAGAAGCAAGATAGTAATGATTGCAGGATACATGAAATCTAAACTAAGATCAAGTATGTGCATAATGGCGTGAAGTGAGTCCAGCAAGAGTAAATATGATGAGTCAAGTCCAGAAAGTATAAGTGAGACCAGTCAAGAAATGCAAGTGAGTCCAGACTAGAAAGAATGAACTCGTGTCTCTGAAATACCTATTTCGACATGTAAACGGTTAGGGGTAAGTATGGCTCACCGCACACTGGGTGTGCGGCTGCTATCATTCCAGATTAGACAAGAGGGGTGATTCTAGTAATTTCAGTTGGAAATATTTACATGTCTACTTGAGTATTTCTCCGCCCCGACTAGTACAAGTGAATCCAAGACCCAACACATAAATCAAGTATGAGTCCAGCCAGAAACATGAGTGATGCCTGTAGTGAGTCCTAATGTGATGTCAGTAGGTGATTCCAGAAATAGAGGCCAGAAACACGAAATATACGTGTCGCAAATCCAGAAATACTAGTCAGTGTCGTGTCAGGAAAATCAGATAATACTATACTAGAAGCTGAATCATAATAATCATCAAATAATAAAAACTATCAGCGAATGTACTCGTCTGACGTCCTGAGCAACTAGCGATCCGAACTGGCGTCATAAGGACCTATTATAAAAAGTAAGGTTAAACGGGATTCTAATGAGTTAAACAGATATAAAATAACTAAAAACAAGCTTCTAGGGTTGTTCTAGGTCAAACGGGTCAAACTGGTGAAATCTGGATCAAAAAGTCAACTCTAGGTCCAAAAAGTCAACTCTAGGTCAAAACTAGGTCAAATTTTGACTTTGGCGGTCAACCGAGGTAACTACGGTCAACTCTAGGTCAAACTAGGGTGCCCCTAAAATTCTAGGTCAAAACTATCTCGTTAAGCTAGTAAACCCTCAAACTCGCCTCCTTGAGATACCGGGATACCCTCGGTTTCCGATATCTCAACCTACGCTATATACCCCGCCTATACCCATTAACACATATACTAACACGCATATATATGTACATATATATATATATAAAACCAACTCTAACCTTATTCCTAGGCAAAAACCCAATACCTCGTCCCGATGCCCAATACCTTGAGTATCTCAAGGTATTGAGATACCTCGCATAACCCTCTCACTAACACTAGCTAACTAACTAACTATCTATATATATACTTATATATATACTACTATATGTATATAACATATATCTAACTATATAGATATATATATAACCTAGTGTATGGGCTACCTCAATACCTTACGTCCGATACCTCACTTACATCAATACCTTGATATCTCAAGGTATTGAGATCCAATACATTGCCCTCTCATCTCACCAACTAACTTATATATATATATATATATATATATATATATATATATATATATATATATATATATATATATATATAAGGGGGGATACTGCGCTGTTGCCGCTGATACTGCGCTGCTGCGCTACTCTACTGCAGCTGCTCTCCCTGTTGCTGCTGCTCTACTCATCCCTCTCCCTCGCTCCATCTCACTCTCCCTCTATCTCACTCATCTCTACCTCACTCTCTCATCTCTCTACTCAATCTCTCTCGCTTTAGCTCTCAATCTCAATCTCTCTCGACACACACCAACACACACACACATAAACATATACACGCACACACACTTACATATATATATACACTAACATATATATATATATATATATATATATATATATATATATATATATATATATATATATATAGTACACACACACACACACACACACACACATATATATATATATATATATATATATATATATATATATATATATATATATATATAAATAAATAAATAAATAAACACTCACACATACATATGTACACACACACACACACACACACACATATATATATATATATATATATATATATATAAACACACACACACACACACACACACACACACACACACATATATATATATATATATATATACAAACATACACACACACACACACACACACACACACATATATATATATATATATATATATATATATATATATATATATATACAAACACACACACACACACACACACACACACATATATATATATATATATATATATATATACAAACATACACACACACACACACACACACACATATATATATATATATATATATATATATATATATATATATATATATATATATAAACACTCACACACATATATATATACATATACATATACACACACTCACACACACACTAACACACACTACACTCACACACACTACACACAAACACACTCACAACTACACAGTCAAACACACACTCACACCTATACACTCAACACACACACACACACACACACACACACACACACACACACACATATATATATATATATATATATATATATATATATATATATATATATATATATATATATATATATATATATATACCTATGTTAACACACACTACACACTAACAACTCACTACACACTAGCACACTCACCCATAAACCTATTAATACATATATATAAATATATACTCGTAAACTCTAATACATACTCCCCGAGGCTAAATTAATCCGCACACAAGCCCAAAACCTATAAACCAAATCGAAATGGCCATTCGGTCATTTTGACAAACACGTGGAGTGCGGCTCGCGATACCTCATGAAACGCACACCAAACCTACTCGGAATCGACCCAAAATTTATCCACGAGTTCTAATCGATGTCTAGAACCTCAAAAAATGCTAACTCTCCGATTCTAGGTCTGTGGCAAAATTCCACATGCATGTGGAATCCACAACGACGAAAAAAAATCCAAATCGCTTGAAACGCCCAAATCTCCGCGACACGACCTCACGTGTCCGAACGGGGATACGTACTCACCCTCAAGATACCAAAGCACGTCTACCTAGGTCCGTCTAACCTAGAGCAACACCAAAAATTGGGACAATCTCAGATTTCACCCAAAATTAACACAAAATCCTATGCCAAAGTCTTCAAACACATCCAAACATGCTCCAACTTTCTCCCATGGGTAGCCCTAAGGTCTAGGAAGGTTCTAAACTACTAATTACACTATATTAGAGCAATCACTAAGAGAAAATTTAGGGTTTACCTCTTGGGAGTTGGAATTCCAAGGCCAAAGTCTCCAAAAACCTAGAAATCACCACTCTCAAGCCTCCAAGCCTCCAAGCAAAGCCTCTACACCAAGTCTAGACTCTACACACCTAGGTTAGGAGAAAATAAGAGGTTAGGGTTTGTATTTAAGAGAGAAATAGATGAAGGAAGAGAAAGAGGGTGAAAAAACTTACTTAGAGAGAAGAAATTGGAAGAAGGAAAGAAGAAGAGAATGGAGAGGAGAATGAAGAAGAAGAAGAAGAAGAAGAAGAAGAAAGGAAATTAAGGGGAGGAGGGATTCGGCCATGTAGAAATAGAAAATAGGTTTAGGGTTAGGGTTTGGGTTTAAACACAAAGACCAAAATGCCCCTCTCTTAAGTCATCATAATAGGGTTTGGGTTTGAAATTTACAAATACACTCTAATTAATTCCTAATCACTCCAATTAACTAATTAAAATATAAATAACTATTCTACACCAATAAATAAGTCTGACAAGGGTATTGGTTAAGTCTGACATGGGTCCAGGCTAGCCAAAACCTTAAAATAACTAATAAAAAATAATACAACCAACTAATTAAATATTAATACAAATATTTATGATCAATACACAATTTACCAAATTAAAATAAAATAAAAATATCCTATTCTGGAAATAGGGTAGTGACAGGGCTAAAATTAGGTGGGACACAAGTGTCATGGACGTAGAGGACTCAGGATAGAATATTGTCATAAATTGGGTTGCACAAAATGGGTCAAGATTGTGTCTCCAATTTTGATTGGAACGCACAAGGATACAAAGTTTAATTTATTTAGAATTAAATATAAACGTCTGCGACGAATATCGTGCGACTAAAATATAGCACAAAAGAGCATAATTATAAGTTATACAAAGGTCAGAATAGATGACTAGCACGTCTAGAACAAGGGTATAAAATTTGTAGGAAGGCAATGACTAGTGTAGTGCTCCAATTATCGAAGCAACGGTAAGGTGCACTAAATGATATAAATATTATAAAATTATCTAAAATACAGTGTTCTATTTCTAATTGGATTCAAACTAGTCATAGTCTCTCTATCTAAGCCAAGTAGGCCTAATTTTGGATGAGGGGGTTTACAATCTACCCAACTTAAAATAATTTCGTCCTCGAAATTAAAATAAGGCATGGTTTTTTCTATCTAATCTTACTTGATTACAATCTAAAAGAAATTTACCTCAAGTTAACAATGCAACTTCTACCCAACTTAGAATTTACCCATCTATTATATAAGGCTTATACATTTAAGAAAATTATTCCTCAAACTACTTAGTCGTGTTATTCAATCCTCAAAAATTTTAATACCAATATATCACATATGATATGCCCTTAATTATAAAGGATAGTTACAAGGTAATGTGATCAGCCTATGGGGTATATCTAGTACTATCCGTATACCAACATATACTAAGCACGAGCGTTCGTCTTTCTAAAATAGGGGAAGACGGAGAACAATAATACAGAATTCAAGGTGGAGGTGATAGAATACAAGTACGGGATTCAAAGGGATTAGAGAATTCAAAAGAGAGTTGTCAAGGCAGTTGTGGATTAAAATCCTATTTTGGTAGATTCCTATTCACATGCTCATATCAGTACTGTTATGTAACCGATAAGATATGCTCGAACATATCTAAAGGCAAGTATATTCGTCTAATATGCTGAGCCAACTATATCTCAATCCATGTAAAGTAGTTATGCGAAGGGTGAACCAAGCGCACTAAGGTTGATTAGACCATAATATACTGATTCTGATTTAGACAATGTATTAGTGTGGGCCCCCAATAATACATATGTCATGAACAAACTCGATAAAAGAATAAGCTTGCAAAACTAGGCTATAATAGCAGCATAAGTCGAGGTAGTACAGAAAGTATATGTATGCTGGATTATGATGAGTGAAAGTATAAATTACATGATTTGAAACTAAAGGATAATCAAAAATCTAAATCTAAATGAACAACTCAACTATCAAGTTCTAACTACTAAGCACATAATTTTAAAATTCAAGATTAACAACTATAAATCTAGTAAACTATATATCCTAACATAAATGGAAATCACTTGGCCTACAATCAGAAGGGTTAGGTGGCACAAATTGAAAGATGAAAGAAAATTTTAGTCGTCGCACAAATAGCGAGTGTTAAGGTTTCGGAGGAACAAGATATGAATTTAGAATGAGAGACTCTTGATAATATCATAGTTTCCTAAGGGGAAGGTGGTATGCTAATCTCTGTGTTCGAGGTATGATCAAGAAAAATGTTATATTCTTTCCTCTTGGCTTCCTAAGGTACTGTTCTGCTAATATCAAGACAATGATCTAAATTTATAGTTCTAATATTATCTCACTATGAAAGTTAGGTTTAGTCCTAATGTTCAATCTTGAATTTCTATTGGTTTCTCAATACTAGGGTCAAACAATATAGTCAAATTTCTTACTAGCTCTAGTCGTGTCTATACTACTCTCAAGTCCTTCATAAATATATCAAGGGATAATGGTCAAGTAATCTACAGGTAAGGGATGCTAGGGTTTATTAGATATTCTAAATTTAGTGATGTGTCAATATTCTAGTTGAATTCTTAGTAGAAATATTACCCTAATTATCATCCTAATAACAAGGATTCCTATATTCTAGCAGAAGGCTATCCTCAAGAAACTATTACGGAAGTACATGAATCAAGCATGATGCAATTATTTAAATAGAACAGTCTGGAAGAAAGGTGAGTCATAGTCAAATGTAGATGAGATCCTATACTCTAATCTTATTTGCAGGCTTGCTTGGTACAGTAACGTAACCAAGACAATATACTCTCGACCTGCATGGGCCACCACTAAACATGTCACGCCCCAGTCCCAAAATACGTAGGACTAGGAATACGTAAGCATGCCAGCCGTATGTATATTGCAACTCCAATATATGGATAGCATAATACATTCGTACGCTGTAATATGAATATTAACTCATATGTGCTATATATATAGTCATAAGTCACAGAAATATTAATCTCATCCACACAACAAGTCATAGAAAAGAAATAACTAAACTAGAATAATGAGTCTGAATCATCCAAAATAATAGTCTGGTGGAGACAAATCCACTACCAATGACTATATCAATACTAAAATGAGAGAGAAGGATAAATCTTCAATATAAAATAAGATGATGATATAAAGGTATCAGTGAAGCGATCCATCGCTAGAGATAATCAAAGACGCTCAGAAGGTAAGACCTCCTCGGTTGAAAATAATACGTCAGGTCCTGGCCCGTACTCCTGCGGATACTCCTGGTCGTCTATACCTGGCAAGGGACCAGGTCCTTAGAGGAACATAACAAGATACATAGAAGCATGCCAATTTGAATACAGTAAACATGCATAATAGACAAAAAATATATAAGTACGTTGTATAAGACAATCTATATGAATGCATAATGAGGACAACCTTTTGACGTATGGGCATGGGTAGGCTACTCGATCTAATCTCACAACTCACACACACGTCAGGGACATCATCAGCCGACATACCACGAGGGTAGCGACCATCGTGACTCCATCAGCCGACATACCGCGAAGGTAGCGACCATCGGACACGACTACCATAGTGCGTGCTAGTTACTACGGTTTACCAAAGTGGTTATAGCCCATATGCCTACTGATTGTCCTCCTCTCTTATGATACTAGGTGTCCAGTGTGTGTCAACATATATAATGTATAATTTTGACTGAAAGAAAATACACATGCAATGAATATATAGAAATATAATAAGCATGCAAAGTACTGTAAGCAATTTGGCAAGGTATCTTGACTGGCAAAAAAGCTGCATAGTGCCAATAATCGGCTCCTGAAGTCTCGCAGAATAATCCAATGGTCCTCGGGGTACGCGCACAAGGCACGGGGATCGGGGGTGACTACTGTAGGTCATCTTCGACGAGGGTGACGGGTCCACGATGACGACGATGATGGTATCGATGTTGATGACGAGGGTGATGATTGGTGATGGTGATGATGATGACGAGGGTGATGATTGGTGATGATGATGATGATAACGAGGGTGTTGATGATGGGGATGATGATTGTGATGATGAGGGTTATGATGATGGTGATGATGATGATGATTAAGGTGGTGATGATGGTGATTAAGGTGATGATGATGGAGATGATTGTGTTAATGATGAAGGGGGATGATAATGGTGATGATTGTGTTGATGATGAAGATGATCTAGGTTATGATGATAATGATGAAGGGGACTGCTCCGGCCAGGCCAGAGAGGAGGTCCGACGAGTCGAGAGAGATGAAACGAGGAGGAGGAGCTCAGGGAGGTCCGGCGAGGAGGAGGAGAAGGACAGGAAAGAGAAGGATAGGGTGGAGAGGTGGTGGTGGTGTTAATTGGAGGAGAACGGGGTTGTGGTGGTTGTGAAGTCGACGAGGGGGCTGCTGCGCTGCTGGTCTTCTCAGGCGGAGGAAGGTGGTCGTGTCGAGTGCTGAGGCGGGTAGTCAGGATGAGGGAAGTCGGAGAGACGCTGCTCCGGTCGAGGAGATGAGGCAATGGTGGTGATGGATGGCGGAGAGGGAGATAAGAACAGGGAGGAGATGGTGGTGCAGGTCGAGGGGTCGTGGGGACGATGGAGAGGGAGATGGCGGCTCGTGGTGGTCGATGGGAAGAGGGAAGAACGGGGAAGGAGAGAAGAGGGGGATGAAGGACGGAAGTCAGGGAAGATGTTGGTGGTGATGGTGGTTCAGCGGAGTCGTGCTGGTGGTGGCGAGTGGTGGAGGTCTCAGGCGAGTTGGCCGGGGACGATGGAGAGGACAGGAAGAAGATGAGATTAATAGTGGTGGTGCAGGTCGAGGAACAGGATGCATGGTCGTGGGGAGTTGAAGGTGGAGGAGGCTGTGATGGGGAGTTCAGCGGGGTTGTCACGACGGCACAGGCGGTCGGGGTTGGCTCCGACAGTTGGGGGGAAGGAGATGAACATGAAGGGGAGGTGAGTATTCGGCTAGGAATAGAGTTTGGGTTTTGGAAAAAAAAAAGAAAAAAAAGGAAAGGTTGTATATTTATACATGTAGAAAAGTAGGATTTTGGGGTTGACCTAGGGGATTGGGCTTGGTCAACATCTTGGGATGGGCTTGGCTTCACATGGAAATGTTTGGAGGCTAGAATTTGCATTATTTGAAATGCATGGCTAGGATTAGATGAGGGGGGTGATGTTGAGTGCTACACACTCCAAAAATCATAGAAAAAATTTACATGACCAAATAATGAAGGAAAAATAATTTCTTCATGTATTGTCTAATGGTGTGGACACCTTAATGCGCTTTTGCATAAAAGCGCCCAACAATCGAAAAATTGCACGAAAATGGAAATTGGATTAATTTAATTAAAATTATTATAATTGGTGTTCTAAAATTAATTAGAAGTACATGTGACTAAAATTAGGTGGGACACAAGTGTCATGGACGTAGAAGACTCAGGATAAAATATTATCATAAATTGGGTTGTACAAAACGGGTCAAGATTGTGTCTCCAATTTCGATTGGAACGCACAAGGATACAAAGTTGAATTTATTTAGAATTAAATATAAACATCTGCGACGAATATCGTGCGACTAAAATGTAGCACAAAAGAGCATAATTATAAGTTACACAAAGGTCAGAATAGATGACTGGCACGTCTAGAACAAAAGTGTAAAATTTGTAGGAAGGCAATGGCTAGTGTAGTGCTCCAATTATCGAACCAAGGGTAAGGTGCACTAAGTGATATAAATATTGTAAAATTATCTAAAACACAGTGTTCTATTTCTAATTGGATTCAAACTAGCCCTAGTCTCTCTATCTAAGTCAAGTAGGCCTAATTTTGGATGAGGAGGTTTACAGCATGGAAGCATATGCTATTACCTTCTTGTTCTGCTCAGGAACACGTCACAGTCTTTTACCAGAAGAATCGCTGTAAATAGAGAAGCCTCCTGAACCTGATGGCAACGTCAAAATAAGAGTTGTAGTCAGCCTCTTCTTCAGCTCATCAAACTGTAACCCCTGGCTCCTGGTATCCAAAATTTGAAATCAATTTTTCTGAAATTATTTAGTTTCTACCACATCTCTAAAAGTCTTCATTTTAAAGGAGTTTTAGAAGAATTTTTATAGTAAGAAATATTATTAAATTAGTATTTAATAATAGTTACCTGTTTGTTCGTAAGGCACTTCAGAAGCAAAAGAGAATAAGGAAATGATCAGGGGGCTAAATGGTAGTCTGAGTATGGGAAAAATCTCTTTCCCAAGACTCGTTAGGGTCGGATCAATAAATTATTAAGTAGGAATTTGGGTGGTCACATGTATGGTTTAATGTTGAAAGGTATGGAGAATGTTGATTGGGCTCAAAGCCCAGAGAGAAGAGTAGCTGCTAAGTAGAGTAAATGGGCTTAAGACCTCGTGCCTTTAATATAGAGAAAAGGATGGGGTAGGAAAATTGATTAGGGCCGATAGGCTTAGGTCAGAGTTGAGGTCAATGAATATAGGACAGAGAATGTAATGTTGAATAACAGACAATGCTATAGTGGTTATATTAGTTATTACATAAGTAGAGAAGTTTCTAGATTAAAAAAAATTAGCATATGATTAATTAGGGCTCTTGGTAAAGATACTTAAAAAATGACTCATGATAGTTCAAATTTTCACTATTGATAATTACAAGTTACTACTCCCAAAAATTACTCATCGGACTGTCCACTTCCAATTAATTTTTTTTTATAATTAGGACTGTCAAAATTTTGACAGTCCTACAAATTGGAGTGACTATCAAAATTTTGACAGTCCTAACAATTGGTAGGGACAATCCTAAAAAAAATACGTTAATTTTTTAGGACTGTCAAAATTTTGGCAGTCCTTCCAATTTGTAGGACTGTCAAAATTTTGACAGTCCGAAGGGGAGGGCTACACGAGGTGACACGAGGACGGGGCTGCGTGGAGACCGGAAGAGGGGACGAGGAGGAGGAGCGGGAGGAGGAGGAGGCGGCGGTGGCGGCGGCGGGAGGCGCGCGAGGAGGCGGAGGCGCGCCAGGATCGGCGACGAGACATATGCGCATGCGCTTACCTCCGTTGCTGCCGCTTATGTTGCTGTTGTCGGCACTGTCGCCGGCGCGAGGCGTAGCCGCAGCCCCCAACGAGCGCGTGCCTTCGCCGCGCGCAGCCCCCCGCACGCTGCTGCTTCTTCTTCTTCGCCTTCGTGACGGAGCCGACGGGATGGTGCTTGAGGTGCGGCTCGACGACGGCAACGCGGTCGATGGCGAGGTTGACGACGAGAAGAGGCAAAAAAATCGCGAGATGAGGGAGGAGGAGAGGCCGGAGGGGGTGGAGGAGGAGCAGGAGGAGGGAGTTGAAGAGAGTGGACAGCCCTAGTAATTTTTGGGCTAGCCTGAGTAAAAATTCTTCCTAACTGGACTAGTACCAATACTGGACTAGTCCCGAGTCATTTTTGTAGTACCTTTATCAAGAGCCTTAATTAGTTAGAACAAACTAGTTCTAGAGATTTCAAAATTAGTTAGGAATTATGAACCTAGCCAACTAATTAGTCTAGGTTAATTACCCATGTGTTCTTTGATGCCCAAGCTTGGATCCAAGATTCTCAATCCTATAAATACCCCCTCCATTTCTTAAGTAATATTCATTCCAGCCCAACTCAAGCCCAATAACTAAACTCTGCCCAAACCCAATCTATCCAGCCCAAACCCAAACCCAAATTCTATAACAGTGACAAGGCTGCAAATGAGTCAAGCCGTTCGCGAGCTGCTCGAAGCTCAACTCGATAAAAGCTCAATTGAGCTCGGTTCGTTTAATAAACAAGCTGAACTCAAGCTTCATTTTTGAGCTCGTTTAATAAACGAGCCAAGCTCAAGCTTAGAAATACTCGGCTCGTTTGAGCTCGCGAGCTGGCTTGTTTATGAACTTGCGAGATAACTCGTAAGCTGGCTCGTTTAGAAGTTCGTTTAGGAGTTTATTGCTAGCAGTCTACATTTGTTATTTAAATTAAAACTTGTTCTTTGTTGAATTCTAATTTTATGTATGTTTGTTAACAATATAGTTATATGCATTATATTTTTATATATCCTTAATAATTGATATTAATAAACTTTTTAATTAATTTTTTATAAATAAATTGCTAATATTACATGTACTTGAATTCAAACGTAACTAGCTTGAAATCGAACTCGTTAAGTTTGAAATCAAGCTTATTGAGCTTAAAATAAAATTGAACGAGCTTGATTTTAAGCTTATCGAGCTTGTTTATCAAGCTTGATGATTTTAAGCTTATCGAGCTTGTTTATCAAGCTTGAATCAAGCTTGCTTATCAAGCCGAGCTCGAACCCAAACCAAGTCAAGCTTAATATAAATGAGCTCGAGCCAAGCTAAAGCTCTAAAATAAAAAAACTTATCAAGCTCGAGCTCGATTAATTCTAGTCAAGCCAAGCTCAAGCTTATGGCTGGGCTTGGCTCATTTGCAGCTCTAAACAGTGTAAGTTTGTGTCTGTGTCCAGCACACTGCCGTGTCCAGCTTTCAGATATCCGTGTCAGCCGTGTCGGCCTCGGATCCGACACAGGCGTGTCCACTGTAAGTTTTCTTTCATTCAATTCCACAAATACAACCGTGTCAGACATGACACAATCCACGAAAACACGAAAACAACAGATTCCCGTGTCCCCGGGTCCGACCCCGAGGACACAATAGAGTCGATTTCCCACTCACACTCATCTCACCGTGTCCAAATCCCAGATCCGATGACCGTCGTGCTTCTCGCCGTCCTCCGCCTCTGAGGTCGCTGTGTTCGCCGTCTGGCCGTGTCCGCGTCGGCAAGCATCAACGCGTCCAGATTCGGTCATTGCATCCTCCTCGGCATCGACGATCCGTCGGGAGCCGCTGTCGAGCGCCTACATCCTCACGTCGGTGTCTCCTTCCCCAGGATCCGCCGAGCGCCTGCCGACGTGTCGCGGTCGACGCAATGTTCGG
Organism: Iris macrosiphon; assembly: GCA_036927795.1. Classification (NCBI taxonomy): domain Eukaryota; kingdom Viridiplantae; phylum Streptophyta; class Magnoliopsida; order Asparagales; family Iridaceae; genus Iris; species Iris macrosiphon. Next base: position 38,294,194 of record JAYESA010000006.1, on the reverse strand, counting down.
CTAGCAACGGACACCGTCGGTCGAGCGTCCGTCCACCCGACATCGGATCCACTCCTCGATCCCTAGCGCCGCTTCGCGTAGCGGCCAGCCTGAGCTCCGCCTTTGTCCATCGTGCTCCTCCGACGAACGTCTGAACCACCGGTGCTGGATCCAGACCGGAGCCGCCGTCCGACTTCAAGATCCACCGGATATTCGTCCTCCACCGCATCGATATCCCACAGTTGTCAGATCCGAAGCCTGAACTTTGATCCGCCGGTCTCCACCCTTCCTTCAGTGGCCCCCGCCAGATCTGAGCGCCGCCACCGGTACTGGAGCTCGTCGGGGTACTCAGGAGGGAGGCCTCACGGCTTTGGGAACTTGGCCGAGCGTCCCTTGACCTCCCCTTCGGATGAGCGCCACCGCACCAACGTCTTCAGGTGAGCGGCTCCTCTGTTAAATAAAACAAATCAAAGGAATGAAGGAAGTAAACAAGAGAGAAAGGAGGACCCGCTCATCTCAAAACGTCAGTGCAGTGGAAGACGTCGGTACGGTGACGTTCACGCGCGTTTCCGTGAGCGCCACCGCACCCACGTTTTGAGATAAGCGGTTTCTCAAGTCTCTCTTGCTTGCTATCTTTCTTTTCTTTGATTTGTTCTCTCTCTCTTTCTCAATTTCATAAGTCTTTCCTCATTTAGGATTCAACTGGGTAAATGGAATGGAAGGCTCAAACATCGGTATTGAGCTGATGTAACCAACAGGTTAAGGGCTTGGTTTAGGGCCTGTTTGCTTATGGACGTAAACTCAGTCCAAAAGGGTGTTTGGCAACCAACACTCAAAATTTGCTTTCAAAACTTTTTTTTTTTTTGGAAAACATATGTTATAACTCAGCTTTGAGGAAGCTGCCAGCTGTTTTGAGAAAGCAGCTCTCAGCTTTATGCACTGTTACGCGGACCCCACCCCCACCCCCAATCTCTCTCCTCTCCTCTCCTCTCAGAGAAGATGCTCTGGAGAAAACCTGTCCCCTCCCTCTCCTCCTTTGCCTCAGTTCGCCTCCGCCCTCTGTCTCTCTCCACGACGAACTCGACCTCGTCTTTGTCGCACGAATTAGGGTTAGGGTTTTCGATTTAGGGCTGCGAACTCCGGTAGCCAAGTCGCAGGCCGCTCCTTGAGGTGAGCCCTCGCCCACCGGCGAGACACCGCCAAATCGACCACGAGAGGAGGCGGCCCAACTCCTCTGCCCCTTCCTTCTCCCTCTTCCCAGGGGCAAGGCCGACCGATAGTGGTCGAGAGAGACGAGACGACTCCGGTGACCTCCCTCGAGCATCTCGAAGTAGACGAGGCGGATGGGAAAAGCGCGGCTCACGACGGGAAAGCTCGGCTCCGTGTGGTTCAACGGAGGAAAGCGCGGCTCCGTGTGGTTCACCGGAGGAAAGCGCGGATCCGTATGGTTCACCGGAGGAAAGCGCGACTCCGCGTGATTCACCGGAGGAAAACTTCGTCTGGACACCTCCTCGCTGGTCACGACGGGGCGGGGGATGACGGCCTCTGCCAGCAACGTCGACGACGATCTCGAGGCCTCGACGAGCTCGATCTCAAGCAACATTATGGTTTTGGGACATCGTGTCCTGTGGAGTGACACAAGACACAGGACACAAAGATACAGTGGAGGTACACAGGACAGGATACGAAGATTTTTGATAAAAAATATTTTATGAAATTTTTTTGTTAAACAGAATTTTTAACTTTGATTTCTAAATGTTATTTTTCAGATGAAATAATCAAATACAAAGTCAAAAATTTTATACTCAGAAAGTCTAGAGAACTTAAAAAAAAAAAGAAGATGGTTAGACTTGGTCATAATTGAATCTATTCTACTATATAATGCCAAAACTAGGCTTCACCGTGAAAATTTTTCGTTCCAAAAATACCCTTCATTACATTTCAATATGTATTACGTTGATAAGGATATCTAAGTAATTAAAAACGGATTTTTTCATTTAAAGTAATATAATATTATATATTTATAAATAAGGGGAAAAGTTTGGAGAAATAGCAGAGGGGGGAGACTACTCGCCAACTCAGTTGGCGAGGTGCTGAGTTGGCGAGCATCTCGCCAACTGAGTTGGCGGGGCGCTCTCCTCGAGGGCCGTTCGCCAACTCAGTTGGCGGGCCATGCACCGTTGGGCAACGGCTATATTTCATTCCTATAAACACCCCCCAAACACTCCTCACACCACATTCTCCTCTTATTTTCACAACTTCCTCCTCCCCCCCCCAAACACTCCTCACACCACATTCTCCTCATATTTTCACAACTTCCTCCTCTTGATATTTACTGACGATGGCTACCCACAATGACGGTCGTATTCCTGGCGGACCGACTACCGCGCTTATTATTAAGCAACGTGAAGACCACATTTCTAGTCAGATATTTACTGGCGAGGTAATTTTTGAAATTACAAGTTGCCAACTTTATTAATGTATATATTTTTTATAATGCCTATGTTTACTTTATTAATGCATATATTTTTTATAGTTATACGACCATGATCATGCTTTACGAACCCGGATCCACGTACATTGGCGGGCCGAAAGGAATTATCGTACGTGGGAGCTAAATTCGGTTCAAAAGGCTTTGGTGGAATCCTTTGGATTCCACTATATAGATCGTGTTAGATATTTAATTCACGATCTCATTTAGTTGTAAGCCTTGCGTAGCGTTGGTGGCCAGAACGCAACACTTTCCAACTCCCATTCGGCGAGATGACGATCACCCTTTTTGATGTGGCGAATATACTAGGGTTACCTATTAAAGGTAACGCTATATATTTTGATCCGCACTTAAAGGGATCTGATCTGATCCGGAGTTATCTCGGTGTTAGCCCTCCTTCAGGTCTAAAAGACGGCAATTATGTGAAATTTTTATGGCTCCGTGGCAACTTTATAGACCTACATCAAACTATTGATGGGGTGGTTGATGTAGATGAAAATCGGGTATGTATTTTTATTAGTAAATTTGTTTATTACTTAATTCAGTGGTGCAATTCTATATAACACTTAATAAATCCAGGTCATTCGTTGCACTAGAGCGTATCTGCTCTGTTTATGTGGTGCAATTCTATTTCCCGATGCATCGGAAAATCTGGTAAATGTGCAGCTTTTACCATTCTTGGATGATCTGACAAAACCTACTGAGCATGCGTGGGGAGCTGCTACTCTTGCCTTTTTGTACGCCAGTCTGACAGAATTTGTCAGATCCAATCGCGAGAGTATTTGTGGATGTATTTCACTGATACAGGTATGAATGAAAGACCTTAAAAAGTTAGAGTAATTTTATACCAAATTTTGTTTGTACTAATGTCATATTTTTGTTTTATAGTTCTGGTCCTACGAGCACTTCTATATTGGTAGGCCTGTTACCAGCATTCTCAGTGATGTTGGAGTATTTTCAGTTGCTATGCGCTGGCCTACAGACGTAGTGGATTATCAACACTACCAATACATGACTGTATCACTATATCGTAGCCAATTTGATACACTGCAGTATAATGAGATAATTTTTAAATATGCAATAAATATCTTTAAATTATTTAAGTTATGATCGTAGATAAACATCACATCTAATTGATACCATATCTTTAAATAGGTAACCTGGAGGCCGTAGTCATGTGAACCTGATGCTCCAGAAATCAAGATAACATCCTATGCATTTAGTTTACACAGATGTCATATTATATATGATCGGTTCACCATGTACCATCCGGCAGACCGTGTTCTTCGGCAATTCGGAATGGCCCCAATAATTTCCGATGATCCACCGACAGTCGGTTATCAGACATCAAATGCATTACAACGAATCATTGGTCTCGTTGCTGACTGGAATAATCGGTTCGAGAATTATAGTGTGAGGGACATGTCTCCCAGACTAAATTCTGCTGAGGAATGTAAGTTATAAGTTACTCATTATTCGTATTGATTTAGTGTAAATAGTTTGCTAAAATTTTGTTTACATTTTTCAGACATAGGTAGCCTGGACTACAGACAATGGTGGGGATACCCTCTTATGAGCAACCGAGTATACCGCTATGAGGAGCCCAGGTTCAAGACTAGATCTGTAGACGATTCTACTCTGCGTGCTTTTGCCGATGGAATACATGAGTTGGTATGACTTCATTATACTTTAAAAAATACATATACATAGATATGATAAATATATTAATTTACATGTTTCAAATTTCAGAGTGGTGTATACCGGCAACATTTACAACGACCTCATAGGAACCTTTCCCCAGAGAGTCGGCGTCTTATGGAGGAACTTGTGACTCGTGTTGAGCATCTGGGTATTGGACGGGAACCGAAAATGCCTCCAGTACAATCCCGTCTTCCACCGGACTATCCGACCGGCTTAGTACGACAAAGACACTCTCGTCGTCGTCGGCGGGATACTGCTGGAGCGGGCCCGAGTTACCAGTATGCAGAAGCGGGCCCGAGTTACCAGTATGCTGGAGCGGGCCCGAGTTACCAGTATGCTGGAGCGGACCCGACTTACGAGACTCCTGGAGCGGGCCCGAGTTACGAGACTGCTGGAGGTGAAAGCTACCAGATATTCACACAATTTTTTTCGACTCCATCAACACCGCTGCCTACCCAAACTCAACAAGACGAGGACGATGATTAGTAGATAATTTTTAACATTGTATGATTGCAATTTTTGTATAATTTGTAATGGTTTTTTATTACAATATTTGGATATTGAACAATTATATTTTACTCTCTCGGTTGACTAGTACATCTTCTTCGGTTGTGTCCCATAGCACCACAATTACTGCAACGTAGATCTCTTGTCGATGATTCCCGGGATTTGATGCGGTTCTTCTTTGGTCTTCCGGCTTTGCGTCTTACATCTGGCACCCCAATTTGTCCTCTTACCAAAGGACCTTGGATCTCATAGGGAACTGGAATTGGCTCCATTTTTGGCGCGTATACACTTTTCAAGTTTTCCGTCGAAAATACTACAGGATAAAAACTATCAATACTAATATTGCAATATCTACAAACAAAACATGCATGTATACATGGTATATAAGTATGGTACCATCTTAAACATGTACAAGATATGTCAGTTATATGAACAATATAGGTTCTACTTGTTGCCCGGTCTATTATTTCAAACTTATAACTATCAATAGCTAATATTTCTAGGTGGTTCTTCTCTTTGATAATAGAAGCATATTTTTTAACATCTTCGGACAATAATCTGTGTCTATATTTTCAGCAAACTTTCTACGATTGTCATGAAGTGTAATAATCTTAGCTCTAATACCATCGAGAAGTATTGTTATTGGCTTATCTCGTAATTTCTTAATCCAGCTATTGAAACATTCAGCAAGATTAGAAGTGTTAATATCTAATCTAGGACAAGTAGCATACGCTATTATCCAATATTCAAATCGACGACTTTCATCGTTTACACCAATAAGCCAATCGTACAACACTATGTTCTCGGCTTTAATTATATCAAACACACTCTCTGCATCCGTTTTATTATATGATCTAGCAAGCGAGTCTAACAAGCGTTGAAATACTGGTTCTTTTGTAACTTTTTTCATGTTCTGTTTAAAATGTTGAATACAAAAAAAATGAGGAGATGCAGAAAAAATAGCACGAACAACATTTATTAATTCCTTTTGCTTGTCAGATATAAATGAAATTGAACTCCAATCATTAAAACAACTTTCAAAAGATATTTTAAGAGAATTTAAAAACCAAGACCAAGAATCACTATTCTCACCTTCAGCAACAACATAAGCTATATGATATAATTGATAGTTAGGATCGTGAGCACAAGCAATAAATAAGATACCTTGATATTTAAACGAAAGAAATGTAGCATCAGTACTAATAATTGGTAAACATCCACTTAAAAATCCATCAATACATGACTTAAAACAAATAAAAATTCGTTGGAAGCTATTGTTTTCGGTAGTTTTAATAAAACATGTACTACCTGGATTTGTCTCCATAATTCTATAACAATACTCCTCAAGACTAGCGTATGCCTCATTATAACTATCATTAATTTCAGCTAATGCTGTCTCTCGGCCTCTCCATGTTTTGGAATAACTAACTTGTATACGGTGCTCCCTATATATATCTTTAACAATTTGTGATGGACTGTATGACTGGTTATCTCTAATAATGTCAATTATCATGGTCTTAATCCATGAAGCGGTAGCTAGTCGATGACGTCCTGTACTAAGTCTTCCTAAACAAGAATGACGATTTTCTAATGTACTAACTTTAACTATATCGCCATTTCCAATAGATTTGACATATACTCTTCAATTACAATTCGGTTGATCACAACTATATATAATTCCCCGAGCATTATTCATAAGACTAGCTGAACAACTAAAATTATATTTAATTGCTAAATTACTTATAAAGCTTCTAAAGTGAGAACGACTAGGAAATGATTGTCCCTTAAATAATTCATCAGTGATAGCTTTTACAACATCATCATCTACCGTATAATCTACATTTTCAACTAAATCATCACTATTTTCATCGTCGTTGTCACTATCATCATCATGGTTAGATTCATCTGATGAATGACCTTCTTGGATAAATGAAACTATTTGTTGAGAAGAACTAGCACCCGAATTAACATGCTGATATTCAGAAAAATATTCATTATTTCTACTATCTAAGGTTGCTGCTACTTTAATAACAAATATTTTTATATATCGTGATTGTGAATTAATCTCAAGAATATAATTACATGCATCTTCACTATCTATCAAAAAATAATTAGAACAGAAAATAGACTTCAGAATAAAATCATAATGAATAGAACAACGTTCAATAATATGATTACGTATATTTTCAAAACTAATATTCGGGTAAGTTGAAAAAATTATACTTTCTCCTCCTTCGTAATTTAACCCATTTACTTTACCGCCGTGCGAGCATACAATTCTTACGCTACGATCCATGACGGTTGAGAACTTTTGCTACAGAAAATATGAGGAGGAAGCTGTGAAAATAGGAGGAGGAAGCTGTGAAAATATGAGGAGGAGGAGGAGAATGTGTTGTGTGAGGAGTGTTTGGGGGGGGTGGGGGTGTTTATAGGGGTTGGAGGGAGCCGTTGCCCAACGGCTGGGTAGCCAACGGTGCATGGCCCGCCAACTGAGTTGGCGAGCGGCCTCTCGAGGAGAGTGCCCCGCCAACTCAGTTGGCGAGATACTCGCCAACTCAGCACCTCGCCAACTGAGTTGGCGAGTGGTCCCCCCCTCTGCTATTCCCCAAAACTTTTTCCCTTATTTATAAATATATAATATTATATTACTTTAAATGAAAAAATCCGAATTAAAAACAGTAATTAAATACGTATTAAATGTATGCAAAGTAGGTAGTTTGGAGAATAAAACAAAAGTTAATAAAGAATGCATGCAAAGTAGGCACATGAACCCAAGAGATAAGATAAATCTTTCCTATTCCCATCATTTAATTTCTTCCAACTTTCATGCTCCTGCCTATTATATTTCCACCTATAATAAAATTAAGAAATTGTGTTTTGCTCTTTTAATAAACTATTTTTTTTTCAAGTAATATAAAATACGTGCAACTCACGTGCGTATATACTAGTTTGAGAATAATAAGCAGGTAACCTCTCCCTCTCTCTTTCTCGGTTTTAGTGCCCTATGTTTCCATCTCTCCTTCCTATCTTCTTGATTTATCCTGTCTTCTTGATTTATTAGAGAGAACGTATATTGGGTTCATAAATATAACTGTTAAGTAAAATCATTCAAAAGCTATGCTGAGTTAAATTGGGACTCAGATTTAGTAATTTAATGGACATTTATACAAAGCTATAGGCCATTAGAAAGAGAAAAAGATGGACATTTATACAAAGCTATAGGCCATTAGAAAGAGAAAAAGGAAGATGGAAACATAGGGCACTAAAACCAAGGCAGCCAGAAGGTTAGGGTTAGTAGCAAAGCTGGTTTTGGTCCAAAGTAGCCAGAATGATCATCTATGATTCCATGGATTAGAGGGACCAAAAAAAAATTTATTTAAATATATAAATAATTTTGTATCAAAAATAGAACTAGTATTTATCATAAGTTTATTTTATTATAAAATAATTGTAGTGTTATGGTTATTAAATTAGACTTGTACACAAAAATATTTATAGTTCAAATCTTAATGGAAATATATTTTTTATTTTATTTTTTGTTTTATTTTTTTATATTATGTGATCTTATTTTAAAAGTTTGTTTCGTTTCGAATTCTATGAACTCAGGGTCGACCATTATTACTAGTGAATATTGAAAGAAGGAGATGAGCTTTCCCTTGGTTTCAGTGAGTAGTCACAGTCACCCGAATTTCTCTCGTCTTTTCCTTTCTTTCAATATGGCATGCTTTTTCTGACAGGTATGATCATTTTGAATTCGGTCGGTTGAGCTTTATATTTTGACATAGTTGCATAAGCTAGTGGTAGTTACTTTAGATAGATAAAGGCTTTTTATAAGGACACTACCAAATTTACTTGGGACTAACCCAGGATTGGGGCTAGTCCACTAAGAAGGAAATTTTACTTACGCTAACCAATCATTTTATTCATACTAGTCCACTACTTCCAAACCCTTTCAAACCCTCCCCACCCCACCGGAGCCCTCCCCCCTCCCGCTGCCCTCCTCCTCCGCTTCCTCCCTCGTCCTCCACCGCAGCCTCCCGTCGCCGCCTCCCGTCGTCGTCGTCGTCAAAACCAAAAAAGAAAATGAAAAAATAGAAGAACTGTCAAAATTTGACATATATGTTAATTTTTAGGACTGTCAAAATTTTGACAGTCCTACCAATTGGAAGTACTGTCAAAATTTTGACAGTCCTAAAAATTCAACATATATTTTTAGGACTGTCAAAATTTTGACAGTCCTACCAATTGAAAGGACTGTCAAAATTTTGACAGTCCTAAAAATGTATGTTAAATTTTTAGGACTGTCAAAATTTTGACAGTCCTAAATTTTTTGACATTGAAATTTGACATATATATTGATTTTTAGGACTGTCAAAATTTTGACAGTCCTACCAATTGGAAGTACTGTCAAAATTTTGACAGTCCTAAAAATTCAACATATATTTTTAGGACTGTCAAACTTTTGACAGTCCTTCCAATTGGTAGGACTGTCAAAAGTTTGACAGTCCTAAAAATATATGTTGAATTTTTAGGACTGTCAAAATTTTGACAGTCCTTCCCATTTGTAGGACTGTCAAAATTTTGACAGTCCTAAATTTTTTTTTTCTGTTAATTTATTTTTGTTAATTGTTGGGGGGGCAATTTCAAAATATCCTTAAAATTTCTATCCTTAAAAATTGTTAAAGTATTCTGTTATTTAAAATAGTAAATTTATTATTGGTACATTAAATATTTTGTAAAAAAAAAAAAATTACCAAAAGTAAAATTTGGAGGTCGAAACATCGTTTTTTTGCGATTCTAAAAATTTGGAAAATCCGTCAAACGATGAAACTGTTTATCCCGAAGTACTTTTTCATACGGTCATTTTGGCTCAAACTGGAGCTTGTTTCGATCTCCCAGTCAAAAGTTATGATACTTTAAAGTTTTAGATTTTATATTTTTGCCTGTAATATGTACGTCTTACTTCGGATGAAAATTCTCTCTACACGAATTGTGTTACTCTCGTCGAAAACATACAAATCGACCTATTGTGTGACGAAAAACGATTTGAAAACAAATAGTTATGGCCGTTTGAAGTCTGATCGACGGCAGACGTAATATTCGTACGGTAGATTTTTTTTTTTGGTTCAATGATAACATATTTTATTATTTTGGATGTTAAACTAAATAAAAAAAATCAAAATCCAAAACTAACTAAATAGAAATAAACTAAAAAAAAAAAACTCCTGACAATTAAAATGAGGACTGTCAAAATTTTGGCAGTCCTCATTGTTTGTGGGACTGTCAAAATCCTGACAGTCATAGTTTTATATAAAATTTTCAGTGGGTTAAAATTAGGACTGTCAAAATTTTGACAGTCCACATAGCTTGTGGGACTGTCAAAATTATGACAGTCCTAACAATTTGTAGGACTGTCAAAATTTTGACAATCCTTCCAAGTGGTAGGACTGTCAAAATTTTGACAGTCCTGATTATAACAGCCCAGAGTTTGGGCTAGCCTCGAGTAACAATTTGTGGGACTGTCAAAATTTTGACAGTCCTTCCAAGTGGTAGGACTGTCAAAATTTTGACAGTCCTGATTATAACAGCCCCGAGTTTGGGCTAGTCCCGAATAACTTTTAGGATGGCAAACTTGTAATTTTTTGTAAATTTTCAATGGGCTAGTCCCGAGTAAAATGTGTAGTTCCCTTATAATTAGCCGAAACATAGATATATACAACTAACATGATAGGATAAACTAGAGAACTACTTAGAATTGTTTACTACTTGAAAGTGGTATGTTTTTTGGTAGTATTGATGTAAAACTGAAGAATGATTGGGTTCTATAGAATCCTGGGCCAGTAAGAATTTATTTATTTCGGGCCCGAGTTTTTGGGAAACAATGAGTGGAAAACAATTTAGGAAATTTTAGAATCTAATAGCAATTTTCTAATTATTAAGTATTGTATTTGAAATAGGTTGATTTGGAGCAGAGTCAACAAATTGGACTAGAGGCAAGTGTTGGAGAATTCCGTGTTTCTCTCTCCTCTTATTATTAGTCATTTTTAGAGAAAATTTTCTGTTTTCATTTAGTTTTCTTTTTCCTTAAGATTTTTTTTTAATTCAAGGATGGACATTGATTGTATTTCTTCTATTTAAACCAGCCTTGGGGCTGAAGAATAAAATAAGAAGCACTCACCACTTGTTTTCTAATATGGTATCAGAGCAAAATTTTCTAACCTAGGATTTGTAAGATATTTTCCCTAAACATGTTTCTCCAACTCGGTTATACTCTCAATGGCCGATTCCAATAGATGGCTGTAAGCCCTCATCGGCTCAAAAAAAATGACTCCTTCACAACAGAAGGCGGAGCAGGCCGTGGCGATGGTGGTGGTGCTGGTCGCGGTGCTGGCACTGGCGGAGGTGCTAGTCGCGACACTGGCGGAGGCGCTGGTCGCAGTGCTGGCGACGGTACTGGCCGTGGCGATAGCGACGATTATGGAGACGGAAGTTCTTTCGGAGACAGCGACTTCAACACATGTTTCAATGATCATGAAGGATCCTCAAACTCCGTCAAGGTCAATGTTCCTAAGATGAATGAAAAAAATTATAATGAATGGGCCCAAACCGTTCGTTTGGTATTGGAAGGCAAAAGAAAGCTTGATTTTTTGCCGGAAGCAATAGCATAACCGACAATAGAAGACCTATTTTTTCAAACAATGGAAGTCGGAAAACTCATTGATTATTGCCTGGTTAGTGAGCTCTATGGAAACCGCAATAGGCAAGCCGTACATATTTTTACCTTCTGTAAAAGCAGTGTGGGAAGCTGTCAAAGAAATATACTCTGATATCCAAAACTCCTCCCAGATCTTTGGCTTAAAGTCAAAGTTGTGGTATGCTAAACAAGAAGACAGGGATGTAACTACTTATTATAGTGAGATGTTGACTCTGTGGCAAGAGTTGAATCTCTGTTAAGATGACAATTGGAGGTGTGCAGAAGATAGTATTTTTTTTCTCAAGAGGTAAGAGAATGATCGTGTCTTTATGTTTCTTACTGGGTTGAATAAAGACCTTGATGAAGTAAGAGGCCAAATTTTAGGGAAGACACCACTGCCAACTCTTCGTGATACTTTTTCAGAAATAAGAAGGGAGGAGGCACGACAAGGAATCATGATGGGTAAGGCACCTCAAAGTTCAGAATCTGAAGGCTCGGCTCTGGCCACTAGGAACTTCAACAAAAGTAAGAAGTCGGACAAACCTTGGTGTGATCACTGCAAACGCGCGTGGCATACGCGTGAAACATGTTGGAAGCTCCATGGTAAGCCTCTGAACTGGAAGAAGAAAGATGGTAGTGAGGGTCGTGCATTCCAGGCTAGTAATTCAGATCAAGGGCATCAATCTTCTTCAACTCAACTTTCACTCACGACGGAACAATTAGACAAACTGTTCAAACTTCTCGAATCTTAAACACCTTATTTCTCTATAGCACAAAAATGTAATTATGCTCTTCTTAGTGTCAGTCCCAACCACACTTAGATAGTAGATTCAGGTGCAACCGATCACATGACAAGTGAATCTACTCTGTTTTTTTATATATAGTCCCTGTCCAGGGAATCAAAAAATAAAAGTCGCAGATGGCTCTTTTTCAGCCATAACAGGTAAAGATTCAGTTGTGTTATCTCCGATATTGACTCTTAAATATGTCATTCATGTTCCAAATCTATCTTGTAGCCTAGTGTCTGTCAGTAAATTAGTCCAAGAAAAAATTGTCAAACTAACTTTTTTTCGTTCTCACTGTCTTTCAGGATTTGAATTCGGGGAAGATGATTGACAGTGCTAAGGAGAATGGAGGACTCTACTACTTCGACATTGGACCTAAATCACAACTACCTTCCAAACCGATAAGTTCATGCTTTGAGTCTTTTTTTTTGTTTCGAATAATGATGACAATATTATATTATGCCATTTACGATTAGGTCATCCTAGTTTTCGTTATTTAAAACACTTTTTTTTCCTAAGTTATTTTGTAATAAAGATTTGTCTTTGTTTAAATGTGAAGCATGTGAATTTGTAAAACATCATCGTTCCCATTTTTCAATACAACCTTATAAACCATAATTATTTTTTATTATTCATAGTGATATTTGGGGCCCTAACCGTACAAGTACACTTTCTCACAAAAAAATGATTTATCACATTTATAGATGATCATTCAAGCGTATGTTGGGTGTACGTATTAAAGGAAAAATTCGATGTTTGTCAGGCTATAAAGGACTTTTTTTAAATGGTGCAAAATCAATTTTGGACAACTATTCAAGTCTTTAGAAGTGACAATAGCGGAGAAAACTTTAACACAATTTTGGGTGATTTTTTTCTTCAAAATGAAATTGTGCATCAAAGCTTATGCCATAATACTTTCCAACAAAATGGAGTTGCAGAAAAAAAAATAGACACTTATTGGAGGTGTCTAGAGCTTTACTTTTCTCAAATAAAGTACAAAATTATTTGTGGGGTGAAGCAATTTTAACTGCTGCATATTTAATTAATAGAATGTCCTCCAAAGTTCTTAATTTTTAAACTCCAATTCATATTTTCAAAGAATATTTTCCTGTTACTCGTGTTTCAACTGATTTGACATTAAAAAAATTGTTTGCACATCATTTGTTCATGAACATAAGAATATTGGCAAACTCGAACCACGTGCTATAAAATATATTTTTGTAGGGTACTCTCTGTCACGCCTCGCTCCCAAAATACTGGATAAATACGGGGACTGACATGGCCAACCGCACCTTGAAGAATACCGAAGTAAGCCACAATGTGTTAAGGTTGTCTAGAAGACAGATGGGTGAACTCTAGCATGCTATGACGTCAGTCCTAAAGCCGACAAATCATATTATCTCAATCCAGCAACACAAGTACAAGAGTATATCATACATGAAAGTAAAGAGGCGTCCCAAATTATATGTCACATATGATCATGAAGCTAGTGAATACAAAATGCTGCACTAGCAGAGTTTAAATATACATGATCAAATATATCAGCCATGGTCTAATATATATATCATGTTGACTGTAGTCTCAAAAATATAAGGAGCTAACTCTGCCCCTTGCTAAACACCACAAAATAAAGTAATCAAGACGAGAGTGAAAGAAGGAAAACCCACTCTCGAGCTTCGGCCGCAGTCCTACGAGTGCGAGCCATCTTGCTGGAAGCGCGGTGGATCCTGGTTCTCTTCGGGGTAACCTGGCCATGTAAAGCCAGTGGGGTCAGAACTCCAAGCAACAAGTACCACAAAGGAGCTCGAGGTGATAGACCAACCACAACACACATAAGCAGAAAGAGACATATAAGAAAATAAATGCAGATCGAGACTCGTACGGTACCAACGTACTTGTCTCAAGAATAATACCGGAAGAACTAATAATAAGTGCAAAAATAAAAGTAAGGCGACGAGCGGCAAGAGAGCATATGAACTACTCTGGATCTAGACCACAACCCTTAAACCAAATAAGGACCGGGGTTGCAGACCTTCGCCCGAGCAGAACTTAGCACCCTAACCACGCGCCGGAAGAAAATAAAACTAGAAGAGCTAGCTATAATGAAAGTAACATCATTCATCGAACGACCAAATAAATTTACGGCTTGCTACGATTAACTAGCTAGGGTTGTCACGGACATTAATTACTAAATGCATCTTTTAGGAATATTGCTACCACCGACACTGTAGTTAACCCGGATGGCCAAGAGTACGCTTCTCAAGTAAATTTAAATAAACATTCAACCATACAACAACATAACTTGTTACTTGTCACAAACAGAAAATGAACTCAAGAGCATAAACTTGAACTTGAAATCATAAACTTGTTTTACAACCATAAACTTGTTTATAAACTTGTCTTGTAAGTGTCGTAGCATGCGTAAACTTGGTCAGTCATGGAGCCCTTGTCTAGCAGGGTTGTTCTATGCCGCATGGGGCCCTTGGGGATCGGGGTAGCCGTTAGCGCAATATTCTTCCCTCCCAATGTTATAGGTAAATCTTATCTTGTTTAATCATTCTAAATTATTTCAAGTTCTCGAGTCGTGGACACGTGAGAACTCCCTAAAATGAAGAGTCGCGAGTACAAGCTTTTCATTAGTTATCGTATTCGCGACACGCGATACATTGGACAATACTCACACTCATTTTCCTAATGCCAAATGCAATGGATTTTCATACACAAATATTTCCACGGTGTCGTGAGGATGGAGAACTTGTACATAAACTTGTCTTGTGAACTTATATGCAAAACTTGTCTAGTATAATAAACTAGTATCAACTTAAGGAAGCACACAACAATAATCACTAAAAAAACTACTAAAAGAACATAACAACAGGGAACACAAAATATACACAAGAATTTCTAGCCGCATGCGCCCACTGACCGCATGGACCCACTTGCCGCATGCACCCACTGGCCGCATGCACCCAATTGCGCATGGACTCAATTGTCGTATGGACTCACTGGCCGCATGCACCCAATTGCCGCATGGACTCACTTGCCGCATACTCAAGGTTAAAGTCTACTCCTAGGGGCAAGCGCTGAGTGATGGGTCAATAAATGAAGTATCAGTGAAGTGACATAAAGTGATTGATGTGACAGGCCGAAAAGTGTGTCAGGAAAGAAAGACAAGAATCATAAAAAGATATGCCAAACAGTTCAGAGTCATGCGTTCAAGGAAAACAGCTCGTGGTCGCATGAACTGTCACCCCCACTTTTCCAGCTAGGGGTAATTGGGTAATTTGCCCTAGTTATTTAATTTTAGTGATATAATATTAATATTAGTGGACCATGTATATTTATTTGATGCTTGTAATAGTTATTTAATTATTAGAGTGCCATATTTAATTAGAGGCTAGTAGCATTTAATTTAGTTAGTGGGCTAGCCTATTTGTTTTGACTTGACATTAGTGGACCTAAATTAGACTAGTCATGACAAATAGTGAGCCAACATGGACTAAGCCAAATGAACCCATTTCCACCAATTAACTAAGGAGAATTAGTTTAATTGTAATTAGTTAGAGACTTCCAAAAATATCCACCCTTAATTATTTCTCATAATTCACCATGTAGGGGTAACTTGGACATTTGAATTTGCTTGGGGATGGGAGAATAAGCCGGCCACTATAGGGGGGGTTCTTCTCTCTTTCCTCATTTGCATTTCATTTTGATCCAAATTCTATATCCCCAATTTTTTATTTTTCCCTCCATTGATTTTCTACACAATTCACCACCAATTCCTTCTCAAATTCATCACTCTTAGAGCCTTGGATCTTGGAGAAGCAAGGAGCACAAGGAGGAGGAGCTTTGGAGCTAGAGATCGTGTCTGTATCTTGTCCAATTGTATTTTTATTGGGAATCCATCTCCCAATTGGTAATTTCTGAATTTTTACTCATTGTAACTTCCAAATCATGCATTTAACCACTAGAAATTATCCCAAGTCATAGAATTACCTATAAGAACAAGTGCTAGGCTATTTAGCTATGTATTGTGAATTCTATGTGGTATTTTGTGTGCATGTTGGGGGAATTACGAATTTGACACATCAATTGTGTGTCATGAGACCAATTAGATCTAATTAGACTTAGATCGGGGTTATGGGACTAAGTACTTGTCCACAATTGGACACGAGTAGAGCGTATCAGGGTATTTCATGATACGGTGTGAAACATTGTGATAGGGGGTTTACTTTGGGGTTTTGTGAATGTTAGTGTAATTACTCCTTAAGTTCCATTGTAACTAGTCACTTTAGTTATATATAGATGTATTTGATCTCTAGAATTAGTATTTGTTTAGTGTTGGAGGATTTTGGTATGTGTATCACAAGTATATCATACTTGATACTAGTAAGTGTATGGATGCCCACAAAGTATTCGATATATTGTAAACTTATGAATATATATGTATATCTATATGTTAAGTGTTTACATTATATATGTATGAGTGTGGGTGAGGTGTTAGAGTATCAGTGTGGGTCTGATGGGTAGTCATGGGTGCATAAGTGTGTGTGTGTGTGTTTATAGTGTGCTATATATCAGTGAAGTAATGGAAATGTAACCCAGGTGAGGGTAAAAGTATGTAGGTGTAGTTGTGGGTTCATGTGTAGAGGTAAGGGAGGAAGATCAGGTTTAGTGCAGATCGGGTTTCAAGAAAACAAATGAACCCCAGTTCACTTGAAATCAGTATTGCAATGTGATGGGGTAATGTCTGGACTCGGGCATGAAATTGGTGATTGCAGTTCAACTGCAAACAAGAGATGGGGGTAGGGGCTATCAGGTATAGTCCAGACCTAAAACAAAGAAAGGCATAGCATGCAGTCTAGTGTGGGAACCTTCAAGTTAATATGTGATATCAGTGGTTAATTAGGAGAGACCTGTGTGTAGCGACTAGAGGAATTTGTTTGCTCAGTTGTGAGAGCACTAGGTTCAGGTGTAACAGTGCAATGTGGTGGGGTTTTGGCTTAGCCCAGTCGCAGTAAATGATTCCTGCTTGCACTCATTTGCAACTTCGGTAGTAGTAATAGATGTTTGATCACCTTTTCAGAGGTAAGGGGGCTCGGGTACTTTAGCATCAGTTATATTTGGGGTTCTAGTTGACAGTATCTAAATATTATGCTTTGCCACAGATCCTGGAGTATTAGTAAGCACTAATATTCTGATATCAGATAGGTGACCTGTGACAAGGAAGGAAAGGAGTGGTTGTAGTGGGGCATTTGGCCTTTGAGTTGTTTTAGTATACAGGGGATCGGGTTGGAGACCTTTGTGGGTACATTAGCAGCTAAGGGGGGGGGGGGGGGGGGGGGGGGGGGGGGCAGCATGGATTAGTGTGTGTATTGTGTACACTCAAATATTATTTTTGATATATATATATATCTATATAACTTGATATATATATGTATGTCATTAATATATATACATGTGTAAATATATATGTGTATTTGTGTCCCTGTGTCAGTGAGGTGCATGAGAGTGTTTGTGTGTGTTGCTTGAGAGGTGAATGAGGAGAAGGATTGAGATTGGTTCAGTTTAAGGATGGGTTTGCCTGTGTTTCAGTTCAGATGTGAAGGAAAAACAGAGTGCATTGTATTAGTTCATGCATAGTAGGTAATCTTGTATGAACTATGTTCAGTTCAAGACTGCAAGAATAAGAAGGAGGAGTTTACGAGCTGTGTTGCACTGCTTTGTGTTTGCAGATGCT
Organism: Iris macrosiphon; assembly: GCA_036927795.1. Taxonomy (NCBI): domain Eukaryota; kingdom Viridiplantae; phylum Streptophyta; class Magnoliopsida; order Asparagales; family Iridaceae; genus Iris; species Iris macrosiphon. Next base: position 38,276,297 of record JAYESA010000006.1, on the reverse strand, counting down.
CAGTATTTGGGTCAGTTGGATATCAGTTTGGAAGGGGATAAATGCAGTGATTGTATCAGTTGCCGTGCGGGTGTAGTGATGGTTGTTTGAGAGAGGAATTCATGCACTTGTATTAGAGAGAGGGAAGAGAAGTCTGTAAGCAGTGGGTTCTTGTATCAAGAGCAACAACATCGAGTATTGGGTAGATGGGGACTACAGTTTCAGTTGCAGTGGTTTTGTTGGCCAATGCACTCTTTCCTTTGTGCAGCAGCATATGTGCAACTGCAGTTACAGTATGCAGCAGATATAGGGGTAGGAATCACGTTAGCAGAGAAGGATAGTGCTAATGGTTGAGTTGTATCAACTACCACGATGAGGAGAGTTAGATTTCAGTGAGGGTTGCAAGGGACGATACTGGGATACTAGAGTTTGGGGGAAGATATTTGAGTAGGATGATGAGATGACTAGTTGGTATTAAGGTTGGGTAGAGGCATTATGGTAATGATTCATAGCTAAAAGTATAGGGACCAAGGCAAATTGAGGTTGTGTTAGATAGTTATCAAGATATCAAGTGAGGTATTTGTAATAGGTATTAAGTTATGAGTTATAAGGATAATGATTGAGTGGGGTATTGGTACTAATGCCAAAGCATTAGGTATTATCTTGGAGGGGTGTTAGTATATAGCTAAGGTATTGGTCAGGTGGGTTAGGTACCAGTATTATAGCTAAGGTAATATAAGTTTAGATGCTAAGTTATTAATAAAATAGTTATAACTTATAATTACTAACCAGTATAGGTGGATACCTTAGTATCAGTGACTAGTATAGCTAATACCCAAGGTATTGACTAGTTGATCTTAACGTCAACCCTTGACCTAGTTTGACTATAGTGACCAAGCCTTGACCTAGAAAGCATTTAGTACATTGTAGCTCATTTCTCGCTTTATTACACCCAGTTGACATGCCATTTCATATATAGGTGTGTGACACTAGCTCGAACACCGAGTGATATCTTATGCTCAGGACCAGAGGCGAGTAAATTCTCTGATTGTTTTCATTATTTGATAATTATTATAATACAAGCATTTAGAAATGTTTTACTTGATTTCGACACAGTGGTTACACGGACTGGTACTATATGGATCCTGTCAGGAGATGTCATCCCATTATAGTTAACTTTGGATACTCCTTCACATGTACTTTATCGTGTGCATCGGATATTTCTTGTGCTCGTATTCATTCATGTACATTCGTGTTCTTCGTGTACTCATATTATATTCGTGTTCGTGACGTGTCGTGATCGGATCCATGAGTATTGGTTGGGGGCAGGGGAAATGTTAGCTATATATGTGATCAAAGCCTAGACAATGTTCAATGTTCAATGTTTATGTTAGACAATGTTTATCCAACGTTAAGTAGACAATGTTCAACCAAAGCCGATCACATATCTAACTAGTATTTCAAACACTTAGTATAGTTACAGTTCTTCACCATATTCTATTTTATTGTCTTGTTCTATTTCTTTGAGATCAGTGTATACCATATTGCTCTAGTTTACCTATTCTTTATACCATAGTATGATATTGTTCATTGTTTCTCATCTTCTATTATATTCTCTATTTCTGTTTATAGTCATTATCAATTAATTGGAACTGCTATTGGGTTGTACTTCGCTCCAATCCTGACTGGATATATTTTTTAGATGACTGGTTAGTGATGATGTATCCCACCTACTACGGGCTAACAGATGGAGTGCCACCCGAGGATATAGTGCCGGATACTGAGGCCATTTAGATTTCCATATCTTGTAGTAGTAGTTTCTAGTTAGACTTTGGATTGTATAATTATTTTGAGATCTTGAGTTGTGTTTAGATGTTGAGTTGGACCTGTGATGTATTGAGACTGTATTACTTTTTCTTCTATTCCATATCGTGATAAAATCTTTCTTTAGTTCTTTTATATGTGATTGAGTATTGACTACCCTTTATTATATCATCATATTGCACCTCTATTTGGAGTTGATATTGCATGACAGCTATTATGTATATATATATATATATATATATATATATATATATATATATATATATATATATATATATATATATATATATATATATATATATATATATATATATATATTGTGTGAGATGTTAGAAAGTATAGAAGACCGAGATAGCGTTCTACCGCCGATGCTGCGGCGTTGGCTGGACGTACCCACGTACTCGTGCCCCTATACCGGGTGCGGGTCGTGACATGAACTGCTTGCCTGTCACGACCCGCACCCGGAGATTCGGGCACGAGTGCGTGGGTACGTCCAGCCTACGCCGCAGTGTCGGCGGTAGTACGCTGTCTAGGGCATGATCACAGGTGATAAATCTAGCTCATTCACAATAATTAAATAGGCAAGGAAAAAAATAGCAGAAAAAGAATGCTAAGATTTTATAACCAGAATATGATAATCAGATCCAGAGTTTATTACAGAACCATAGATTATATCGGGGACAAACCCGATTACTAAGATGAAAGAAAATAAATAACTAAGGCTAACTACTCTGCAGGGGTAGTCTCCTGGGTGGGAACCGGCTCTGCAACTGTATCACCTGCTGTCTCAGAGGGTCCATAATAGGTGGGGGCAAGGTTCTCGTCATCGCCTAAACAACGGATCCAGTCAGGAAAGGAGCAAAGTACACAATGCACAACAAGATTTAAACTAAATATTTGTGACAGGTAGAAAATAACTGACTAAGCATTATGTTGAGAAATGCGCAAGTAAGTAGTGAAATTAACTGAGAAATAATGTTATAAAACAAGACTAGAAGTAGAATATGATTGATTGCTATAAACCAGAAATCCGAGTAAAACAGGAATAAAATGTGATAAGAAATATAACTGTAACAAGACAGAAACTTATGTGCGTGAACTTGTATATTTAGAATACCTAGTTGGCATGTAGGGGTTTATAAGGCTAATAGGGCCGTCATAGACGACTAGTACACAATGATTACGAGAATAACCAAGTATAAGGCTGATGGTACAATCGCGTACCAACAGCTGGCACACAGTGATTACAGGGGGGAAAGGGTAAACTACATGCCTCCTAGTATTCTCCCGCCCGACACGAAAATCAAGACACGAAATACATTATTCAAGACATGAAATCCAGTGTTCTAACTCTACATATAATCATCAATGGTACTAATAAAGCAGGGAATTTATTTATCACAATATAAAGGTTAAACTTGAAGTGCAGGTACTTGCCTGATGTTTGGATCCAAATATAGTTTGGTGTCTCGGGGAAATTTCCAGAAATGAGTCCGGATGCTGAAATAAACATTACCATTATGCTCAGAAGATGTCAAATAGCTAGAAACGCCTGTCCTTGGGTCCAATTTGGAGACAAGGGCAAAAACGGCAGTTTCGGGTCAAAACGGGGTCCGCCGGTGGGCCCGCTTTGCACCGAAAAACGTGTCCGGGTCAAAGGTCTCCAAATTCACCAAACTTAGTGTCAACAGGTCAGGAACGCTGATACGAACCCAACGGAACTTCCAGATTTGGATTCCGATGAGCCGAACACAAAATCGCCCGTCGAGCGGGGCCTATGGGGCCCACGACACGCGATTTCGTCAACGTTCTCAGAATCGAACCAAACTTGACCCACAGGACCAGCGTATCGCTACGAGTCCGATGGCGCAAGTTTTGTCTCGATCTGACGTGTGTGCACGAAGTTAGGGTAAATTGCAGAAAAGGCGGATACGGGGCGATGTCCGCGGATACGCGTTGATTCCGGTGTGCACGCACACCCGAATCAGCTTCCACGAAATCTCACACGTCCATATCGACGATGCGCACGTATCTGTGAAGACCGCACGCGACCAAGTCATCCCGTTTGGCGGGGCGCACTCAGTTCCGGGGTGAAACAGGGTCTGGTTTTTCCTGTTTTTGGATCGCGGTGTGCGATCACCACAGGACGCGATGCCCCGAACAGTTTGTCCGGACACCGAGAGGGTCATACAGGCTTCGCGTAGAAATTTACAGAATTGAAAACGGAGATACAGGGTGCAAGATACGAGTACCTGAACCTGCTCTGAAAATCCAGAAAAATGCCGTGTCCGTGTCGTGTCCGACACGACACGAAGGAAAGCTAGGGTTAGGGTTTTCGTCGGGATCTGGTCGTGGACGGCGGGGGATGGCCGGGGCTGCGTCGGCGAGGGCGGGGGACGGTTCGCCGAGGGGCGGCGCGGCGTCCACGGGCGGAGCGGCGGCTCAGGGCGGCCGGCAGCGGCGGTGGGGAGCTGCTTGCTGCTGCTGCGGCTGGCGGAGGGAGGAGGAATTCGGCGGAGCTGCTGGCCGGAGGAGGCGGGGGGCGAGGGCGGCGCGGCGCTGCGGGGGTGGCGCCGGAGGCTGGCGGCGTCGCGGCGTCGTTCGGCGGTGGTCGGGATGGAGCGGGTGGCCGGAGAGGGGGAGATTTAGGGTTTTATAGTGGAGCGGGCGGCCGGGTGAGGCGGGGGACGCGGCGGCCGGTGCGGGGACGTGGCTGCGGGGGCGGAGATAGCGCGGAGCGGGCGGGGGTGCGCGGCCGGGCGGCGGCGGCGCGGGAAGCGGGGGCGACCGGGTTCGTGGGGGAGAGGGATCGGCAGCGGGTCGGGCTGACGGGTGGCGGGTCGGGTTGGCTGACCCGACCCGACCCGAAAGGGCGGGTCTGGGCTGACGGGTGGCGGGTCGGGTTGGCTGACCCGACCCGACCCGAAAGGCGGGTCTGGGCTGAGGCTAACGGGCCGGGCCGCGGCCCAATGGGCCTGGGCGGCCCGCAGAGAAGAAAAATAAAATAAAAATAAAATAAAATAAATAATAAATAATAATTAATTAATTAATTAATTAAAATAGTTTTCAGGTATTTAAAAATAGGTCTGAGGCCCAGAAAAATCCAGAAAAATTACCCTAAGTCCAATTTTTCATTTTGCACCCAAAAATATTATTTTCATAATATTTTAATATTGTTTATTAATAATTAAAAATTATTTAATATTTGAAAACCCTGATTTTAATTTCAGAAAATTCCCAGAAAATTTCAGAAAATTGTAAAGATCCTAATTTTAATATTTTTTGAAAAATCAGGGGCTTATAATCTACCCAACTTATAAAATTTCGTCCTCGAAATTTAAAATATGGCAGGGTTCTCTCTGTCCAAACTCACTTGATTATAGTCTAACGGGTTTCTCTCAGGTGGACATTGCGGTCGCTACCCAACTTAGAATTTTACCCATATCCTCTAAGGCTGGACAACTAGTAAGGCTAGGTCCCAACTTAATAAATCATGGTATTGAATCTTCAAGTCTGCAACACAACACAGCACCTAGGGTCTTGCCTTAGTCATAAAGGGTTATCATCAATTCATCCGGTCTGAGGGGTATGTCTAGCACTACAAATCAACTTATACCAACCACAGGTTTTTGTCTTTCCGAAATAAGGGAAGACGAGGATCAATAATAAAGAGTTTTAAGGGCGAGGTGGTAGAACAGAGGTATAGGGATCAAGGCGTTTAAGGAATTCTAATGGGAATTGTCAGGCGGTTATGGATCGAGATTCTATTCTGGTAATGCTGATGCGATATGCTCGGACGTATTTAGGGGGGGCAAGTATACTAGTCAACTATATATCTCAATCCACGTAAAGTAGTTGTGCGAAGTGCGAATCAAAATGCACTAAGGTTGATCAGACCGTAGTGCACTGATTCTGAGTAGACACTTGTATTAGTGGGGTTGATCAGGCCTCAATAATACATGTGTCACGAACAAGCCCGATAAAGAGTAAGCTTGCAAAAACTAGGCTATAAAATAGCAGCATCAGTCGAGTTCAGCAAAATTAAGTGCGCTAGATGATGATGAAAAGAGGTACAAATTTATTGAAGTTCACAAGACACATATAATAAGCACAACAGCAAAAGCCTCTAAAAACTCTACAGTTATCAAAATTAAAAGCATACTAGGTTATTTAGCAAGTTTAGAATTACTAGGTTGGGGCTGAGGTTACGAACCAACAGGCACGAAAACAATACTAGGAAAATGTATCTACGAATCACTTACGCGCATTGGCTGCTCCCAAGGTCTGCGCGTTCTCCACGGTCATCACGTAAGTTTGTCCGCGTCCTGGAGCAGCGGCACAGTCCCTCACTCGATGTGCTGTTGATCCATAATACAGACAGGCACCTAGTCTCTTCCTACAAACTTGCCAGGTGTGACCTTGTTTTTTACAAAAGCCACAAGTGGGAACTCGTTGATTCTGTCCTTGAGCTTGGTGTTGGGGTGCTGTAGCTCGAGGGAGAGGACGCTGGGTTTGCTGCGGGGACCTCTGCTGTTGTTGTTGTTGAAAAGGGCGTTTGTTGGGTCCCGCATTTCCGGTATCTCTCTCTCGCTTTAGTTTATGCCCCATGTCTCTCTCAACGCCTTGTACCACGTTCAAGATTTCCTCATAGGTGCGGGCTCGGCTGGTGGTGACAGCAAGGCGAATATCCGGAGACAGCCCCTTCTTGAATCTACGGGCTCTGTCCTCCGGGGTACGAACCATGTACTCCGCAAAGTGGCTTAACCTGCTAAATTCAGCAGTATACTCATCAACAGATAGGTTACCTTGTTCCAGTCTCTCGAATTGGCTTTCGAGAGCTTCCCGAGCCACTTCGGGGTAGAATTTCTCCTTAAATAGCCTCTTGAAGTCCTCCCAGGTGAGGTCAGGAGCAGATAGTTGGGGTTCATCTCTGAACCAGGTTCGAGCAATGTCGAACAGTTGCAGGCTTGCGGACTCCACTTTGAGATCATCAGGAACCCGAGCAGTCTTCAGGAGTCTCTCTACGTTCTCTATCCATTCATCGGCATAGAGAATGCCTTCAGTTCCGTAAAATTCCAGGGGTCTAAGGTTCTTGAAGTCTTTGGCACTCCCTGGCCTCTTGAGTGGCGACTCCTGGGACTTAATAGCTTCTGAGAGGCTGGTCCGCAGAAGTGCAGTCTGTTCTTTCTGGGATTCCACTAGTCCCTGGAACACTCTAAGTAGTTGTGCCCCATCTAAAGTAACTGCCGGAACAGATGGAGGCGGCGGGAGTGCAAGAGTTTCGGGCACAGTCTGCTCAGCTGGTTCTGATGTGCCTCCTACTGTGTTCCTTGTCTGAACCATTCTGAAAGATGAAGGGATAGGGAGATCAGAGTAGATTACTTGGAAATCAAGGGCGATAGAAAAAATTGATCAAAAGTGATATCAAGAATTGAAATAAGGACCCTATACTGTGAATGAGCTTTTCCTAGAATCCTCAATCTTATTGCAGGCCTGTTCGGTCCCTAAGTTGAAATCGAACAATTTAGTCGTTTGACCTGCATGGGCCACCACAAAAACGTGTCACGACCCGCACCCGGAGATTCGGGCACGAGTGCGTGGGTACGTCCAGCCTACGCCGCAGTGTCGGCGGTAGTACGCTGTCTAGGGCATGATCACAGGTGATAAATCTAGCTCATTCACAATAATTAAATAGGCAAGGAAAAAAATAGCAGAAAAAGAATGCTAAGATTTTATAACCAGAATATGATAATCAGATCCAGAGTTTATTACAGAACCATAGATTATATCGGGGACAAACCCGATTACTAAGATGAAAGGAAATAAATAACTAAGGCTAACTACTCTGCAGGGGTAGTCTCCTGGGTGGGAACCGGCTCTGCAACTGTATCACCTGCTGTCTCAGAGGGTCCATAATAGGTGGGGGCAAGGTTCTCGACATCGCCTAAACAACGGATCCAGTCAGGAAAGGAGCAAAGTACACAATGCACAACAAGATTTAAACTAAATATTTGTGACAGGTAGAAAATAACTGACTAAGCATTATGTTGAGAAATGCGCAAGTAAGTAGTGAAATTAACTAAGAAATAATGTTATAAAACAAGACTAGAAGTAGAATATGATTGATTGCTATAAACCAGAAATCCGAGTAAAACAGGAATAAAATGTGACAAGAAATATAACTGTAACAAGACAGAAACTTATGTGCGTGAACTTGTATATTTAGAATACCTAGTTGGCATGTAGGGGTTTATAAGGCTAATAGGGCCGTCATAGACGACTAGTACACAATGATTACGGGAATAACCAAGTATAAGGCTGATGGTACAATCGCGTACCAACAGCTGGCACACAGTGATTACAGGGGGGAAAGGGTAAACTACATGCCTCCTAGTATTCTCCCGCCCGACACGAAAATCAAGATACGAAATACATTATTCAAGACATGAAATCCAGTGTTCTAACTCTACATATAATCATCAATGGTACTAATAAAGCAGGGAATTTATTTATCATAATATAAAGGTTAAACTTGAAGTGCAGGTACTTGCCTGATGTTTGGATCCAAATATAGTTTGGTGTCTCGGGGAAATTTCCAGAAATGAGTCCGGATGCTGAAATAAACATTACCATTATGCTCAGAAGATGTCAAATAGCTAGAAACGCCTGTCCTTGGGTCCAATTTGGAGACAAGGGCAAAAAGCGGCAGTTTCGGGTCAAAACGGGGTCCGCCGGTGGGCCCGCTTTGCACCGAAAAACGTGTCCGGGTCAAAGGTCTCCAAATTCACCAAACTTAGTGTCAACAGGTCAGGAACGCTGATACGAACCCAACGGAACTTCCAGATTTGGATTCCGATGAGCCGAACACAAAATCGCCCGTCGAGCGGGGCCTATGGGGCCCACGACACGCGATTTCGTCAACGTTCTCAGAATTGAACCAAACTTGACCCACAGGACCAGCGTATCGCTACGAGTCCGATGGCGCAAGTTTCGTCTCGATCTGACGTGTGTGCACGAAGTTAGGGTGAATTGCAGAAAAGACGGATACGGAGCGATGTCCGCGGATACGCGTTGATTCCGGTGTGCACGCACACCCGAATCAGCTTCCACGAAATCTCACACGTCGGTATCGACGATGCGCACGTATCTGTGAAGACCGCACGCGACCAAGTCGTCCCGTTTGGCAGGGCGCACTCAGTTCCGGGGTGAAACAGGGTCTGGTTTTTCCTGTTTTTGGATCGCGGTGTGCGATCACCACAGGACGCGATGCCCCGAACAGTTTGTCCGGACACCGAGAGGGTCATACAGGCTTCGCGTAGAAATTTACAGAATTGAAAACGGAGATACAGGGTGCAAGATACGAGTACCTGAACCTGCTCTGAAAATCCAGAAAAATGCCGTGTCCGTGTCGTGTCCGACACGACACGAAGGAAAGCTAGGGTTAGGGTTTTCGTCGGGATCTGGTCGTGGACGGCGGGGGATGGCCGGGGCTGCATCGGCGAGGGCGGGGGACGGTTCGCCGAGGGGCGGCGCGGCGTCCACGGGCGGAGCGGCGGCTCAGGGCGGCCGGCAGCGGCGGTGGGGAGCTGCTTGCTGCTGCTGCGGCTGGCGGAGGGAGGAGGAATTCGGCGGAGCTGCTGGCCGGAGGAGGCGGGGGCGAGGGCGGCGCGGCACTGCGGGGGTGGCGCCGGAGGCTGGCGGCGGCGCGACGTCGTTCGGCGGTGGTCGGGATGGAGCGGGTGGCCGGAGAGGGGGAGATTTAGGGTTTTATAGTGGAGCGGGCGGCCGGGTGAGGCGGGGGACGCGGCGGCCGGTGCGGGGACGTGGCTGCGGGGGCGGAGATAGCGCGGAGCGGGCGGGGGTGCGCGGCCGGCGGCGGCGGCGCGGGAAGCGGGGGCGACCGGGTTCGTGGGGGAGAGGGATCGGCAGCGGGTCGGGCTGACGGGTGGCGGGTCGGGTTGGCTGACCCGACCCGACCCGAAAGGGCGGGTCTGGGCTGACGGGTGGCGGGTCGGGTTGGCTGACCCGACCCGACCCGAAAGGCGGGTCTGGGCTGAGGCTAACGGGCCGGGCCACGGCCCAATGGGCCTGGGCGGCCGCAGAGAAAAAAAATAAAATAAAATAAATAATAAATAATAATTAATTAATTAATTAATTTAAATAGTTTTCAGGTATTTAAAAATAGGTCTGAGGCCCAGAAAAATCCAGAAAAATTATCCTAAGTCCAATTTTTCATTTTGCACCCAAAAATATTATTTTCATAATATTTTAATATTGTTTATTAACAATTAAAAATTATTTAATATTTGAAAACCCTGATTTTAATTTCAGAAAATTCCCAGAAAATTTCAGAAAATTGTAAAGATCCTAATTTTAATATTTTTTAAAAAATCAGGGGCTTACATTGCCGCATAAACTCCCTTCTTGGACTTAGCAAATTTTTTATTCGTTCAGCGAGTGAAAACACAAGATGTTCAAGGACACGTGTAAATAAGCAGTCATGCGTCCAACAAGATGGACACATATTGTCAGTATGCGGGAAGAGTTTAAGCCGCATAACCCTCTCGGGCCGCATAGCACTCTCAGCCGCATAGCTCGCTGGCCGCATGGGGACTTAGTCTTCTCCAACATTAGGTTCAGCCATGGCCGAAAGCTCCAAAAACTAAAAATTTGATTTATTCATAAAAATTTCATTTTTACTCCAAATCAAGTGAAACAAACGCCAAATTGCATGAAATGAAATGCTCTAACATAAGAAACCACTAGTTTTAAAAAATACTAAGTTTTAATATATCAAAACCAAGAAAAACTCATGGAACACATAGAAAATCCTAAACTTGAAACTCGGATCTACAAAAATTTATACATCAAAATCCAAAACTCCAAGAACTTAACATGATCAGTAACTCAAGGAGAACATTTTTCATCAAAAATATTTTTAAAATAACAACATATATAAAAATCCAAAAATTTATGACTCCACCATTGAGCAAGGTGCACTTGCCTTGGGTGGCTCCGAGCATCTACCTCTCACGGCCCAAGTCACAACAACTTTCCCTTAGGGTTAGAGTTAGAGGGAGCTTGAGGGGAGGAAGAAGGAAAAGAAAATGAAGAAGAAGAAAGAGAGGAGAGAGAGAGAGAGAGAGAGAATCTCATATATATACTAAGAGAGGAGAGAAAGAGAGTTTAGTCATGAGTTCACCCAAAATGAACCGAACCAATGGTCCATTCTATATGCAGGTTCTAAATCGGGTCTATAACAATGCCAATGGGTATTCTACTGGTCTCGGGTAGTCTCTCTCAACAACAGGAAAAAAATAATAAATAAAATGACAAGAACCAACATAAGAAATACAACAGGAATACATTATCAAGAAAAATTAAATTCTAGAAATTTAAAAATTAATAAATCTGGAATCGGGTGTGACACTCTCCAACCTAGAAGGGTTACAAATATTTTGATCCAAAAAACAAGAAAATATTTGTCACTATGGATGGCACATTCTTTGAAAACAAAAATATTTGTCACTATGGATGGCACATTCTTTGAAAACAAACTTTTTTTTGATGATACTCATCTTCAGGGGAGAAACATAAACGAAGACTCGTTTCAAATTGAGAACATAAGTTTTTTAAATAACTTTCCCATGCCTATATCACAAAATTCTAAGACTTGTACTTCCGCACCAACAGAAAATGGCCATGATTCATTATATGAACCTACTCATGCTATGAGTAGGGAACTCGATGAATCCGAGCCTACACTTTCTCATTAAAAAAATAAGAATCTTGAAGATAATAATAATGTTGAACTAATTAAAATGCCACAAAATGATGAGTCATCTAAAGAGAACATGTTCGAAATAGGAAACAAGACTTGGAAAGGAAAGGTGTTTGTGAGAAAGAACCAAAAAGAATGGGATGTGTCCACATCTCAATACTGCCATGAATCTGAACAGGAGAATAATCAACCTCCTAAGAAAAGAAAAGGTAAATCTATCTCTATTTCTGAGAGTCGAGAAATCCTAATATAGATGATCCCATAGTTGTAAGAAAACCTGTTATATCTTGCCCTAAATACCTTATGCCCGATTTTATACCATATTCAAACTTGTCTTCATCTTTTTCTGCCTTCACCTCCTAATTATCTAGTTTAGAGATTCCAAAGAATGTACATGATGCTCTAGAAGTTCCAAAGTGGAGGAAATCTGTATTTGAGGAGATGAAAGCTTTTGAAAAGAACAAAACTTGGAGAGTCGTGATACTACCAGTTGGTAAGAAGACCGTGGGATGTAAGTAGGTGTTTACTGTGAAGTACAATTCAGATGGGTCAGTTGAAAGATATAAGGCTCACTTGGTGGCTAAGGGTTTCACTCAAACCTATGGCATAGATTACTCAGAGACATTTGCTCCTGTTGCAAAATTGAACACTGTCAGAATACTTTTATCTTTTGCGGCTAACCTGGATTAGCCTCTACATCAGTTGTATGTTAAAAATGCCTTCCTCAATGGCGATCTAGAAGAAGAAGTATACATGGATAGATCTCCTGGCTTTGAAGACAAATTCAGATCAAAGGTATACAAGTTGAAGAAGTCTCTTTATGGCTTAAAGCAATCTCCGAGAGCTTGGTTTGAAATATATACTCAATCTATGAAGAACCAGGGGTATAATCAAGGACAAGTTGATCACACATTATTTACCAAATTCTTCTCTGATGGGAAATTTGCTGCCTTGATTATTTATGTAGATGATATTGTCCTCATTGGAGATGATATAGTTGAAATAAGAAGAGTAAAAGAGAGACTTGTTACATACATTGAAATCAAGGACTAAGGATCCTTGAGATACTTTCTTGGTATGGAGGTTGCTAAATCGAAAAAAAGAATTATGGTTTCACAGTAGAAATATATTCTCGATCTATTGCGAGAAACATGAATGAGTAGTTGTCGACCAGCCGACACCCCTATGGATTCTAATGCAAAACTTTGGGGAGAAAAAAATATTTCTATTGACACCGGAAGATACCAGAGGTTGTTAGGTAAGCTAATTTACTTGTCTCACACTAGACCTGATATCGCCTTCTCAGTCAATGTAGTGAGTCAGTTTATTCATTCTCCTTATGAGGAACATTTTGAGGTAGTTTATAGGATACTGAGATACTTGAAGGACAATCCCGAAAAGGGTTTATTTTTAAGAAGACTAGTGAAAGGAATGTGTCTATCTTCACTGATACAGATTGGGCAGGTTCAGTCACAGATAAAAGATCAACCTCTGGATATTGTACCTATGTATGGGATAATCTTGTGACATGGAGAAGCAAAAAATAAGAAGTTGTAGCAAGAAGCAGGGCAGAAGTCGAGTTTAGAGCTATGGCTCAGGGTATTTGTGAAGGAATATGGATTCAGAGAGTCCTGGAGGAACTTAAGATAAAAATTGAGCTTTCATTAAATTTATATTCTGATAGTAAAGCTGCCATAAGCATAGCCCATAACCCGGTTCAGCATAATAGAACAAAACATATTGAGATTGACTGTCACTTCATAAAAGAGAAATTAGATACTGGAATAATATGTCTACCATTTGTGACCTCTATTCAGCAAACTGCGGAAATCTTAACCAAAAGCTTGGAAAGACCCGTCTTTGAGGATTTGGTAAGCAAGTTGGGCATGATAGATATCTATGCACCAACTTGAGGAGGGGTGTTGGAGAATCCCGTGATTCTCTCTCCTCTTGTTATTAGTCATTATTAGAGAAGATTTTACATTTAGTTTTCTTTTCCCTTAAGGTTATCCTTGATTCAATGTTGGACATTGATTGTATTTTTCCTTAAGATTTTCTTTGATTTAAGGATGGACATTGATTTTATTTCTTCTATTTAAACCAATCTTCGGGCTAAAGAATAAAATATGAAGCATCACCACTTGTTTTCTACTAGCAAGTACATACTCACTTTACTTTAGAGTACTGCATTTCAAGATTATTTTTGCACCATCTCAAGTGTCTTGTTCATGCCTTATTTGTCGTTTCATGTCGTGTCAGAAGGGAGAACACTATTATGGCATATAGCTTACCTAGCCTTGGACACTACATGACTGATATCACTGTCGTGAGACATGCCTTACGTCCATTTACATGCATACGTGACTGCTAGCATATCATTCGTGATGTGCCTTATTCTCGATCAGCCCCTACATGTTGTTTAGTACTCTGATTGCACGTGTAATATGTAGATAGTGCATCTAGTCATGTATTTTTTTACTTCACTTGTCTATTTTCAGATATTATTCATTTATATTATTGTATCATACTATTTAGTACTATTGAGATATATGTTACTTTGCTCCAACCCTGGCTAGGTGTTGACATATTAGGCCATGGCATGGAGGTGACAGTTCAGACCGGCTGAAGACTTGGAGGATTTAGTGTAGAAAGGTTCTTTATATATTTGATGATGTGTTGTATATATGATATACCATATTTGTCTCCAAAAAGTGGTGATTTGTATGATGTACTGAAAGATGATAGTGGACTGTGGTGATTGTGGGTGCGTACATCTGGGTTAATTCTCGTTCTAGTGTTGTGATGTGAGATACGATATCCGCATACTTGGAGAACATTAAGATTTAGAACAGCTGACTATCGTTGTTAACAACAGTGTAGGCTGGGCATTCACAACTCGTACCCGATCATGCGAGCGCGGGATGTGACACAAATGCCGCTTGATAGTCATCCGTCCAAACAAACTCCATGTCTTTGCAAGTAAGCTTCGTCATCGGCACTGCAATCCGAGAGAAGTTCTTCACAAACTTTCGGTAATACCCGACCAATCCTAATAAGCTTCTGACTTCTGCAACTGAGCTGGGAGTAGCCCAAGACTCTATAACAATAATCTTCTTCGGATTAACTGATATTCCGTCTCCCATCACAACATATCCGGGAAACTCCACCATGTCCAAGAGAAACTTGCATTTCAAAAGTTTTCCATAAGGCTTCTCCTTCATGAGAGTCTTTAGCACTATCCACATATGCTCCTCGTGCTCCTCTGGGTTTTTTGAATAAATGAGAATGTCATCTATGAAAACCACCACGAACTTGTCAAGGTATTGATGGAATACCTTGTTCATCAAGTTCATAAAAATAGTTGGGGCATTTGTCAACCCAAAAGGTATCACTAAGAACTCGTACTGGTAGTATCTAGTCCGAAAGAAAGTTTTTGGAATATCGTACTTCTTCGCCTTCACCTGATGAAAGTCCGATCTCAAATCAATCTTGGAGAATATCTTTGCGCCACTCAAATGATCAAAAAGATCGTGAATCCTGGGCAACGGGTACTTGTTCTTGATTGTGATTTTGTTAAAGGCTTTGTTGTCACATCCCAGATCCAGAATACTAGAGAGCGAGGGAATGACTCAGCCAACCACACATTGCAGAATACCAAAGCAACCCACAATGTGTTACGGTTGTCTAGAGACATGGGGGTTTATACTACAATCAGGTTTTCTAGGGTCAATAACTTTTATATCTCAATCATTCAAACAAGTAGCAATAATATAGAACATTTCAGAATAAACAGTAAGGCATCCCAAACGTCGAATTAAAATATTTTTAGAGATCTAACAAGATAAAATGATAAGCCAGATATAAAATTAAAAGTATACATGATAGTGAGTCAACTGCAGGCTGAATATATTACAGTTATGTAGGGAACTAGTATCCATATTTGCTGGCTAACAGGGCCGGTTGGCTAAAAGTCCAAAAAAATATAGTTCGCAAAAGACGAGCAGTGAATAAAGAAACCCACCTGTGTCCCTCAGTAGCCATCCTTCGATTGTGTGCCATCAGTGAGGGAGAAGTAAGCTTGATCCTCAAGTGTTGGCTCTAAACCTGGCCATACAAAACCAGTAGGGTCAGACTCCAAATAGCAAGTACTAGAAAGGAAGCACGAAATGAAGAAACAAAACCAGTTCTATAGCATGATATGCGTGAGCCAACAATCAATGGCATATGTCCTATCCATGACACGACACCCCTTCACCAAACAAGGACAAAAAGTGCATTATGACATCAAGATAGAATACGTTCCTTGATTATGGTCAAGCTAAAATAACTCTGCGTCGTAGTTGCAATCCACAGCCTATCATATCAAAATCGTGCAACCCAATAACCAAACAAGGACATAAGTTGCCCCATCATGCTATAATAGTCTTATGTCCCTAATTCTACTTAACATAATGCATAATGCACAATCATAGATATTACATAGGAGAAATAATCTAGCTTCAGTCCATGGATTATCGTAACATAACGACGCAACCCAACAACCAAAGAAGGACATTGGTTGAATCTTTATGCTATGATAGCCCACTTTCTTGGCTAGGCATGCATTACAAAAAATTTAAACGACCAATCATGTATTACGGCTTGATATGTGATCCCTGGGTTATCCCAGAAATGCAAATACATAAGTATTCTCAGATCGTGCCCTAATCAAGCAGGGCTGGCTGAACCAATGATATATGAGTAAGAATATATGTATAAGATTCACAAGTCCCTTGCAAGGGCACTAAGCTAATTAACGATTAGTAACAGTTCCAGGCTTTCTATAGAAAAGATTCTGGCTTGGTCTTATAATTAGATCAGATACTATACTCCACTAGTATAGATGATATACAGTATCCGTGGTGGCCAGCCTTTACTCCTGGCTTATTTATGGTGGCTCGACATACACGATCTAGATACCGTTCCCTCCCAATGCTCTACAAGTTAAGTTGCTTAGTTAACCCTAGGTTAATAGAATCCCATGTCTTGGTCACATGAATATTCTTCTTAGATGTCGTACTTTAAGTACGAGCGCTCTTGATATGAACCCATATTGTTACTTGCAAGTTAAATATGGATTTACCTAAGTGTGATGCAACAATCAATACTATCTAGCCACGACTAAAGTCGCTGTCCAACTACCAGATCCGTGTATGAAAATAATTGCATATATCACGTAGCAGGAGTATGTGGTACGACAGCTTACTATATATATATATATATCAAGTAGCACTCTCGGTACGATCAAGTGTATGAGCATGGATACAATAGTCAGGAAAGGAACAAGTTCTAGTATCAAGGTTAAGGTCAAGATCATGGACAAGTTATCAGGTAGCAAGTCATTCAGGACATAACAGTTAAGTTATCATGCCCAGTCCTAAAATACGTAGGACTAGGACACGTAAGCATGCCAGCCGTATGAATATGGCACTCCAATATATGGAAACCATAACACACGTACGCTGTAATATGAATAACAATTCACAAGTGGTATATATATATGTCATCGGGCATAACTAAATCTCATCCACATAAATCAAATATAAATGAATAACCAATATCTATAACTAGATCTCAATATGAAGTATCTAATGATGGTAGTCGGATGGAAACAAATCCACTACCGAACTAGAATATAAGATAAACACAATAAATGCAATATAAGAATATCAACTAACAATCACGGCTCGAAGAGAAGACCTCATCGCAATATACGTAGCATGTACGGATCTGCGCTCCTGCGAATACTCATGAACATGTATACCTGGAAAGGGACCAGGTCCTCAGAGGGACATAACAAGATACATAGAAGTATGCTATAAAGTAAATACTGAATAAATAAAAGGGGTGCGCTAACCATCTAAGTGAATACAATTTGAGAACAACTTTGAGTGTATGGGAAGTGTAGGCTCGACATATGTTGACGTAATTCACCAATCGTGACAACTGGCTAGTATATGCCACATATGCCCCCATATAAGGGCGCTGTATAATAACGTTCAGCTTCGAAGAGCATGGCATCTGCATAATATAACGTCCATATCACCCCGAAGAGTGTGGCATCTGCATAGTATATATCGTCCATATCACCCCAAAGAGTGTGGCATCTGCATAGTATATATCGTCCATATCACTCCGTCGAGTGTGACATCTGAATAAAGGAAGTGGGGTGTCCCATACGCCTACTAGTCGTTCTCCCTGCCCAATGATCTATACATGTTGTATCCACAACACGTCTTGCTACTACGCCGAGGCATCGTAACTCTGGCTCATAGTCTATCGTTAGAATAATAGCCCAACCTTACAACCAAACAAGGACAAGGATTGGACCTTCGTACTACAATAGTCTATGCTCCGACTGCTAATAACTGCTAAGTCTTCTAACATGCATTGCTAATAATAGTTATTCCCTATCCGTCGCATGACCTACACGTACAAGTAGCCAACCGCATACCCAAATCTGTGCCCTACATGAGACTCACAACACGTGTAAGAAATGTGTCAAGACCTGGGGAGTCATACCGATAACTCCATAACTTTAGGTGGGTCTACTAGACACTAGGTCAGACACAAATTCTAATGTCAACGCATTCGTTGACTGCACCCGAGTCTCTCTCGGACGCGCACAGTTATATAATCTAAAACAATAAACATGCAACTAACAATATAACTGAATTTAAACAGTACAACAAAGGCAAGGTATACTTGCCTGGCAAGCGGCTATGTAGTCCCAATAACCTACTCCGGAAGTCGCGTAGAACCAACCCAATAGATCCTCGGGGTCAGTGTGCACAGGTACGGAAATTGGGGTGTCTGCTACGGTTTGTCTGACAAGGGTGACGGTCTACGATGAACACGAGGACGAGGGTGATTAGGTCAATGATGATGATCGTAATGGGGATGATGATGATTACCATGGTGATGACGATAGAATGATGATGGAATGATGATGGAATTTATGATAATGGTGGTGATGTGGGTGATGATAGGGATGCCGAGGACGATAATGTGGATGATAGTGATGACGAGGATGGTGATAATGATGATAAGTTGATGATGATGGTGACGACGATGATAACGACGATGATAATAACGATGACGATGATAGTTAAGGTGATGGCGAAGACGACGATGGCGATGGTGATGATGATAATAATGGTGAAGGTGATGACGATGGTGAAGGCGATGATGATGATGGGTGTTGATGTTGATGATGATGTTAATAGCAATGGTGGTTGTGATGATAAAGTATGGTGGTGGTGACTGAACTCCGGCCAGGGGGGAGGTCCGGCCAGTTAAAGGAGGAGGAGGAGGAGAGGACAGAAAGGTGTTAGAGGAGGAGGAGTTCAGGCTAGGGGGAGGGGTGATCTGGCCAGAAGGAGGAGGAGGAGAAGGGAGGTCGAGGTGGAGGCCAGGGACGAGGTGAGGCGGTGCTGGTGGTGTTGGGGTGTTGAGGGACGGACATGAGGAGGTCGAGGGGGTGGAGGTTGTGGCTCGAGGGGAGGAGACGGTGGTGGTGAACTCCGGCGAGTCGGATTCGTCCGGCGGCGGAAGGACAGGAAAGAGGAGGAAGAAGAAGATGAATGGGAGGATGGCCATGGCCATGGTGATGGTGATAGTGATGGTGATGGCGAGTCCTGTAAAACCCCTAATTCTGAAAACCGTATTTCTCTATTATTATTTATGTAATTTATTATTTATAGTAGTTATGAGCTAAATAGAGATAATAGATTTTATTAGATTTTATTTTGAGATGTTTGAGCATTGAGGAGATTTATGGAGCCATTATAAATTTTTCCTAATTTATTCCATGTAGGAGACCCTTTGGACAGTTGCTAGCTTAACCGTATGCACCAATATAATTTTTAGAGTTTTCTATGTATATATATATATATATATATAATTCCTATTGGATCAAACCCAAACTCCTAAAACCCACTACCCGCTTGCACCCAAACCCGCGTAGAAAATATCCAATAGCAGTAGCAAAAACAAACTTCTCTTCCTTCCCTCCGCACGTAAAACCACTCCACCGCTTACCCCGCGTGTGACTCATTCCCCACCGCCTCTTTACCTGTTATTACTAAACTTTCCCCAACCGCAATCAAAACCAATGATAGGAAAAAACAGCAGCGGCAGTAATTTCTTAACCATTAAGTGACCACCACCGCCTCTTATCACTATATATATGTTATTATAACCCTTCCAAACCCTAATCCCACTTCTTCTTACAACAAACTAAAATACTATTTGGACGTGCACTATACAGAACTTTTGCTCGGCAAGTATACCTTGCCATTGTACTAATAATATTTACATTCCATATGATACATGCATAATTTATTTCTGCTTAATCAGTTCATTTATTTTAACTGCTATATAAATTATGCGTCCAAGGAAACTTGGGTACAACAACGGTGTCGTCGTATCCTATTTTTATTTATGTATATGCATTAGACCTACTTTATGAGACCACCCCATTATTATGAGGCATTTTATGTTTTATTGGCCATGACACTACTTTTACATGAGTGTGAGTCATATGTAGGACACTAACTTGCGTACTCGGCTGGCCACTGGTACGTATAGGTCGTACGACGGTTAGGGATAACTGCCAATAGAAATTTTACATGCTAGTAGACCTGGCAGTTATTAGAGGTATTATCGTGTCATGTATATGACATGTTTAGAGCATGGGGTGGGGAGAACAACAAGTAAGGCATTTGGGCTCCTTTGTACTTTTTTCTTCTGTAACCCGGAAGCTCCACTGGAGATACAGGTGGTGATGACCCTATTTATAATTGGCGGCCTCTGCCGTTCAAAAGACAACATACTTTGAGGCCCCTGATTCTCTGAGAGAGTCACGCCAATCCCATATTTTTAGCCAAATAGCCCACTTGGTGGAAAGTTGTTCTCAAACTGCATTCACTTAGACGGTTAGGCGACCCATTGGATGTTTATTTTTAGTACTTACTGGCATGTTATTATGTATCTTGTTATGTCCCTCTAAGGACCTGGTCCCTTTCCAGATATAGACGAGCAGGAGTATCCGCAGGAGTACGGTCCTGGACCTGACACTACGTTCTTGACTGAGGAGGTCTTACCCTCAGAGTATTTGTGATTATTGCCACTGTTTAGAGTTTTTGTTGCTACTTCGGTATAGTCATTTTGTAGTGGATTTGTTTCCACCCGACTATCAGACATGATACTCATTATTGATATTCAGTTATTATTCAGCTCTTTATTCCTACTTATTATTTGTGCTGTGGATGAGATATAGATTATGTGTGACTTGTTGTGACAGTGTATTACCACTGATGGATTGGATATTCATGTACAGCGTACGTGTGTATATGGTTTCCATATATTGGAGTTCATATACATACGGCTGGGCGTGTTACGTATTCTTAGTCCTACGTATTTTGGGACTGGGGCATGACAAGTCCGGTGAGGGGCAGGACGGCAAGGGTCAGGCGAGGACTGCTCGTCGAGGTGGCTGGGGTCGAGTGCGGTGGTGACAGGGCTACGCCGGCGAGTCCTCCGGCTGCGGGTGTAGGCAGGGAAGGCTCGGGGAAGACTGCTCCATGCTCGGGGGGGAAGGCTCGGCCGCGGCTGTTGGTGGAGGAGCCCGGGGTCGAATAATGGAGGGAATGACGGGGAAGTGGTGGGCTGTGAGGGGTCTGGTGCTGGGTGGCCGGCGGCTCGGTCTCCGGCGAAGGCTGGCAGCGGGGGAGGGGATGAACAAGCAAATAGAGATGCTTGGTCGGCTAGGTTAGAGATTTGGTTTCGGGTTTTGTGTTTACAAGAAAATATAGAAAAGTTATTTATTTATACATTTGTAAGGGGTTGGTTTGACCTAGAAACCTTGGGCTTGGTCAACACTCCTTGGGTTGGGCCTTGGGCTCACATGGGGATGTTTGGGAGGGCTATAAATTACATTGTTTAATGAAATGGCTAGGATTAAAATAAAGGGGGCGAGGTTGCGTGTTGCACATTCCGAAAATTATGAAAAAATTCCTACGAAGGAGAAAGTTAGATTTTTTCATGTATTATCCAATGGTGTGGACACCTCAATGCACTTTTGCATAAAAGTGCCCAACAATTAGAAAATTGCACAAAGATAAAAATTAGATTTAAATTAATTAAAATTAGTGCGCAAGATGTTCTGAAATTAATTAGAAGTACATGGGAATAAAATTAGGTGGGACACAAGTGTTATGGACATAGGGGGCTCAGAGTAGAATATTATCATAATTTGGGTTGCACGAAATGGGTCAAGGTTGTGTCTCCAATTTCGATTGGAACGCACAAGGGTACAAAGTCGTATTTTATTTAAAATTAAATAATAACGTCTGCGACGAATGTTGTGCGACTAAAATGTAGCACAAGAAAGCATAATTGTAAGTTACACCAAGGTCAGAATGGTAGACGGGCACGTTTAGGACAAGGTGGTGAAATTTGTAGATAGGCAATGGCTAGTGTAGTGCTCCAATTATCGAAGCAATGGTAAGGTGCGCTAAGCGATATAAATATTGCATAATTAAATAAAATGACGTGTCCTATTTCCAATTGGATACAAACTAGCCCTAATTTCACTATCTAAGCCAAGTAGACCTAATTTTGGGTGAGAGAGTTTACATAAGTACTGGTCATATTAATTGTCACTTTATTATATCGGTGGATGAGAATAAGAGTAGTACGAGAACTCCTCAAGATCAGATCCATAATCCTTAAACCAAACAAGGACCGAGATTGCATACCTTCCGCCGAGTTGAACTATGCCCCTTATTCTATCCAACTTATAATAAAGTGATCAAAAAAAATAGTAAGGGCATATAAGGCCACATCTACAGGGCTTATGTCAGGTACTTAGTCAATTTAGCACAGGGTTGCATCTGGGTCATACAAGTCCTTTCTAAGTTTAACACATAGCATCACAATCATTCAATCAAACGAGAACATTTTTAAACCAAGCAAGTGTTCAACGTGTGCATGAAACAGTAAGCGCATAGCCAGGGTGCCACATGAAGTCGAGGCCACATGGATGGGGCAAGGTCCACTCTTCGGGACAAGTGCAAAAGTGATGGGCAATAAATGCAAGTCAGAAAGGTGACATAAAGTGATGGATATGACTGATGTGACATGTAATAAAGTGTGTCAGAAGAACAAGACAAAATCATGAAAATATGAGCCAAAGGCGGTGCCGAGTCATGCGTTCAAAGAAAGAGAAAACGCATAGCTCGAGGCTGCATGGACGACAAGGCCGCATGGTCCTCTTGACAACATACATACTTGGCCGCATAAAATTTTTTTGGACTTAGTAAAATTTCATTCGTTCAAGTTCATGCTTTGGGCCAAGGGACGCATGTACAAATTTTAGTCAGGCATCCAACAAGATGGCCGCATGCTGACTTTGGAGCGAGAAGTCCAGACCGTATGCTAAGCGTGCCGCATGGAGCTCCTTTGTGCCAAAATAACAGGTTTCGGCCATGGAAGTTCCAAAAATCCAAGTTTTGTTATGGAAATCTCAAACAAAGTCCAAATCTAACAAAGTAAAGTTCTAAACTACTCAAAATTAATTGCTCATCAATATAGAACAACAAGTTTTCGAAAACAAGAAGTTTTTAGATCAAAATCCAAGAAAACTAAAGAACAAATAAAAAGCCCTAAACTTAAAATGTAGATTTACACTAATCCATCCACCAAAACTGAAAATACCAAGTTCTAAATGTAAGGAGAATCACATAACAAATATAAATAACTCATAAAATAGAAAGTTTCTCTATTTTCATGCAAGGTGTACTTGCCTATGGAGGGAGAGAGAAAACCTAAGAGAGAGAATAGAAAGGAAATAATGAGAAGATAGAGTGTGTGTTTTCGTTTATATAGGGAGGGTTTGGATTCACTTAACCAATGGTTCAAGTCATGACCAAGCCCTGGTCTCAAAATAAACCAAGAACCAACTCTACCAAAAGATAGACTGGTCTCCAACCAACCTGACAATCACGCCAGCAAGCAAGAATATGTTCCAAATACGTATATCGGGAACGGGGAGTGACATCTGTAGTCGATGCATATCCGTATCGTCTCATCCTTCTTAGACACAAACAATGCTGGTGCTCCCCAGGACGAAGAACTCGATCTGATGAATCCCAAGTCCTCTAACTCATCGATCTGCTTCTTCAAATCCTTTAACTCGTTGTTGTTGATCCTGTAGACATTCTGCGATATCGGCTTCGCTCCTGGAACTAGGTCGATAGAGAATTCAATATCTCTATCAGGTGGTAATCTTGGAAACTCTTCTGGGAACACGTTAAGAAAGTCAGCTTTAAGAGGATGAGGCAATACCTTTTCCTCTCCCATCGCTCTAAGAACACCGTCATTGCTCAACTCCATGACTCCTCTAGCAAACTCGAAATATCAGCTCTCATGGAGTGATAAACACTACATAACCCCTGCGACAATCTATATAGCGTACTGCGTACTCAACCAGTCCATTCTGAGAACTAAGTCGTAACTCAAAAGTGACATTATGAGTAGGTTGACACATAAATCTCGACCTCTTAAAGTCATGCGACAATAGTTGCAAACATCATTAACGAGGAGAATGCCTCCATCCGTCATGATCTTACAACTCTTACCCAAGGGTTTTGTTTCTAAGCTATGCTTAAGCACAAAAGCTACAGATATAAAGCTATAAGAAGCTCCAGAATCAAATAAAGCAATATCTGGAAATGAATCGAGAAGTATGGAACCTGCTATCACATCACCAGTGGTATCGTCCTCCTCGACCGCTAAAGCAAAAGCCTCGCCTTGCTGAGGTGGACCCCTCTACTGGTGCTGGGCGAATCGCTGCTGCTGAGTAGAAAATGGTGGTCTTCTCTGCTGCTGGCTTACTGGTGGCCTGAACAGTCCCTTCTGAGATGGTGCTGCACTCAAATTTGGACGAGCATGAGCTAAGGGACACTCTCTCACTTGATGCGTAGTAGATTCACAAGACAAGCATGCTCCAAGCCTCTTCTGACAAATATTCTAGGCATGCCCTGGCTTCTTGCAGTAACCGCAAACTGGGCTCTGTTGCATCTGTATGTGGGGCTGATGTAGAAATGGAGCTCTAGCTGGTGGATGATACTACGGTTTGGGATGTAGAGGTTTCTGCTGGTACTGGGGACGCTTCGCTTGTCCTGAGCTACCCTCTCCTGCGAAAGCGTCCCGGTTCCACTTGAGTCTAAAGCTCAAGTCTACTTCTGTCCTCTGCGCGTCAGCAACTATACCCTCAAAATTCGTGATGCTGGAACCGATATAAATATGAATCTCCTGGGCCAGGCCTTATCGGAACCTACGTGCTCTGTCGTCTAGGACCTAGACCGTATAATCAGCAAATCGGCTCAGCCTGCCGAACTCCGATGCGTACTCATCTACGATGAGGTTGTTTTGTACTAAGTTCTGGAATTGTTTCTCCAAAACTCCCACAGCCATAACGGAAAAAAAACTTATTCTTGAAGGGTCTTGAATGCTTCCCAGATCAGATTCGTCACCGCAAGTCTACGCTCATTTCTGAACCAAGTATGTGCAATGTCCTGAAGCTGTAGGCCCACCGCCTCAATCTATAAGTCCTCCGGGATCCGAGCCATCCGCATGATCCGCTCGATATCCTCTAGCTAGTCGTCGGCGTAGAGTATCCCCTCAATACCCTAGAACTCTCGAGGAAGCATCCTCTTGAAGTCCAAGATATTGCCTACCTTTGGCTGAATGGGTTGCGGCTGTTGCTGGGGAACAGTCCTCTTTACGGCTGCTAAGGCTACGATATGGGCATTTTCTATGCTAGCTCGCATCATGTCTGTATTCTCGCACTGAGTCTCCAACATACCTCGGAGAAGCTCAAACATCTGAGTCCCCTCGGCAGGTTTGCCTCCTGGGTGCGAGGAGATGGGCACTCATCTCTGAGGTGAAAATGTAGGAAGAGGTGGGAGACTAACAGTCGCCCTCTGGTTCACACGTCGAGAGGTCGATGATTACATAAAAACTGCAGCTGTTGCTACTCCCGTGCTATGAGCCCTTTGGGTGCTATTCTGAAACCGTATGAAAACACAAGTTATCAATATGGCACAAGATCAGATATTATTCTAGAATGACTCTAAAAGATATCAAATATTTAGAATTGAACATAAGGTAGAAAATTTTAAATTATATCAAAAAAATTCTAGCATGTGTTTGAGTACTCTATATTCCTAAATATTTATATTATCTCGCAGGATCATAATAGTACAATAATCCTAAGTACTAATACAATATAGAAAAAATTATGAAATTAGGCCTGCATGGGCCACCATAAATACGTGTTACAACCCGCGCCATGATGATTAGACATGAGTACGTGGGTACGTCCAGCCTACGCTGCAGTGTCAGCGGTAGAACGTTGTCTAAGATCTCACAGTAATATCCAACAACTGACGCAATATATATATATATATATATATATATATATATATATATATATATATATATATATATATATATATATATATATATATATATATATATATATATATATATATATATATATATGAAATAATTATAGTACTCAAGTCACATTTCTAAGGAAGATATCAAGAGAAGGAACAACCAATAAAAATAAAACAGTCTATAGTTCAAGTCCAAAGTTTAGGCAAAGACTACAAAGATTCTGAATCCAAAAATCACATATAATAGTAGACTACTGGAGACAATTCGGGCAAAATATATATTTTATAATCTATACTAAAACTAAGTAGTCGCAGTTGGGATCTCCGTTGCGTAGGCTTCCTGATCTTCCGGTAGGGCAGGATCAAGCTCAGCAATAAGGTCCTTTTGGGCCCCGTAATAAGTAGTGAACTGGTCCTTAAAGTTATTCCCTAATATTTGTAACATATCCATGTTGTCACTACCACATTCTGAAAACAGGGGTATTTTTGACTTTTTATAATATTTAATATTATGGTAGTTACAATTAAATAATTACATGATAGTATATTTAATTTAAATAATTATGTGAGATGTGTAATTAAATATAGTATTATATGCAGTGTTCATTTGTGTTTGTGCTGGTAGACTTGACCTAGAAGCCAGTAGAGAAAAACCTGTCCGAATTATGGAATTTTGTATTTAATTATTTATTTTTAGAATTTAATTCTTGGAGGTAGTAATTAATTACCGTATTTTTATTTAATTATTGCGCATTGCCTTTGCTTCGATATTGGAGCGCTATCCTGACTTTTGTCTTCCAACAAATTTCACAATCTTGCCCTAGGCATGCCCGCCTTCCATTCTGCTATTTTTGCAACTCATAATTATGCTCTCTGTATATTATTTCTAGCCGCACAAAATCGTCGCGGACGTTATTTAATAAATTCCTATTTTGTATCGTTGTGCGTTCCAATTGAAATTGGAGGCAATCTTGACCTATTTTTCGTGCGGCCCAAATTAGGGTAATATTCTGTTCTTAGTCTTCTTCAATATTGGTATTGATGACCTGACCTGATTTTGGCCCCATGTATTCCTAATTAATTTTTGAACACAACTTGCATTTTATTCTAATTAAATTGAGGATACTAACTTAACCGATTCTGAAATTCTAATTTAATTCCAGTGCCCTGCTATTTAAGCCCGTACCAAACATACAGCGCCCCTGACCCTACAAAACATCGGACACCGAATCGCCCGCCAAATTTTCGTCATTTCATGTGTCTGTGCAAATACCCAAATTTAAGGGGGTTAATTTGCAAATTTGCATTTTTGGTGTCAACACCCATTTGTTTAAACCAATGGAGAAGCCCAACATTGACTAGTCAACACCCTAACCCACATGAAGAAATTCTCCATGTCCAATCGGGACCCCTCATTTACAGGGTCAATCACAACCCTTCATTCCAACACCCTCTCTCCCTATATAATGACATGTTACATCAAACCCTAATCCCAAGAAAAACCTAGGTAAACCCACCCTCCTCAAGCCTCCATCCCCTATCTCCTACGTATGTAAATTTTTCTTCTCCTTCTTCCTTTCTTCTTCTCTTTTCTTCTTCTTCTCTTCTTCTTCTTTCCATCTTCTCCTTCTTTTATTGAAGATTTAAATTTTCAAAGGGGGGGAAACACTGTTCCATGCTGTGCCCATCTCCCTCCGATGGACTTCCCCTCCGGCGGCCCACTGATCAGCGTTCGGCGGCCCTCTTCTACTGTCGGCCAATGTTCCAGCCCCGTCAGCCATCCCTCTCCCACTGTGCACTGCACCCGGCCGGCCGACTGATACCGACCCCGGCCGGTGCTACCTCGACTCGGCAGGCGGCTGACTGCTCCGGCCCGTGCCACCTCGACGCTGAGCCCTCCCTCTGCGTCCCCATCCACCGTGAGCCAGCCGACAGTCCGCTGCAGTCCGGCGAGCTGCTCCCCGACCTTCCCATCGACTCTCCGGCGGCCAACTGCACCGCTGCTCTTTCATTCATCCCGCTGGCCTCCTCCAGTCCGGCTCCCACATCAGTCCGACGAGCTGCCATTAGCCTCGATCTGCCACCTGGAGTGGTCGACTCCTCCTTCTGGACGTCGCCTTCCCTTTCGTCTACCTCGGAAGCGTCGGCCAGATCTATCTCTCCGGTGGTCGACTGCCTAGTCCAGAGCCGTCGTGCGGTCTGAGCACCCGATCTGGGCACAAACTACTTGAACTAGTCGCTAGCATTCGGATCTCCCTGTTGACCGACGTTGAGCACGTCGTAGCCGCCGAGTTCCTTCTAGCACATCCAGTGCCGACCCTCCATGGCTTTTACCTTGCCACCCTCCTCCTCGCTCGGCAGGATGCAGTGCCATTCCCGCACGAGGACCTCCACTGTAAGCTTCCTCTTCCTCTTCCCTTCTATTCCTTTCTTTTCTATTTTGTTGTGAGTGTTCTGTTCTCTCTCCTTCCCTTTTATTTAGCTTTCGGTTTGGATTATTTGTGCACAGTAGGTTTAGGTGGCACAGATATTAGGTTGTGTATATTATGTTTTAGTTTTAGTAATATTACAATACATTTAGTATTAAGCAGTAAATGTTAGTTAATAAGTTGTGTTATATTATAGTTAGTTTTGGTTATATTATTATTGTATTACTATTTCTATTATTATTTATTATATTATGTTATATAGTTGGACTTGATAATGGGTTGTTTTGCAAAAATACTTATTTTGGCTCTTGTATTAATTATAGTTTTTCTATAAACAAACTTATATTACAAATAGATTAAATCGAAAAAGTTAAATATGTATAAAAATATATTTGATTGATATATATATATACAAATATGTATTTTGGTATAAAATATATATTTGTATACATCTATTAGGTATATACAAATACGTATTTTGTACAATTACGAAGAGACACTTATATATATATTTATTGGTATATACCCTGAGTGTAAATGTGTATTATATACGTATTCCTACTAGATGCCCCTAGTTGACTAGAGCCATGCCTGGCATAGCCCTGAGGCCAGGGTATTTCTATTGTGTGTTAGTGTAGCATCTGATACAAGTGATATTATTATATGTTTATAGGACTGTCGGATTCTCGAGACGATACTCTGGGACAGGACATTGGTATTGACAGCTAAGGACCCAAGGCGAGTACATTCTCTGATTAGTTTCTAATTTATGATATCTCCTATGTTCACTATATCTAGTGTAGATATCCATGTTCTTGACACATTGGTTACACGGATTGGTATACACGGATCTCGTCATGAGATGTTATTCCTTATTCATGGTGTAGCTTGTACAAGACTTGTTTCCTTGATATCTTGTGCGTGTACAGACACTGAGACCCGGGGAGATTTGCTACCTCCCTAGGGAATCCCGTGCCATAGCGTACCATGATTGGATCTACTATACCAGTCGGGGGTTTGGGGAGTATTTTAGTGTAGATATGTGATCATACCCAACTTTTCATGCATCATAGCTCACCCCACATCTCACGTCGGGTGCGGCCTGACCATCTCCATGCTTCATAGCTGTTACGTGTGATTAGCCTGACCTCTCCATGCATCATAGCTAACCCACGGTTAGCCTGACCTTCCATGAATCATAGCTAATCACATGTAACCAGCCTGATCAAGTTCCCAAGCCGATCACATGTTAAAGCTAGTACTCACACACTTAGTCATAGGTTTCTTGCTCATTGACATATTGTTTCTTTTTCTGCATTTACTTACAGTATTTCCAGTATTTCTTTCATTGTACATTTCTCGTACCTATACATGCATCTGGTATATTTCCATCTAGAACTGCTACATAGTTTATGTCATTAATATAGAACTGCTATTTAGAGATGTACTTTGCTCCTTCCTGACTGGAAAATATTTTTCCAGACTGTGACCTTAGTAGACTGGTTTCTGACACACTTGGGGTTTGGAGGTTAATGATTGCAGGTATGATTATTTTGTCGTTAGACTTGTCTTGTATTTCTTGCTTGCCTTGATATCTCATCGTGCTTTAGTTTATGTGATTGAGTATTTCTAGCATTATTTTATGATATCCACGTCTCCTTATGGAGTTGGGTATTCACGTGAGTTGATTAGATAGTTACATGACCTAGACAGCGTTCTACCGCCGATGCTGCGGCGTAGGCTGGACGTACCCACGCACTCGTGCCCCTAAACCGGGTGCGGGTCGTGACATATGTCAAGATTGGAGTGAAGTACATCAATGAAAGAAGTTCCAATACATGGTAGAGACTATAAAATATGTTAAGCATATGTAAAACAAGATAACTGGGAAGACTGGAATGATCTATGTCAACGGTAAAGAGAAAACAAGTGATCAAGTAAGGAAACATGGTGTGACAATATGTAATAAAATGAAACTAGATAAAACTAGAACTATTCTAAGTTATTTAAAATACTACGTTAGATTTATGATCGGCAAAGGTATAAGGCACATCGTATCAATGGCTAGCAAACTAGATTGGTAAGGCATAACCATACGTGAATTTATGATTAGCTAGCAGCCTGGATAAATAAAATGAACTAGTTTGGTTGATCACATATCCATTTAGTATTTCCCCCATCCCGACTAATACTCATGGATTCGAGTCTTGATACAATTATTCTAGAAACATGGAAACATGAAACTAGATAAACTGGAGTAAGTCATCATTAACAATATGACCAACACTTGTAAATTCAGGAGATAAATCCATATAATATCAATCCGTGAATCAATTTGTGACGAGAATCAAATAAACATAACTAGAGCATGAAGTATAGAAGCTATCAAATACTAAAAATAATTATAGAATGTACTTGCATGTCGTCCTGAGTGAGTGATACGGGTCAGAGTCCGTACCAAAATCAAAGTAACATATATTATGAATTACGATATCAATAGGTGATTTGAAAACAATAACAAACCTAACTATCTAGTTACCTTGTTTCTATGTCAATTACCTATGTTATTTGCATTTACCTAGCTAGGTATCTTGTTAGGTTTTCTAGGCCAAATTGGGTTTATACTAGGTATTCATAATTGGTATCTTGATACCAATATCTAATTATGATACTAACATATCTAATATTTTCTAGCATACTCACGCATATCCTACACTAGTACCTAAATTACTTACCTATATGACACCTTTACTTGACACTAGAAACTTACCTATACATAGATACCTAATCTAGATACACTAGATAAATATGTACCAACTTACATGTTGAAGCATGAAAATCATGTCGGCCGCATAGAGCCTATGCTCCCTCAAAATAAAATAAGGTCGCAGAGGAGCCACATAAAGCACATGCGGCCGAGGGGCTCGCCCAGCCTGTAGAGCATCCATGCGGCCCGAACAACCAAAGAATTGGAGGCCGCATAAAAAGTAAAAGCCGTATGAGATTCCATGACACGACATTCAATGCCTGTCAGAAGTTTTGACATGCCACTTGTCACTCAGAGCGCCTCGAGAATCGTGAGAAATGTGGCGGCTCATAAAAAGATAAAAAATAACATCAGTGCATTAATAACTTCATCAGATGTGCCATGCCACGTGTTCCTTCATATGCGTCTACGGCCTTATGTGGGCTCGTCATCATGTGCCAAAGTGTCCATTCGACCAAGGCCAGACAAGAGTTTGCATACGACCATAATGCCATGCGGCCGAAGTGTCCATAAGACCAAGGCCAAAGGAGAGCACATATACGGCCAAGACATTATGCGGCCAAAATATTATACGGCTTTCAGTTTGCAAGATTTGCCCTTTGCAACCGAAAAGATCTTCACACAGTTAGTGTTGATTACGTGTCAAGCTGACTAAGTCACGAAGTTGAAACAACCCTGAGATCTTATCAACAACAGATCCTAACCGAAGCCGCATGGCAGCATGCCCATAGTATGCGGCTATAGTTGTAACTGCATTCAGTTGACGGAGCCCCATGTGGCCACCAAATAAAGGCATATGCGGCACCTATAGTCCATCAGCATGATGGATATAAATAGGAGGAACTTGGACGTTCCAAGCCCCTGTCTTTTCTTTTCAGAGACCATACCCCCCAAGCGAGCTACGTACGTGCACACAAGCTCAAGAGAGAGAAATGAGAAGAGAGTATCCTCATTCCTTTGTCGGACTGTCAATGGAGTAAAGGAGTCGGTGCAGTACTCAATCTCCATCGTCACGTTCCTCAGATCAAAAATATTGTACTTAGATTTACTGTCTAGGATTTCTTTATACTTTTTGTTGGTTGTTAAGAATTTTTTTTTAAACTTATATTAATGGCAACCAAGGTGGTGACTCTGTTGGGGACATCCTTCTCCTCTAATGAGAAGATCCTGACGCAGTTCGACGCGTGGAAGCTGGGTTTGACCCAGAGGATGCTGGTTGTACGCTTCAACCAGCAAGCCTTTGAGGAAATGCTCACTGAGGGTGGCGCTTCACCGAGGCTGGCAAAGCCTAAGAAGACCCTCATGACATAGGTTGCAAAGGTATTGTGCCTCCCCCAACTGTGGAGCATGCGCTCCTCGTCTCTTTCCCTGCCGAAGGAAACGTGTCACTACCACATTTTAGAAAAAAGGGTATTTTAGTAATTTCCTATTTAAATAAATATTGTGCATGGTAAATAATTTTTGTTGTATTATTTAATTGTTGTTAGATATTATTTAATTATTTTGGACTTATTTTAGTGGACCCAACTAGTTTAGTTTGGACCCATGGACCAACATGAATTAATTAGTTAGACTTGGCCCATTTAGAAAGCCCATGGTTAAGAAGATGGATTAAATTAATTAAATGATTAGACTAGAAGCTTCCTTCCTTAATTATTTCTTCATGAGAGGCCCCAAGGGGTACATTGGACATTTTACAATTGCTTGGGGGAGGGGCTATGGCCGGCCTATTAAAGAGGGGGGGAAATTTCTCTCTCCTCTCATCTCATTCCAAATCTAGATCTAGAATTCTCCCACTACCAAATTTCCTCCATTCCCAATCCAATTCCCTACCAAATTCATTCCAAATTCTTTCCAATTCACCATTAGAGAAGGAGGAAGCAAGGATCTAGAAGAAGGAAGCAAGGATCTACAAAGAGGAGCAAGGATCTACAATTTGAAAGCAAGTTCATCTCAATTGGAGGTTTCATTGGGAATCCATCTCCCAATAGGTATAATTCAGATTTTCCCATTTAAATAGCTTCTAAATCTGAGATTTAATCATGTAAAATCAACCTATATGTATATACTACCCATAGGACTTTGTTTTGTGTTCATAGGAGACCCATGGAGAAAGTTATGGTGCTTTTTGTGTCAATTTTGTTGGAATTCCGAATTTATATTTTTTTGTGTGTGTCAATTGATCCTATAGATCAATTGGACATGAGATTTGTGTTTGAGGCTAGTGTCGTGTCCATATTGGGATACTTGTGGTTCGTATCCCAACTATTTGGTGATACGTGTCATTTGGGGGTTTTCCTCCGACACGGGGCTTTGAACATGTCATATTTTGACACGGACACATAGATCTACTTTTGACGCTTTGATTTGTTCATAAATATTATTTGTGATCTGTTTGTGTCCTTCGGGGTGCATTTAGTTGTGTGTTGGACTCGTGTCGCATGCGTATCCTAGATCTAGTGGGATACGGTGAGATACTCTCCAATTGTGTGTATTTTTGTATAGATCTAATTAATTGTGGTTCAATTCTTCATTTATAATTAGTATATATATATGGATATTAAATATTTATTTTGTGTATTTATTATAGTAATTATTGTAGCATAGATCTATATTTTGGGTGTGCTAATATAATGTACAATATAATATGTAGCTTTCTTGCATGCAAATATATATGTTACTACTTGTTAAATAATATAATTTATACATAAAATATTTTATAAAATATATTTGTATGTTTAATTGTGTAATTATATTATTTATAATTATTATGTAATTATTTGGATATTAATGTAAATATTTTAGGTGTGCTTCTAGCCATGTAAATTATATGTTCTTTGTTAAATATTTGAAGGTATAAGTTTATGTGTATATTAATATATATATGTACATTTTTGTATTAATGGTTTATATATATATATATATATATACTATTTTATATATTCTGTTTATATATATATATATATATATATTGTTTTATATATTCTGTTTTTATATATATAATTATATATATATAACTTGTTTTAGTGACAGTGAATTAATGACAGTAAAAACTGTCATTAATTAGCCGACTAATAGCAGCCGCTGTAGCCTTCGGGCAATTAATGACAAACCTGTCATTAATTGCAGCAGCGGGAAACAACAGCTTTTCTGCGACGCTTTTCCGCGACAGTTTAACTGTCAGCGAAAACCAAAGCAGTGGCAGTTTATTATTTGGGTTTCGGTGACAGTCCTTCGGTGACAGTCCCGACTGTCACTATTTAAACTGTTTTGATTTAATCCTATTTTATTCACTGTTTTTCAATGACGCTTTGACAGATTTAATGTATATATTATATATTATAATTGTATATATATATATGTATATATATATGTGTTTTGTGAGGAATAATAATTGTAATAATATATTATGTTATTTATATAAATGTTGGGTTGTATATATATTATTTTAGGGTATATATTAATTGTATTATTAGTATACTTTGTGTGAGTTCTTTTTGAATCTAATTTGATTCCTAAATTATTGTAGTTTATCTCTATATTATTTTATAGATGTCTTGTGAGGTTGACTTTGGGTTTGACCATGTTTGACTTTAGTGGACTTTAGAGTTGACCATAGTTGACTTTTACCTTAGAATTGACTTATTGACCTAGAAGTTGCCTAGTTTGACTTGTTCTCTTTCCGGGACCTTGTATTAATGTGGTATTCCATGTCTAGGTCTTCGAGGCACCGAGTCAGACATTTGTGAGACTGTTCATTGGACTTCAGGCGAGTACATTCTCTGATAGTTTCTCATTTATGATATCCTCTATGTTCGTTGTATCTAGTGTAGATATACATGTTCTCTTGACACTATGGTTACACGGATTGGTATATCCGGATCTCGTCATGAGATGTTATTCCTTGGTATATGGTGTATATGGTGCAAGTATTGTTTCATTGGTTATCTTGTACATGTACAGACACCGATTCTCGGGGAGACTAGCTATCTTCTTGGGGAATCTCGTGCCATAACGTACCGTGGTTGGATCTATTATACCAGTCTGGGGTAGGAAGTATTTTAGTGTAGATATGTGATCATACCCTCCTTGTGCATGTCTTGTTTCTTGTGAGTGTTGATCATACACCGCACGTATGATTAACCAGGCCATTATACTCTTGTGCAAGTTCCCAAGCCGATCACATGTTAAAGCTAGTACTCACACACTTAGTCATTAGTATTCTTGTTCCATCAGCATATTGTTCATTATTGTATTTCTTTCCAGTATTTCCTTATTGTCTATACATTCTTGTATCTATTTATGCATCTTGTTTATCCACAACTATTTACTGTTACATAGTTTTTATCATTATTTGAGAACTGCTGTTAGGGTTGTACTCTGCTCCTTTCCTGACTGGATATATTTTTTCAGATGACACTGAGGAGTACCCTACCTATTATGGACCCCAGGATGTTTTGGGTTTAGATTCTGAGACCCTGGCTCAAGAGGGACTTATTCCA
The DNA here is from genome assembly GCA_036927795.1 of Iris macrosiphon. NCBI lineage: Eukaryota > Viridiplantae > Streptophyta > Magnoliopsida > Asparagales > Iridaceae > Iris > Iris macrosiphon. The sequence goes on along the minus strand of JAYESA010000006.1, from coordinate 38,240,511 downwards.
ACTGAGACAGTTGACCCTGGAGTTGTAGCTTTATAGTTTTGTAGTATTCTTTGTACTGGATTTGTCTCCAGCATATTTCTGTAATTTTCTTCAGACTCATTGATGTATTATTTTAGACTCATGAGTTGTATTGTGACTATTCTATTCTTTATCTGATTCGTGCTCATTTACACCTTAGTTCTGTGATTGAGTATACTATCATTATTGGTGGTTCATTATATTGTTAGATAGTTTATCTAGACAGCGTTCTACCGCCGATTCTGCGGCGTAGGCTGGGCGTTGTTTTCGACTAGTACCCTTACACCGGGTGCGGGTCGTGACACATTTTTGGTGGTGGCCCATGCAGGTCTAGCTTCACAAGTATGTGATGTCGTGGTAGTGTGACAACTTAGTTGTACTACTGCGAGCCTGCGATAGGATATAGAATATAGGCTGAGATACTCAATCACATCTAGGAAAATTCTTTTGATTCAACTATTCTCCTTTGATATTGATACTTGATCCCTTAAACTTGTCCTTTCCTTGAATATCTTACATCTTGTGCCATATTGATTCTTTCTTTCGCTTTGTCTCAGGATGCCGCCTAAAACTAGATCACAGCAGGGGAGAGCAGCTTCTGAGAGGTCTGCGACATCCCGAGGGCCTGCACCAGTCACTTCTCCGGTGATTGGAGTGTCAGCTGCTTTCGGAGGTCCACCACCCACTCAGAGGACTGTGCCAGCTGTATCTGAGGGGCTTCCACCTCCACCTCCTGTGCCAGCAGAGGCGTCACAGATGTTTACTCTGTTTCGTGAGATGCTCGAGGCACAGAGGGCTCAGTCAGAGGCACATCAGAGGCAGACCGACGTTCTACGGCAGGGCATCGAGAGTGCTCATCAGCTTGCTAGTGCTGTAGTTGAGAGAGGAGTTCCGGTCCAGCAGCAGGTTGTTTCTCAGGTTGCTCAGCTTCGGCCAGGCAACATTCAGGACTTCAAGAAACTGGAGCCTAGGGTTTTCAAAGGGACGGAGGGCATCGTCTATGCTGATGATTGGCTCGAGGACATTGAGCGTCTTATGAGGGTGTCCCGTCTTTCTGAAGATCTGAAGGTTGAGGCGGTAGGACTTCAACTGTTCGACGTCGCTCGTACTTGGTTCAGGAATGAGCCGGTTCTAGTTGACGCAGGACAATCTTGGGAGGTATTCAGGGACCTTTTCAAGAAGAAGTTTTTCGCCCGGATAGACAGGCTTGACTTGGGGAGACAATTTGAGAGTCTCATTCAGGGAAGCATGTCTGTGGAGGAATACACTGCGGAGTTCGGTAGGCTGAGCCGATTTGCAGAGTATCTGGTGAGGGAGCCGGAGGTTCAAACTATTCATTTCCGAGAGGGTCTAAACTGGGAGGTGAAGATTCTCATTCCGTCTTTTTATGAGACATACTCGGAGATACTTGCGGAGGCACGCAAGGTTGAGCGGGATCTGGGTTTGAAGACCAAGAGAGACCGTGATTCTTTTCTGGGGGCCAACGGCAGTGCAGTATCTGCCAAACGTCCTCATTTCCAGTCCAGACCTTTCCAGCAGCCACAGCAGAACCAGACTCCAGCTAGAGCGCCTTTTCACCAGGCACCTCAGCAGCAGAGGCAGTTACAGCAAGCTCTATGCAACTTCTGCAAGAAGCCCGGCCACATCTGGGAAGTTTGCAGAAAGAGGCTAGGAGTTTGTTTGTATTGTGGTACTGAAGGGCATCAATTGAGGGAGTGTCCTCGTCGTGCAGTTCAGGGAGCAGCTCCAGCTCCGAGGGCACAAATGAGACCACCTGCAGCACAACCGAGGGGACCGCTTCCGACACAGCAGCAGCGTTTTGTCCAGCATCAGCAGCAGGAAGGTGCTCGGCAGGGACGAGCGTTTGCTATGACAGTCGAAGAGGAGGAACCCACAGGAGATGTCATCGCAGGTTCTATTCTTCTTGATTCCATTCCAGCTTTAGCTTTGTTTGATAGTGGTGCTTCCCATAGTTTTGTATCTGTTTCTTTTGCTCTAAAGCATGGTTTGGTAGCTGAGTCTTTGCTTAGGACTTGCAAGATCATGACCGGGGGAGGCATTATCCTGGTTAATGATATTTGCAAGGATCGGAGAGTTACTCTGGGAGGCCGGGAGTTGAGTGCGTGTCTACTTGTAATGCCACTTCCGAGCTACGACATTGTACTCGGGATGGATTGGTTGAGTAGGCACCGTGCTAGCATAGATTGTAGAGGAGGTAGAGTTTTGTTTGGTCCGCCAGGAGAGCCAGAGTTCGAGTTTGCTAGAGGAACTGCGGAACAGGAAGAAGGCATTATTTGTGGAGCTATGGTGGAAGACAAGGAGTTGCCACATCCGTTGATAGCAGAATTTTTGGATGTATTTCCTGAAGAATTGCCAGGATTGCCGCCAGATCGAGATGTTGAATTTTCTATAGACTTGGTGCCAGGTGCAGAACCGATTTCGCAGCATGTCTATAGAGTAAACAACAGCGAGCTGGTCGAGTTGAAGAAGCAGGTGGACGAATTGCAGGATAAGGGGTTTATCAGATCGAGTTCTTCACCATGGGGAGCTTCGGTATTGTTTGTACCGAAGAAGGATGGATCGGTGCACATGTGCATTGATTTCAGGGCTTTGAATAATCTCACTATCAAGAATAAGTATCCTTTGCCACGGATTGATGATCTGTTTGATCAGTTGAGTGGTGCCAAGGTATTTTCTAAGATAGATTTGAGATCAGGCTACCATCAGGTAAAGGTGAAGCCGGGGGACATACCGAAGACTGCTTTTAGAACTCGGTATGGTCAGTACGAGTTTATGGTGATGCCGTTTGGTTTGACTAATGCACCGGCGGTATTTATGAACTTGATGAACAAGATGTTCCACCAGTACCTTGACAAGTTCGTGGTGGTGTTCATCGACGACATACTCATATACTCGAGGACACCGGAGGAGCATGAGGAGCATTTGAGGATTGTGTTGGATGTGCTGAGGAAGGAGAAGCTGTATGGGAAGTTGTCCAAATATGAGTTTTTCTTGGACAAGGTAGAATTCTTGGGGCATGTTGTGACTGGTGATGGTATTTCAGTGGATCCGAAGAAGATTTCAGCAGTGGAATCTTGGAAGACTCCGAGTTCGGTAGCAGAGATCAGGAGTTTCTTGGGATTGGCAGGCTACTACAGAAAGTTTGTGCAAGATTTTTCGAGGATTGCCGAGCCGATGACCAGACTCACAAGGAAGGATATGGAGTTTGTTTGGACGGAAGATTGCCAGGCTGCTTTTGAGGAGTTGAAGAAGAGGTTGACGTCTGCTCCTATTTTGACATTGCCATCAGGGTCCGGAGGTTTCACTATTTATAGTGATGCATCGGGAAAGGGTTTAGGTTGTGTTCTTCAGCAGCATGGGAAAGTGATTGCCTATGCATCCAGGCAATTGCATCCTCATGAAAAGAACTATCCTACCCATGATTTGGAGTTGGCAGCTGTCATATTCGCCCTGAAGTTGTGGAAACATTATTTGTACGGAGAGCGTGTGGAGATCTTCACAGACCACAAAAGCTTGAAGTACGTTTTCACGCAGAAGGAGTTGAACATGAGGCAGCGTCGGTGGTTGGAACTGATGAAGGATTTTGATATCTCTTTGCAATATCATCCTGGGAAGGCCAATGTAGTTGCCGATGCTTTGAGCAGGTATCCGGTAGCTATGTTCTTGACGCAGGATCAATATCTGTTGGAGGACTTGGAGAGCTTGGGCATTGAGGTGATTGTTCCTGGGTGTGCTATGCAGATGTGGGGATTGCAGATACACTCAGATTTGATGGACAGGATCAAGGCAGCACAGTATGATGATGTATCTTTGAGGAGTATCAGAGCTCAGGTGAGAGCAGGATTGGAGGATGATTTCACTATTGCAGAGGATGGATCCTTGAGGCATGGAGTTAGATTGTGTGTGCCTAGTGGGGAGTTGCGCCAGGAGGTGTTGCAGGAAGCGCATCGCTCTCAGTATTCCATACATCCAGGTGCTAACAAGATGTATCGGGATATGCGAGAGAGTGTGTGGTGGTATGGCATGAAGAGGGAAGTGGCACAGTTTGTATCCAGATGCTTAGTGTGCCAGCAGGTGAAAGTCGAGAGGCAGAGGCCAGGAGGTTTACTTCAGCCATTACCCATTCCAGAGTGGAAGTGGGAACACATTACTATGGATTTTGTGTCCGGACTACCACGATCTCCAGGAGGGAAAGACGCGATTTGGGTCATTGTTGATAGATTGACCAAGTCGGCCCACTTTTTGCCTTTCAAGGTGGGTTTGTCTACGGAGAAGCTGGCAGAGATGTATGTGAGGCAGATCGTTAGGATACATGGAGTTCCCGTCAGCATAGTCTCAGATCGAGATAGTCGTTTCACTTCTCATTTCTGGAGGAGTTTGCAGGAGAGTTTGGGCACTCAGCTCAAATTCAGTACTGCATATCATCCCCAGACAGATGGGCAGTCAGAGAGGACTATTCAGACTCTCGAGGATATGTTGCGCATTTGTGTACTAGATTTCGGGGGTTCTTGGGAGGACCATCTCCATTTGGTAGAGTTTGCTTACAACAACAGTTACCAGGCCAGTATAGAGATGTCACCTTTTGAAGCTCTATATGGTCGGAGGTGTCGTACTCCTTTGTCTTGGGACGATGTTGGAGAGAGAGTTTTGCTTGGGCCAGAGATGGTTGTGGATGCAGCAGAGAAGGTTCAGTTGATCAGAGACAGACTTCGAGTGGCGCAGGACAGATAACGACATTGGGCCGATAGCCATCGGAGACCCTTGGAGTTTGAGGTATAGTTTAGATTTTATTTTGTGTGCTTGTTCTTGGTTGTTTGTTATAGATAAGTTCTTAAGGTGGTATTTTGTTCTAGGTGGGTGGTTTGGTGTTTCTGAGGATTTCTCCGACACGAGGCACGATTCGCTTCGGTGGAGGCGGAAAGCTTAGTCCGCGATTCATTGGACCTTTCACTATTCTAGAGAGGGTCGGTGCAGTTGCTTATAGACTAGACTTGCCACCTGCATTGGAGGGAGTGCACAACGTGTTTCATGTGTCGCAGTTGAGACGATACGTGGCAGATCCTAGTCATGTATTGGATCACTCAGAGATAGAGGTGGGCCCTACTCTTAGCTTTCCAGAGCAGCCAGTTGAGATTCTGGATCGGAGAGAGAAGGTGCTGAGGAACCAGACTATTCCTTTGGTGCGCGTCGTATGGAGGCATCACTCTCCGGAGGAGTCTACCTGGGAGAGAGAGGATGAAATACGAGAGCGTTATCCATATTTGTTTGTACCTTGAGGTATGTTATTTCTAGTTATGATCTGTTCATTGTTATGTTATGTTCATTAGTTAGTTGTGATTCTTTAGTTCTGTTCTGTGATTTTCTGGGGGTAGTTTTCGTCTTTGAATTTCGAGGACGAAATTATTTTAAGGAGGGTAGACTTGTCACTACCATATTTTAGAAAAAAGGGTATTTTAGTAATTTCCTATTTAAATAAATATTGTGCATGGTAAATAATTTTTGTTGTATTATTTAATTGTTGTTAGATATTATTTAATTATTTTGGACTTATTTTAGTGGACCCAACTAGTTTAGTTTGGACCCATGGACCAACATGAATTAATTAGTTAGACTTGGCCCATTTAGAAAGCCCATGGTTAAGAAGATGGATTAAATTAATTAAATGATTAGACTAGAAGCTTCCTTCCTTAATTATTTCTTCATGAGAGGCCCCAAGGGGTACATTGGACATTTTACAATTGCTTGGGGGAGGGGCTATGGCCGGCCTATTAAAGAGGGGGGGAAATTTCTCTCTCCTCTCATCTCATTCCAAATCTAGATCTAGAATTCTCCCACTACCAAATTTCCTCCATTCCCAATCCAATTCCCTACCAAATTCATTCCAAATTCTTTCCAATTCACCATTAGAGAAGGAGGAAGCAAGGATCTAGAAGAAGAAAGCAAGGATCTACAAAGAGGAGCAAGGATCTACAATTTGGAAGCAAGTTCATCTCAATTGGAGGTTTCATTGGGAATCCATCTCCCAATAGGTATAATTCAGATTTTCCCATTTAAATAGCTTCTAAATCTGAGATTTAATCATGTAAAATCAACCTATATGTATGTACTACCCATAGGACTTTGTTTTGTGTTCATAGGAGACCCATAGAGAAAGTTATGGTGCTTTTTGTGTCAATTTTGTTGGAATTCCGAATTTATATTTTTTTTGTGTGTGTCAATTGATCCTATAGATCAATTGGACATGAGATTTGTGTTTGAGGCTAGTGTCGTGTCCATATTGGGATACTTGTGGTTCGTATCCCAACTATTTGGTGATACGTGTCATTTGGGGGTTTTCCTCCGACACGGGGCTTTGAACATGTCGTATTTTGACACGGACACATAGATCTACTTTTGACGCTTTGATTTGTTCATAAATATTATTTGTGATCTGTTTGTGTCCTTCGGGGTGCATTTAGTTGTGTGTTGGACTCGTGTCGCATGCGTATCCTAGATCTAGTGGGATACGGTGAGATACTCTCCAATTGTGTGTATTTTTGTATAGATCTAATTAATTGTGGTTCAATTCTTCATTTATAATTAGTATATATATATGGATATTAAATATTTATTTTGTGTATTTATTATAGTAATTATTGTAGCATAGATCTATATTTTGGGTGTGCTAATATAATGTACAATATAATATGTAGCTTTCTTGCATGCAAATATATATGTTACTACTTGTTAAATAATATAATTTATACATAAAATATTTTATAAAATATATTTGTATGTTTAATTGTGTAATTATATTATTTATAATTATTATGTAATTATTTGGATATTAATGTAAATATTTTAGGTGTGCTTCTAGCCATGTAAATTATATGTTCTTTGTTAAATATTTGAAGGTATAAGTTTATGTGTATATTAATATATATATGTACATTTTTGTATTAATGGTTTATATATATATATATATATATATATATATATATACTATTTTATATATTCTGTTTATATATATATATATATATTGTTTTATATATTCTGTTTTTATATATATAATTATATATATATAACTTGTTTTAGTGACAGTGAATTAATGACAGTAAAAACTGTCATTAATTAGCCGACTAATAGCAGCCGCTGTAGCCTTCGGGCAATTAATGACAAACCTGTCATTAATTGCAGCAGCGGGAAACAGCAGCTTTTCTGCGACGCTTTTCCGCGACAGTTTAACTGTCAGCGAAAACCAAAGCAGTGGCAATTTATTATTTGGGTTTCGGTGACAGTCCTTCGGTGACAGTCCCGACTGTCACTATTTAAACTGATTTGATTTAATCCTATTTTATTCACTGTTTTTCAATGACGCTTTGACAGATTTAATGTATATATTATATATTATAATTGTATATATATATATGTATATATATATATGTGTTTTGTGAAGAATAATAATTGTAATAATATATTATGTTATTTATATAAATGTTGGGTTGTATATATATTATTTTAGGGTATATATTAATTGTATTATTAGTATACTTTGTGTGAGTTTTTTTTGAATCTAATTTGATTCCTAAATTATTGTAGTTTATCTCTATATTATTTTATAGATGTCTTGTGAGGTTGACTTTGGGTTTGACCATGTTTGACTTTAGTGGACTTTAGAGTTGACCATAGTTGACTTTTACCTTAGAATTGACTTATTGACCTAGAAGTTGCCTAGTTTGACTTGTTCTCTTTCCGGGACCTTGTATTAATGTGGTATTCCATGTCTAGGTCTTCGAGGCACCGAGTCAGACATTTGTGAGACTGTTCATTGGACTTCAGGCGAGTACATTCTCTGATAGTTTCTCATTTATGATATCCTCTATGTTATGATATCCTCTATGTTCGTTGTATCTAGTGTAGATATACATGTTCTCTTGACACTATGGTTACACGGATTGGTATATCCGGATCTCGTCATGAGATGTTATTCCTTGGTATATGGTGTATATGGTGCAAGTATTGTTTCATTGGTTATCTTGTACATGTACAGACACCGATTCTCGGGGAGACTAGCTATCTTCTTGGGGAATCTCGTGCCATAACGTACCGTGGTTGGATCTATTATACCAGTCGGGGGTGGGGAGTATTTTAGTGTAGATATGTGATCATACCCTCCTTGTGCATGTCTTATTTCTTGTGAGTGTTGATCATACACCGCACGTATGATTAACCAGGCCATTATACTCTTGTGCAAGTTCCCAAGCCGATCACATGTTAAAGCTAGTACTCACACACTTAGTCATTAGTATTCTTGTTCCATCAGCATATTGTTCATTATTGTATTTCTTTCCAGTATTTCCTTATTGTCTATACATTCTTGTATCTATTTATGCATCTTGTTTATCCACAACTATTTACTGTTACATAGTTTTTATCATTATTTGAGAACTGCTGTTAGGGTTGTACTCTGCTCCTTTCCTGACTGGATATATTTTTCCAGATGACACTGAGGAGTACCCTACCTATTATGGACCCCAGGATGTTGTGGGTTTAGATTCTGAGACCCTGGCTCAAGAGGGACTTATTCCAACTGAGACAGTTGACCCTGGAGTTGTAGCTTTATAGTTTTGTAGTATTCTTTGTACTGGATTTGTCTCCAGCATATTTCTGTAATTTTCCTCAGACTCATTGATGTATTATTTTAGACTCATGAGTTGTATTGTGACTATTCTATTCTTTATCTGATTCGTGCTCATTTCCACCTTAGTTCTGTGATTGAGTATACTATCGTTATTGGTGGTTCATTATATTGTTAGATAGTTTATCTAGACAACGTTCTACCGCCGATTCTGCGGCGTAGGCTGGGCGTTGTTTCCGACTAGTACCCTTACACCGGGTGCGGGTCGTGACAAAATGCACATTATGCGTCTACACGAGCTGACCCCACTCATGTGGCAGCCTCTTCTAACAAGGAAAGTGCTCAACACTTTGGCTCTGGTAGAGAAAAATACTATGATGGTAGGAGTTCAAATGCTAAGACATGTTCCATACGGCCATGTCAAAGACCGTATTAGAGGGACTATGCGACACCTGGCTCCAGCCACAAACAGAAGGCTATATGCGGCCTAGACAGCAACCGAAGTTCCGTCTTTGACCGAATCTCATTCGGTGATGGTTCCGTAGACCATGCTGAGAATGGGGAAGATGTAAAGTTAGACTCTTCATACTACGCACCAGCGCGTGCTAGGACGAAGAAGTCTAGAGCAATGCAAGCTCGTCAAGCTCAAGCAATTGCTCATTCGATCGACCGTTAGTAAGCGCCACTAACTGTAATACGTGCCCCTGACAGAAGGTTGTACAAAATTGACCCATGCGTCCAGCCCGCAGTGGCAATTGGACAGGGTCAGTATAAAGAGTCTTCCATTAGCAACTTAGGAAAAGTTCTTGTACGAACCCCAGGTCAGGAAGCGAAGACAACACCTACGCACCCATGTGCCCGGTCTACCCGGGCTCATAAGAAGGGTATAAAGGTGAATCAACCTTCTCTTTACTTGTGCCACATGATTAATCACAAGAAAAAAAAACTAGAGAAACAACTATATCATATGAAGTGCCCTCCCCAGGGCATCATTATTCCAGCATTATCATCAACTGATGCTGTAACAAAGTAACAGTACCCAAAAACAGGCAGTCGACATTCCCGCGGCTATAATCAAAGGTACCCACCCGACTAAAACACGGAGAACAGATGCAAGCGCTAGAGGAAGAGAAGATGCCCTTCGCTGTCATGACCCGCACCCTGTATAGGGGCATGAGAGCGTGGGTACGTCCAGCCTACGCCGTAGCATCGGCGGTAGAACGCTGTCTAGGTCATGATACTATCTAATCAATCTCACATGAATATCCAACTCCATAAGGAGATGCAGATATCATAAAATAATATGGAATACTCAATCACATAAACTAGAGCACGATAAGATATCGAAGAAAACAAATAAAATACAAGACAAGTCCAAACAACAATAAATAGTCTAATCTGCAATCAATAACATCCAATCTCCAAGTATGCTGAGAACAAGTCCTCTATGTCACAGTCTGGAAAAAATATCCAGTCAGGATTGGAACGAAGTACAAGCACTAACAGCAGTTCCACATATATTGACAAAAACTATAACACAGTATAAGGAAATATAAGACAGATATGAATACTGGCAATAAGAAATACTGGAATAAGAAATACTGGAATAATGAGATACTAGAATAAAGAAATACTGGAGCATGTCATCATCAATGTACATCTGGCAATGAAATAGAAATACAAGTACACACAAGAATAATAAGCTGGTATATATACAAGAATAATAACTAGAACATGTAGAGATGCTAGATCAATATACTAGAGATGCATGTCAAGAACATCTAACTAAGTGTGTGAAACATCAGCATATCATGTGATCGGCTTGGGACTGATCAGGTTCGCTATGTATGACTAGCTATGATTCATGTAAGGTAAGGCTAACCATCCGGATAGCTATGATGCGAGCAATAGTCAAGCTAGTCACATATAACAGGCTATGAGGCATGTAATGGTCAGGCTGCACCGACGTGAGGTGTGGGTGAGGTATGATGCATGTAAAGTTTGGATATGATCACATAAGCTACTAATATTTCTCCGTTTTTCTCCAGCTAGCACGATGGATTCCAAATCATGACTCCTCGTGACAGGTCTCGATAATGCCAACTCGTGTAAAGAACAGTGTCAGAGTCATGTATGCTATACAATAATAATTATAGAGATAATCAACATAATGGAAACTGTCAGAGAATATACTCGCCTGGGGTCCTACTGCTGGCAATACCAATAACCTGATTCCGAAGTCTTGTCTAAACAATCCAACAATCCTATAGACATCATTAAATAATACAATATTGCATCAGACATTACACTAACACACAATCATAAATACTCTGAACTCAGGGCTATGCTAGGTATGACACTGGTCAACTAGGGTCAAGTGTGCGTCAAATTGCGCGGGTGTCGTGTCTGTAATTGCTGTGCAATCAGACAGTCAATGATACGGGTCTTGCCAGTACGTCAGTGTACATATGGCAGTCAACTTATAATTCACATGGTCACAGGTTAATATAACTACGGGGTATCCGTGGTTACACTCGGGTCACCTAGTACATATACACACATACATATTATCTTAACTATCATATACATTAGTACTTACAATATACCTACAATATATATATATATATATATATATATATATATATATATATATATATATATATATATATATATATATATATATATATATATATCAATTATATACATATTAAACATATACTAAATAAATACATATACTATATATATATATGTATATATATACCAATATTAATATTAACATATACTAATACTATTACACTAATTGAATTTATACTATATATATATATATATATATGTATACATATACATACATACCAATTATATACTATACATATACTAATAGACATACATACTACATCAGAAGGAGGGGGACAGGTACGAACCTGCGCACGAGCACGACGACGATGACGACGATGTTGACGATGACAATGGTGAAGGTGAGTCAAGGTGAAGGTGTTGGTGATGATAATGGTGAAGGCGATGATGATGATCATGGTGATGGTAATGGTGACGATGTTGACGATGAACATGGGGTGGTATTGATGATGGCAAGGCTCGAGAGGTGTGTAATCCCCCTGATTTTCAAAAAATTTTAATTTTTTGGATTTTTACATTTTCTGGAATTTTCTGAGAATTTTCTCTAATTAAATTAAGGTGTTTTAATTGTTAAAGGATTTTTAATTGTTATTAAATAATATTAAAATATTATAAAAATAATATTTTATGGTGTAAAATTAAAAACCAGACATAGGATAAATTTCCGGGAATTTATTGAACCCCGGATGGATTTTTAAAGCCCTAAATATTAATTAATTAATTAATTAATTAAACCAATTAAACCGGGTTTAATTTTGAATAAAACCAACCCAAACCCAAATTCGAACCGGACCGGACCACCCCTAACGGGCCGGGTCCTACCCGCTGACCCGACCCGCGTGCCCTCACCCGCACCCGCACGACCGATCTCTCTTCCCCGACCCCTCGTTTCCCCTGCCTCCGGCCGGCTACCGGCCGCCTGTTCGCCTCCCCGTCGACCCGCCTCCGGTAACGGCCGGCTCCGCCTCTTCCTCTCCCCACAACCGGCCGCCCCACCATCTTCTTCCTCCACCCTATAAAAGCCTAGCCACCCACCAGCCGAAACCTAGCCCCTCTCCGCCTTGCCGCAGCGCCGACCGAGGATCACCGCCTCTCTCCTCCAGCACCGGAGTCCGCCCGCCCTCGCCAGCGCCTGGACCTCTCCTCTTTCCCTTTCTCCGCCGCCGTCCTGTCCAGAACGCCTCCGGCCACCTCGACAACAGCAGCCCCAGCTGAAGCAGTGGCCGCCCGAGTCGGCCAACGACCCTCGGCTCCGTCCCAGCCACCTCAGGCACGCCGTCTCCTCCGGCCCTCGCCACCTCAGCCGACTCCGGCGACACACCAGTAGCCTTGGACACGGACACCAGGGCCCTAAACCCTAACCCTAGCACAGTATCCCGACGCGACGCGAACACGTATCGGACACGAGAATACCCTGTTTTTGACCCTGTTCAGGTACCCGTAATTTCTTGCTCGTAGCTCGGATTTCAATTCCGTAAATTGTATCGCGTAGCCTGCATGACCCTCTCGGTGCCCAGACAAACCGCTCGGGGCATCGCTTCCTGTGGTGATCGCACACCGCGGGCCAAAAACAGGAAAAAAACTAAGCCCTGTTTCACCCCGGAACTGAGTACGCCCCGCCAAACGGGACAACTTGGTCGCGTGCGGTCTTTACCGATACGTGCGCGTCGTTGATACGGACGTGCAGGATTTCGCAGAAGCTGATTCGGATGTGCGTGCACACCGAAATTAGTGCGTATCCGCGGACACCGCCCCGTATTCGACTTTTTTGTTTCTCGCTGTAACTTAGTGTACGCACGTCGGATCGAGACAAAACTTGCGCCATCGGACTCGTAGCAATACGCTGGTCCTGTGAGCCAAGTTTGGTTCGATTCTGAGAACGTTAACAAAATTGTGTGTCGTGGGCCCCACAGGCTCCACTCGACGGAAGATTTTGAGAACGGCTCATCGGAATCCAATTCTGGAAGTTCCGTTGGGTTCGTATCATCGTTCCTGACCTGTTGACACTAATTTGGTCTGATTTGGAGACCTTTGACTCTAACACATTTTTCGGTGCAAAGCGGCCCACATTTGGACCCGCTTTGACCCCGAAATATCATTTTTGCCCTTGTCTCCAAATTGGACTCAAGGACAGGCGTTTCTAGCTGATTTATGTTTTCTGGATCTGATGGTGATATTTTTTTCAGCAGCCGGAGTACTGCCTGCAATCCCAGCTGAAGCCCGAGCCGCAATTGGAACCGGAAACCCAGGCAAGTGTACCTTGCCAACTTGCAGTCCTTATTACATAGTACTTGGACTTAATTATATCTGTTGTAAATGCTCAACCCTAGGGCCGTGTGACTTGCTTAGCGTCCTATCATAGTCGGGTGCCAACACCGTACGCGGGGTTGTGCAACGTCACCTAGAAATGGTTAACGTGACATTTACATTCTCGTACTTGACATATCAAGTATATTATACCCAGGACACCTGACACTGATCATGAAACAGAATCTTCCTGAAATATTCAAGGTGATTCTGTATAGGATACAGGTTTATGACATAGACAGGATATTCCTAGATATTATATTCATAGACATAGTATGACTCACTGCATTAGATATGATTTTACGTGACATGGACATGAGGCATCGTGGACATGAGATGTAAGATTACATTTGGGTGGGGAGAGACACACAGGCTTCAGGCTGATCATATAAATATAATTCATAGTAAACACATAGTAAAATACATAGTATAGCTGCTACCGGCTCCCAGACACAGAGCTTGTAGTGGTATCAGCCTAAGTTTTAGTGATGCTCTCAACTTGCATTTCACATAGATGGATATATAGTTGACCCTATTGTTTCATTAACTGTTTTACTGCATTTATTTTGGCTTGTGCTTTCTTGTACCTTGCTATGTCCCCTGAGGACCTGGATTATGTCCCCAGGACTTGCAGACGAAGTTTATCCAGAGTTATACGGAACAGGTGCACTTCTCGGAACAGTACCAGAACCTGAGGACGAGGTGATCGCTGAGGACTTTTCCTAAACATCTGCTTCTCCATGCTCAGATTTTTATGGCAAAGAAACTATTTATTTCCTGTTTAATTTAAACAATTGTACAGACTTTATTTCGGGTTGTTCCCCGAATTACTTTGCTGTGACTGGATATTAAAATTACTTTCTTTATTTCTGTTGATCTTATTATCTTTTCTGTGGATGAGAATAGTAAAATCCTGACTGATATAATACAGCTTTAGTATGCCCGATGGATCCATTAAATTGGGTTTGTCCATCGGTGTATGCTGCTGGCCATTATCACGCGTCCAGTCCCTCGATATTTTGGGACTGGGGCGTGACATGGTTTTTGTGGTGGCCCATGCAGGTCAACGACTAAATTGTTCGGTTTCAACTTAGGGACCGAACATGCCTGCAATAAGAATAGGATAAGTTTTAGGATCTCATCCACTTGCTTGAAAACGTTCTTGATATCTGTATCGTACTCATTTTTGACTTGCATCCTGCCTTGAATCTTGTGCGCTTCTTATATTTTATTTTGGATGCAGAAAGATGGATCCAAGAATTGAAGATGAAATTCCTTTGAGTACGCCACAAGACGCTGTGGTTACCTATGGAGATGGAATTACACCAGAGAACAGAGGGCAATCCTCTCAAGGTGGTCAAGCTGAACAGCATAACTCAAGGTTCAGGCGCGATGATATCCCACCTCCGCCGCAGTTCACTCCACAGATGCCTGCCTTCCCACCAGGGCAAGCAATGGACGGGCAGCAAATGTTCCAGATGTTTTATGCTATGATGCAAGCTCAACAACAAGTTCAACAGGAGGCACATCGTCAGGAGGCAGAGTACCTAAGAACCAGCCTAGTAAACGCATTGGAGCAAGTAAACCCACAAGCTAGGCGACCAGCGACGGGATCTATCACTGATTTCCGTCAACTCAAGCCCCGTACCTTTTCGGGCAAAGAAGGACCAACCGAAGTTCATGAGTGGCTCACCAACATACAACACCAGTTGGAAGCAGCTGAACTTCCAAGAGAACGTTGGATGACCGCCGTCAGGATGCAGTTGACGAACAATGCCCATCATTGGTGGATATCTGAAGAGACCTGGCTCGGACCAGACCGAGTCACTTGGGAAGAGTTCTCCAGACTCTTTCAAGAGATGTACATTCCGGCCATCGCTCGATCAGAACTGAGGGACAAGTTTAATCGCCTCACCCAGGAAGCTATGACGGTGGAAGAATACAACGCCGAGTTCATTCGTCTGAGTCGCTTCGCACCTACCTTGATCCCTACAGAAGTAGAGAAGGCCGAGAAGTTTTTCGACGGACTCAACATCGAGCTACAGAAACTGATCGGATCCGTCGCACCTACCTCTTACTCGGACGTTCTCGCTGCAGCCCGACGCATGGAACGCGTCACCAAGAGAGAGACCAGTCTGAAACGGTCTTCCACATCAGCCAGAGCACCACAAGAAGAAGCTGCAAAGAGGCCTCATATTCACCAGCCACCCAGAGCCTCTCCGCAGACATTACCTACATGTCAATACTGTGGCAAGGTAGGCCATACTGAGAAGGACTGCAGACGTAAGTTGGGATTATGCTTGATTTGCGGAACCAATCAACACTTAGCCAAGGATTGTCCTTATCATCGAGGAGGAGCACCAAGAGCAAACCAACAAGCTCTACCATCACCAGGAGGGTATCAACCAAGGCCACCATTGGCACCACAAGCGGCACTATTCCAACAAGCCCAGCAGCAGCAGCAGCAACAGAGGAATCTACCAGGACGCGGACAAGCCTTCATGATGACTTTGGAAACGCGCAGAACCAAGGAGTAGCTAATGCGCGTAAGTTTCTATAGTTTTCTGTTTCTATTATTGCTTTACTTCGTGCCTGCTGGTTCGTGACCATAGACTTAACAATTTTAACTTACTAATAATAGATAACCTAGTGATCACCTAGTAATTTTATTATTAATTAATATGCTTTAAAAGAATAACCTGGTTTTCTAAAAACTATAATTTTCTAGATTTCCCACATTTGGGAAATTGCATAAGTTTTAATGCTTAGAAAAATAATTTTTCCTAGGTGCTCTTTGATTTGATGTGCTTCGAACAATGGTTGCAACCGTGTCATCTCTGTTGACCGGTTAATCTTTGATTGCGAGGACGCAATCCTCTTAAGGGGGGGTAGATTGTAATCCCCCTGATTTTTAAGAAATTTTAATTTTTTGGATTTTTACATTTTCTGGAATTTCTGGAATTTTCTGAGAATTTTCTCTAATTAAATTAAGGTATTTTAATTGTTAAAGAATTTTTAACTGTTATTAAATAATATTAAAATATTATAAAAATAATATTTTATGGTATAAAATTAAAAACCAGACATAGGATAAATTTTCGAGAATTTATTGAACCCCGGATGGATTTTTAAAGCCCTAAATATTAATTAATTAATTAAACCAATTAAACCGGGTTTAATTTTGAATAAAACCAACCCAAACCCAAATTCGAACCGGACCGGACCGCCGCTAACGGGCCGGGTCCTACCCGCTGACCCGACTCGCGTGCCCTCACCCGCACCCGCACGACCGATCTCTCTTCCCCGACCCCTCGTTTCCCCTGCCTCCGGCCGGCTACCGGCCGCCTGTTCGCCTCCCCGTCGACCCGCCTCTGGTAACGGCCGGCTCCGCCTCTTCCTCTCCCCGCAACCGGCCGCCCCACCATCTTCTTCCTCCACCCTATAAAAGCCTAGCCACCCACCAGCCGAAACCTAGCCCCTCTCCGCCTTGCCGTAGCGCCGACCGAGGATCACCGCCTCTCTCCTCCAGCACCGGAGTCCGCCCGCCCTCGCCAGCGCCTGGCCCTCTCCTCTTTCCCTTCCTCCGCCGCCGTCCTGTCCAGAACGCCTCCGGCCACCTCGACAACAGCAGCCCCAGCTGAAGCAGTGGCCGCCCGAGCCGGCCAACGACCCTCGGCTCCGTCCCAGCCACCTCAGGCGCGCCGTCTCCTCCGGCCCTCGCCACCTCAGCCGACTCCGGCGACACACCAGTAGCCTTGGACACGGACACCAGAGCCCTAAACCCTAACCCTAGCACAGTATCCCGACGCGACGCGGACACGTATCGGACACGAGAATACCCTGTTTTTGACCCTGTTCAGGTACCCGTAATTTCTTGCCCGTAGCTCGGATTTTAATTCCGTAAATTGTATCGCGTAGCCTGCATGACCCTCTCGGAGCCCGGACAAACCGCTCGGGGCATTGCGTCCTGTGGTGATCGCACACCGCGATCCAAAAACATGAAAAAAATTAAGCCCTGTTTCACCCCGGAACTGAGTACGCCCCGCCAAACGGGACGACTTGGTCGCGTGCGGTCTTTACCGATACGTGCGCGTCATTGATACGGACGTGCAGGATTTCGCCGAAGCTGATTCGGATGTGCGTGCACACCGGAATCAGTGCGTATCCGCGGACACCGCCCCGTATCCGACTTTTCTGTTTCTCGATGTAACTTAGTGTACACACGTCGGATCGAGACGAAACTTGCGCCATCGGACTCGTAGCAATACGTTGGTCCTGTGAGCCAAGTTTGGTTCGATTCTGAGAACGTTGACAAAATCGTGTGTCGTGGGCCCCACAGGCTCCACTCGACGAAAGATTTTGAGAACGGCTCATCGGAATCCAATTCTGGAAGTTCCGTTGGGTTCGTATCATCGTTCCTGACTTGTTGACACTAAGTTGGTCTGATTTGGAGACCTTTGACTCTAACGCATTTTTCGGTGCAAAGCGGCCCACATTTGGACCCGCTTTGACCCCGAAATATCATTTTTGCCCTTGTCTCCAAATTGGACTCAAGGACAGGCATTTCTAGCTGATTTATGTTTTATGGATCTGATGGTGATGTTTTTTTCAGCAGCCGGAGTACTGCCTGCAATCCCAGCTGATGTCCGAGCCGCAATTGGAACCGGAAACCCAGGCAAGTGTACCTTGCCAACTTGCAGTCTTTATTACATAGTACTTGGACTTAATTATATCTGTTGTACATGCTCAACCCTAGGGCCGTGTGACTTGCTTAGCGTCCTATCATAGTCGGATGCCAACACCGTATGCGGGGTTGTGCAACGTCACCTAGAAATGGTTAACGTGACATTTACATTCTCGTACTTGACATATCAAGTATATTATACCAAGGACACCTGACACAGATCATGAAACAGAATCTTCCTGAAATATTCAAGGTGATTCTGTATAGGATACAGGTTTATGACATAGACAGGATATTCCTAGATATTATATTCATAGACATAGTATGACTCACTGCATTAGATATGATTTTACGTGACATGGACATGAGGCATCGTGGACATGAGACGTAAGATTACATTTGGGTGGGAAGAGACACACAGGCTTCAGGCTGATCATATAAATATAATTCATAGTAAACACATAGTAAAATACATAGTATAGCTGCTACCGGCTCCCAGACACAGAGCTTGTAGTGGTATCAGCCTAAGTTTTAGTGATGCTCTCAACTTGCATTTCACATAGATGGATATATAGTTGACCCTATTGTTTCATTAACTGTTTTACTGCATTTATTTTGGCTTGTGCTTTCTTGTACCTTGCTATGTCCCCTGAGGACCTGGATCCGGATTATGTCCCCAGGACTTGCAGACGAAGTTTATCCAGAGGTATACGGAACATGTGTACTTCTCGGAACAGTACCAGAACCTGAGGACGAGGTGATCGCTGAGGACTTCTCCTAAACATCTGCTTCTCCATGCTCAGATTTTTATGGCAAAGAAACTATTTATTTCCTGTTTAATTTAAACAATTGTACAGACTTTATTTCGGGTTGTTCCCCGAATTACTTTGCTGTGACTGGATGTTAAAATTACTTTCTTTATTTCTGTTGATCTTATTATCTTTTCTGTGGATGAGAATAGTAAAACCCTGACTGATGTAATACAGCTTAAGTATGCCCGATGGATCCATTAAATTGGGTTTGTCCATCGGTGTATGCTGCTGGCCATTATCACGCGTCCAGTCCCTCGATATTTTGGGACTGGGGCGTGACAAGGTGGTTCAGAGCTGTTGCTCAGGAGCTCGGGGAGGATGACGGGAGAGGGAGATCCGACGTTGTGCAGTTGATGGCGAGGAGGAGGGTGCAGCGGGTTCAGTCCGGCATGGGGAGAGAAGGTCGAGAAGAGGATGAGGGCATGTGATCGAAGGAGAGGAGATGTCAAGATGGAGGGGTGTAGGGTGGTTGCAGGCCGGGGTAAAGGGTGCTGCGGTGCTCGTCGAGGAAGGAAGAAGGTGGTCGTGAGCTGTCCAGTCGACGGGATCGCCCTGGTGGCGGTGATGGGGAAGTCTGTAACGGTTCAGCGGGGGTCAGTTGCTCAGCGGTAAGGTCGGGGTGCTCAGGCGACTGGGAGGGGCTCGGCGGTGATGGGGTTGTGTACCCGGGGAAGAAGAGGGGCAGGCGGGGATGTCTCGAGGTCGAGCGATGAGGATGAACGGAGGTGTCGAGGAGGAGTGCAGGGTGGTGACAGCCGCGGTTGGGAGGGAACGACTCCGGTGGGGCTCGACTGGGATCAGGCGGTCGGGGCGTCGAGGAACGTGATGGATCTGTCAGCGGTCGAGGCGGTAGGCAGGTCGGCTGCTGCTCAGGCGGAGGGGAGTCTCCGGTCGACGAGTCTTGGGGTGCTGTCGTCGGGCTCCGGCGTCGAGGATGGAGGCGTCAGGGAGAAGGCCGGGGAAGGAGATGGTGAACAGGGAAGGATGGGATGGAAAATCGGCTGATGGCTATTAGTTTAGAAAATAGAAAAATAAAGAAAGGGGAAAAGGATTATTTATACAAGTAGGGTGTGGGTTTGACCTAGAATTGGTTTTACTGGTCAACGCCTCTTGGGATTGGGCCTCTCATGTAGGATTTCAATGGGCTAGGATTTGAATGGGTTCAAAAAGAATGGCTCGGATTACATCGGTTCAAGGTTTGGAGGGCCAGGGTCTTAAGGAGGTTGATGTTGAATTATACACTCCCAAAAATTATAGAAAAATACACATGAAGGAGAAATGGGTTTATTTACGTGTCGTATCCAACGGGATGGGCACCTTAATGCACTTTTGCATAAAAATGTCCAACAATTGGGAAATTGCACAAAGTTGGGTTTTGGTTTTATTTTAATTAAAATTAATATAGTTGGTGTTCTAAAATTAATTAGATGTACAAGGAACTAAAATTAAGTGGGACACAAGTATCATGAATGAAGAAGACTCAGAATAGAACATTACCCTAATTTGGGTTGCACGAAATGGGTCGAGATTGTGTCTCCAATTTCGATTGGAACACACAAGGATACAAAACTGGATTTATATAGAATTAAATAATAACGTCTGCGACAAAAATTGTGCGACTAAAATAAAGCACAAGAGAACATAATTATAAGTTATACAAAGGTCAGAATGGTAGGCGGGCACGTCTAGGACAAGGTTGTGGAATATGTTGGAAGGCAATGGCTAGGGTAGCGCTCCAAATATCGAAGCAATGGTAAGGCGCAACAATTAAATAAAATCACGACAATTTAAATATAATTAAATATTATGCAATCATTTATATATTAATTTGTGAAAAGACGAAAATACTCCTAATCTGAAATGTGGGGGTGACAAGTCTACCCTCCTTAAAAGAATTTCGTACTCGAAATTTAAGATCCTCAATAGTTGTATATATTCATTTATATTATTTTTTCATCAAACCATATAATCATGAAGTAAATCCATATTGTTATTTCACAAACTTTCATAATTCTATAGATATCATTTTCCTAAAAATCTTCAAATATAAAATCAAATTCCATTCTTGTCACAATCTCCTCCAAAATTTTAAGTTGATAACTAAATACAAATTTTAAATCCAATCCTCAAATTTTAAATCCAATCCTCAAATTTTAAATCCAATCAATGCACATTTATAAAATTTAAAATCTTATCCCAAAATTTAAATTCAAACACTAATCCACTAATCATCTTACTACTCTAATTTAAATCCAATTGATGCATGTTTATAAAATCTAAAGTCCTCATCCCAAAAATTTGAATTCAACACTAATCCATTTGTTTTCTTATTCCTCAATTTATTTTTTCACACAATACTCAAACAATGCAATACTTATAAAATCTTCAAATACAACATTCAAAATATAAATTTTAATTTCATATCTTGCAATCAAATAAATATAATGATAATCTCCTTAATTTTCTCGAAATTTAATGACAAATTCAATCATTTCATAATCTTCATAAAAATTAATGTTTTAACGAATCGTCAATTCTGCCATATTAAATTCCCAACTCTTTATTTAAATTAATGTTTATCCTCAAAATTTAAGGCACATTGTCTCTCTTTCTGTCAAATCATAACCTCTTCATTAATTCTTTACTACGGTCAAACCCTCAACAATCAAAGCCTAAGAAAATTCTACCTACAGTCATACAACATGCAACCTAAGAAAAACACGTATGGTTATGGTCACTTTTGTCATGGAATTGCAGTCTCTGTCAAGGTGTACTACTAACTACATTCTAGCAAGAGAATTATTGATACAAACTACGGTACTAAGAAATCAAGCAACCAATCAAACAGACGGAAAAGGAACATAAGAAAAGAACATAGTCTTCTAACCCATTACTTGGACATCTTCAACCTCTATCATACACTTAACTCTGGCATATTTATTCACAAATTCCTGTCCCTATACACTATTACCCATATCAACTATTTACTAGTCCACAAGATATCCATGGATACATCCACATTACACACATCTGTCTATTAATACCAAAATCTGATACCAAGAATCTCCAACATAACCATAGTTTAATGATGCATCCAAAGTTTGATACCTCTATCCTTTTAGGTACCATTGTTTCTACTACAAGCACACCCACTGCTAGTTCTCTTACCTACTATAATTGTTTATACTAGTTGTTCTTATCATTCAAGTGCACACCAAGTGCAACACACCATACTAAGTACTGCTCTCTCTAATACAACTCTAGATGGACACCTAAGTCAGTTTGCAGTGCCATCTCAATCATGCTCAAGTCAACAGATCCTTACACATGCATATCATCTACTAATACACATTTCTTACCCATCATAAAATTTTATCCTCAAAATAAAATTATTAAAATTTAACTTCTCGAACGATTTAAAATAAGATGCATATACTTTCCTCAAAAGTCAAATACTCAATATCGAAATAAAAATTTTAATTACTTCCAAAATCTTTATAGCTTTGACTATGTTTATTGAATTGAATTTGAATCCTCAAAATTTTAATAACATAAAATCTCAACTCCTCAAAATTCTTAAAAATTAAAATTTATTTCCAATCTTCAAATTATAAATTTAAATCCACAAGTATACATATAAATACTCACAGTCTCAATACTTCAAGGTGCACACAAATACATCAATTATTTATAACTCTCAACTGTGTACTAAATATTGCACTGCCTGGATTACTTGTAATATTACTCCCAATAATTAAAGTTATCATCACGCGTATCTTCTCCAATAATTTTCTATCTATATTAACTAATACACCAATCTAATTATCATCCCACGAAGTACTTAATGTTATTAGTACCATTCTCAACAAATCCTTGATATAGAAACACTAGCACTATTGGTATGGTAACACTAGCTTCATCATTAGATCATCTCATCAAACTTATTAGAACTCACGATTATTCGCACTAGTTATTAACTTATATAATACACATGCTCCACTTCACTCTTAAAGGTAGGCCTATGGTTCCATATCTCAATTGATGTATAAGTATCTCCCTTTTTAATCCTTTACAGACTGTTACACTAATCTGTGATACACTTTATACCTTTCATGATCAATCTTGATATTCTCAACCCATGTCACACTCATTAATGCCCTTTATTGTCACGCCCCAGTCCCAAAAATACGTAGGACTAGGACACGTAAGCATGCCAGCCGCATGGATATGGCAACTCCAATATATGGAAACCAAATCCATACGTACGCTGTAATATGAATATAAAATCCACAAGTGGTATAAAATGTAATACAAGTCACAGGGTAAAATCTAAATCTCATCCACCAAAATCATATAGAAATAAATAACCAGTATCTATGAAACTAGATCTCAATAAGAAGTATCTAAGGATGATAGTTGGATGGAAATAAATCCACTACCAACTCGAATATAAGAGCAAATACAATATGAGTACAACACCACAACACAATATAAGAATACCAACTATCCATCACAGCTCGAAGAGAAGATATCCTCGGATCACATGTAACCATCCAAATCTGCGCTCCTGCAAATACTCAAGAAAAGATACACCTGGCAGCGGTACCTTTCATGATCAATCTTGATATTCTCAACCCATGTCACACTCATTAATGCCCTTTATGCATGTATATTTTGTTACTCTTGTCACACCCAAGTAATCAACCATCAAATTGAATATTGTGCTTAATTAATTTTCAATATCATTTCCTCGATACTTAATTGTTTACATAGATCATCCAATTACATAAATTTATGACTATCCAGGACTGGCATGCTGACTCTAATACTTACTCTTGGAACCATCACTGATACTCTTTACTCCTCCTTCTACCTATAGTACCAGTACTAACTACAATAGTACCTATTATAGAACTATTGCTACAAGGTACTACGCTATGAGTTAACTCTAGATTGATTCCTACTGCTCACATGTCTAACTAAGAAACACTTATAAACTCATAAGTCATACTCAGTTAACACTGATACAAGACACAGACATAATTGTAAGTCACTAATTATCATACTAACAAGGAATCCTCAAAGAAAAGAAGCTCAAAAAGGAACTGGATTAAGGAATGAAGATATTTCTACTGCTAGTAAAGAAAAGAAGCGGTGGAACAAAGTCCTGTAATAACGGAAATAGATAAGTATTGAGATGAGACTTTAAGAACCAATTTAAGATACAACCTGATAATCATACACGTCTGTCCGAAATCATGACACTCAGAATCCTCGCCACGCCAGTAAGCATAGCTGCGATAAACGATAGGTTCCATAACTAAGGTATGCAACTCTATAATCACGTCATCTAGAATCATCACCACGCCAACCGGTATGGCTGCGAGAAACTCTAAATTTTATAACTAAAGTATGTATATCCAAGTCAGGTTCCTACGTTCTCGTCACGACAGCTAATGTGGCTGCGATAAACTCTAGGCTCAATAACCAAAGTAGATGTTTTACCTTTCTCATTGTCCTCATCAACATATGTCAGCAGATGATACCGTAAATTCTAGTCCGTAAAATTCATCTCGATATGAAATCAAAACTCAACAACGATACCAAGAATTAAATTTAACAACTGATCAACAAGAATTGATTCAATAACAACAAGTAAGAACGGACCGGAACAAAGAAAAATATTTAAATTAGAAATTATAATAAGATTCTCAAGGGTCGTCCCAGGAATCTCTTAAATAACTTATGATTGAGTATCCTCTCTCATCCTAGTATCCTATGTCCTATATCCTATCGCAGGCACGCAGTAGTACAACTAAGATGTCGCACTACCACGACATCGCACAACTTGTGAAGTCTGACCTGCATGGGCCACCACTAAAAATGTGTCATGACCTGCACCCAGTATAGGGGCACGAGAGCGTGGGTACGTCCAGCCTATGCTGCAGCATCGGCGGTAGAACGCTATCTAGGTCATGATACTATCTAATCAATCTCACATGAATATCCAACTCCATAAGGAGACGCAGATATCATAAAATAATATGGAATACTCAATCACATAAACTAGAGCACGATGAGATATCGAAGAAATCAAATGAAATACAAGACAAGTCCAAACAACAATAAATAGTCTAACCTGCAATCAATAACATCCAATCTCCAAGTATGCTGAGAACAAGTCCGTTATGTCACAGTCTGGAAAAAATATCCAGTCAGGATTGGAACGAAGTACAAGCACTAACAGCAGTTCCACATATATTGACAAAAACTATAACACAGTGTAAAGAAATTCAAGACAGATATAAATACTGGCAATAAGAAATACTGGAATAAGAAATACTGGAATAATGAGATACTAGAATAAAGAAATACTGGAGCATGTCATCATCAATGTACATCTAGCAATGAAATAGAAATACAAGTACACGCAAGAATAATGAGCTGGTATATAAGTGTGTACAAGAATAATAACTAGAACATGTAGAGATGCTAAATCAATATACTAGAGATACATGTCAAGAACATCTAACTAAGTGTGTGAAACATCAGCATATCATGTGATCGGCTTGGGACTGATCAGGCTCACTATGTATGACTAGCTATGATTCATGTAAGGTCAGGCTAACTATCCGGATAGCTATGATGTGAGCAATAGTCAGGCTAGTCACACATAACAGGCTATGAGGCATGTAATAGTCAGGCTGTACCGACGTGAGGTATGGGTGAGTTATGATGCATGTAAAGTTTGGATATGATCACATAAGCTACTAATATTTCCCCGTTTTTCCCCAGCTAGTACGATGGATTCCAAATCATGACTCCTCGTGACAGGTCTCGATAATGCCAACTCATGTAAAGAACAGTGTCAGAGTCATGTACGCTATACAACAAGAATTATAGAGATAATCAACATAATGGAAACTGTCAGAGAATGTACTCGCCTGGGGTCCTGCTGCTGGCAATACCAATAACCTGATTCCGAAGTCTTGTCTGAACAATCCAACAATCCTATAGACATTATTAAACAATACAATATTGCATCAGACATTACACTAACACACAATCATAAATACTCTGAACTCAGGGCTATGCTAGGTATGACACTGGTCAACTAGGGTCAAGTGTGCGTCAAATTGCACGGATGTCGTGTCTATAATTGTTGTGCAATCAGACAGTCAATGATCCGGGTCTTGCTAGTACGTCAGTGTACATATGGCAGTCAACTTACAATTCATATGGTCACAGGTCAATGTAACTACGGGGTATTCGTGGTTACACTCGGGTCACCTTGTACATATACACACATACATATTATCTTAACTATCATATACATTAGTACTTACAATATACCTACAATATATATATATATATATATATATATATATATATATATATATATATATCAATTATATACATACTAAACATATACTAAATAAATACATATACTATATATATATATATATATATGTATATATATATATATATATATATATATATATATATATATATATATATATATATATATAATATTAACATATACTAATACTAATACTAATACACTAATTGAATTTATACTATATATATATATATATATATATATATATATATATATATATATATATATATATATATATATATATGTATATGTATACATATACATACATACCAATTATATACTATACATATACTAATAGACATACATACTACATCATGAAGGAGGGGGACAGGTACGAACCTGCGCACGGGCACGACGGCGATGTTGACGTTGACGATGGTGAAGGTGAGTCAAGGTGAAGGTGTTGGTGATGATAATGGTGAAGGCGATGATGATGATCATGGTGATGGTAATGGTGACGATGTTGACGATGAACAGGTGGTGGTGTTGATAATGGCGAGGCTCGACAGGTGGTTCAGAGCTGTTGCTCAGGCGCTCGGGGAGGATGACGGGAGAGGGAGATCCGACGTTGTGCAGTCGATGGCGAGGAGGAGGGTGCAGCGGGTTCAGTCCGGCGTGGGGAGAGAAGGTCGAGAAGAGGATGAGGGCCTGTGATCGAAGGAGAGGAGATGTCAAGATGGCGGGGTGTAGGGTGGTTGCAGGCCGGGGTAAAGGGTGCTGCGGTGCTTGTCGAGGAAGGAAGAAGGTGGTCGTGAGCTGTTCAGTCGACGGGATCGCGCTGGTGGCGGTGATGGGGAAGTCGGGAACGGTTCAGCGGGGTCAGTTTCTCAGCGGGAAGGTCGGGGTGCTCAGGCGACTGGGAGGGACTCGGCGGTGATGGGGTTATGTACTCGGGGAGAAAGAGGGACAGGCGGGGATGTCTCGAGGTCGAGCGGTGAGGGGTGAACGGAGGTGTCGAGGAGGAGTGCAGGGTGGTGACAGTCTTGGCGTGGAGAGAACGACTCAGGCGGGGCTCGACTGGGATCAGGCGGTCGGGGCATCGAGGAACGAGATGGATCTGTCAGCGGTCGAGGCGGTGGGAAGTTCGGCTGCTGCTCAGGCGGAGGGGAGTCTCCGGTCGACGAGTCTGGGGGTGCTATCGTCGGGCTCCGGTGTCGAGGATGGAGGCGTCAGGGAGAAGGCCGGGGAAGGAGATGGTGAACAGGGAAGGATGGGAAGGAAAATCGGCTGATGGCTATTAGTTTAGAAAATAGAAAAATAAAGAAAGGGGAAAGGATTATTTATACAAGTAGGGTGTGGGTTTGACCTAGAATTGGTTTGGCTGGTCAACCCCTCTTGGGATTGGGCCTCTCATATAGGATTTCAATGGGCTAGGATTTGAATGGGTTCAAAAAGAATGGCTCAGATTACATCGGTTCAAGGTTTGGATGGCCAGGGTCTTAAGGAGGTTGATGTTGAATTATACACTCCCAAAAATTATAGAAAAATACACATGTAGGAGAAATGGGTTTATTTACGTGTCGTATCCAACGGGATGGGCACCTTAATGCACTTTTGCATAAAAATGCCCAACAATTGGGAAATTGTACAAAGTTGGGTTTTGGTTTTATTTTAATTAAAATTAATACAGTTGGTGTTCTAAAATTAATTAGAAGTACAAGGGGCTAAAATTAAGTGGGACACAAGTGTCATGAATGAAGAAGACTCAGAATAGAATATTATCCTAATTTGGGTTGCACGAAATGGGTCAAGATTGTGTCTCCAATTTCGATTGGAACACACAAGGATACAAAACTGGATTTATATAGAATTAAATAATTATGTTTGCGACGAAAATTGTGCGACTAAAATGAAGCACAATAGAACATAATTATGAGTTATACAAAGGTCAGAATGGTAGGCGGGCACGTCTAGGACAAGGTTGTGGAATATGTTGGAAGGCAATGGCTAGGGTAGCGTTCCAAATATCGAAGCAACGGTAAGACGCAACAATTAAATAAAATTACGGCAATTTAAATATAATTAAATATTATGAAATTATTTATACATTAATTTATGAAAAGATGAAAATACCCCTAATCTGAAATATGGGGGTGACATTCGCCTCATGTTATTCTGCTCGGAAGGTCCACTCCATGAGGGGAGGTCGAAAGTCCAGTAGGTCCAGTTCGTCGCTCTCGACCAGCGGATCAAGAAGACGGGTCCAAGTAGGACAGGCTGCGGAACCTGTGGAAGGTGTTTTCCTGACCACTGGCTCAAAGAATAAGTTGTCAGCCACTGGGGGTAGTTCTTCCTCAGGACCCCAAGTAGCTACGCAAGATGGGGGTTGTAATCCATTGGACCTTTATGACAATCTGGCGTTCCGAGAATACGGTGATTTCCAAGGAATGGATACTGAGATCCCTGGGGGTGGATGCCCTCTCCAAGAAGATGCAGCTTCATACACAGGGAGTAGTATTCCCTCCGAGTCCGAAGATGATGCGACACTACCAACTTTCTCGGATGACTATTCACAATAAGTATCTGAGGTGGAAAGTGCGACGTCCACCGTCCCATCCATTTCTTTCCATGTAAAAATAATATACATGGCAGGGAACGATCACGAAGGCCCCAACGATCGATAGTGCCTCGAAACCCTTGAGGCTATGATGCAAACCATATGTGCGTCAATGCAATCCTTGACCCAAACAGTGCTGGAGTTCAAGGCAAATATAGCCTCACAACCAGCAAGGGCCTCTGGTCAAGCAAGCTTGGACCCCGGGACCAACGGAGATTCAAATGCAACCGCTCCACCCGCTAGCGGTAATCATCTCCTGCCCGGATTTTCTGCTCCTTCCACATTCAATGAAGCCCGAAAAGCAATACGGGAGGTACGAGAACTCCGGGCCCGCCTAGACTCAATGAACAATCAGGACTCACTATGCGAGCTCGGGATCTGAAAATCGTATCCCCTAGAGTGGAGAGATATATCGTACCCTCCCAAGTACAAGCCCTTTAATTTGACTCCATTTCTTGGGAAGACATCTCCCTGTCAATTCATGAGTTACTTCGAGATGGCAACGGGGCATCTGTCTCGCAAAGATGCCCTCCTAACCAAGATTTTTGTCGGGGCATTGTCAGGAGTAGCCTTCGATTGGTTCTACAGTCTCCAGGACAACTGTATTTTATCGTTTAACGATCTTAAAGGTCTTTTTCTTGCTCGGTTCTACGACGGAGGAAATGACATGAGAATGTCTCTCTAATGGACATCACACAAATAGTAAAAGTATGTACGGGAGTACATCGAGCGGTATAGGCAAGCGAAGCTGAAGTTACCCCCGGTAATTCTGATTCCACGCTGATGGACACCTACCGAAGAAATCTTTTTCCTATGGTTAGACTCTGGATGTGCGACTCTCAGTTTAAAGACTAGACGGCTTTCATCATAAATGATGTCGGTGCTGAGAAAAAAGTAAAGGGCGTCCGTCTCTTGGGAATATAGATCTCCATCGTTGATGATAGGGGAAAACGTCCTTACCCCAAAATCAACAACAATGACAATAGCGCCTAGGATGGCAAGGAAGCAGGCCCTTATCGCCAATACAACCAAGAGGCCCGAGCAAAAGCCTGCAGAGGCTCCAAAACCGAAGGAAACTTATTCTTTTGAAGATAATGATGTCATGACAATTTTTGACGTGCCAATGAAGGAAAACATGCTTCGACTCCACGATGTTAAGCGCCTTGATGAGGCAGTTGATGTGAATAATCTGAAGTACTGTCACTACCACCGATACGTCCATCATGCAACACAGGATTTCTATACACTAAAGCTGTATATCCAGCGTCTACTAGACACCAAGGCCCTCACCTTGGACTTCGATGAAAAAATAGTAGTCGCTAACATGGTATCTCTCCAATTCGGAAACTTTCCAGCAACAGAAGTCTAAGATGGAGTGATCCCGATCCCCAGGGCAATAATGAAGGTTGTCAATCTCCCGCCAGCTCATGACCAAACAGCCGAGCTGATACCTCTCACCACATCATGGGAGGAGGTCATGTGGGTTCATCCAGTTCTGGCTCCAGACTAGATACAGCAGATAGCACCTTCTGCCACCAAGTCCAAGGGCAAGAACTCTGCTACACGGTTTCTCTCCCTTTCGAAGAAGCTATAGCAGGAACGACAAAGTCAGGCCTGGCATACCAACGAGAATACGATATCCCTGACGATGGTGCACTCCCAATCACTGCACCAACAACCTCCAATCTGGGTCCATCCCAGCCTACGCCAGCGGACAAGTCCAAGCAGAAAAAAACTCGCTTTGACAAACCGCTGTGCAAAGATACAGCTCATGGGCTGGAGAAGTCCTAGAACTTTGATATATTGGCACATATGGCCAATACTCCAGCGAAGTTGTCACTATTTGAGCTTCTCTGACTCTCTAAAGACACTCGGTTTACTCTGAGTGAGGCATTGCAGAATGCCGACACCTACCTGGCGTAGGTCAAGCCACCAACTGAGAATCCTGCAGCATGCCCCCACTACAATAATGTGATGGAGGCGATACCCAATATCACGTTCTCACAACAAGATATGTTGCTAATGAACAATAGGCACGATCGTCCTATGTATTACACAGGGTACATTGTGCCATCAAGGTGGACTGGATGCACATCGACCTCGGTTCCTCAATCAACATCATCCTGCAGAGTCTGCTTCAGACCTTGGGCATACCAATGCATCGCCTGGAAACAACCAATACTGCTATCTGTGGCTTCAACACAGGGAGGAGCTACCCTCTGGGCAAGATTTACTTAAAATGTTATATCGACGATTTGAAAACAGAGGTCACCTGCTACGCCATAGACGTAGACGTATCCTACAACATCCTGTTGGGACATCCGTTGATGCACCAATACATGATCGTACCGTCGATCGTGCCCAGTGCTTGAAGTACGTGGACGATAATGGCATCGTCAAGACAAAATTTGTCGACGTTGATCCATTCAAAGGGGTTGAGGCCTATTACTCTGACTCGATCCTCTACAAGCAAGTCCACCAAGATGAAGGTGGCAATGATGTTGACGATGAGGCAGAGACTAGGACAACATCGGACGAGCCCTTGAGATTCCATCTCAAAGCACGTGCTCCCGACACAGCCCCTCTCCTCATGGTAAAACTGCACAAGAAAGTACTTGAACCTCTAATCGTTCGCCTTCGTAGACCGAGTCGACCGCTGAAGGAAGATTCGGCACCTACTATGACTTCTGAACCTCTAGTGGTAAATATGCGCAGGAGACCTCTGAAGTCGTCGCTCACACTGGAGGTAGATCTCGGAAAGGACGAACTGGAAGAGTACGTAGCCGCTCATGCTAACGTCCCTTCTCTTGACGATATAATTTCTGAGGATAAGATACCTTATTTTATTAATAAAGGGCTATCTTTGAAATACTCGGATGTTGCACATCTAATCACATTGTATTCCATTGAGCACGGTCTAGGCCTGCACCTGCATACATAGGTGACTACCACCTATATAGTGAACCGAATTCTCCACAGTCAAAACTCCTACCTCGTAGTTTCATCAAGGAATAGGGAAGAAAAACTCATCATCTTCGGTAGAGTAAAAAGTCCCCATTCCTTCGTCCTAGAGAAACTGGAGCCAGAACTCGACACCGGCAAAATACTACTTCACCGGTAAAGCTCTCAAACCAAGCATCTTATCCAGAAGATGGCATACGATCTGAAAGCCGCTAGGGGCTTGAACTAAGGCAAAGGCCGACGGCTGCGTCTGCATGCTCTTTACAGGCAAGTCCGAGGATTACTACCATAAGACCAAGCATTGCTTAGGGTACATCATGCCCCCCCTCCACAACCTTCGAAAGCTCGGATGAAGAAGATGAGTTACACTCTCACTCTTCAGAATCTTCTGCTTGAGACTCCGATATCAGTATCGGGGAGATGCTCAAACAAAAGTTTTCTGCCAACATGGTGTTATTTGACCCTGAGGAAGACGATGAGGATCCACCTGAACTCTTTGAAGTAGAACCGTTAGCCCAATGCCTAGACTCACAATGGAAGATGTGGTTCGGGCAACGGGAATCTCCCACTAAGGAATAAGTCGTACAAATCGATCTGGGCGACGAATCTGTCACGCCCCGGTCCCGCCCGGGCCGCCGCTCCGCCCTGCCCCACCCCGTACGGCCGGGATTTAACGAACCAGGCACGACTCACCGTGCCTCGATGCGCCGGACGCGAATCACCGCGTCCGTCCCGCGGGCGCGAGGGAGGAAGAGGAGCTAATCGAATGGCCCGAGTCGAGCTTTCGGGGGACGTGATGCCGCACGGGCCTGGGGTTGCGCCCGTGCAAGGCCAATCGTTTAAGTTGATAGTTGGCTATCATCGCATCAATCGAGTAAGCAGCGGAAAGGGACTTGTTGCAATGCAATGCATTTAGCCAACTGAGCGTTCGGGACAATCGAGGCAACTTGGGTTTCCTTTGGCAAAGGCACACGTTCGTTCCATACATTATGCCCCTTTATACGATAACATTTTCGGGGCAACAATCGAAACCAGGATTCCGGGTCTTCGGGACTGTGGCACGCCTATCGCTCCCTCAGACGATCTAGTACCTGCAAGCAAGTAAACTGTTGGTGGGTCAGCATTTTATACAAGTACTGGTGAGATAAAACAACTGAACAGAAACAAGCATTCACTCAAACAAGCACTAAGTAATCATGTTATAAAACATTACATTACTAGTGATCTTTCTAGTTTTACCTAGGTTTGTTTCATGCAGTTCTAGCAGAGTCATATTACATTGCTTTGAAAACATGTTTGGAAACAGAGTTTCATATTGAATATGCAAGCAAGCAAATCATTCATGTTTTAGAGTGTGCGCAGCGTGTCTCATGCGACTCCAGGGTCAGATGCAAAGCTAGACACATAATGCACGATCTTAGGGGCAGTCATCTATCCAAGCCAACACAATGACTTAGCTATATGCAGGACGGTCCCCGAGTATCTCAGGATCGGCAGTTGGTGGAACAGCATACCAATGACTCATTCATATGATGCTAATGGCAGCTGTGACCCATGGTGGCATGGACGCATGCAGTTCAGCTCTCCACCAAAAGCCATTGTCCGACCGCGTGCGAATGCATGGAACACTATCAAATAAACTCTAGTATGCAGACGAGACGAACCATCAGAATACAATCGTTGTTGCGGGGCAATCCGACTTATCACTTGAACACGTTCAGGCACAGTATGGTTCTCTCGAAGCATAGACGATAGTGGACATGTTCATGCATTCTAAGCAAGCGATCCAGGATTCACGTTAAGCAGACTTTGTTTCAAAGACAAGCTAGGTGAGTTCGTTCATTAACATGCAAGGCAGGTTCTATCATTCTCTTAAGAAAATATTGCAAGCAAAAACTCAGATTATTATTAAGGCGTGCAAGAATCAGAGAACGAAGTTCTGCCCACTCACCTTGATATATAACGTCGACGCGGAGCGGGGCGTTACATACTTACCAACCAACAAAAAGTTTCGTCCTCGAAACTTCAAGGATAAACTTCTCGATATCCCGAGTAGCGATAGTACCGTCCCTCGCCGTACTCAATCGAAACAATCAACCAATTCAAGTTCAGAAAACATTTTGCACTTTGAGAATATCTATGGACTTATTGTATGGAACGCTCTTTGCAATACCATATCGACAATATCTCAGAGTCATAGCAACGGATTTTGGGCCAGAGAATCGATTCCGCTCTGATACCATTCTGTCACGCCCCGGTCCCGCCCGGGCCGCCGCTCCGCCCTGCCCCGCCCCGTACGGCCGGGATTTAACGAACCAGGCACGAGTCACCGTGCCTCGGCGCGCCGGATGCGAATCACTGCTTCCGTCCCGCGGGCGCGAGGGAGGAAGGGGAGCTAATCGAATGGCCCGAGTCGAGCTTTCGGGGGACGTGATGCCGCACGGGCCTGGGGTTGCGCCCGTGCAAGGCCAATCGTTTAAGTTGATAGTTGGCTATCATCGCATCAATCGAGTAAGCAGCGAAAAGGGACTTGTTGCAATGCAATGCATTTAGCCAACTGAGCGTTCGGGACAATCGAGGCAACTTGGATTTCCTTTGGCAAAGGCACACGTTCGTTCCATACATTATGCCCCCTTATACGATAGCATTCTCGGGGCAACAATCGAAACCAGGATTCCGGGTCTTCGGGACTGTGGCACGCCTATCGCTTCCTCGGACGATCCAGTACCTGCAAGCAAGTAAACTGTTGGTGGGTCAGCACTTTATACAAGTACTGGTGAGATAAAACAATTGAACAGAAACAAGCATTCACTCAAACAAGCACTAAGTAATCATGTTATAAAATATTACATTACTAGTGATCTTTCTAATTTTACCTAGGTTCGTTTCATGCAGTTCTAGCAGAGTCATATTACATTGCTTTGAAAACATGTTTGGAAACAGAGTTTCATATTGAATATGCAAGCAAGCAAACCGTTCATGTTTCAGGGTGTGCGCAGCGTGTTTCATGCGACTCCAGGGTCAGATGCAAAGCTAGACACACAATGCACGATCTTAGGGGCAGTCATCTATCCAAGCCAACACAATGACTTAGCTATATGCAGGACGGTCCCCGAGTATCTCAGGATCGGCAGTTGGTGGAACAGCATACCAATGACTCATTCATATGATGCTAATGGCAGCTGTGACCCATGGTGGCATGGACGCATGCAGTTCAGCTCTCCACCAAAAGCCATTGTCCGACCGCGTGCGAATGCATGGAACACTATCAAATAAACTCTAGTATGCAGACGAGACGAACCATCAGAATATAATCGTTGTTGCGGGGCAATCCGACTTATCACTTGAACACGTTCAGGCACAGTATGGTTCTCTCGAAGCATAGACGATAGTGGACATGTTCATGCATTCTAAGCAAGCAATCCAGGATTCACGTTAAGCAGACTTTGTTTCAAAGACAAGCTAGGTGAGTTCGTTCATTAACATGCAAGGCAGGTTCTATCATTCTCTTAAGAAAACATTGCAAGCAAAAACTCAGGTTATTATTAAGGCGTGCAAGAATCAGAGAACGAAGTTCTGCCCACTCACCTTGATATATAACGTCGACGCGGAGCGGGGCGTTACATACTTACCAACCAACAAAAAGTTTCGTCCTCAAAACTTCAAGGATAAACTTCTCGATATCCCGAGTAGCGATAGTGCCGTCCCTCGCCGTACTCAATCGAAACAATCAAGCAATTCAAGTTCAGGAAACATTTTGCACTTTGAGAATATCTATGGACTTATTGTATGGAACGCTCTTTGCAATACCATATCGACAATATCTCAGAGTCATAGCAACGGATTTTGGGTCAGAGAATCGATTCCGCTCTGATACCATTCTGTCACGTCCCGGTCCCGCCCGGGCCGCCGCTCCGCCCTGCCCCGCCCCGTACGGCCGAGATTTAACGAACCGGGCACGAATCACCATGCCTCGGTGCGCCGGACGCGAATCATCGCGTCCGTCCCGCGGGCGCGAGGGAGGAAGAGAAGCTAATCGAATGGCCCGAGTCGAGCTTTCGGGGGACGTGATGCCGCACGGGCCTGGGGTTGCGCCCGTGCAAGGCCAATCATTTAAGTTGATAGTTGGCTATCATCGCATCAATCGAGTAAGCAGCAAAATGGGACTTGTTGCAATGCAATGCATTTAGCCAACTGAGCGTTCGGGACAATCGAGGCAACTTGGGTTTCCTTTGGCAAAGGCACACGTTCGTTCCATACATTATGCCCCCTTATACGATAGCATTCTCGGGGCAACAATCGAAACCAGGATTCCGGGTCTTCGGGACTGTGGCACGCCTATCGCTCCCTCGGACGATCCAGTACCTGCAAGCAAGTAAACTGTTGGTGGGTCAGCACTTTATACAAGTACTGGTGAGATAAAACAACTGAACAGAAACAAGCATTCACTCAAACAAGCACTAAGTAATCATGTTATAAAACATTACATTACTAGTGATCTTTCTATTTTTACCTAGGTTCGTTTCATGCAGTTATAGCAGAGTCATATTACATTGCTTTGGAAACATGTTGGGAAACAGAGTTTCATATTGAATATGCAAGCAAGCAAACCGTTCATGTTTCAGGGTGTGCGCAGCGTGTCTCGTGCGACTCCAGGGTCAGATGCAAAGCTAGACACACAATGCACGATCTTAGGGGCAGTCATCTATCCAAGCCAACACAATGACTTAGCTATATGCAGGACGGTCCCCGAGTATCTCAGGATCGGCAGCTGGTGGAACAGCATACCAATGACTCATTCATCTGATGCTAATGGCAGCTGTGACCCATGGTGGCCTGGACGCATCCAGTTTAGCTCTCCACCAAAAGCCATTGTCCGACCGCGTGTGAATGCATGGAACACTATCAAATAAACTCTAGTATGCAGACGAGATGAACCATCAGAATACAATCGTTGTTGCGGGGCAATCCGACTTATCACTTGAACACGTTCAGACACAGTATGGTTCTCTCCAAGTATAGACGATAGTGGACATGTTCATGCATTCTAAGCAAGCGATCCAGGATTCACGTTAAGCATACTTTGTTTCAAAGACAAGCTAGGTGAGTTCGTTCATTAACATGCAAGGCAGGTTCTATCATTCTCTTAAGAAAACATTGCAAGCAAAAACTCAGGTTATTATTAAGGCGTGCAAGAATCAGAGAACGAAGTTTTGCCCACTCACCTTGATATATAACGTCGACGCGGAGCGGGGCGTTACATACTTACCAACCAACAAAAAGTTTCGTCCTCAAAACTTCAAGGATAAACTTCTCGATATTCCGAGTAGCGATAGTGCCGTCCCTCGCCGTACTCAATCGAAACAATCAAGCAATTCAAGTTCAGGAAACATTTTGCACTTTGAGAATATCTATGGACTTATTGTATGGAACGCTCTTTGCAATACCATATCGACAATATCTCAGAGTCATAGCAACGGATTTTGGGTCAGAGAATCGATTCCGCTCTGATACCATTCTGTCACGCCCCGGTCCCGCCCGGGCCGCCGCTCCGCCCTGCCCCGCCCCGTACGGCCGGGATTTAATGAACCGGGCACGAATCACCATGCCTCGGTGCGCCGGACGCGAATCACCGCGTCCGTCCCGCGGGCGCGAGGGAGGAAGAGGAGCTAATCGAATGGCCCGAGTCGAGCTTTCGGGGGACGTGATGCCGCACGGGCCTGGGGTTGCGCCCGTGCAAGGCCAATCGTTTAAGTTGATAGTTGGCTATCATCGCATCAATCGAGTAAGCAGCGAAAAGGGACTTGTTGCAATGCAATGCATTTAGCCAACTGAGCGTTCGGGACAATCGAGGCAACTTGGGTTTCCTTTGGCAAAGGCACACGTTCGTTCCATACCTTATGCCCCCTTATACGATAGCATTCTCGGGGCAACAATCGAAACCAGGATTCCGGGTCTTCGGGACTGTGGCACGCCTATCGCTCCCTCGGACGATCCTGTACCTGCAAGCAAGTAAACTGTTGGTGTGTCAGCACTTTATACAAGTACTGGTGAGATAAAACAACTGAACAAAAACAAGCATTCACTCAAACAAGCACTAAGTAATCATGTTATAAAACATTACATTACTAGTGAACTTTCTAGTTTTACCTAGGTTCGTTTCATGCAGTTATAGCAGAGTCATATTACATTGCTTTGGAAACAGAGTTTCATATTGAATATGCAAGCAAGCAAACCGTTCATGTTTCAGGGTGTGCGCAGCGTGTCTCGTGCGACTCCAGGGTCAGATGCAAAGCTAGACACACAATGCACGATCTTAGGGGCAGTCATCTATCCAAGCCAACACAATGACTTAGCTATATGCAGGACGGTCCCCGAGTATCTCAGGATCGGCAACTGGTGGAACAGCATACCAATGACTCATTCATCTGATGCTAATGGCAGCTGTGACCCATGGTGGCCTGGACGCATGCAGTTCAGCTCTCCACCAAAAGCCATTGTCCGACCGCGTGCGAATGCATGGAATACTATCAAATAAACTCTAGTATGCAGACGAGACGAACCATCAGAATACAATCGTTGTTGCGGGGCAATCCGACTTATCACTTGAACACGTTCAGGCACAGTATGGTTCTCTCGAAGCATAGACGATAGTGGACATGTTCATGCATTCTAAGCAAGCGATCCAGGATTCACGTTAAGAAGACTTTGTTTCAAAGACAAGCTAGGTGAGTTCGTTCATTAACATGCAAGGCAGGTTCTATCATTCTCTTAAGAAAACATTGCAAGCAAAAACTCAGGTTATTATTAAGGCGTGCAAGAATCAGATAACGAAGTTCTGCCCACTCACCTTGATATATAACGTCGACGCGGAGCGGGGCGTTACATACTTACCAACCAAAAAAAAGTTTCGTCCTCGAAACTTCAAGGATAAACTTCTCGATATCCCGAGTAGCGATAGTGCCGTCCCTCGCCGTACTCAATCGAAACAATCAAGCAATTCAAGTTCAGGAAATATTTTGCACTTTGAGAATATCTATGGACTTATTGTATGGAACGCTCTTTGCAATACCATATCGACAATATCTTAGAGTCATAGCAACGGATTTTGGGCCAGAGAATCGATTCCGCTCTGATACCATTCTGTCACGCCCCGGTCCCGCCCGGGCCGCCGCTCCGTCCTGCCGCGCCCCGTACGGCCGGGATTTAACGAACCGGACACGAATCACCGTGCCTCGGCGCGCCGGATGCGAATCACTGCGTCCGTCCCACGGGCGCGAGGGAGGAAGGGGAGCTAATCGAATGGCCCGAGTCGAGCTTTCGGGGGACGTGATGCCGCACGGGCCTGGGGTTGCGCCCGTGCAAGGCCAATCGTTTAAGTTGATAGTTGGCTATCATCGCATCAATCGAGTAAGCAGCGAAAAGGGACTTGTTGCAATGCAATGCATTTAGCCAACTGAGCGTTCGGGACAATCGAGGCAACTTGGGTTTCCTTTGGCAAAGGCACACGTTCGTTCCATACATTATGCCCCCTTATACGATAGCATTCTCGGGGCAACAATCGAAACCAGGATTCCGGGTCTTCGGGACTGTGGCACGCCTATCACTTCCTCGGACGATCCAGTACCTGCAAGCAAGTAAACTGTTGGTGGGTCAGCACTTTATACAAGTACTGGTGAGATAAAACAACTGAACAGAAACAAGCATTCACTCAAACAAGCACTAAGTAATCATGTTATAAAATATTACATTACTAGTGATCTTTCTAATTTTACCTAGGTTCGTTTCATGCAGTTCTAGCAGAGTCATATTACATTGCTTTGAAAACATGTTTGGAAATAGAGTTTCAAATTGAATATGCAAGCAAGCAAACCGTTCATATTTCAGGGTGTGCGTAGCGTGTCTCATGCGACTCCAGGGTCAGATGCAAAGCTAGACACACAATGCACGATCTTAGGGGCAGTCATCTATCCAAGCCAACACAATGACTTAGCTATATGCAGGACGGTCCCCGAGTATCTCAGGATCGGCAGTTGGTGGAACAGCATACCAATGACTCATTCATATGATGCTAATGGCAGCTGTGACCCATGGTGGCATGGACGCATGCAGTTCAGCTCTCCACCAAAAGCCATTGTCCGACCGCGTGCGAATGCATGGAACACTATCAAATAAACTCTAGTATGCAGACGAGACGAACCATCAGAATACAATCGTTGTTGCGGGGCAATCCGACTTATCACTTGAACACGTTCAGGCACAGTATGGTTCTCTCGAAGCATAGACGATAGTGGACATGTTCATGCATTCTAAGCAAGCGATCCAGGATTCACGTTAAGCAGACTTTGTTTCAAAGACAAGCTAGGTGAGTTCGTTCATTAACATGCAAGGCATGTTCTATCATTCTCTTAAGAAAACATTGCAAGCAAAAACTCAGGTTATTATTAAGGCGTGCAAGAATCAGAGAACAAAGTTCTGCCCACTCACCTTGATATATAACGTCGACGCGGAGCGGGGCGTTACATACTTACCAACCAACAAAAAGTTTCGTCCTCAAAACTTCAAGGATAAACTTCTCGATATCCCGAGTAGCGATAGTGCCGTCCCTCGCCGTACTCAATCGAAACAATCAAGCAATTCAAGTTCAGGAAATATTTTGCACTTTGAGAATATCTATGGACTTATTGTATGGAACGCTCTTTGCAATACCATATCGACAATATCTCAGAGTCATAGCAACAGATTTTGGGTCAGAGAATCGATTCCGCTCTGATACCATTCTGTCACGTCCCGGTCCCGCCCGGGCCGCCGCTCCGCCCTGCCCCGCCCCGTACGGCCGAGATTTAACGAACCGGGCACGAATCACCATGCCTCGGTGCGCCGGACGCGAATCACCGCGTCCGTCCCGCGGGCGCGAGGGAGGAAGAGGAGCTAATCGAATGGCCCGAGTCGAGCTTTCGGGGGACGTGATGCCGCACGGGCCTGGGGTTGCGCCCGTGCAAGGCCAATCGTTTAAGTTGATAGTTGGCTATCATCGCATCAATCGAGTAAGCAGCGAAAAGGGACTTGTTGCAATACAATGCATTTAGCCAACTGAGCGTTCGGGACAATCGAGGCAACTTGGGTTTCCTTTGGCAAAGGCACACGTTCGTTCCATATATTATGCCCCCTTATACGATAGCATTCTCGGGGCAACAATCGAAACCAGGATTTCGGGTCTTCGGGACTGTGGCACGCCTATCGCTTCCTCGGACGATCCAGTACCTGCAAGCAAGTAAACTGTTGGTGGGTCAGCACTTTATACAAGTACTGGTGAGATAAAACAACTGAACAGAAACAAGCATTCACTCAAACAAGCACTAAGTAATCATGTTATAAAATATTACATTACTAGTGATCTTTCTAATTTTACCTAGGTTCGTTTCATGCAGTTCTAGCAGAGTCATATTACATTGCTTTGAAAACATGTTTGGAAACAGAGTTTCATATTGAATATGCATGCAAGCAAACCGTTCATGTTTCAGGGTGTGCGCAGCGTGTCTCATGCGACTCCAGGGTCAGATGCAAAGCTAGACACACAATGCACGATCTTAGGGGCAGTCATCTATCCAAGCCAACACAATGACTTAGCTATATGCAGGACGGTCCCCGAGTATCTCAGGATCGGCAGTTGGTGGAACAGCATACCAATGACTCATTCATATGATGCTAATGGCAGCTGTGACCCATGGTGGCATGGACGCATGCAGTTCAGCTCTCCACCAAAAGCCATTGTCCGACCGCGTACGAATGCATGGAACACTATCAAATAAACTCTAGTATGCAGATGAGACGAACCATCAGAATACAATCGTTGTTGCGGGGCAATCCGACTTATCACTTGAACACGTTCAGGCACAGTATGGTTCTCTCAAAGCATAGACGATAGTGGACATGTTCATGCATTCTAAGCAAGCGATCCAGGATTCACGTTAAGCAGACTTTGTTTCAAAGACAAGCTAGGTGAGTTCGTTCATTAACATGCAAGGCAGGTTCTATCATTCTCTTAAGAAAACATTGCAAGCAAAAACTCAGGTTATTATTAAGGCGTGCAAGAATCAGAGAACGAAGTTCTGCCCACTCACCTTGATATATAACGTCGACGCGGAGCGGGGCGTTACATACTTACCAACCAACAAAA
Source organism: Iris macrosiphon (assembly GCA_036927795.1). Lineage (NCBI taxonomy): Eukaryota > Viridiplantae > Streptophyta > Magnoliopsida > Asparagales > Iridaceae > Iris > Iris macrosiphon. The sequence continues at coordinate 38,198,321 of JAYESA010000006.1, read as the reverse complement.
AGTTTCGTCCTCAAAACTTCAAGGATAAACTTCTCGATATCCCGAGTAGCGATAGTGCCGTCCCTCGCCGTACTCAATCGAAACAATCAAGCAATTCAAGTTCAGGAAATATTTTGCACTTTGAGAATATCTATGGACTTATTGTATGGAACGCTCTTTGCAATACCATATCGACAATATCTCATAGTCATAGCAACGGATTTTGGGTCAGAGATTCGATTCCGCTCTGATACCATTCTGTCACGCCCCGGTCCCGCCCGGGCCGCCGCTCCGCCCTGCCCCGCCCCGTACGGCCGGGATTTAACGAACCGGGCACGAATCACCATGCCTCGGTGCGCCGGACGTGAATCACCGCGTCCGTCCCGCGGGCGCGAGGGAGGAAGAGGAGCTAATCGAATGGCCCGAGTCGAGCTTTCGGGGGACGTGATGCCGCACGGGCCTGGGGTTGCGCCCGTGCAAGGCCAATCGTTTAAGTAGATAGTTGGCTATCATCGCATCAATCGAGTAAGCAGCGAAAAGGGACTTGTTGCAATGCAATGCATTTAGCCAACTGAGCGTTCGGGACAATCGAGGCAACTTGGGTTTCCTTTGGCAAAGGCACACGTTCGTTCCATACATTATGCCCCCTTATACGATAGCATTCTCGGGGCAACAATCGAAACCAGGATTCTGGGTCTTCGGGACTGTGGCACGCCTATCGCTCCCTCGGACGATCCAGTACCTGCAAGCAAGTAAACTGTTGGTGGGTCAGCACTTTATACAAGTACTGGTGAGATAAAACAACTGAACAGAAACAAGCATTCACTCAGACAAGCACTAAGTAATCATGTTATAAAATATTACATTACTAGTGATCTTTCTAGTTTTACCTAGGTTCGTTTCATGCAGTTATAGCAGAGTCATATTACATTGCTTTGGAAACATGTTTGGAAACAGAGTTTCATATTGAATATGCAAGCAAGCAAACCGTTCATGTTTCAGGGTGTGCGCAGCGTGTCTCGTGCGACTCCAGGGTCAGATGCAAAGCTAGACACACAATGCACGATCTTAGGGGCAGTCATCTATCCAAGCCAACACAATGACTTAGCTATATGCAGGACGGTCCCCGAGTATCTCAGGATCGACAGCTGGTGGAACAGCATACCAATGACTCATTCATCTGATGCTAATGGCAGCTGTGACCCATGGTGGCCTGGACGCATGCAGTTCAGCTCTCCACCAAAAGCCATTGTCCGACCGCGTGCGAATGCATGGAATACTATCAAATAAACTCTAGTATGCAGACGAGACGAACCATCAGAATACAATCGTTGTTGCGGGGCAATCCGACTTATCACTTGAACACGTTCAGGCACAGTATGGTTCTCTCGAAGCATAGACGATAGTGGACATGTTCATGCATTCTAAGCAAGCGATCCAGGATTCACGTTAAGAAGACTTTGTTTCAAAGACAAGCTAGGTGAGTTCGTTCATTAACATGCAAGGCAGGTTCTATCATTCTCTTAAGAAAACATTGCAAGCAAAAACTCAGGTTATTATTAAGGCATGCAAGAATCAGAGAACGAAGTTCTGCCCACTCACCTTGATATATAACGTCGACGCGGAGCGGGGCGTTACATACTTACCAACCAACAAAAAGTTTCGTCCTCAAAACTTCAAGGATAAACTTCTCGATATCCCGAGTAGCGATAGTGCCGTCCCTCACCGTACTCAATCGAAACAATCAAGCAATTCAAGTTCAGGAAACATTTTGCACTTTAAGAATATCTATGGACTTATTGTATGGAACGCTCTTTGCAATACCATATCGACAATATCTCAGAGTCATAGCAACGGATTTTGGGCCAGAGAATCGATTCCGCTCTGATACCATTCTGTCACGCCCCGGTCCCGCCCGGGCCGCCGCTCCGTCCTGCCCCGCCCCGTACGGCCGGGATTTAATGAACCGGGCACGAATCACCATGCCTCGGTGCGCCGGACGCGAATCACCGCGTCCGTCCCGCGGGCGCGAGAGAAGAAGATGAGCTAATCGAATGGCCCGAGTCGAGCTTTCGGGGGACGTGATGCCGCATGGGCCTGGGGTTGCGCCCGTGCAAGGCCAATCGTTTAAGTTGATAGTTGGCTATCATCGCATCAATCGAGTAAGCAGCGAAAAGGGACTTGTTGCAATGCAATGCATTTAGCCAACTGAGGGTTCGGGACAATCGAGGCAACTTGGGTTTCCTTTGGCAAAGGCACACGTTCGTTCTATACATTATGCCCCCTTATACGATAGCATTCTCGGGGCAACAATCGAAACCAGGATTCCGGGTCTTCGGGACTGTGGCACGCCTATCGCTCCCTCGGATGATCCAGTACCTGCAAGCCAGTAAACTGTTGGTACTTTATACAAGTACTGGTGAGATAAAACAACTGAACAAAAATAAGCATTCACTCAAACAAGCACTAAGTAATCATGTTATAAAATATTACATTACTAGTGATCTTTCTAGTTTTACCTAGGTTCGTTTCATGCAGTTATAGCAGAGTCATATTACATTGCTTTGGAAACATGTTTGGAAACAGAGTTTCATATTGAATATGCAAGCAAGCAAACCGTTCATGTTTCAGGGTGTGCGCAGCGTGTCTCGTGCGACTCCAGGATCAGATGCAAAGCTAGACACACAATGCACGATCTTAGGGGCAGTCATCTATCCAAGCCAACACAATGACTTAGCTATATGCAGGACGGTCCCCGAGTATCTCAGGATCGGCAGCTGGTGGAACAGCATACCAATGACTCATTCATCTGATGCTAATGGCAGCTGTGACCCATGGTGGCATGGACGCATGCAGTTCAGCTCTCCACCAAAAGCCATTGTTCGACCGCGTGCGAATGCATGGAACACTATCAAATAAACTCTAGTATGCAGACGAGACGAACCATCAGAATACAATCGTTATTGCGGGGCAATCCGACTTATCACTTGAACACGTTCAGGCACAGTATGTTTCTCTCGAAGCATAGACGATAGTGGACATGTTCATGCATTCTAAGCAAGTGATCCAGGATTCACGTTAAGCAGACTTTGTTTCAAAGACAAGCTAGGTGAGTTCGTTCGTTAACATGCAAGGCAAATTCTATCAATCTCTTAAGAAAACATTGCAAGCAAAAACTCAGGTTATTATTAAGACGTGCAAGAATCAGAGAACGAAGTTCTGCCCACTCACCTTGATATATAACGTCGATGCGGAGCGGGGCGTTACAGAATCCTCCCCTAAACCTATCTTCATCAGCAAAAGTCTGTCTGATAAGGATCAAAAATCCCTACTACAGCTCATCAGGGAGTACATCGATGTCTTTTCCTAGAGTTACGAAGATATGCCGGGACTGGACCCCCAAATTACAGTTCATAAACTCAAAATCTTGCCAAATGCTAAGTCGGTCAAGCAACAGCAACGACGGTTCCGGCCGGACATCATGAACGCCATCGAAGATGAAGTCAACAAACAGATAGCTAGTGGCTTCATCCACAAGAAGGAACATCCAGATTGGGTAGCCAACATTGTGCCCATCTTAAAAAAGAATGAAAAGATTCGAATCTGCATTGACTTTCGTGATCTGAACGCGGCATGACCTAAGGACAAGTTTTCCCTTTCGATCACAGATATAATGATCGAAAATACTTGTGGCTTTGAGCACACGTCTTCATGGACGGATTCTCAGGCTACAATCAAATCAAGATATTTACTGACTACGAGAAGCATACACCGTTTTGAATGCCGATAGGAGTCTACTGCTACACAGTCATGCCCTTCAGTCTGAAGAACGCAGGTGCTACATACTAATGAGCTATGAGCACCATCTTTCGTGAACATCTAAGCAAGACAGTGGAGTATTACGTTGATGACATCACTGTCAAGGGTCGCTCTAAAGATGATCACCTCAGAGACTTGAAGACTGTGTTCGACTTGATGCGTGTGCACCAGCTCAAGATGAATCCTACCAAATCCTTCCTAGGAGTCTCCAGCGACAAATTTTTGGATTTTGTCATAACTTCGAAGGGTATCCACTTAGACCCTGACAAGACTAAGGCAATCCTTGACATGCACCCGCCGAAGAAACTCAAAGAACTTAGTATCCTTCAAGGAAGATCGACATACATCAGGAGGTTAATATCATATCTTTTTGGATGTTGTTAGTCGTTCACTCAGTGAGGCTCCTTTGTCTGGAACGAAGAATGTCAGCGCACCTTCGATGACATCAAGGAGTATCTCCTGCACTTCCCAGTATTTGTGGCTTCCGTTGTGGGAAGACCCTTCTTGCTATATATGCGGGCAATGGATCACTCCCTCAGAGCTCTACTAGCCCAGAAAAGTGATGCAGGTCATGAACATGTCATCTACTATCTCAACAGAATGATGGCCGACGCGGAGCACAAATACAACCCCATTGAGAAGGAGTGCCTCGCTCTGGTCGTCTCTATTCAAAAGATCTGACATTATGTGGCAGGACAAACCATCCATATGATCTCACAAGTTAACCCTCTCAGGGTTCTTATGACTAAACCCGGAGCGCTCAACTCTCGCCTAGCCACATAGAAAATACTGATATCGTCGTACGATATAGTATTTGTCCCACAAAAGGTGGTCAAAGGCCAAGCATTGACAGATTTCCATTCAACCCATCATGTATCGAAAACCTCGAAGCTTTACAAGAAGATCCCAGACAAAATAATGGACTCAAGCATGACCACAAGCGCAGAAGCCGTTTGGCGAATGTTCTTCGATGGTGCTTCAAGAACAGAGTCCAAAGGCGATATTGTCGCTGGCGTCGGGATAGTACTGAATTTTCTATATGATTTGGTCATCAATTGCACTTACTCCCTTACAGACCCATGCTCCAACAATGTGGCAGAGTACAACGCCCTCGTCATTGGGCTCCAACTCACTAAATAAGTAGGAGCACACTACCTAGAGGCCTACGGCGATTCCAAGCTGATGGTCAGGTCCGAGGAGAGTACGAGGCTTGACACAAAGACTTGATTCCCTACCACCAAGTCGCGCTCGAAATAATCTCCACCTATGAGGGGTTCTTCATAGACCATGTCCCTCGGCTCCAAAATATCGAGGATGATGTCCTGGCTGGCCTCGCTGCCTCCCTGGCAGTCTTGGTCAAAATCCACCAGCTAATCACAGTGGTCGATCAAGAGCTGGTCTGCCCAAAAAATAATATTTGCATGTGCCTAAGCTACATAGCGAAAGTAGACACCAGCACCCAAGGCTGGAGGCTCCCATTCATTGTCTACACAGTCTATGGAATTCTTTCCGAGAATCCAAAGGAAGCCACTTCCATCAGAAGACGTTGCCTCCGGTTCTATTACGATACGGCTACCAAAATTCTGTACCGTCGTTCCTATGGTAGTCTTCTGCTATGATGCCTATCGAATAAAGAAACAAAGCAGGCTCTCCGCGAGGCTCACGATGGGGTTTGTGGTTCCCATCATCCCGGACCCAAGCTACAGGAGCGTCTTCGGATAATGGGTTACTATTGGTCGACAATGGTAGTGGATGTTGTTGACTATGCGAGAAAGTGCCAATTATGCCAAATCCACGCAGACTTTATCCACCAGCCCACAGAATTCCTACATCCAAAGGTAGCATCTTGGCAATTGGAAGCGTGGAAAATGGATATTATCGGGCCAATTAGTCCACCTTATTTAAAAGCACATCGGTTCATCTTGGCTATCACCGACTACTTCTCCAAATGGGAAAACTTGTTCCACTTGCTGAAGTCAAGAAATCAAACGTGATCAGCTTTGTCAAGCATCACGTCATATACCGCTTCGGCTTACCACAAAGGATCATCCACGATAATGGTCCACAGTTTGTAAGTCATGCTTTCTACCATTTTTGTGACAAAAATTGAATCCACAACGTGGCCTCGACTGCCTACAATCCAGCATCAAATGGTCTGGCAGAAGCATTCAATACGACCATCATAAAGCTACTCAAGAAGTTTTTGTCATCCAATAAGCGAAATTGGAATGAGAAGCAGGGTGAATGTCTCTGGGCCTATCGCACAACGATCCGGACACCTACTGGCAGTACGTCATTCTCCTTGATTTATGGAGCGAAGCGGTCCTCCCACCCGAGATCCAAATTATGTCACTCCGAGTGGCTCTTACCATCTGATTGACCATTGACGACAATCATCGCCGACGGCGATAAGAGTTAGAAGCGCTCGACAAGAAACGTCTCTTATCTAAACAGCACATTGAGCTGTACCAAGAACGCCTCTCAAGAGCCTTCAACAAATGGGCCAAGAAGAGAACTTACCAAGTGGGTGACCTCGTCTTTACAGTAAGAAGACCGATGGTTATGACCTACGAGACGGCCGGTAAATTTCAACCTAAATGGAAGGGCCCGTTCATCGTGGAGTTCGTATTCTCCAACGGCCCCTACCGACTTACAAAATCCAATGGCGACTTGCTCGTGATGCCTATCAACGATAAGTTCCTCAAAAAGTACTATGTCTAAGCTAGACTTGTACTCCCTTTATTATCAGCTGGACAACCAAGATGTATAGTGTACATTCTCCGTTGTTCATCCCCAGCAAGTATGTAAGCACAATATGCACTTTTTCCACAAAAAACTTGATAAAAGCTATTGTCTGTGTTCAGAAATCCTGAACACGCAACAGACAGTGGATCCTCAAAATCTCCCCAGTGGAGCCACCTCTCTCGGGTAGACCACTCATAATCAGTTTCCTTGGGCATTAGTTCACGTCCACATCACCTCTGAACTACTGTCCTAACCGTTATCCCCAGCGGGGTTTAACATCTCCATTTTATCTCTGGGCAAACCTCTTTGTATGACTATCGATTATCATGTCCATAATACCTCTAATATCGGTCATCATCTAAACTTAGGACCCGTACTTAACTCTAAGTACGCCAGCGATGTTAAGTCCACAAAATCTATCACGTCTATATCACCTCTGGGAGGGCTAGTCTCGAATCTATTACTTGCTCCCAAATGTGCAAGAAGTAATAGATCCACCAAAGATTCCCCAGTGGGATATCCTTGACAACTGCAGTATTGTACTATGTCCATATTACCTCTAGTACAGTATCCAAGGTTCTTACAGACAATCTCAATAAAAGAGAAGCTTTTTATTTCTTTTGCATAAGAAAAAAGAGCAAACTACATTCAAGGGACTATTAATGCCCCAACCACAAAGTCAAAAGGGGGGGGGGTAAGTAAAGTAGTTTTGGAAAAAACAAAATAAGCACTATTAGTGCTTCTGGTCTAAGCATAACTCTTCTATTCGCCCACAAAGTCGGACGATATGGTTATCTGAGTGCGCCTTGGCCCAGCGCTCAACTTCCAAAGCAAAGGCTTTAGGATCCTCATAGCGGGCATATGACTCATGCTTGTCCTCTAACTCCTCTCGTTGGGCCTCTCGGAGACTATTCCCCAGCATATCGAGCTTGACCTGGAGTTTTTTGATTTCTTCAGTCACCTCAGTCACTTCTTGGGTCAAGCCCTTCTGCCTCGAGAGGCAACCCTCTCGGAGATCACCCAGCTTGTCACGTCTCTCCTTCAAATCCTAGAGGTCACTATGCAAACCCTCTTTGGACGAAGTATATAATTCCTTCTCCTCTTCAACAAACTTTGAAAACTCGTCATACTCATGGGATATCATCCTTCCCATGTCTACCTGTTGGTACTGCTTCAACTCTGTCAGGAATTATTCCACTTTGATCATTTTTTGATCCAAGAGGTTGGTCATTTGCTCAAAATCGGTGAGGTCTCTTAGAGATTTGACCTGACCGTCAGCAAAGTTCCTAGCCTAGGCGAAGGATTTGTTCCACTCCAACACGCTATGGACCCCCTGCTTCAGAAACATATAAAAGCTCTATAGAGAGAGCCTGACGGTTTCATCGATCTCCTCCAGCGTTGTCGGGGTCAAAGTTGGCTAGACAGAAGGAGTACCCACGGGCACAACAGGCTGCACGACGGCCCCCAACCGTCTAAGAGGTGAAGGAGTAACAAAAGAGAGACCGATGGTCATGCTTGCTATCAAGTCTTTCAGGGTCGTACGGAGTATCTGCACACCCCGTAAATCGGCAGTAGATAGCTGAATAGCATTACGACCAGGAACAGGGGTACCAGGTTGTCCCACAACGTCTATATTTACCTCTATTCCAACATCAGTGGCAACCTCAGAGGTTGACCCAGTAGCCGCAGTTCTGAGAACATCGGAGGCGGCATCCTCAGAACGGCTCGCTCCAGCGTCCAAAGAAGTCGCAATGGCAGAATGCCCAGCAGCAACCATCGATGGAGCAGCCACTGCACCAGTGGGATTCGCAGTAGGCCCCACGGGGTGTTCTCCATCCCCAAAGGAGCGAGGGAGAGACTCAGACCTCTTTCGAACGAGCCCGCCGCCTCCTTCTTCCTCTACACCTTCCTCAGCAGCCACGTCTATTGTTCTCAAGGAAGAGGTAGGATCTGCAGAGCCAGAACAACCAGTAATTAATTTCATCCGGAGGATTGAGAGCTGAAGCAACAAGAAGTTGAAGTCGAGATCAGGAGTTCACACAAAATTTCTCTCTGATATACCTCGATCCAACGAAAAACTATATAATATAGAATATAGTTGCTGATTATAATTCTTTCTCCATCACAGAATTCAATAACAAAAAACATGTTCTTTCCTGCAAACGTAGTTGCAATTGGGATAAAATATTTACAACTAGAAGAAGAGAGAAATATAGAATAAAAATTATTCTTGCTGGGGTGGTGAAGACCACCGTTGCTCACAGCAAGATTCATCCTCTATCGACGATCTGCTCTCCGGAGCCAGCAAATTCACAAAAAAACTTCTGGAACGCTCGTAGTCACCTCTTTGTGTGACTCGAACGGACTCATCTTTCTCAATTTTTGGTGTGTATCAAAAGAAGGCTAGATGGCTCTTTATATAGGGAAGGATGGAAGCCCATCCTCCTCTTCTTTCCAATGTGGGACTAAAAAGCTAATATACAAAATTGATATCCCACAATTGTAGCCCAATGCATAGCCTGCTCAGCGCCTATTCAGCACCCTCACAACGCCCATCCAGTGCCCGTTCAGCACCCGCTCTGCTCCCACTCATGCAACACGAGCATGCAACCCGAGCATAAAATTTACGCAAAAAATGAGCGCACGAGCGCAACAAAAGTGCACAAGTGCCTTGCGACGATGTTGACGTGTTAAGTGTAAATTGCGCCAACATAGCACCACTTTGCGCCCTTAATCCCGAGTCTGAGTCCGAGTCCAAGTCTGAGTCGCTAAGCCCCTTTGGGGCTTTATCTCTTATGGAATAATATTCAAGAGCATGACAAAATGCTTAAAAGCTTTCATTAAGAAGTAAATCCTTTTTTCTCCTAATAAAACACCCCCACATGGCACCCATGTGCCCCACCACACTCCATGTGCACACATCAACACATACAAAGTATTATATTGAGATGCACACTTGGTGGTATAGCTAATGTAGGACTATCTTTACTAGTCCAAAGGCAAAAACACCAACAATCTCTCGCATATCTCAATATATGGATTTAGCGTTCCCTACAGTGACTGTGCATCATGCATTAGGATAGATGTCGCTTTAACTTGCATCTTCTCGCATGGGTCGAATAACAGTATGATACAAGAATGGACTAAGCCTTAAATTCTGCACCATAGCTACAATTTTTTTTATTCACACAATGATATCAGCTGTGCTTTCAGTTGCACATTAAAGGCTATGTACATGCCTGTTTTGGTGTATGTATCTTGGACGTCTATAAGTTTACCCTCAAAAGACGGCCTACATCGCTTTTCATACGCTCTAGGTGAGTTCTTTTAAAGAGTCATTGGCATGAAACCTTGCGCTTCCTTGCGGTGCTACTCCACTATGACATGGCCCAAAGTCGAGGTCCCACCTCATTGTGGTTTCCTCCACTGTAGCATGAGGTACAAGCCTCTTTGTAGTACCAAACTACCCATCATAAAGCCTTGTGCTTCCTTGCGGTATTACGCCTATGTGACATGGCTCGCGTAGCGAGGCTTTACCCTCTCTAGGTACCTCTTGGTGGTGTCACACCAATGTAACATGAGGACACCGACCTCTTTGTAGTGCTGCCTACCTGTCACTTTCCGTTCCCAAAATGTATATTTTGGGATATATTTATTTTTTTTCTTGTATTTATTTCTTGCTTAGAGTATTTCTTGCTTGCATGGTAATTAGGTTGCATGCATGGAGACTAGATCAATTATTTGGTTCAATTAGACCCATGGTATAATTGTTGGGTTGGTTCATTCATGAGTTGAACCCCTGGTCTAAACCTCAAACCCTAACTATAAAATCCAACATCTTTCTCTCTCTTCCCTCATTCTCATAATTTTCTCTTCTTCCTTCATTTAGGCAAGTACACCTTGTACCACATTGAGAAATCTCTTAATTTTTGATTTATTGCTTTTTCTTTGCATTTTATTAGTCTATTATGTACTCATGATGATTCTAAACACTTTTAGTGCTTAAAATTTTTGATTTTAATGGATGAATTTTAGTATATCTATATTCTAAGTTTAGGGTTTTCATGGATTCCTTGAGTTTTTGGTGGTTTTGATCTACTAAAACATAGTATTTATAAAAAATAGTTTTTTGGGATGGATGGAGCACTTTATTTCGAGCATTTTGGCTTTTGGTTCACTCAATTCAGAGTTAAAATAAAGTTTTTATGAAGAAAATAATTTTCGGTTTTTGGAGTCTTGCCATGGCTGAACTTGCTGCCTGGAGAAGACGCCTTCCTATGCGGCAACTGATCATATGCGACCTTGACCCATATGCGGCCTTGAGCTTATGCAACATCTGCGGTCAGCGACCATACGACCATGTGGCTATGCAGACTGAACCCATGCAGCCTAAGCTCATGTGACCTTGCGGTTATGCGGCCTTGAGCTCATGCGACCTCTGCGGTCGGCGACCATGCGACCCATGAATCTATGCGGCCCGACTTCCTATGCTACAACTGATCCTATAAGGCCTAGACTTATGCGAAAACTGATTCTATGGGGCAGTTGATCCCTATGTGGCCTTGATCCTTATGCGCGCATGCGACCCCTTGCACACGCTTTATTGGACTAGTTTTGTTTAAATGTTCCTTTGGACTTTATGGAATGTATGTGTGACTTTGATGATCATAAGAGTATTAGACCCATCTATGTGCCATGATCTGACCACTTGTATCCGTACTGATACACTTACTACGTGCTATGTGTTCCTACGTGCTAAGTATTTTTACTCGATTATATTATATGTTTACACTGCGGTGTACCTATGCGCTACGTGACATGTGATATGACTTAATCTTCAGCATGGACATAAGGGTCAGTCAATGACCAAGCGTGGCTAGGATCTGTTGATTGTTATATTATGCTGGGGTGAATCCAAACTGAACTATCAAGTGACAAAGTGGATTTGTATCTAGCATGGTTGTACTATGGTACATCATATAAGACGAGTAATATGTGACTACATCATGTGATTCCGGTTAACAATAGGGCTAACTAGGCAACTTAACTTATAGAGTATTAGGAGAGAATAGAATCTCAAGATCGTGACTAACTAGCCACCTCCAGTCATCTGAATTGAGGTGTGCAGGATAGTCCCCATGGATATTGTTTAAGTCCTCATTAGTGGATGACAATATCTGAATATTATACTATACTATGTGTTCTATGTGATCTTAGCACGGTGGCCTTACGAGGGACCAGTGCACAATACTATGTGCTATGAGGCAATTTATGGCTCGGCTAACCCTGCTAGTACCTGGTTCGATCTGAGAATTCCTATATACATAATATCTCTAGGATAACCCGGACTCCATCTAGCAAGCCGTATAAATGATTGGCCGATTATATAATCGAGCTTGTTTGTGTATTGCATCTGCTGTCAAATAGTCTAGGGACATGGACTATCATGGTGCGATGGTCTAACCCTTATCCTTATTTGGTTCTAGGGTTAGATTATTGTGTCACGATAGGCTATTAACCAAAACTACGAGACATAACTATATATATCTATTTCATAACCTGGTTTTATTTCTTCATTCATGCTTCCTTTGTGGTACTTGCTATTTTTGGTCTAACCCTACTGGTTTTGCTTGGCCATGTTTAGATCCAGCGCCCGAGGATCAAGCATACTTCCCCTGAACCATGGCGTGCACCAGGCGGATGGCCATTGAGGAAAATGAATGGGTTTCTTGATCACTACTCGTTATTGTATATTTTAATCTTTTGGGTGTTTATCCACCGGCACTTGTTAGCCGTAATATCTGGATATTTAGTTTTCTTTACATGATTGTAATTAATCAGATTACAGTTGATCACGGTCATGTACTTTTGATACTCTGCCAGCTTTCTTATTTTGCATAGCTGTTTTCCAGAATATCGTGGCTGGGTGTTTGGGATGCCTTAATTTCTTGTAATATATGTTCTATGTTTACTGTTCTTGCTTGACTGATTGAGATAATAGATGTTCTATGTGACCCTAAGTGACTTGCATGTAGTATGCACCCCTTGTCTAGTTACAGTCGTGACCGCCATACGACATTCTATACCTTGTACGGGGGAGCTGGCCATGTCCGTCTCCATATTCCGATACTGGGGCATGATAAGATTTTAGTGGTGGCCCTTGCATGTTTTTGTTTTCAGACTTGTGGGGTGCTATGATCATATGAGTCTAAATCAAACATGTGCCTTTGAAGTCCTGAATTCGTTCTTCTCGAAGCCTTGCTTGACCATTGAATCAATTGTTTCCTTGATCCTTCCTGTCATGTTCTTGATATTTCTTGTCCTTTTCTTTAGGGCTTCTTCAGTTGCTGGAGCAGCAGGCATGGCAGGACAGGGTTCCCCTGGGAAACAATGAAAGCACCTGTTCAGAGTCAAATTCTAGTAGAGCCAGAAGTTGGACAAGCTGGCACAGTGGAACCAGAAGATGGACATATTGAGCAACCAGCCCCTGAGATTCCCGTACCCCCGGTAGTACCAGCAGTACCAATGGTACTTGACACCCCGGTATTACTGGAGATCCTCCGGGGAATGATGGCTACACAGCAACATCAGATGACAGTGCAACAACATCAACAATTTTAACAACAGGAGCAGAATATCTTGTTGAGTCAGGGTTTGTAGACGACCCTAAAAAGAGGACAAATGACTAATTTGGGGGCGTCGGTTATATTTTGCTGACTTAACTCGAGATACTTTAACGGCATGGAGGATGCCATCACGGCAGATGCATGGCTCCAAGATATCGAAGTTATTCTGGCGGTGGCGAAGGTTCCAGGGAGGAACAGTTGATCACGTTCGATTGCAGCTTCAAGACCTTGCCCGTGACTGGTGGGCGTTAGTAGAGGTTGGCTTGAGGTGTCCTATCTCTTGGGACAGTTTCAGGGCTCAATTTTGGGCTAAATATTTTGGAGTAATAGCGCAGTATGAGCTCCAACAGAGATTTATCGATCTTAAGCAGGCTGATAGAACAGTGGGTGGATATGTAACTGAGTTTTGCACACTTAGTAGATTTGCTCCGACTATGGTGGCTACAGAGTCGAATAGAGTAATCAGGTTCCAGCAAGGACTTTATTTGGAGACTCTATAACTGGTAGAGGGGCAAGACTACCAGACTTATGAAGAAGTATTGATTTCATCTCGGAGGCACGAACTTACCATGCAGAGGTTTTTGGCAAGGACATGAGGCCAGAAAAGGTCTCATGCTCATAGTGGAGGAGGAGGTGGAGGAGTACCTCGGACGTTAGTACCATTACCTGGCGTTCGCATCCATGATTCAGCACCAAGGAGGGCAACAGTTTCGACGATGACAGTACAGGCTCGGCAGCAGCCAAGACAGCAACAACAACAACAACAACGCAAGGGAGCACCGGCAGGATGTACTTATTGTGGCAAGGGAGGCCACACTAGAGATGTATGTAGGGCAGCCAATGGGTTGTGTATGAGGTATGGCAGTCCAGATCATCGAATTGTCAATTATCTAATGATGCAGAGGCCAGGAGGGCCAGTTCAGCAATTCCCAGCACTGCCAGCACCAGGAGCAGTGCAACAAAGAGGGCCAGTGACAACAGTACGGCCATTAGCTCAGCGTCCATTACTGACGCAAGCTGAGATGTACTAGCAGCAGTAGAATCAACGGTAGGGCCAGCAGAGGCCACAACATCGTCACCAAGGGAGACAACAGCGAGAAGCACAACAGGACCAAGGGTAGGCTTTCACCTTGTCTTTGGAGGAAGCTTTAGCATCGGGCGACGTACTGGCAGGTAACATTTCTGTCACATATTTTCCTGCTATAGCATTATTTGATTAAAGTGTACCTCATTCTTTTGTATCTACATTATTCGCGACAAGCATTGAATTAGAGTTCGAGACGTTTCCAGAGAGGTTGAATATACTCACTAGTAATGGGCTCGTAGGAGTTAGTAGGATATGTATAGTGTGTCCGGTCATAGTTTACGGCCATTCACTACCAGCACGGTTGATCGAGTTCCTTATGGATAACTTTGACGTTATCTTAGGTATGGACTGGCAGAGAGACAGCCATGCTACGATAGATTGCCATAAGAGTAGGGTATTATTTAGTATCCTGGGCATGGAAGACTTTGTCCTTGAGAGATCTGTAGGATATCAGCATTAAAAGATAATCATAGCGACAGTGTTAGCAGAAGAACAACTTTTCGAGATAGTTAAGGAGTTCTTAGACCTTTTCTCATAAGAACTACCAGGGTTACCCCCAGTAAGATATGTTGAGTTTTGTATAGAGTTGATCCCTAGAGCAGGGCCAATATCTTATAAAGTTTACCAAATGGCACTATCAGAGCTAGATATACTGTACCAACATATAGAAGAACTGAAGTCAAAGAAGTTTATTCGAGCCAGTGGATCACCTTGGGCAGCGCCAGTGGTTTTAGTGAAGAAGAATGATGGGTCATCACGGTTATGTGTCGACTATAAAGAGTTGAACGCGGTGACAGTAAAGAACAAGTATCAATTACCAAGGATCAATGATTTGTTAGATCAGCTGAGTAAAGCCAAGGTTTTCTCTAAGATTGATCTTCGATCAGGGTATCATCGAGTAAGAGTTCAGGAGCAAGACATACCTAAGACAGTATTTAGGTCAAGATATGGGTATTACGAATTCCTAGTTATGCCATTCGGACTGACTAATGCTCCAGCGATATTTATGGATCTGATGAATCGCGTTTTTATGCCATATCTAGATCAGTTCGTGGTGGTTTTCATAGACGATATTCTAGTCTATTCCAGTAGCGAAGAGGAGCACGAAGAGCATCTTTAGAAGGTCTTGCATATTTTGAGAGAATACCAGTTATACGCAAAGCTCAGCAAATACGAGTTTTGGTTGGATTATGTGTCATTCTTGGGTCACATCATCTATGGGGAAGGAGTAGTAGTAGATCCGAAGAAGGTTGAGGCCGTAGAGAGTTGGCCAGTTCCTAAGACAGTAGCTGAAGTGCGTAGTTTTCTGCGATTGGCAGGATACTACAGAAGGTTCATGGCAGACTTTGCAAGGATTTTATCACCTCTGACTCGATTGACGCACAAGGAGGCTAAGTTCGACTGGTCAGCAGAGTGCCCGACATCATTTGTAGAATTAAAGAAGAGAATAATTTTAGCTCCAATTCTCACGCTTCTAGTAGATTATGGAGGGTTTACAGTTTATTATGACGCATCAGGCAAATGACTTGGGTGTGTGTTGATACAACATGGAAGAGTGATAGCTTATGCACCGTGGCAGCTTCGAGATATTGAGAAGAATTATTTGACTCATGATTTGGAGTTGGCGGCGGTAGTATTTGCACTTAAGCTGTGGAGGCTTTACTTGTATGGTGATAGGGTAAAAAATATTTATGGATCACAACATCTTAACGTATGTATTTACTCAGAAGGACTTGAACATAAGGCAAAGAGGGTGGCTAAAATTGATAAAGGACTAAGATGTGGAACTCCAGTACCTTCCAAGCAAGGCAAATATGGTAGCGGATGCTCTTAGCAGGAGAGCTAGTACATTTTTGTTGACATCGCAGCGGCACATCTTAGAAGATCTTCGAGAAATGGGGATAGAGATAGTACTTCTGCAAGATAAATGAGTATTGGCTAGTTTATAGGTATAATCTACCATTATAGAGAGGATTAAGGCAGCTCAGGCAAAGGATCCGAAGGTTCAGAAGCTTCGGGCGGAATGTGAGTCTGGTCTCAGGAAAGAGTTGACGATTCTTGAAGATGGAACTCTTAGGTTTGAAAATCGTCTCTATTTACCAAGTGGAGATATTCAACAAGAAGTAATGACCGAGGCGCACAGTTTCCAGTATTTATTTCATCCAGGAGGTACCAAGATGTATCAAGATATCAAGCAACATTTTTAGTGGAACGGGATGAAGAGGGAGATATCATGATTCGTTTCTCGGTGTTTGATATGCCAGCAAGTGAAGGCTGACCAACAAAGACTGGCTGGACTATTACATCTGCTTCCTATTCCGGAGTGGAAGTGGGAACATATTACGATGGACTTTGTGACTGGTTTACCTAGATCCCCAACTGGTCGTGATACAGTTTGGGTAATAGTGGATCGTCTTACAAAATAGCTCACTTTATTCCTTTTCGAGTTGGGAAATCCATAGAGCATTTAGCGAAGATGTACATGCGACAGATAGTAAGACAATACCCAGTGAGAATTGTATCCGATCGAGACACTCGGTTCACTTAATATTTTTGGAAGAGTTTACACCAGAGTTTGGGCACCAAGTTGAGATTTAGTACCGCTTACAATCCACAAATAGACATACAATCAGAGAGAACCATCCAGACCCTTGAAGATATGTTATGAACTTGTACTTTGGATTTTGGAGGGTCTTGGGAAGATCACATTCATCTCGTTGAGTTCTCATACAACAACAGTTATCAAGCAAGTATTCAATAACACCCTTTGAAGCATTATATGGGAGGAAGTGTAGATCACCATTGGCATGGGATGATATAGGTGAGCGAAAGATTTTAGGCACAGAGATGATCATACAGACAGTAAAAGTTATCAAGCAAATCAGAGAGCGACTTAGGGTTGCGCAAGATGGGCATCGGCATTGGGCAGATCAGCAACGTAGGCCTTTAGAGTTTTGTGTCGGCGACCACGTGTTCTTGCAGATTTTGCCAAACTGTGGAGTCATTAGATTCAGGGTTCGCGAGAAGCTTAGTCTGTGATACGTCGATCCGTTCGATATTTTCGAGCGGGTAGGCGATGTTGCTTATCGTCTTGCCCTTTCGCCTTCGCTACGTGAGGTGCACGATATGTTTCATGTGTCTCAATTGTGTAGGTATGTCCCGGATCTGATTCGTATCCTCGACCATTTCGAGCTAGTCGTTGGTACCGACTTATCTTACGAGGAGCAACTTGTATCCATTTTTGACCGAATGAAGAAGGTGCTCAAGAATTAAACTATCCATCTTGTCCAGGTTGCTTGGGGTCATCACCCTTTGGGAGATTCGGCATGGTAGCGCGAGGATGATATCCGATCTCGCTATCCATACTTGTTCGACACGGAAGGTATATTCATTCTTATGCCTTTATATCTCGAATCTCGTAATTCATTTACCCAAGCTATGTGACACTGCTTTTCTTTATTATATGCTTGGATTTGATTGCATGTGTAGATATGATTGTAGTTAGCATAACACTTGTTCTGATTTTCCTAGCTAGCCGTGAGTTTGAATTCCAAGGTCAGAATTTTTTAAGGTAGGTAGAGATGTCACTTCCCGTTCCCAAAATATTTAATTTGGGATATATTTATTTTTTTTGCTTGTATTTATTTTCTATTTAGATTATTTATTGCTTGCATGATAATTAGGTTGCATGCATGGAGACTAGACTCATTCTTTGGTTCAATTAGACCTATGGTATAATTATTGGGTTGGTTCATTCATGAGTTGAACCCATGGTCTAAACCTAAAACCCTAACTATAAAACCCAACATATTCCTCTCTTCCCTCATTCTCTCAATTTCCTCTTCTTCCTTCATTTAGGCAAATACACCTTGCACCACATGGAGAAATATCTTAATTTTTGATTTCTTACTTTTTTTCTTGTATTTTATTAGTCTATTATGTGCTCATGATAATTCTAAACACTTTTAGTACTTGGGATTTTCGGTGTTAATGGATGAATTTTAGTAGATCTATATTCTAAGTTTAGGATTTTCATGGGTTCCTTGAATTTTTGGTGATTTTGATCTACTAAAACATAGTATTTTGGGATGGATGGAGCAATTTATTTCGAATGTTTTGGGTTTTGGTTCACTCAATTCGGAGTTAAAATAAACTTTTTATGAAAAAAATAATTTTTGGTTTTTGGAGTTCTCGTCATGGCTGAACTTGCTGCATGGTGAAGACGACTTCCTATGCGGCAACTGATCATATTCGGCCTTGACCCATATGTGACAAGTAGACTTATGCGACCTTGAGCTTTGCAACCTCTGCGGTCAGCGACCATGCGGCTATGCAGACTGAACTCATGCGGCCATGCGGCCTGAGCTCATGTGGCCATACGGTCAACGACCAAGCGATCATGCGGCCTTAAGCTCATGCGACCTCTGCAGTCAGCGACCATGTGACTATGCGACCCATGTAGCTATGCGGCCCGACTTCCTATTCAGCAATTGATCATATGCGGCCTAGTCCTATGCGGAAACTGATTTTATGCGACAACTGATTCCCATTCTGCCTTGATCCTTATACGTGCATGCGGCCCCTTGCACACGCTTTATTGGACTAGTTTTGTTTGAATATTCCTTTGGACTTTATGGGATGTATGTGTGACTTTGATGACCACAAGAGTATTAGACCCATCTATGCGCCATGACCCAACCACTTGTATCTATATTGATACACTTATTACGTGCTAAGTGTTCTTACGCGATTATATTACATGTTTACACTACGGTGTACCTATGTGCTACGTGACATGTGATATGACTTAATCTCCAGCATGGACATAAGGGTTAGTCAATGACCAAGCGTGGCTAGGATCTATTGATTGTTGCATCACACTGGGGTAAATCCAATCTGAACTATCAAGTGACAAAGTGGATTCGTATCTAGCGTGGTCGTACTATGGTACATCATATAAGAGGAGTAACATATGACAACGCCATGTGATTCTGGTTATCAATAGGGTTAACTAGGCAACTTAACTTATAGATCATTAGGAGAGAATGGAATCTCGAGATCGTGCCTAACTAGCCACCTCCAGTCATCTGAATTGGGGTGTGCAGGCTAGTCCCCATGGATATTATTTAAGTCCTCAATAGTGGATGTTAATATCCGACTATTATACTATACTATGTATTCTATGCGATCTTAGCATGGTGGTCTTACGAGGGACCGGTGCACAATATTATATGCTATGTGGCGATTTATGGCTCGGCTAACCCTGCTAGTACCTGGTTCAATCCGATGATTCCTATATGCATAATATCTTTGGGATAATCCAGACACCATCTAGTAAGTCATATAAATAATTGGCCAATTATGTAACTGAGCTTGTTTGTGTATTGCATCTGCTGTCAAATAGTCTAGGGACATAGACTATCATGGTGCGATGGTCTAACCATTGTCCTTGTTTTGGTTGTAGGGTTAGATTATTGTGTCACGATAGACTATGAACCGAAACTACGAGACAGAACTATATATATATATCTATTTCATAACCTGGTTTTATTTTTTTATTCGTGCTTTCTTTATGGTACTTGCTATTTAGGGTCTAACACCACTAGTTTTGTATGGCCATGTTTAGAGCAAGCGCCCGAGGATCCAGCGTACTTTCCCTGAACCATGGCGTGCACCAGGCGGATGGCCATTGAAGAAAATGAGCAGGTTTCTTGATCAATACTCGTTATTGTATGTAGTGCCCCGTTCCCCCTTTTCGGGGAGCGCAACTTAGAAATACTTTCTATATCGTTCGATCGGGATAGATTGAATCAAGATCTTTTTTTCGTTATGGATTTGCTTCTTCGGAATCGATTTTCATATTCAGTGGACCGTGCCCCAAGGATGGACTTAGCGGCAGAGTCAAGAGGGACCTCTCTGTTGCAAGTTTTCTTGCCTAGTTTTCGCTGTCACCTTGTTACTTTCGTGCTTTTGAGTTGGTTTTCTGATTTGTATTTTCTTGAACGGTTTTGATGGACTTTATTGCTTTCTTCATTGAACTATATTTCATTCTGAGCTTGGAAAGAGTAGAAGAGGTATTAACCATCTGTTCGTGACAATGCAGGTGATCGTGCAGTATACGTCGTGCTAGCAGAGTATTGAAGCACCTCTTTCCTTTTCTCTCTCCAACCAACTTGTGAGTGGCTATAATTCGATTTAGTTGACCCTTCTTCCAAGTCTTCACATCTAAAATCTTGTCTTGTTGATTATTTCGATCAAACGATACCATAATAACTAAAAGATGTCAAGATAAAAAGGAATAGACTTGGATTACTTGTGCTTGTCAACCAACTTGTGAATGTTTACCTTGTTGCATGCTAGTTCATATAGAATGTTCATTCATCATATTTTAATTCTAGTTAAAATATATACTTCTTCTATAATTGTGCTATCTATAGAACACATCTTGCTATGCAATAAACTGATCAAGGAGACTATGTAAAACAGATCATGCCATGTTACTTATCTCTTGCTCGTATTGCCTCAAACTGCATCAATTAATAACTTAGTATAGACGCTATTTGATCACGGACAACTTGTGCACAAGGTCTTAGTTCCTATGGACGGTCGCTGGGGCATTGGCACTGATCCGATCCGGACGGAACTTCACGATAGTCTCATGTACTGGACGGAATAGTTTGTAGCCCCTCACGAATCTTCGTTGCATACCATTCTCGTCCAAGACTATAACTCGTCCATTATGGCATCACGCCAATGATCATCTCGTATATTTAAACTGTACAAGCTAACTATGTCTTCGTGGCAGGGAAGGTCATGGTAAGTATTGTGCAGGTGGTTCAGACGGACAGGTAAAAGTCACCGAAAGGTGGCATATTTATTTCAGTAAACTTCCATATCTAATACTTGCTTGTAAAAAAAATTGAACTAAGGCAAGATAGAAAGACCATATAATAACTTGCATGCTTCATATAAACAACGTGTTGATTGGTATAGTCGGGTTAGCTCGCCTTCACCAGTACATTTTGATTTACTGACCCTCGTTGCAACAGGTTCTCTGCGCCAAGGAGATCCTGAAAGAAGCTAGAGTGACTTCCTAATCCAGTCCACCTACCAGCACGCCCTGATCGTGCCTTCGAAGAAATATTTTAAAGTTCCAGGAGCTCGTGCATAACTTATGCAGCTCCGAGGAAAGGCGATAGGTTCACCTGAAGGTGTCTATAGCTTTTGAAGTTTATTAAAAGGATATAATGTACCAGACAGTTATCTCATCTTGAGTCCAGTTTTGTAATCCCGTACGATAATTATCCGACTCGTTCAAGAGTTTATAAAAGATATTCATTATCAATAAAGAGAACATTTCCATATTTCAACATTGTGTTTCAATTATCTGCGTACTCTGAATATATTCTCATTATATGAAATACCTTGGCCTTGTGGTTTGCGCAACCTGGGCACGCACGACATCACGCCCGGGGGACGACTATCGATTCTATAGGAATCGGGGCATGACATATTGGTATCAGAGCACCACTTCATGTTCCTTTGACCCCCGTGTCAGAAAAGTTCCTTTAACGATCTATTCCCTATGCGAACTCTTGAACTCGTTTGGCCCAAATGAGATACGTTCCATACAGTGAGTCCACAATACATTATGAGCCCGATGCAAGTTACTTTTTTTTTGAAGGAATGACTCAAGCGCAAGCATCAGCGCTAGCACCTAGAGAGGTACAAGCCCAGAAAAGTAGTTCCGGCACATCAAAAAGTTCCAGAAGCCAGCGAGTCATGCCCCCTGTCGACCCGATTGAGCGAATGATACGGATGCTTGAAGCAAGCCCGCAGAGAGATGAGGCTCGCTATGAGCAAGCCGAGAAGCGGGCAAAAAAATGACAGAGCAAGTTCGAAGGTAATCTAGAAGCCTGATTTGCAGTCCAACAGAAGCAGGTAGATGCCCTACAACAGATTGTTCAGACCTTGGCCGCCAACCATTCCGTAAAGACAGCAGCGGCACCAGTGGAGCAAATCACACCTGAAATCGAAATGCCTCGTACTCCAAATAAGAAGGATGTGACTACCTTCAATTTTGCCGACTTCAAGAAGGTCTACAACACTCATTTCAAAGGGACTGAGAATCCGGTCGTGACTCTAGATTGGCTGGCAGAGCTTGAGGATCACTTCAAATTACTAGAGGTACCTGAGGAAAAATGTGTTTCGTGTGCCAAATTATACCTCTATTTGAACGTACACGATTGGTGGAATGTGCATCGAAGATCTCTCTCAGTAGGCGATGAAGAGAAGACGATCGCGTGGGCTACCTTCCGTGGCATGTTTGAAGAGGAGTTCATACCCCCTCCCGTTCGTCAGCAAAAGGAGAACGAGTTCGTGCAGCTCCGCCAAGGCAATATGACAATGAAGAAGTACTCCTCCAAATTTAATCGGCTCGCCAAATTTGTAAGCTCATATCTACCTGATGCGATGAGTCGTGTAAGATGATTCGAAGGCAGCCTGTGACCTCCCATCCATGCGCACGTAATCATTCCCCAATACTTGACTATGTGAGAAGTTCTCAATCATGCCCTTTCCCTTGAACTGCAGTATCCTTCAGTTGCTGCCGGTACTGTGCATACTTCCAATCACAAGTGCTCTCACAATACGGAAGAAAACACCGCCCTAAAGCGTCCAAATAACGGCGGTCAGCAGAGAGGAAATACATGACAACCATGTTCCTACTGTAAGAAGCCATGGCATACGATCGACAACTGTCACAAGAAGCACAAGTTATGCCTCATTTGTGGTGATCCAAACCATGAGATTCATGACTGCCCGCGCTATGTAATGCCCAGTTCCCCCAATTCGAGGAGCGCGGCCAAGAAATACTTGGTATCGTTCGATCAGGACAGATTGAATCAAGATCCTTTTCTCGTTATGGATTGGTTTCTTCGGAATTAGGTCCCATATTCAACGGATCGTGCCTCAAGGAAGGACTCGGCGGCAGAGTCGAGAGGGGCCTTTCCGTTGCGCTGGTTTCCTTGCCCGTTTTAGATGCCGCTTGGTTGCTTTCTTGTTGGTTTTATGACTTGCGTTTTCTTGAACGGTTTCGATGAATTTCATTGCTTTCGTTCTTAGGATTTTGTATTTCATATCGAACCTTGGAGACCGAAGCAAGAGATATTGATCAAAGCTATTGGTGTGTGCAGGTGAACGGATAGGCGACGCGCTAGCGGAGTCTTGAAGATCTCTCATTCTCTCTTCTAGTTCACCAACTTGTGAGTGGCTTTATTTTGATTAGCTCCCTTCTTTCAAGTCTTCGTTCTAAAAAAATTGTCTTATTTGTTCATCCCGATCAAACGATACCAAAATATTAAGATTGAGTCAGAATAAAGAAGAAGTAGACTTGAAATATTAATAATGCTTGTCAAACAGAAACGCAAACGATCACAGTAAGGCTTGCATGTCCGTTGCATATATATATATATATATATAGCCATCTTGTGTTAGATGTAGTTAGAACTCATTTAGCTATAACATGCATGGTGTAAACGGGTGAAATGTGATCATTATGCAAGTAGCTTAGACTACGAAAAACACATGAAGTTATTTACTTATATTGCTTGAATATGTGTCTCAATTGGTAACTTAGTTGGTTATGGAATCATGGTCTTGGACAACTTGTATACAAGGGATATCGTTCAACGAACGATCGCCGGGGCACTGGGACCGCTTTGCCCCGGGTAGAACAATTTGCTAGTATAGTCCTAGCATGGGATGGGTCCGTGCGTCCGTTAAGGGCTAGCTACCCGAGACGGAATGGTAGTCGACCCATCCCTAGTCCAACCAAGTAATTGTTATGTATATTTAAACTGTGCAGACTAACTATGTCTTCGTGGCAGGGAAGGTCATGGTAAGTTTTGTACATGTGGCTCAGACGGTACAGGTAAAGTCACCGAGCGATGGCACATTTGGTTATGTTATTTTACTCTATCTTATACGAAGAATTGAACTAAGGCAAGATAGATAGATTACATGATAATAAATGTTGCATGCTCATATGAACTCGTTGTAGATTTTGGTAAAGTTGGGTTAGCTCGCCCTCACCGGTACTCTTTGAAGTACTGACCCTCGTTGCAGCAGGTTCCCCGAGCCAAGGCGACACGGCGAGGAGCTGAAGTTTTCTCCAACCCCTTTCGGAATCAAGACGCATTTGTGTCATGACTTTTGGTAGCTCTAGTACATAAGTAGAAAGGAGCTCGCTCTCACGTTTGGAAGCCACAAGACGATGGTGCTGACTCACACCCAAGGTGTTTTGTGTTTTGAAATCTAGTAAAGGATGTAATGTATGGATCGGCTATCTTATTTTGTGTCCAAGTTGTAAGCCCGTGCGGCATCATTACTACTTTGGGTCAAGAGTCTGCAAACAGATGTTCATAGTCAATAAAGAGAACTTTTCTATGCCTCAAATGTGTGTTATCTTATTTGCGTACTCTGTTGTATATATTCTAAAGATTATCTTTATGCCTAGGACTTGTGCACGTGCGCCCTACGCGTGCACGGCATTACGCCCGGGGGACGATTATCTATTGGGCAAAATTGGGGCGTGATATATTGGTATCAGAGCATTCAGACCCTTTGATCTTGTGTCAAAAAGTTTTCTAAAAAAATGACTATGTCCCTCTCAGTTGAACCTTTGAATTTGCTTGGCCAAAATGAGATGCGTTCCATACAGTGAGTCCATAATATACTTTGAGAGTGATACAAGTTACTTTTCTTTGAAGGAACGGCCTCTGAGCTGGGTGCACAAGCGCATGTGGTGGCGCAAGTGCAAGGGAGTAGTTCCGGCACGTTAGGCAGCTCGGGAAGTCCGGCTGTCACGCCCTCTGTTGATCCGTTCGAACGAATGATGCGTCTGATGGAAATGCAACAGAGACAAGCCGAACTACGACAGAGTCAATTCGATTCTCGAATTGAGGCACAATTTCTGGCGCAACGGACTCAGGCCGAAACACCGCAGAAGCAAATAGATACCTTACAAACGATTGTGACGACGCTAGTCGCCAGCAACCATTCAGCATCCGTGGCCGCCGTGGCAGCGCCAGTTGTAGCTGATATTGCGGGACCTCAGGACTTTCCAGAACCTCCGCTTTCAGATAATAAGGGCCCTATCCTGCAGATATTATAGTTCAAAAAGATGTGTCATGCTACCTTGAAAGGGACTGAGGATCCCTCCGTGGCGTTGGATTGGCTGGTTGAGTTGGAAGACCACTTCGAAGTGCTTCGCATGGACGAAACCAAGAGAGTAGCTTGCGCCCAACTTCAGCTCCGTTTAAATGCACATGATTGGTGGGATGTGCATAAACAAGCCTTACTGAGCGAAGGTGGCGGGACGACTATCTCTTGGCCCGTGTTCCACAAGGCGTTCGAGGAGGAGTACCTTCCTCCCGTCGTCCGCCGTGAGAAAGAAGACGAATTTACACATCTGCAGCAGGGCAAAATGATAGTACGGCAGTACGTCTCAGAATTCAACAGGCTTGCAAAGTTTGCTAAGTCTCACCTCTATGATGCTGAAACTCGTGGACGAAGATTTGAGATAGGACTGCGACCTTCAACCCGTGATCACGTTGTTGTCCTCCAGTACCGAACCATGAGGGAATCTCTAAACCACGCCCTCTCCCTCGAACCGTAGTGCCCCAAGTTCACACCGGCGCTGTGCAAAATATCAATCACAAGCGTCCTAACAACTCAGGGGGTAACAATGCGCCTAAGCGCTCCAACAATGGCGGTAACCAGGGTGCAAATCAAGGGAAATGTGGGGAGCTCGCTTGTCATCGATATAATCATACTGGACACATCGCTCGAAACTACCGAGTATTTAAAGGATCGTGCTTTATGTGCGATCGTCAGGGGCATATGGCAGCGAACTGTCAGGCAGGTGGACCTAACCAGCAGCAACAACAAAATCGTGTGCCTCAGGACCAGGGGCAAGTACTTCGAATGAATCAGACGGCACCGCAGAACGCTCAAGGCCGAGTCTATGCTCTGACTCAGGATGAGGCACTCGCATCAAACACGATAGTGTCAGGTATATTACTCTTCAATGATGTACCATCTCGAGTATTGTTTGATTCTGGTGCAACACATAGTTTCATTGCGGCAGATTTTGCCGTCGAAAACACATTCCCTATGACACCGTTAGGCCTAAGGCTTAACGTCAGTACCCCATCAGGCACGAGCTTGCCTGCCGATTCAGTTTATCGTGAGGGATGCATTTGCATCGGAGGAAGAAAATTGTCACTTGATGCGATAGTTCTAGACATAGGGGACTACGACATCATTCTGGAAATGGATTGGCTTGGCGCTTGCTCATCTACTATCGATTGTGCGGAGAAGAAAGTCGTGTTTTGTCTTCCTAGCGAGATCAAATTTTGTTATTCGTGCAGTCCCCAGTAGAAAGCGTCGAATACCTGCATGGTGATCTCAGCAATGTCTGCTCGACGGATGATTCACTCAGGCTGTGTAGGGTACCTGGCGTCCGTTCGAGACACTCAGCTAGATTGTGCAAACGTTGAGTCCATTCCCGTTGTGGCAGATTTTCTTGATGTGTTTTTAGACGAGTTGCCCAGTATGCCACCCGATCGAGAGATAGAGTTCACTATCGATACATTTCTAGGAACCCAACCAATTTCCAAAACTCTGTATCGAATGGCACCAGCAGAGCTGAAAGAGTTAAAGATTCAGTTACAAGAGTTGCTAGATCGTGGATACATCAGTCCGAGTGTGTCCCCATGGGGTGCGCCTGTATTGTTTGTTAAGAAAAAGGATGGCTCGATACGGCTCTGCATCGACTATTGGGAATTGAATAAGGCTACTTTCCGAAGTAAGTACCCCTCCCAGAATAGACGATCTCTTTAATCAATTATAAGCTGCAACAGTTTTCTCAAAAATTGACCTTCGCTCGGGTTACCATCAGCTCAAAATTAAGCCGGACGATGTGCCGAAGTCAGCCTTTCACACTCGCTACGGCCACTATGAGTTTTTGGTAATGTCGTTCGGTTTGACCAATGCCCATGCCGCCTTTATGGGTTTAATGAACCAAGTATTCCGGCTGTATCTCGATAGCTTCGTAGTAGTGTTCATCGATGATATCTTGGTGTACTCGAAGAATGGGGTGGAGCATGCAGAGTACTTGCGGACCGTGCTATAAACCCTTCGGGACAACAAGTTATATGCAAAACTGAGTAAGTGCGAATTCTTGCTGAGCAGTGTATCTTTTCTTGGGCACATCATTTTTGCGGGAGGCATTTCAGTCGATCCAAAGAAGGTGGAGGCCATCGTCGAGTGGAAGCGACCTGCATCCGTTAGTAAAAATTGAAGCTTTCTCGGGGTAGCGGGCTACTACAGGCGATTCGTAAAGGATTTTTCCAAACTAGCATTGCCTCTGACTCGCCTCACACAGAAGGGAGTCGCGTTTGAGTGGTCCGCTGACTGTGAAACTTCGTTTTAAGAGTTAAAGCATCGCCTCACCTCTGCCCCATTACTTGCACTACCAGACGAGACCTCGGGATTCTAAATCTTCAGCGACGCGTCAGGGCTGGGCTTAGGGTGTGTACTCATGCAACAAGACAGAGTGATAGCCTATGCATCCCGACAGCTAAAAAAGCACGAAAAGAATTATCCTACGCATGATCTGGAACAGGTAGCAATAATGTTCGGGTTAAAGTTGTGGCGACACTACCTTTATGGAGTGCCTTGTCGAATTTATACCGATCACAAGAGTTTGAAGTACTTATTCACCCAGGCTGATCTGAACCTATGACAGCGGCATTGCCTAGAATTGATAAAGGATTATAACTTGACGATAGACTATACTCCTGGTAAGGGTAATATGGTAGCAGATGCGTTGAGTCGGGTCTTTGCAGGATCTCTGTCCGTTGATAGCAGGTTATAAAAGGACTTAGAGGAGATGGGCATCGAACTTCGAATTCGGTATCGAGGTGCTCGGGTTGCTCAGATGCGATTCGTACCTAACCTGATAGAGAGAGTCACATCTATTCAGAGGGACGACCCATTCTCCGAAAAATACGGGAGCGGGTTCAAGCGGGGAAGGCAAAAGACTTTGTTGTAGATGAGAATGGGGTGATGCGAGTGAAGGGAAGGCTATGCGTCCCCAAAGATTCAGAACTCAGAAAGAAGATCCTTACGGAAGCTCATTATGCAGCCTATAGCATCCATCCCGGGAGCACAAAAATATATAGAGACATTCGTATTATCTTCTGGTGGCACGGCATGAAGAAAGAAGTAGCACTCTTTGTGTCGCAATGCATAACCTGTCAGAGGGTAAAAGCAGAGCATCAGAGGTCGGACAGAGAAATGCAGAATCTTGCTATCCCAGAATGGAAATGGGAGCACATAAGCATGGACTTCATTGTTGGCCTGCCAAGGACGCAACGGGAGAATGACACAATCTGGGTCATCGTCGACCGGTTAACCAAATCTGCACACTTTATTGCCATTAAAAGTACTTGGAACGCCGATCGCCTTGCCCAGACCTACCTTGATGAGATAATCCGGCTGCACGAAGTGCCAGTTTCTATAGTATCAGATCGGGACGGACGGTTCGTCTCACATTTCTGGGAAAGCCTTCAGTCGTCGATGGGGACCAAGTTGAAGTTCAGCTCAGCCTACCATCCTCAAACAGATGGCCAAACAGAGCGGGTGAATCAGGTACTAGAAGACATGTTGCGCCTCTGTGTAATCGATTCAAAGTCAAGTTGGGACGTTAACCTGCCGCTAGCTGAATTTGCCTACAATAATAGTTATCAGTCTAGCATCCAAATGGCTCTGTATGAGGCTCTGTATGGGCGAAGTGTAGGTCACCGATCTGCTGGAATAAATTTGGAGAGAGGCAAATCCTTGGGCCGGAACTGGTTGAACAAATAGTCTAAAAGGTTCGGCTGATTCGTGAACGATTAAAAGTAGCACAAAGCCGGCAAAAGAGCTATGCCGATGTTCGACGTCGCCCCCTTGAGTTCCAGGAGGGTGACCACGTGTTCTTAAAAGTCTCACCCATGCGAGGAGTTACAAGATTCGGGGTAAAGGGAAAGTTAAGTCCGAGATTTGTTGGCCCGTTTAAAATTCTCAGACGAGTCACTACAGTTGCATATCAAATTGTATTGCCGCCAGCCCTATCAGAAGTGCACGATATTTTTCGTGTGTCCCAGCTTAGAAAATATGTGCACGACCCAAACCATATGGTAGACTTTGGTCAGTTAGATCTGCAGACGGACTTGTCGTACGTCGAAGAACCCGTGCAGATCTTGGAGCATAAGGAAAAGCAGTTACGGAATCGGGCAGTATCGCTAGTGCGCGTTCTTTGGCGAAACCACGCGGTCGAAGAATCGACGTGGGAACTCGAATCTGATATGAGGGAAAGGTTTCCCTCATTATTCCTTAGGGGTAGGTTCTATTCCTAAGTTTCGGGATGAAACTTTATATTATATGGTTATGTCACGACCCGCACCCAAAAAATCGGGCATGAGTCATGAGTACGTCCAGCCTACGCCGCAGCATCGGCGGTAGAACGTTGTCCAGGTCAACTATCTAGATAACTCACAAAAAAAATCTGCCATGACCTCTCCAAAAGGAGGGCAACCACGCAATCAATATATAAACCTGTCAAGATCTCAACTCCAAACGGAGGAGCAATATCATAATCTCAAGTACTCAATCACGAATCTAAGCACGATAAGATAACAAAGAAGACTAACAGCTATAAAGTCTAACCAACAACAACTACTACAACAACCACAACATCAATAATAATACATCATCCAAAATAATATACAATACAAGGTCTCAATCCAAAACCGGAGACAAATCCGGTGCTAAAGCTAATAAAAACAACAACAAGATCCTAGTGATCCCGGCTACCAACCCGAAAATCACTCCTAAACTAGAGGGTTTCTGTCTGCACCATCGACAGGCTCAGGTCCATAAAACGTCGGACACCACTCCTCCGGATACTCTGAAAATTATGTCCAGTCAGGACTGGAGCAAGTACATCTCTAACAGCAGTTCCATTTAAATGATAAAAACTATAAAACAGTTATAGCAAGTAGCAAGAAGAATAAAGCAAGTATGAAACAAGAAATATATAAATCACTGGTGCATAAAGGTAAAGGTGCAGGAATATCAGAAATAAGATAGTAGTAACTACAAGATACAAGATATCTAAGCTAAGATCAAGTCCGTGCACATGAACGTGCAGTGAGTCCAGCATGAAATACATGTAGTGAGTCAGGTCCAGAAACATGTAAGTGAGACCAACAAGAATGCAAGTGAGTCCAGACTATAAAGAATGAACTCGGTGTCTTTGAAATACTTGTTTCGACATGTAAACGGCTAGGGGTAAGTACGGCACACCGCGCACTGGGTGCACGGCTGCTATCATTCCAGATTAGACCAGATGGAGTGATTCCTGATGATGCTAGATAGGAATGTTTACATGTCTACTCGAGTATTTCCCCGCCCGACTAGTACAAGTGGATCCAAGACCCGACACGTAAATCAAGTATGAGTCCAGCCTAAAACATGAGTGATGCCTGTAGGTGATGCCAGTAGGTGATGCCAGTAGTGATTCCAAAATAGAGGCCAGAAATATGAAATGTACGTGTCGTAAGTAAATGAATCCAGAAATACCAGTCAGTGTCCCGTGTTGTGCCAGAATAATCAGATGATACTATACTAGAAGCTGAATCATAATAATCATCAGATAATAAAAACTATCAGAGAATGTACTCGCCTGACGCCCTGAGCAACTGGCGATCCGAACCGGTGTCGCAACGACCTATTACAAAAAGCAAGGTTAAACAGGGTTCTAATGAGTTAAACAGATATAAAATAATTAAAAACAGGCTTCTAGGGCTATTCTAGGTCGAACGGGTCAAACCGGTGAAAATCGGGTCAAAAAGTCAACCCGGGGTCCAAAAAGTCAACTTTAGGTCAAAACTAGGTCAAACGTTGACTTTTATAGTCAACGGGGATAATTATGGTCAAGGCTAGGTCAAACTAGGGTGCTCCTGAAATTCTAGGTCAAGGTCATTAAGCTAGAAAACTCACAAACTCGCCTCCTTGAGATACCGGGATACCCTCGGTATCCGATACCTCAACCTACGCTATATATCCCGCCTATACCCTCTAAAACCTATGCTAGCACGCGTAAATATATACACATAAGCATATAAAAATTACTCCAATACTATTCCTAGGCTATTGCTCAAAAACTCCGCTCGAAACTCAATACCTTGGTTATCTTAAGGTATTGAGATACCTCGGTATCTCAAGGTATTGAGATACCGCTCTAAACTCAACCCGACTACCCCTCTAGCTAGCTAACTATGCATAAACATATATGTCTAGCTATAATCTAGGCTAAAATATAGATATCTAATACATATATGCATATACCTAGGTATCTTCATATATATACACATACCTTATGTATCTTACCTTACCTATGCATATATACCTTACCTTACCTATACATATATATATATATCTATACCTAGATATCTAACTATCTATCTAGCTATGTATATATCTATTTATAAATCTATCTATCTCTCTCTCTAGATATCTATAGATATATATATATCGCCATAGGTATATATATCTATACCTTAGATATATATATAACTATCTACCTATCCATTACCTACCTATCTATCTTATTACCTATCTATCTAATAATCTAACTACCTATCTATATCTATATATCCATCTAGTATCTATATATATATCTCCCTAGCTAACTATTATCTATCTAATAATCTATCTATCTATTTATCTAGTATCTATCTAGTACCTATCTAACTAACTATCTATCTAACTATCTAGTATCTATATATAGATACCTATTTACCTAGATACCTATCTACCTATTTGTCAATCTATCTAGCAAACTACCTATTTACCTATCTATCAACTATCTATCTATTTATCTATCTAACATATACCTATTTATCTATCTATGTATCTATCTAGCTAATTTAGCTATCTAATATCTACCTATCTATTTATCTAGCTATCTATGTATCTCCACATATCCATCAATCTATCTAACTTTATACCTATTTATCTATTAAACAATAGATACCTATCTATCTATCTAATATATCTATACATCTAACTAAGTATCTATATATCTACCCGTCTTAGCTATCTAGATATCTATCTATCTTAGCTATCTAGATATCTATCTATCAATCTATATATCTATATCTAGCTATCTATATACAGAGCCCCCTCTCGCTACTGCGCTAAGCTAGGCCTCGCCATGCTTGCGCAAAC
Source organism: Iris macrosiphon (assembly GCA_036927795.1). NCBI lineage: Eukaryota > Viridiplantae > Streptophyta > Magnoliopsida > Asparagales > Iridaceae > Iris > Iris macrosiphon. The sequence continues at coordinate 38,165,726 of JAYESA010000006.1, read as the reverse complement.
GCCACGCCCTGCTGCCGCGCTTGCTGCTGGAGCTGCTGCTGCTGCCGCGGATCTGCCTCGCTCGAACGAGCTGCTGCCACGGCGCTGGAACTGCTGCTGCTGCTGCTGCTGCAGGCCGCGCTGCAGCGAGCTGCTGCCGCGGCGCGCTGCCGCTGCTGCCGCGGTGCTGCTGCGCCCGCGCGCTCTGCTGCAGCCTGCTGCTGATGCTTCTGCTGCTGCCGCGGCGCTACCTCGCTCGAGCGAGCTGCTGCCGCGGTGCTGCCTCGCTCGAACGAGCTGCTGCCGCGGCGCTGTCTCGCTCTGCTGGCTGCTGCAGCGGCTGTGTGCAGTCCGCTGCCTCGCTCTGCTGCACCCAGACACAAGCACACACACACACACGACCACACACACACAAACACACACTCTCACACACACTAGCACACACATACACTAGCACCAACACACTCACACAAGCACTCACTAACACACTCACAAACACATAAAAACACACATACATATATAAATATATATAGAGAACACACACACAAATATATATATACATATATATATATATATATATATATATATAAACACAACACCCACGCAACACACAACACAACGCACACAACGCTCACCAACGCACGCCCAACGATCCCGACACGCACAAACACCTATAAATATATAAAATATAGCCCGAAAATTCTAGCACACACTCCCCGATACTAACCCAACGCGCGCACAAGCCCAAAACAAGGAAACCAAGTCGAAATGGCCGTTCGGTCATTTCGACGAACACGCGGTGCGCGGTTCGGAAAACCTCCTGAAACGCATACCAAACGAACTCGGAATCGGCCCAAAATTTATCCACGGGTCCTAAACGATGTCTAGATCCAAGAAAAAGTGCTCCCGCGTCGATTCTAGGCCCGTGGCAGAAACGCACACGCACTTAGAATTGGCGACGACGAAAAGCCCCAAATTCGCCTGAAACGCCCGTTTCTTCGCGACGCGGCTTCCCGTGTGCGAACGGAGACACACACTCACCCTCAAGACACCCGACAACGTCTACCTAGGTCCGTCTAACCTAGGACATCACCCAAAATTGGGCCAAATTTGGATTCCACCCGAAATTGACACAAAACCTAGTGTTAAAGTCTCTAAACTCAACCAAACTAGTTCCAACTTCCTCCCACGGGTAGCCTAAGGGTCTAGGAAGGTTCTAAATTATTAATTACACTATAAAAGAGTAATTACAAGGGAAAAATTAGGGTTTACCTATTGGGAGTTGGAATCCCAAGCCAAAATCTCCAAAATGTTCCAAATCCTCCAAACCAAGCTTCCAAGCTCCCAAATCTAGCTCCAATTCCAAATCTAAGCTCTACCCACCTAGGTTGGGGAAGAATGTAGGGTTAGGGTTCAAATAAGTAGAAGAAATAGAAAGAGAAAGGAAGAAAAATAAGAAAACTTACTTGGAATGAAGGTGGGAAGAAGAAAGAAGAAGTGGAGAAGAAGAAGAAGTGAAGAAGAAGAAGTAAAATGGGGAGGGGGAGCTGCTGTGATCGGCTGAAAATGAGGGAAATAGGGTCGGGTCTCACATAATAATGGGTTTACAAGTCTCCAAAATACCCAAAATGCCATCCTAACTTGGATTTTGGGTTTCGGGGTTCCAAAAGCACTCAAACTAACTCCAAATCTCTCCAACTAACCCACTAAAAATATAATAAATATTCTAAGCCCCAAAATAAGTCTCACTGGGGTGTGGGCTGGGTCGGACATGGGTCCACTAGGGTTTGACATGGGTCCAGGCTAGCCAAAATCCTAAAACAATCAATTAAAATATAATACAATCATTAATTAATTATAAATATAATTAAATATAAATAATACACAACTAACCCAAATTAAAATAAAAAAAAATATCCAGCTCTGGAAATGGGGTGGTGACAAGCCTATCCTCCTTAGAAAATTTCGTCCTCGAAATTTAAAGTCAATCACACTCTCTCTAGGTCAAACCCCCAACAATCACAGTCAAGAAATTCCACCTAAACAACATGCAAGATCATGGTCCTACTGGTCGTATTATCACAGTCTTAATCAGGGTCACTACACTATCTACCACAGCACAAAGAAAAGTCTAACAGGTACTAATGAAGCACACCACAAGGATTGTAAAGGACAGGAAGAAGAACAAAGAGACAGACCTGCTAACCCGACACCCGTAGCATCGACCTCCTTGACCGTCAACGCATAAGCCCTGCCCTGCTGGGGTATATCCCTCTGCTGGTGTGGGGCATGATGCTGTGCCACAGGTGCCTAGCTCCAACTCTCTGATCCTGTGCTCCACCTAATGGAGGTGTAGTAGGGCAATCTCGCATCTGGTGAGCAGCGGATCCACAGAACAAACACACCTTCAGCCTCCTCCTACAAATATCCCAAGTGTGTCCTGCCTTCCTACAGTAGGCACAAGTGGGCACCCTCTGATCCTAACCCTGCTGCGCTGCCTTCTGCACATAGGGACGCTTAGCCGGTCCCGCACTGCTACTCGCACTGCCTGAATCATCCCTGCCTCTCTTGGACTTGAGCTCCAAGTCATCCTCTGCTCTCTGAGCATCTCCTACTATCTGCTCAAAAGTTGTCTCACGGTCGCTCCTGGTCAAAGACTTGACCGCCATGACCAAGCCCTTGCGAAACTTTCTCGCCTTAGCTGCCTCACTCAAGCCATCCACAAATCTACCCAGAAGACAGAACTCCGCTGCGTACTCGTCCACCATCATGCTCCCCTGGACGAGTGCCTCAAATTGGCTCTCCAAAGTACTGAGCGCCACATCTGGAAAAAACTTCTCCTTGAAAGCCTCCCAAGTAAGCCTTGGCGCTGCAATCCTCGTATCAGTACGATACCACGTCAAAGCGAGGTCGAACATCTAACTGCCCGCTGCCTCTATCTGCATACTGTCTGGAATCTGTGCCAGCCTGAAGATGCCCTCAATATGCTCTATCCAGTCATCCGCATACAGGATCCCTTCTGTACCACGGAACTCCTTGGGCCGCATCATCTGGAAGTCGATAATACTGTCCGACCTCGGATGTTGAATCTCATCTGCCTGTGGCTGAATCTGTGCCACCCTATCCACTGCCGTCATGGCCACCTGGTGGGCGTTCTCAATGCCCAGCCTCATCACATCCACCTGACGGTGCTGCGCGTCCATCATCTCCTTGAAGAACGCAAACAACTGCGCGGCATCTATTGGAGCAGGAAGTGGTGGAGGAACCACCGGAACGACTGGGGTAGTCCTCGGATCGACAGGTGAAGGAGGATCCCCGAGAGAAGCAGATGCTCCCTCAACCACAGGAGTGGTGAGTGGAGCGGTAGCAGCTGCCTGAATACGAGCTGGACGAGAGGTAGCAGACCTCTCGGTGGCAATTGCTGGAACGGTACGATGGGATCGTGTCTTCGGAGGCATCCTGAACACAGATCAAAAGAAGTCAATATGGCGCAAGATACAATATCATCAAAGAAGGACAGTAATATTTCAAAAGAAGCAATTTCAGAATAATTAGATTGGAATTGTTCCTAGTCGTGATTGAGTACACTCTCATCCTAGATCCTAGATCCTATAGCAGGCTCGCAGCAGTACAACTAAGTTATTGTACCACCATGACATCGCACTAATTACGAATCGAGACCTGCATGGGGCCGCCACCAAAAACGTGTCACGACCCGCATCCGAAAAATCGGGCATGAGTCGTGGGTACGTCCAGCCTACGCCGCAGCATCAGCGGTAGAACGCTGTCCAGGTCAACTATCTAGATAACTCACAAAAAAAATCTGCCATGACCTCTCCAAAAGGAGGGCAACCACGCAATCAATATATAAACCTGTCAAGATCTCAACTCCAAACGAAGGAGCAATATCATAATGATAATCTCAAGTACTCAATCACGAATCTAAGCACGATAAGATAACAAAGAAGACTAACAGCTATAAAGTCTAACCAACAACAACTACTACAACAACCACAACATCAATAATAATACATCATCCAAAATAATATACAATACAAGGTCTCAATCCAAAATCGGAGACAAATTCGGTGCTAAATCTAATAAAAACAACAACAAGATCCTAGCGATCCCGGCTACCAACCCGAAAATCACTCCTAAACTAGAGGGTTTATGTCTGCACCAACGACAGGCTCAGGTCCATAAAACGTCGGACACTACTCCTCCGGATACTCTGAAAAATATGTCCAGTCAGGACTGGAGCAAGTACATCTCTAACAGCATTTTCATTTAAATGATAAAAACTATAAAACAGTTATAGCAAGTAGCAAGAAGAATGAAGCAAGTATGAAACAAGAAATATATAAATCACTGGTGCATAAAGGTAAAGGTGCAGGAATATCAGAAATAAGATAGTAATAACTGCAAGATACAAGATATCTAAGCTAAGATCAAGTCCGTGCACATGAACGAGTAGTGAGTCCAGCATGAAATACATGTAGTGAGTCAGGTCCAGAAATATGTAAGTGAGACCAACAAGAATGCAAGTGAGTCCAGACTATAAAGAATGAACTCGGTGTCTTTGAAATACTTGTTTCGACATGTAAACGGCTAGGGGTAAGTACGGCACACCGCGCACTGGGTGCACGGCTGCTATCATTCCAGATTAGACCAGAGGGAGTGATTCCTGATGATGCCAGATAGGAATGTTTACATGTCTACTCGAGTATTTCCCCGCCCGACTAGTACAAGTGGATCCAAGACCCGACACGTAAATCAAGTATGAGTCCGGCCTAAAACATGAGTGATGCCTGTAGGTGATGCCAGTAGGTGATGCCAGTAGTGATTCCAGAATAGAGGCCAGAAACATGAAATGTACGTGTCGCAAGTAAATGAATCCAGAAATACCAGTCAGTGTCCCGTGTTGTGCCAGAATAATCAGATGATACTATACTAGAAGCTGAATCATAATAATCATCAGATAATAAAAACTATCAGAGAATGTACTCGTCTGACGCCCTGAGCAACTGGCGATCCAAATCGGTGTCGCAACGACCTATTAAAAAAGCAAGGTTAAACAGGGTTCTAATGAGTTAAACAGATATAAAATAATTAAAAACAGGCTTCTAGGGCTATTCTAGGTCGAACGGGTCAAACCGGTGAAAATCGGGACAAAAAGTCAACCCGGGGTCCAAAAAGTGAACTTTAGGTCAAAACTAGGTCAAACGTTGACTTGTACAGTCAACAGAGATAATTATGGTCAAGGCTAGGTCAAACTAGGGTGCTCCTGAAATTCTAGGTCAAACTGAGGTCATTAAGCTAGAAAACTCACAAACTCGCCTCCTTGAGATACCGGGATACCCTCGGTATCCGATACCTCAACCTACGCTATATACCCCGCCTATACCCTCTAAAACCTATGCTAGCACGCATAAATATATATACACATAAGCATATAAAAATCATTCCAATACTATTCCTAGGCTATTGCTCAAAAACTCCGCTCGAAACTCAATACCTTGGTTATCTTAAGGTATTGAGATACCTCGGTATCTCAAGGTATTGAGATACCGCTCTAAACTCAACCCGACTACCCCTCTAGCTAGCTAACTATGCATAAACATATATGTCTAGCTATAATCTAGGCTAAAATATAGATATTTAATACATATATGCATATACCTAGGTATCTTCATATATTGCATATACCTAGGTATCTTCATATATATACACATACCTTATGTATCTTACCTTACCTATGCATATATACCTTACCTTACCTATATATATATATATATATATATATATATATATATATATATATATATATATATATATATATATATATATATATATATATATATATATATCTATCTCTCTCTCTAGATATCTATAGATATATATATAGCCATAGGTATATATATCTATACCTTAGATATATATATAACTATCTACCTATCCATTACCTACCTATCTATTTTATTACCTATCTATCTAATAATGTAGCTACCTATCTATATCTATATATCCATCTAGTATCTATATATATATCTCCCTAGCTAACTATTATCTATCTAATAATCTATCTATCTATTTATCTAGTATCTATCTAGTACCTATCTAACTAACTATCTATCTAACTATCTAGTATCTATATATAGATACCTATTTACCTAGATACCTATCTACCTATTTGTCAATCTATCTAGCAAACTACCTATTTACCTATCTATCAACTATCTATCTATTTATCTATCTAACATATACCTATTTATCTATCTATGTATCTATCTAGCTAATTTAGCTATCTAATATCTACCTATCTATTTATCTAGCTATCTATGTATCTCCACATATCCATCAATCTATCTAACTATATACCTATTTATCTATTAAACCATAGATACCTATCTATCTATCTAATATATCTATACATCTAACTAAGTATCTATATATCTACCCATCTTAGCTATCTAGATATCTATCTATCTTAGCTATCTAGATATCTATCTATCAATCTATATATCTATATCTAGCTATCTATATACAGAGCCCCCTCTCGCTACTGCGCTAAGCTAGGCCTCGCCACGCTTGCACAAACGCCATGCCCTGCTGCCGCGCTTGCTGCTGGAGCTGCTGCTGCTGCCGCGGCGATGCCTCGCTCGAGCGAGCTGCTGCCGCGGCGCTGCCACGGCGCTGCTGCGCGCTGGAACTGCTACTGCTGCTGCTGCAGGCCGCGCTGCAGCGAGCTGCTACCGCGGCGCGCTGCCGCTGCTGCCGCGGCGCTGCTGCGCCCGCGCGCTCTGCTGCAGCCTGCTGCTGATGCTTCTGCTGCTGCCGCGGCGCTGCCTCGCTCGAGCGAGCTTCTGCCGCGGCGCTGCCTCGCTCGAACGAGCTGCTGCCGCGGCGCTGCCTCGCTCTGCTGGCTGCTGCAACGGCTGTGTGCAGTCCGCTGCCTCGCTCTGCTGCACCCAGACACAAGCACACACACACACGACCACACACACACAAACATACACTCTCACACACACTAGCACCAACACACTCACACAAGCACTCACTAACACACTCACAAACACATAAAAACACACATACATATATAAATATATATAGAGAACACACACACAAATATATATATACACACATATATATTATATATATATAAACACAACACACACGCAACACACAACACAACGCCCACAACGCTCACCAACGTACGCCCAACGATCCCGACACGCACAAACACCTATAAATATATAAAATATAGCCCAAAAATTCTAGCACACACTCCCCGATACTAACCCAACGCGCGCACAAGCCCGAAACAAGAAAACCAAGTCGAAATGGTCGTTCGGTCATTTCGACGAACACGCGGTGCGCGGTTCGGAAAACCTCCTGAAACGCACACCAAACGAACTCGAAATCTCTCCAACTAACCCAAAATAAAGAAGAAGTGAAGAAGAAGAAGAAGAAGAAGAAGAAGAAGAAGATGAAGTGAAATGGGGAGGGGGAGCTGCTGTGATCGGCTGAAAATGAGGGAAATAGGGTCGAGTCTCACATAATAAAGGGTTTACAAGTCTCCAAAATACCCAAAATGCCCTCCTAACTTGGGTTTTGGGTTTCGGGGTTCCAAAAGCACTCAAACTAACTCCAAATCTCTCCAACTAACCCACTAAAAATATAATAAATATTCTAAGCCCCAAAATAAGTCTCACTGGGGTGTGGGCTGGGTCGGACATGGGTCCACTAGGGTCTGACAGGGGTCCAGGCTAGCCAAAATCCTACAACAATCAATAAAAATATAATACAATCATTAATTAATTATAAATACAATTAAATATAAATAATACACAACTAACCCAAATTAAAATAAAAAAAAATACCCAGCTCTGGAAATGGGGTGGTGACAGGTTATGATGTGATGTCCCGTTCCCCCTATTCGGGGAGCGCGGCCAAAAAATACTTGGTACCGTTCGATCAGGACAGATTGAATCAAGATTCTTTTCTCATTATGGATTGGTTTCTGCGGAATCAGGTCTCATATTAAACGGATCGTGCCTCAAGGAAGGACTCGACGGCAGAGTCGAGAGGGGCCTTTCTGTTGCGCTGGTTTCCTTTCCCATTTTAGATGCCGCTTGGTTGCTTTCTTGTTGGTTTTATGACTTGCGTTTTCTTGAACGATTTTGATGAATTTTATTGCTTTCGTTCTTAGGATTTTGCATTTTATATCGAACCTTGGAGACCGAAGCAAGAGATATTGATCAAAGCTATTGGTGCGTGCAGGTAAACGGATAGGTGATGCGCTAGCAGAGTCTTGAAGATCTCTCCTTCTCTCTTCTAGTTCACCAACTTGTGAGTGGCTTTATTTTGATTAGCTCCCTTCTTTCAAGTCTTCGTTTTAAATAAATTGACTCATTTGTTCATCCCGGTCAAACGATACCAAAATATTAAGATTGAGTCAGAATAAAGAAGAAGTAGACTTGAAATATTAATAATGCTTGTCATACAGAAACGCGAACGATCACAGTAAGGCTTGCATGTCCGTTGCATATATATATAGCCATCTTGTGTCAGATGTAGTTAGAACTCATTTAGCTATAACTGTTCATGCATGGTGCAAACGGGTAAAATGTGATCATTATGCAAGTAGCTTAGACTTCGGGAAACACATGAAGTTATTTACTTATATTGCTTGAATATGTGTCTCAATTGGTAACTTAGTTGGTTGTGGAATCATGGTCTTGGACAACTTGTATACAAGGGATATTGTTCTAGGAACGATCCCCGGGGCACTGGGACCGCTTTGCCCCGGGTAGAACAATTTGCTAGTATAGTCCTACATGGGATGGGTCCGTGCGTCCGCTAAGGGCTAGCTACCCGAGGCGGAATGGCAGCCGACCCATCCCTAGTCCAACCAAGTTATTGTTATGTATATTTAAACTGTGCAGACTAACTATGTCTTCGTGGCAGGGAAAGTCATGGTAAGTTTTGTACAGGTGGCTCAAACGGTACAGGTAAAGTCACCGAGCGGTGGTATATTTGGTTATGTTATTTTACTCTATCTTATACGAAGAATTGAACTAAGGCAAGATAGATAGATCACATGATAATAAATGTTGCATACTCATATGAACTCGTCGTAGATTTTGGTAAATTTGGGTTAGCTCGCCCTCACCGGTACTCTTTAAAGTACTGACCCTCGTTGCAGCAGGTTCCCAGAGCCAAGGCGACGCGGCGAGGAGCTGAAGTTTTCTCCAACCCCTTCCCGAATCAAGATGCATTCGTGTCATGACTTTTGGTAGCTCTAGTACATAAGTAGAAAGGAGCTCGCTCTCACGTTTGGAAGCCACAAGACGATGGTGCTGACTCGTACCCAAGGTATTTTGTGTTTTGAATTCTAGTAAAGGATGTAATGTATGGATCGGCTATCTTATTTTGTGTCCAAGTTGTAAGTCCGTGCGACATCTTTACTACTTTGGGTCAAGAGTCTGTAAACAGATGTTCATTATCAATAAAGAAAACTTTTATATGCCACAAATGTGTGTTATCTTATTTGCGTACTCTGTTGCATATGTTCTAAAGATTATCTTTATGCCTAGGCCTTGTGCACGCGCGCCCTACGCGTGCACGGCATCACGCCCGGGGGACGATTATCGATTGGACGAAATCAGGGTGTGACACGCTACTCTGAACGCCACCCTCAACATCCAAATCATGCTACAGTACCTCAAGCCAACTGAGTCGTGTCGCAGCAAGAGTGTCGTCAAGCTCAAGGTCGGTTGTACACTTTGACATGGGAGAAGACCCCTAGCATAGGACACCGTTGTGTCAGGTATATTGCTTTTCAATAACATACCTGCTCGCGTGTAATTTTATTTTGGTGCTACTTATAGCTTTATATCTACGAATTTTGTCGTGAAAAATAAGATAAAAATGACACCATTATATCTAGATCTTAGTGTTAGCACCCCATCGGGCACGAAGATACTTGTTCGTTCAATATGTCAGGGCGGTCACATCTGTATTGGGGGAAGAAAACTCTTGCTCGATGTGTTAGTCCTAGATGTTCGGGATTACGATATCATTTTGGGGATGGATTGGCTCGACGCTTGCTCGACAACTATCGAATGTGCAGAGAAATGATCGTCTTCCGTCTACCTGGAGAGATCGAATTCTGGTACACAAGTGGTCCAGCAACAGAAGCGTCAAGGACCTCCATGGTAAATTATGCGATGTTAACTCGGCGAATGCTACACTCTGGATGCGAGGGATACTTAGCGTCGGTTCGGAACATGCAGCTAGATTGCGCAAACGTTGAGTCTTCTTCCGTTGTGGCGGAGTTCCCTGATGTGTTTTCGAACGAACTATCTGGCATGCCACCCGACCAAAAAATCAAGTTCACCATCGATACCTTCCCAAATACCCAACCGATTTCCAAAGCCCCATACCGAATGACCCCTGCTGAACTAAAGAAGTTAAAGAGCCAACTACAAGAACTACTTGACCGTGGATATATTTGTCCGAGCGTGTCTCCTTGGGGCGTGCCTGTACTCTTTGTGAAGAAGAAAGATGGGATGTTGTGACTCTGCATAGACTATCGAGAGCTAAATAAGGTCAATATCTAAAACAAGTATCCCCTGCCCAGGATCGATGACCTCTTTGATCAGCTGCAAGGGGCATTGGTGTTTTCGAAGATAGATCTTCGCTCTGGCTACCACTAATTAAAGATCAAACTAGAGGACATGCCGAAGTCAGTATTTTACACCCGCTATGGCCACTATGAGTTTTCTGTCATGACGTTCGGACTGATGAATGCTCTTTCCGCTTTCATAGATTTGATGAACCGTGTGTTCCGACCATTCCTCGATAAGTTTGTGGTAGTATTCATAGACGACATCTTAGTGTACTCGAAGAATAAGGATGAACAAGAGGACACCTGGGGATGGTGCTTCAAACTCTTCGTGACAATAAGTTGTTCGCGAAGCTAAGTAAGTGCGAGTTCTGGTTGGACAACATATCTTTCCTCGGGCACATCATTTCTGCGGAGGGCATCTCAGTCGACCCAAAGAAAGTTGAAGCCATCGTGAAGGGGAAGAGACCTGAGTCGGCCAGCGACATTCGGAGCTTTCTCAGTCTAGCAAGCTACTACAGAAGATTCATAAAAGATTTTTCATGCATTGCTTCACCTCTGACTCATCTCACTCGAAAAGGAGTAACGTTCGCATGGTCGGATGACTGTGAAGCTTCATTTGTGAAATTATAGCAACGATTCATCTCAGCACTGATTCTTACTCTTCTGGATGGACCCGATGATTTTAAGATCCATAGCGACGCTTCAAGAAAGGGTTTGGGATGTGTCCATATACAGAGGGACAAAGTAATAGACTTTGCGTCGAGGCAGTTAAAGCCTCACAAAAGGAACTATCCAACGCACGATCTGGAACTTGCAGCGGTGGTGTTCGCATTAAAGTTATGGCGGCATTACCTCTATGGCGTATCGTAGAAAATCTTCACGGATCACAAAAGCCTCAAGTTCCTCTACACTCGAAAGGATTTGAATTTACAGCAATGACTTTCGCTTGAACTCCTTAGCTATTTTGACTTGATGATCAAATATACACCGGACAAGGGCAACGGTGTAGCTAATGCACTGAGTCGAGTGTTTGTTGGGAGCTTAGCTATCAATGACAGGCTGTGAAGGGATCTCAAAATTTGGGCATTACACTCTGAATCAGATACAAAAAGCAGGCGCAAGTGGCTCAGTTGCGCCTCGAACCAGACTTATTAGAGAAAGTTAAGTTTGCTCAGAAGGACGACCTGTTCCAAGAGAACATGCATAATCTTATCTCAGCAGAAAGGGCGACTGACTTTACGATGAGCATGGATGAAATAATGCGGGTGAAGGAAAGATTGTGTGTTCCTAACGATGCAAACCTCAGAAGGAGATACTCACTGAAGCCCACTATGCGAGTTACACTTCACATCTAGGAAGCATGAAGATGTATCGAGACCTCCGTACAATATTTTGGTGGCACAACATAAAAAGGATATGGCGTTGTTTGTGTCGCAAATGCATGGCTTGTCAGAGAGTAAAGGCCGAGCAACAGAAGCCGGGAGGAGAGATGCAGAACCTTGTTATACCGGAGTAGAAATGGGAACACATAACGATGGATTTTATTATTGGTTTACCAAAGACGTAACGGAGAAATGATGCCATCTGGGTCATCGTTGATCGGCTCACCAAGTCAGCTCACTTTTTTCCTATCAAAGTTACTTGGAGTGCCGACCATCTGGCACAAATCTACCTCAACGAGATCGTTCGACTCCACGGTGTGCCCGTATCCATTATCTCCGATCGAGATGGACGATTCTTATCATGTTTTTGGGAAAGCCTTCAGTCAGCAATGGGGACAAAGTTGAAGTTTAGATCGGCCTACCATCCTCAGACAGACTGCCAAACAGAGCGGGTAAACCAAATCCTCGAAGACATGTTATGTCTCTGCGCCTTGGACTTGAAGTCAAGTTGGGACATGCATCTACCGTTAGCCGAATTTGCATACAATAATAGCTATCAATCCAGTATTCAAATGGCACCGTATGAGGCGTTGTATGGGCGGAAGTGTAGATCCCCTATCTGTTGGGATAAAGTTGGTGAACGGCAAATTCTTGGCCCGGAGCTCGTAGAAGAAACCGTCCAAAAGATCTGTTTGATCCGCGAACGGCTGAAGGAAGCACAGAGTCTTCAGAAAAGTTACTCAGACACGCACCGTCGACCTCTTGAGTTCTTAGAAGGCGATCGAGAATTTCTCAAAGTCTCGCCCAAGCAAATAGTTACCAAAATTTGGAGCAAAAGGGAAGCTAAGTCCAAGATTCGTCGGCCCGTTCGAAATACTTAAGCGAATCACCCCAGTCACATATCAGATTGCCCTTCCACCATCACTATCTAAAATACACAAAATCTTCCATGTTTTACAGCTTATGAAGTACATGTACGACCCGAGTCATGTGGTAGATCTTGATCAACTGGACTTGAAGGCAGACTTGACGTATGTTGAACACCCTATACAGATCTTGGATCACAAGGAAAAGCTGCTTCGAAGTCGTTCGGTTCCTCTCGTTCACGTACTTTAGAGAAATTATTCGGTCGAAGAATCGACCTAGGAGCTTGAGTCTGAGATGAAGGAAACTTTCCCTCATTATTTCATAGTGGTAGGTTCTATTCCTAAGTTTCATGGACGAAACTTCCTATTAGTTGGTTAGGATGTAGTGTCATGTTCCCCCTTTTCGGGGAGCCGAACTAAGAAATACTTTCGGTATCGTTCGATCGGGATAGAATGAATCAAGATCTTTTCCTCGTTATGGATTTGCTTCTTCGGAATCGATTTTCATATTCAGTGGACCGTGCCCCAAGGATGGACTTAGCGACAGAGTCAAGAGGGACCTCTCCGCTGCAAGTTTTCTTGCCTAATTTTCGTTGTCGCCTTGTTGCTTTCGTGCTTTTGAATTGGTTTTCGAATTTGTGTTTTCTTGAACGATTTTGATGAATTTTATTGCTTTTATTCGTTGAACTACATTTCATTCCGAGCTTGAAAAGAGTAGAAAAGGTATTGATCATCTGTTCATGGAAATGCAGGTGATCGTGCAGTAGACGTCGTGCGAGCAGAGTCTTGAAGCACCTCTTTCCTTTCCTCTATTCAACCAACTTGTGAGAGACTATAATTCGATTTAGTTGACCCTTCTTCCAAGTCTTCACATCTAAAATCTTGCCTTCTTGATTATTCCGATCAAACGATACCATAATAACTAAAAGATGTCAAGATAAAAAGGAATAGACTTGGATTACTTGTGCTTGTTAACCAACTTGTGAAAGGTTACCTTGCTGCATGCTAGTTCGTTTAGAATATTCCTTTATCGTATTTTAATTCTAGTTAGAATGTATATTTCTTCTATAATTGTGTTATGTATAGAATACACCTTGCTATGCAATAAACTGATCAGGGAGACTATACAAAATATATCATGCCGTGTTACTTGTCTAGTGCTCGTGTTGCCTTAAACTGCATTAATTGATAACTTATTATAGACGTCGTTTGATCACGGATAACTTGTGCACAAGGTCTTAGTTCCTGCGGACTGTCGCTGGGGTACTGGCACCGATCTGATCCGGACGAGACTTCATGATAGTCTTATGTGCTGGACGAGATGGTTTATAGCCCCTCGTGAATCTTCGTTGCATATTATCCTCATCCAAGACTATAACTCGGCCATTATGGCATCACGCTAGTGATCCCCTCGTATATTTAAACTGTGTAAGCTAACTATGACTTCGTGGCAGGGAAGGTCATAGTAAGTATTGTGCAGGTGGTTCAGACGGGCAGGTAAAAGTCATCGAACGGTGGCATGTTTATTTTAGTAAACTTTCATATCTAATGCTTGCTTATAAAAAATTTAAACTAAGGCAAGGTAGAAAGACCACATAATAACTTGCATGCTTCATATAAACAACGTGTTGATTGATATAGTTGGGTTAGCTCACATTCACCAGTATATTTTGATGTACTGACCCTCGTTGAAACAGGTTTCCCGCGCTAAGGAGATCCTGAAAGAAGCTAGAGCGACTTTCCAATCCAGTCCACCTACCGGCACGCCCTGATCATGCCTTCGAAGAAATATTTTGAAGTTCCAGGAGCTCGTGCACATAACTTATGCAGCTCCGAGGAAAGGCGATAGTTTCGCCCGAAGGTGTCTATAGTTTTAAGTTTATTAAAAGGATATAATGTACCGGACAGTTATCTCATTTTGAATTCACTTTTGTAAGCCCGTGCGACAATTATTCGACTCGTTCAAGAGTTTGTAAAAGATGTTCATTATCCATAAAAAAAATATTTCTATATTTTAATATTGTGTTTCAATTATCTGCGTACTCTGAATATGTGCTCATTATATAAAATATCTTTGCCTTGTGCGTTACGCAACGTAGGCACGCACGGTATCACACCCGGGGGACGACTATCGATTCTACGGGAATCGGGGCATAACATTGTACATTTTAATCTTTTGGACGTTTAGCCACCGGCACTTGTTAACCGTAAGATCTGGACATTATTTTACTTTACATGATTGTAATTAATCAGACTATAGCTGATCACGGTCATGTACCTCTGATACTCTGTCAGCTTTCTTATTTTGCACAGTTGGTTTCCAGAATATCGTGGCAGGGCGTTTGGAACTCCTTACTTCCTTGTCATATATGTTCTATGTTTACTGTTCTTGCTTGACTGATTGAGATAATAGATGTGTTGTGTGACCCAAAGTGACTTTCTTATAGTATGCACCCCCTTATCTAGTTACAGCCGTGACCGTCGTACAACGTTATATACCTTGTACGGAGGAGCTGGCCATATCCCTCTCCGTATTCTGGTACTGGGGTGTGACACTACCACTCTTTATTTTATAGCATTAGGCCACCTGCCTATATGCGGTGCTACGCTGTTGTGACATGGCTCGCGAAGTCGAGGCATTACCCTATCGAGGAACCTCATGGTGGTGTCACCCATTGTAGAATGGAGTTCTCTTCTCCTTTGTTGTGTTGTGCTACCGTGCTTCTTGTAAAGCATGTCAGACTTTTCAAATGTCCTAGAACTCATTAAGGCGTCTAAGCCATCCTCCCACAGGATCTTGTTCTACTCAAAGAACAAATAATAGACAACAATGGTTCTGGGTCCGTAATCCCTCAATGTCTCAAAGGACTATCTACTGTTCATGATATTCTTCCAGTCAATGATCATTCTTTGAACCAAAATCTAGATGCCTAGTAGATTTTTCTTTGAACTAATAGCATAAAACTTTATGGTATAATTACAAAAATAGAATATCAAAAGTCCTCCAACCCCATGTATGTTGTGTCCTTGACTATATGCGGTGTTACGCCGCTATGACATTGCCTAAAGCTGAGGGTTTATCATGTCAAGGTACCTCATGTGGTGTCGCCACTGTAACATTGAGTACTATGCTCCTTTAAAGTTTTTATAATCATCTCGCTCTTGAGGTCTTATATGAACGGATCCGCCAGACCCTCCTGACTCCGATCATCAACCACTGTAATGATGCCATCTTTGATGTGCATATGTAGTATCTTGAACGAATCAGCTAGAACCACCTAGCTCCGAACATTAACCGCTACCATAACGCCATCCTTGATGCGCTCATACAACACCATGTGCCTTAGCCGCACAGATTCTTCTAACCATTGAAGAAAAAAATTGATGCCACCGCTGCAGTCGCCTGGTTGTCGTAGTGAATCGGTATCGTCGAATATGCACACCAACTACTGAAAGATCATACATGATCTCCTGAAGCCACTCTGCTTCATCCGCTGCAGCCGCCAGTGCATAAAACTCAGATTCCCTTGAGGAATGAGATATAGCAGCTCCACACTTTGAGAAGACATCCTCTTGTAGACCTTTCGCTCTCTACTTTTGAACACCAGCTTGCATCACTGAAGCCTTCCACTATTTTCAGATACCCACTGTAGTGCAGTGCATAATTCTAAGTCCTTTTGAGATATCTTATTAATCTCTTTACAGCTTTACAGTGCTCAACACCTAGATTGCTCGTGAACCGACTCAACATCTCCACTGCAAAATCAATGTCAGGCCTTGTGGCAGTTGTTGCATACATCAAACTTTCGATAATGCATGAATACTCTAGTTGCCTGACACTTTTCCTCGGATTTGGCTTCAGCTTCTTGTCACACATGTATGGAGTATCGATCCCTAGAAGATCCTGCTATCTATAGCGTGCGAGCATCTTCTTAATATAATGAGACTATGACAGCGCCACTCCAATCCGGATGACCATGATCCCCAGGATCACATCAGTTCTCCAAGTCCTTCATACTAAACTTGGATGAGAGAAACTTCTTTGTCTCCGTAAAATATGCTCGATCCGTGCCCAGGATCAGCATGTCGACCACGTATAGACAACCGATGACTCCTCTTCCGTCAGCGAACTTTGTATAAACACACGTGTCCGTCTCACTGACCCTGTAGCCGTTTGATCTTATAACTTTATCAAACTTCTCATGCCACATCTTGGGAACTTGCTTCAAACCGTATAACGATTTTACCAACTTCTAGACTTTGTCTTCAAGGTCCTTGACGATGAATCCTTCTGGTTGTTGCATGTAAATCTCTTCGGTCAGTTCAATATTCAGGAATGTTATTTTCATATCCATCTGATGTATAACCAGCTTATGGATTGCACTTATAGTAATCAACATCCTGATGGTCGTCATCCGCATTACTAGAGCATATGTGTCAAAGTAGTCGATCCCTTGCTTTTGAGAAAACCCCTTGGCTACCAGCCTTGCCTTGAACTTGTCAATAGTTCCATCGGCCTTCATCTCCTTCTTGAAGATCCATTTGCATCTGATTGGTTTAGCTACTTCAGGCAGATCGACCCACACCCAAGTATTGTTGGAGGTTATTGAGTCCTACTCATCATTTATAGACTCCCTCCAGAAGATAGTGTCTCTGGTCTTCATCAATCATAGGTAAGCGGATCTGCTTTCGCATAATAGTTGACAAAATCATCTTCGAAGTCCTTATGTCTCCTCACCCGCTTAGACACCGGTTGCGAGCTCTGGTTCGAACGTTGTCTCTAGAATGATAACTTCTTCTTGGACTACATCTTCATTGGAAGCGTTAGCCTCTTGTGCACTCACACTATTCTTCGGAATATCTGCAATAATAATATTCTTGTGTCTTGCAAATTTATCTTTCAAAGAATTCTGTGTCGCAAGATTTCGATGATATAATTTGACTCAATATCAAGGAACCTCCAAGCATTACTCTTCTCAGCATATCCCAGGAAGATTGTCTTCGTAGTCCTTGTTCCTAGCTTCTAAATCTTCAAGTCTGGAAACTTCACATACACTAGACACCCCCACACTCGAATGACATTCAAGTTAGGTCTGACTTTGAACCAGAGTTCATGAGGAGTGATATCGGAAGTTGCGTACAGGAATCTGTCCAGAATGAACGTAGTCATTAGCGCAGCTTCTCCCCAGAAGCAGTTTGGAAGACCCACAGTTAACAGTATTGACTTTATCATCTATGTCAACATTTTTTTCTTTCGTTCAGCTACTCCATTTGATTGAGGAGAATTCGGAACAGTCATCTCATTGATAATTCTATGTTCTTTGCATAACGATGCAAATTCAATGGACCTATAATCTCCGCCTCGATCACTTCTGAGTCTCTTAAGTTGTTGCCCTTTTCTACGTTCAGGCTCAGCCCTGAACTCCTTGAACTTCTCGAATGCTTCATCTTTTGTCTTGAGTAGATAGACGAACGTGTACTTTGAGTATTCGTCGATGAAGGTAATAAAATACTTCATCATGGCATTTGTGGAGAACTATTTGAAGTCACAGATATCTGAGTGTACCAACTCCAGAGAATCTATACTTCATTTTACCCGTTTGTTCTTGTAATCTTTGTCTGCGCACAGACCTCACACTTCTCCACCTCCTTACCCCCACATTTGAGATAAGCCATAGACTAGATATCTTGCGGTATAGAGTACATATCCTAGTCTTGGTGTCCTACAACTCTTTTAATGAGACTCTACTCACAAACAGAAGCTCGAACATCCATCTGATACTGAAGCCTTGTTCCAAAGCATGTCTCCTGCCAAGATATTGCCATCTGGCAACCATGGATGTTCACCCTCAAGTCTACAACAGACTTCCTAAGATTAGTTCTTTGGTAATCACTAGTACTTTTCTACACTTACTTCTTTGACTGTAACTTCTCAAAGTCCATAACCATTGTTCCAATCCCCAGATCCTCTGCTTGATCCTTATTCTCTATCGAGATCTTCGGCCTTCTTTAGTAATATGCTTGACCACGGTAAACTGCACTTCCTGGAGCTCCCGTGACTAGATGCACTATTGTTCATTCACCAGTCAGAAACCACGCCAGATGACTTAACCTGCGCAATCATAGCAACCATGTTAAGTAATCAAAGTAACAAAGTTAGCTTTTACCTTGCTATTTTGGTTTAAAATTGGATTTGTAATCCTCATTCTTATGATCCTCTATGCTTGAAGAGACATGCGCCAAGGTACTCATAGCCCTATGCGCATAACCTGATCGCGCATATACCTTGCTTAGATTTAGCCACATAGACGCTTCCATGCACCATGTTCTGCCATGTACCGAAAGAACGCCATGCGCAGTGACTACACTGCACTGAGCCCGCCATGAGCAATGAGTGCCCTGCGTCGAGACTGCTTATATGCCAAGTTCTTCCATGTTCTAATTGTTTCCATGAGTAGATGCATAGTAACAATCTCTCTTCAAAAAACTGCAGTAGACTTCTCCATGCGGATACTAGCTTCAGACATCTCCATGCGCTAACTTGCATCAGATGTCGACTTTCTTTCTCTTGGAATGTGCGTCTCCAGCGACGCCAGATCAAGTTCACTTCCATCCGTAGGAATGATAGAGACTAGATTCTCTCTACCCACGTCTAACATTTAACAGAGGACTCCTTCCTCATCCAAATGATTGAAGTGTAGTCCATCAATCTTCTCAAGTTTGTAAAAACTTGTGTTGAGAAGACTTGCATGATTTTTCTCCATCTTACTCGGATCTTGCTTTGAGATTGTTAGTCATGAGGCTTAACCAAAGATGGTAGAACAAGAAGTTGAAGTTGAGATAAGGAGTTCACACAAAAGTTTCCTCTCTGATATATCTCGATCCAACGAAGAACTATATAATATAGAATATAGTTGCTGATTATAATTCCTTTTCCATCACAGAATTCAAGAACCAAAAATACGTTCTTCCTTGCGAACGCAGTTGTAATTGGGACAGAACGTTTACAACTGGAAGAAGGGAAGAGAAATATAGAATAAAAATTATTCTTGCTGGGGTGGTGAAGACCACCGTTGCTCAAAGCAAGATTCGTTATCTATCGATGATCTGCTCCCAGGAGACAACAAGTTCACAAGAGAACTTTTGGAACGCTCGTAGTCACCTCTTTTTGTGACTCGAACGGACTCCTTTGGACTCATCTTTCTTAATTTTTGGTGTGTATCAAAAGGAGGCTAGAGGACTCTTTATATAGGGAATGACTTAGCGACTCAGACTCGGGCTTAAAAGTATGACAAAAAGCTTAAAAGCTTAAAAGCTTAAAAGGATTAGCAATGGGGAGACTCGGACTCTTGGATATTGTCGTGCTAAGTGCAAAGTGCGCCAACAAAGGATTAACTCCTCTTATGGAATAATATCCAAGAGCATGACAAAAAGCTTAAAAGCTTTCATTAAGGAGTTAATTATTATTTTTTCTAATAAAATACCCCCACATGGCACCCATGTGCCCCACCACACTCCATGTGCATACCTCAACACATACAAAGTATTATATTGAGATACCCACATGGTGTTGTAGCCAATATGGGACTATTTTTACTAGTCCAAAGACAAAAACACTAATAATCCCCCATATATCTCAATATATGGGTTGAGCGTTCCCCACAGTGAGTGTCCATCATGCATTAGGATAGATGTCGCTTCGACTTGGATCTTCCCGCATAGGTCGAATAACAATATGATACAAGAATGGACTAAGCCTTAAATTCTGCACCAAAGCTAAAAAAAATTTCACTCACACAATGACATCAGTTGTGCTTCCAGTTGCACATTAAAGGCCCTGTGCATGTCTGATTTCGGTGTATGTATCTTGGACGTCTACAAGTATCATATATCTATTTCCATACACTTTAGGTGAGTTCTTTTAAAGAGTCCTTGGCATGAATCCTTGTGCTTCCTTGCGGTGCTACTCCGCTATGACATGGCCCAAAGCCGAGGTCCTACATCATCGTGGTGTCATCCACTGTAGCATGAGGTCACAGCCTCTTTGTAGTGCCAAACTACCCAGCATGAAGCCTTGTGCTTCCTTGCGGTGTTGCGTCGCTGTGAAATGGCTCGTATAGCCGAGGCTTTACCCTATCTAGGTACCTCTTGGTGGAGTCACACAACAGTAACATAAGGATTCTGGCCTCTTTGTAGTGTTGCCTACCACTTTTTCATTTTACAGCATTAGGCCACATGCCTATATGCGGTGCTACGCTGTTGTGACATGGCTCGCGAAGCCGAGGCATTACATTATCGAGGAACCTCATAGTGGTGTCACCCACTGTAGCATGGAGTTTTTTGCTCCTTTATAGTGATGTGCTACCGTGCTTCCTGTAAAGCACAACGGACATTCCAAATATCCTAGAACGTATTAAGGCATCTAAGACATCCTTTCACAAGATCTTGTTCTACTCAAAGAACAGATAGTAGACAACAGTGGTTCTGGGTCCGTAACCCCTCAATGTCTCAAAGGACTACCCATTGTTCCTGATATTCTCCCAGTCAATGATCCTTCTTTGAACCAAAAGCTAGATGCCTAGTAGATTTCTCTTTGAACTAATAGCATAAAACTTTATAGTAGAATTATAAAAACATAATATCAAAAGTCCTCCAAGCCCATGTATGTTGTGTCCTTGACTAAATGTGGTGTTATGTCGCTATGACATGATCAGAAGCCGAGGCTTTATCCTGTCAAGGTACCTCATGTGGTGTCGCCACTGTAACATGGAATGCTACGCTCATTTATAGTTCTTATGATCAGCTGGCACTTGAGGTCTTATATGAACGGATCAACCAGACCCTCCTGACTCCGATTATCAGCCACTGTAATGATGACATCTTTGATGCACTCATATAGTGTCTTGAACGAATCCGCTAGAATCACCTAGCTCCGAACATTAACCGCTACAATGATGCCATCCTTGATGCGCTCATACAGCACCATGTGCCTTAGCCGCACAGATCTCTTCATACAGCACCATGTGCCTTAACCGCTACAATGATGCCATCCTCGATGATAACTTTGATGTTTGACAACATCGCCTTGTGCGAGCGCAACTCCATGCTCGTACGGCATCACGTTCCGATGAGAACGATTGTCCTGCGGGAGCACTGCAACGTGGTGATTCACGTTCAGCGGGGACGATCGAGCTTGCGGGAGATTGGGGCGTGACACTTAGCTCCTATGGAATAATATCCAAGAGCATGACAAAAAGCTTATAGCTTTCATTAAGGAGTTAATTTTTTTTCTCCTAATAAAACACCCCCAACATGGCACAAATGTGCCCCACTACACCCCATGTGCATATCTCAACACATACAAAGTATTATATCGAGATACCCACTTGGTGGTGTAGCCAATGTGGGACTATCTTTACTAGTCCAAAGGCAAAAAAATATAGGAAAAAGTAATTTACTTTCTGTGTTTGGATACGAAAGTAAAGGAGCATGAGAGGAGAATAGTTCGCAAAGGAAAGAAAAATAGGAAAAATGGTTTCCTCCATCCATTCCAATGGTTCACTTTTTCTTTCATTTTTTTGCATTTATTCTGACTATATTTCTAGCCTTTCCAAATACCGAAAACCAACTCTTGGAAATTACAATTTTTCATGTCCATGTAAAGAGCCAGAGCCTTAGTGTTAAGATCAACCGAATCAATGCAATTACGAAAATATTCATATGCCCACGCCTGTGACATTACACTGACATTACATTTTTTTTTTCCAGTATACAATATGATCTAAGTAAGAATAATATATGAAGGGATCAGGTAAAAGGAAATTTCTACCTCCAGCTAGTCACACATAAGAGGGTCCAAATACATGATAAAAGAAACTGCAGTGGCCCAAGAGTACATTTTATCATCTTAAAATTCATAAGAGGGTCCAAATACATAAGGAAAGCCAAATTAATCTCTCTCTTATCAGGAAGTAGCAGTGATGTAATCAAGCAAGCAAGCTCTAACATGGTAGTCAATGATATTGTCATCATCTTCATCAGTAGTGCACTTTCTTGCAAATCTCTCACGAAGATCCTTGAATTTGATATTATAACCTCTTGTACAAGAAAGCAATTCATTTGCTTCAGATGTCGTACATACAAGCCCATCAATCCAGAGTCGTTTCTGAACATGTACAAGTTGTACAATCGCACGGAGCCCCAAAACTCTTAGAATGTCACAAACATAATCTTTTTTTTTGTGGTTAAAAAAGTCATTTTGTAGTATTCGTACACCATTCTTAGAATATCAGAAATGGTCCTACATCAACCATATTTTAAACCCCTTTCTCCCCCTTGCTAATGCCATCGCCTTCCCTCTAGCTCGTTGACCCATGATGTTGGATATGATGTTGGATATGAACAACATCATCAATGGTAATGGTCATCTCACAAAATAGCATATGGAAAGTATTGATCTCCACACACATATGTTCACTCTCTTATGTGTGTTTTACTATAAGAAAGACTCTCTCACTTTTTCGTGTCAGCCGTGTGTCAGCCATGTTTCCTAAATTTCGTGTCAGTCATGTTTTCTAAATTTCGTGTCAGCCGTGTGTCCGATTTCGGGTCCGACTCTGACGTGTCCACACCCATTTCCTGTGTCAGATACAATCACAACCAAAAAAATCCAGCAGAAAACCAAACTATTCCCTGTGTCCCCGGATCCAACCCCGAGGACACAATACGAGCCCTGACACCGGACACAATACAAGTCCTGGGACCGTCGTCGTCGCCAACCCACCGCTGTCGTCGTCATCCTCGAGCTCGAGCTCGACCACCACCCCACCGCGGTCGTCGTCCTCAGTTTCTAGTCCTATCATTTGCCCCAAAAACATAAAAGTCTGGTAGTATGACATCATCCATGCTAACAACGAAACAATCAGCAATAAGAAGCACATTATTAGAAATTCATCCAGTCATCCAGAAGTGAGAGATGGAAATAGTGAACACAGGTAGTTATAAACACATTATTAGCAATGCGAAAACAAAAAAAATAATGGTGAATTTGACAAGAAGCATGACTCAGAAATTCAGAATCAACTAAGTTTTGTGCATAATGTAGGCATTCATAACCAGTAACATGTGTGCTAGTAACAGGAAAGAAGGCTGCAACATGCAAACCTGTCAGAACATCCTGCTATTATCATTGCTGAAGTAACACAGGTTATGAAGCACAAAAACAGCATGATGATAACGAAGGCGATCTGCTCCTACTTGAAGCCTGTGCAAAAACATATCAGTGTTAGGCCTTCATAATCCAATAGACCACCACTACCATCAACCAAAACATCGACAAAGAATTTTCCAGCTGCACTGTGAATCAAGTTTCTAAGAACTAGATTGGAAAGAACTAAGAACATACTCAGAGAATACTCATGCCTAAGACAACCATGACTTCAATTTCAGATATGCCACTACTAGGAAAACCATGCACACACATTTTGCAGCATAGTTGAGCACTAATAGATATTGTGTTCTCAGCATAGTTTGAAGTATCGCCGATATCGATATAGTTTGACAAGTCCCGATTCGATACCGACCGATACCCGATATTAACCGATACCGACATTAGAGGTCTCTTTTCCGGTCAATTCGGTAAAGAAAATTGAATTAAAAAGACCAATTAGTAAGGGTGTAAAAGTATAGTAAGGTTGTAAAAGCATATAAAAGATAAAAACTTATCTATCACATATAAATCAATCCAATATGTTCCAAACTGAGATCGGTCTGGAAATGGAGAATTGGTGAAGTAATTTGACATGTCTAGAGAAAATTACAGAGGAATTGAGAAGAAATAGAAGTAGATCTAGGGATTTGGGGAAGAACAATATCTGAATTGGAATTTCAGGAGTGACGAGAAAGAAGAAAATTACAGTGAAGACGAAGAATTCTAATTGAAAGAAAAAGAAAGTCTAAACCATTTGAGATTACATTTCTTGATACCCACTACTTCTCTGCCCCCTCCTTATATATACTCAGTGGCAGGCTAGTAACCGACTCTGCTGAGCTGTGTAACTAATGGCTCTGGTACTCCTTACTTCTTTGGTTGTTACTTCTTCTATTCTCTACTGAATGTACTTCCTCTGATAACAGAGTCCCACACTGCTTTATTGGCACTTGAGTCCAGTATAACAGGCAGTGAATAGTTGGGTCCTAACAAAGGGTGACTACTATTTCATTCAATTTCAAAAATACTAAGAAACATCACTGTAAATAATTTAAATTATACATAAATGTATAAAATATATTTTCTAAAATGTTAATAATTTACTAATAGTTATTTGTTTTCCGAAACCAAAATATCCGATACTCCGATCTGAAACTACCGATGCTATAGATATTGTCGATCCCGATACTCATAGAAATGGTTCGATACCGATTCTGATACCGATACGTTGAACCTTTCTCAGGTTAGCAGATGCTCTTTGCTGCCTATTCTGACAAACTCCATCACAAGTACTGTATAGCAAGGTAAGTATGATCAAGATATTTCACGACCTATCTAACGAATAGCCATTGCTATTGTTAGTTCGACGCTCATTCCATATAATTAGATCTATTGCTTGCCTCCAGAATTAGGCATGACGTATTATGTTAATAAGTTTGCAATGTGAAGGATAAAAAAAAAACTTAAAATGCTTAATTAAACAACTCGACTCAAGAGCTTTCCAATACCACGAGACTCCCTCTTAAGCAATGTCTAGGGAGGGTCTTCAATTGTGGAAATAAATTGAAGTCAAAGTTTCTTTATAATCCACTTGCGTCTACTTCATGAAAATTCAGGAAAACTAAAGAGGTCAAGTTTATGCTTGAAGGGGAAGATGTGTATATTAACATCCTTACTGTTAATTTATGGTTTATTTCATTTTCAACCGAATCGAATTAGTCAAAACTGAATAAATAAAAATTCTAAAAATCCAAAATTAAACCAAACCGAATAAACTATTCGGTTTGTTCTATTGGACTATTGATATTGTTTAATTGATCGGACCTAAGGTTAAAATCGTATTAAATTATATTAAAAATTATAATTATACACACATTTGTTTATTTCAAAGTTGTGTCCAAAATTGAACTTCAAAACATATACATATAATTGTTATTTTTAAAATATACACATTTTTAATCACAAAATATGCATGAAATTAGAATATTTACATAATCGCATAAATCTTATTCGTTATTCGATTTTAGACCAAAATCGAAACCCAAAACCTAACCGAATAAGAAAATTTTAGTACTTTTAAAACTAAAACCGAACCAATTTTTTTTTTTTAAAGAATCGCTTATTAGGTTCAGTTCGGTTTTCCGTCCAAAACCGAATAATGGTCACCCCAAATGTACATGTGGAAACTAATGTCTCTAGCTAAGAAACATCAGCTTAAGACTCTTTGATACCTTAGCTAGTTTACCATTTCATAGATAAACCAATGAAATGCTAAAGGAAAATCATCATTTTCAGCTAACAGAACTTGCTCTAGTCATAATTCTAAGCAACCATTCATCACCTATGAAGAAAGTAAAGTCGTGTTTACTTGATTCTCTACATTAGGTAAGTAATGCTCTTCCCTGCTAGTAAAATTTTTAGAAAGCAGAATGCTCATGAAGTATCTCCCATTCTCTCTCTAAACTGGAAACCCAGCATATAATTATGCAAAGGTAATCTCTAAAGTCTAACCATTCATGCCATTCAGCCTGACCACAGTCCATGAATATATATCTGCTTCACTATGCAATGAGAATTTGTTCGTCATAGCCAAATCGAAGAGCAGTAAGATATGCTAGATGGTAGCACCATAACATCACAAACCACAAAGAATTATCTGATTAAACATAATTACTTAATGGTAAATAGGCAAATGCCTAGATAGCTCATACAAAATCAGTGTATAACAACAGCAAGATAAATAGTCAAGTCATTTTTTCCGAAGATCGATCCCAGCCTTCTTGGCGACTGCGTCAAGGCCATTCTTCTCAATTGTCTTGAGTGCCTTAGTGGATAGCCGGAGCTTGAGGTAGCGTTTGCCAGCCTCCCACCAGACCCTCTTGTACTGTAAGTTGACGAATTGAAGCTTCTTAGTCTTGTGGTTTGAAAAGGAAACCTTGTTCGCCCTGTTTGCTTTCTTCCCCGTAAATGGGCATATGCGACCTGGGATAATAGTTTATGTTGAACGTAACAATTAGAAACTAAAAGAAACCACCAAATGTGCCTAATTCTTTTTTAAGACTAAGATACTAAAGGATATGTATCAATCCATTTCACAATTAAATTCTTCTTATGTGCCTTGACCTATACCTTTAGACTGAAATCAGAAATCTAAATGGGGTATTGGGATACATGTTTTGAATCCCAACTCAAGTTTATCAACAGTATGATACTTCTGCAGAGCCTTCAAGTTCAACTCTTACTAGTGTACTTCCAAAGTTTCCAAACCAACATGATCATCAGATGATTACAAGGCATTATATTAATATCGTAAATTATAACAGACATTAAGATTTACATTTGAACATTAAAATTTGACCAACAATAAGGTAATATTGAGTGGACTTTTGAACTCCAACTAGTACCTGTCTATTGAGTGACTTTCTTATACTGAAGTCTCGAAGAATCCAACCAAAATTTCTCAAACTTAAGTCAATTTTGTTGAGTTATGGAGGACTTATTTAGTCCCACATTGGATAGAAAATAAGGAGACGGCTAGCCTCCTCCTATATATATGTACCCCCTTTCCTTGGAAGTAAATCAATCAATTATTTTCTCTCTACATGGTATCAGAGAGCCAAAACTCTGAAACATTTTTCCAAAAAAAAAAAAAATCCAAAAAAACAAGGATAATTCCGTTTCCCCCTGTCTCTCACCCGATCCCCCCCCCCCCTCCCCCGCCTTCCTCTGTGCATGGAAGCCCCACCCCTCCTCCCCCCTCGGGTGTCGTCGACGTTCCCTGTGGGTTTGCCTGCAGGTGTCGTCAAACCCGTCGTTGGATCGTAGATAATCAGAGAGAAACTCTTGTGTGATCCTCTGATTTCGATCTCAACGTGGGTTCTGAGATTAGAGAGCATACTTCCTGAAAAGTTATGCACATATCTCTATTTCTAGCCCTTGTTCCGACAAGTTCTATCCATCGTGCATTTCTAATACCGCATGAGTTTGGGGGTGTACAGATAGATAGAGAAATTCGTGATCACATGTAAGCGCACAATATGTATTTGAGTTGCGTTTAACCTCGTCCCTATGTGCAACTGTGGAGATGGGAACACATGTGACTAGTCAGGAGTTGAAAGAGATACTAGAGGAGGTGGCCAGGATGTTTCAGGCCAAATTAGATGAGACATCATCCAGTAGGGTTGTCGTGCCCGCACCAGAACCGTCGCAGGTGATAAAGAAGATAGAATTGTTGTCCAATGACATCAAATTTGAGGGAACAAGTAAGTTGGTCTAGGAGGGCGCTGCTGAACCTTCGGACCAAGGGGCTTAAAAAATATGTGAAGGAAGAGTGCACTGAGCCAAAGGATAAAACAAGTGCTGAGTGGAGCACATGAGGTCACCTTAATTCTCTGGTGGTTCCTTGGCTGCCGACTTCTGGGTCTCCATCCATAGCTGGGATGGTGGAGTCGATCTGCAGTGCAGTTGATGTCTAGACGACATTGGCTGGGATGTACTCTGGAGCTGAGAGTGTCATGATGATGATGGAAGTTAAGGAGAAGATTGATGCTACCACACAGGGGGAGAAGACAGTACTCCAGTATGCAGCAGAGCTACCTCGCTTATGGGCGGACTTGGGCAGAGCTACCTCGCTTATGGGCGGACTTGGACTACTATGATCCGCTATTATTGCAAAATCCGGCAGATGCTCTCCTTAGAAAACAGTACCTTGAGCGTAGGCGTGTGGATCGTTTTCTCAAGAGTCTGAACCCGCAGTTTGAGGCTAGGAGGGCAGCAAGGTGTCATCTGCCATCTTTTTCGTCCTTGTATGAGACTATTGCATCGATGGAGCAAAAGGTGATCCAACAGAAGGTGACGAAAGGCGAGACCTTACCAACTGTCCATTCTGCATTGGTGGTTCCTAGTGCTCCCAGCAGCGATGACAGGGAGTATTACAATAGCGGAAAGAAATGGCACCTCAGCTACAACTGCCCTCAACCCGCAATTCTGGTCGTAGCCGAGGAGGCAGAGGACAGAAGTGGACGTGCAGGTCAAGGAGGCAGGGGATGCGGAGGCCGGGGAGTTGCTCACCTAGCTGTGACGGAGGAGACCACTACCGAAATGACTGGAGCTGAGATGCTAGAGCTAGAGGAACTACGTCAGTTCAAGCTTCAGGTTGAGAGTTCTAAGGGCAAGGGACGGGCCACTCGGGATCTGGATAATACTACCTACCTTGGTAACTTTACTGGTTACGCTGCTCATATGGGCAAAGGTATTCCGGTTCAAGCACTTGCATCCACTAAATCTCATACTGGTTGGATCATACACTCAGGTGCATCTAGGCATATCACAGGTGCATCTAGTGAGTTTGCATTATATTATCCGAGCAAGCATATGCATCCCGAGACAGTTCAGACTGTTAATGGGACATCCCAACCCATCAAGGGTACTGGCTCAGTCCATTGTACTTCATCTGTTACCCTTTCATCTGTATTGCATGTCACTTCATTTCCGGTCAACTTACTTTCTGTTAGCTCTCTCATTGATCAATTGAATTGTACTGTTCTTTTTTATCGGGATATGTGTTCTTTCCTGGAGAAGGACACGAAAAAGAGGCTTGGGACTGGCATCAGGCGTGATGGTCTTTGGTACCAGGACCGGGAGGCTGCAATGCTTGCTGCTACTACTAGTGGAGGTCCAGAGACAGAAGCAAGCTCCAACACTGCAGATTGGGGCATTTATCTTTTGATAGTTTGAATAAGTTAGAACCCGAGATAATAAATAAAGTAGACCAAAAAAAGGTTATTTTGTAATGCTTGTGAACTTGGAAAGCATACATGTTCCACTTATAAAATGGTTGATCTTCGAAGTTTTGAGCCATTTGCACTTGTTCATTCTTATGTTTGGGGACCGTGTCCTACTACTTCTATCAGTGGATTCAGATGGTTTGTTACCTTCATTGATTGCTACTCACGTATGACCTGGATCTACATGATGAAGCAGAAATCTGAGGTGTACAAATATTTTCAAGACTTCTCGGCATATATGAAAACCCAGTTTGGAGTACATGTGAAGATTCTTCGAACAAATAATGGGACCGAGTACACCAACAAGAAGTTTGCTAATTTCATCTCTAGTCAAGGAATTCTTCATCAAACCACTTGTCCAGACACTCCAGCTCAGAATGGAGTGAATGAATGCAAGAACAGGCATCTACTAAAAGTGGCACGTTCTTTGATGCTGACAATGAATGTGCCAAAAAATTTGTGGAGTGAGGCTATTATGACAGCAGCTTATCTAATCAACAGGATGCCGTCAAGAGTATTAGGGATGAAGACACCATGTGAGATGCTTTTGGGCTCTAATGTTTTTATTGTTCCTCCCAGAGTATTTGGTTGTACATGTTTTGTGCGAGATCATAAAATGATGGTGAGCAAGCTGGATCCACAAGCAGTTAAATGTATCTTTGTGGGCTACTCGCAAGTCAGAAAGGATACAAATGTTGGTGTCCCACTGAAAGAAGGTTGTTTGTCAGTATGGACGTGACCTTCCTGGAGTTTGAACCATTTTCTGGAAAAAAGACGGAGTTAAGTTCCTTGTTCGAGGATGGCTCTACTGATGCTAGTAGAGAAAGGGAGAATGAGAGTGGTATCGTGGTTGATATGATTCCATGTCCTTTTCAGTCACCGAGGAGTAATGGTGTCTCAAGGGGAGCCGACAGTCAGGGGGAGCTAAGATTATATAGAGAGGATGAGCAACAACAGCAGGAGCAGCAGCAACAGGAGCAGCATGAGCTTCCTCCTGATGTTCCTATGCTAGTACCCACAAATGCTGATGTCCCAAGTCCCTCTTCTCCAGGACCTTCTTCGGCCCTTCCATCTGAGTCACCTGGTAACAATTCCTCCCCTGATACTTCTAATCCTCCTGTCTTGCTTCGTAGAACTTCTAGAGTCAATGCTGGAAAACCTCCAGCTAAGTTTGGCAGTTGGAATACCGACATTGCACATTATATTTCATATGCATCCACTCCACCTGCATATAAGTCCTTCCTTGCATCATTAGATTCAGTGCTTGTACCTAACAACTGGCAGGTAGCTAAGCAAGATCCTAGGTAGTTGAGTGCCATGCAGGAGTAACTTCAGGCCTTAAAGAAGAACGACACATCGGAGCTGGTACCACTGCCAGCTGGAAAGCGTGTTGTTGGATGTAAATGGGTTTATACTATTAAGCAGACTCCAGAGAACAAGATTGACAGGTACAAGGCCAGATTGGTTGCTAAAGGCTATAGCCAAACTTATGGTATCGACTATGACGAGACCTTTGCTCCAGTCGCAAAGATGAGCATTGTGCGAGTGTTGATGCCATGTGCTGCCAACTTCAATTGGCAACTACATCAACTAGATGTCAAGATGACAAGAACACCTTTTTGCACGGGGATCTCCAGGAGGAGGTGTATATGGAGATTCCACCAGGCTTTGTTAATTCACAAACAACAAAAAATGTATGCAAATTGAAGAAGTCTTTGTATGGGCTAAAGCAGTCTCCGAGAGTATGATTTGATAGATTCAGTCTTGCAGTCGGTGATATGGGGTATAGACAGTGCAATGGAGATCATATTGTGTTTTACAGGCACTCCAAAACTCATGTCACTGTTCTTGCAGTCTATGTTGATGATATTGTAATTACTGGAGACGATACTGAGGAAATCCTACGGCTGAAGAAAATGCTTGGAAAGAAATTTGAAGTTAAGGATCTGGGACAATTGAAGTACTTTCTCGGAATTGAAATTGCAAGGTCACGAAAGGGTATAAGTACTTTCGCAGCGAAAGTACGCTCTGGACCTTCTTTCAGAGACAGGAATACTGGGTTGCAAGGTTGCTTCTACTCCTATCGAGCAGAATCACAAGTTGTGTGTTGAGGGTAATGATCCAATGAGTAAAGAACAATATCAAAGATTAGTTGGTCGGCTCATATATCTATGTCATACGAGACCTGATATTACTTATGCGTGAGTGTGGTGAGTAGATATATGCATGATCCTAGAGAGCAGCATATGGAGGCAGTTTGCAGAATTCTCAGGTATATTAAAGGAAGCACAGGAAAGGGGTTATGGTTCAGAAGTTCTGGACATCTGAGAGTTGAAGGTTATTGTAATGCCGATTGGACGGATCGTATGGACGATCGCAGGTCCACTACAGATTAATGTGTTTTTGTTGGACGCAATCTTGTATCTTTGGCGCAGCAAGAAGCAAGATATAGTGGCTAGGTCTACAGCTGAGGCCGAGTACAGAGCTATAGCAGTTAGCCTGTGTGATGATGTGGATGAAGAACTTGTTGGCTGAGATGCGTTTGTTTAGAGGAGACTCCCTGCAACTTTGGTGTGACAACAAATTAGCAATTGATATTGCAAACAATCTAGTTCAGCATGATCGCACCAAACATGTAGAGATTGATCGGTTCTTCATCAAGGAGCAGCTGAATAGAAAAATTTTGACTTTGAGCTATGTGAAATCAGCGGAACAGTTATCTGATTGTTTAACTAAAGGTTTAGGTCCTAGAGAGTTTGATACCTTTTGTAACAAGATGGGAATGATTGATATCTATCACCCATTTTGAAGGAGAATGTTGAGTAATGGGGGACTTATTTAGTCCCACATTGGATAGAAAATAAGGAGGAGGTTAGCCTCCTCCTATATATATGTACCCCATTTCCTTGGAAGTAAATCAATCAATTATTTTCTCTCTACAAACTTTAATTAAGACCTCCCGCAGCGGTTGGGGTTGGTGAGGCCTATGAGGGTTATTAGGGAGGTCCTGGGTTCGAAGCCTAGGCCTCGCAGCAAAAAGAAAGAAAGAAATCATAAATAATAAATTAAGACCTCCCACTACAACAAAAATAATTCAGCAATTTAAAAGTTGACCCACCACAGGCCAATTACACCTAACAAAATGAGATTAGAGGCATTCAGAGGCATTCAGTCAGACTAGGTTGCAGGCAGCATGGAAATATGAGCTAAATCAACTTATTTATTTCCTTGCTTTAAAAAGCATGTTCTTCACCACATAATTGATCGTGTTTTCATTAATTCTGTAGTGCGACTCCAAAAAGCTCTGATCTTGTTTCTTATTATTAAAGGAAACACCTTATCAAATTAGTTTCTTCTTTATCGATAATAGCTGACTCATAATGAGACCCATGAGAGAGATTACAAGGAAGAAAGAAGTTAGGATGGTAGTTACTTTTCACTTTAGGATTGTTTTCCCTAGAAAACTTAAGAATTCCATTTAACTTTCATATATATGCTACCAACCAAATATCCACCCAGCTATTGTTATAGACTATCAATGTTGTAGGCAATTGTCATCCAACCTTCATTTGTTGCTATCTATAAGAATCTTCCATTAACACGGCCCCTATTGCACATTGCAACAGAGATGTAATTGCAGCTAAAAGCAGTAAGACTATATATTGATAAGTCCACCTATCGAGAATCTTCCAAAATCAAGTTGGAAGCTGAAAAGGACCAAAGAGCTCCATTCTGGAACCAAGGGAAGAGAGCTGATCTTTGCCATTCCCTGATCCAAGGCGTCGGGCTTTGCCATAAGCCATGTCCTTCTGTCTCCTGTTTGATTTCTCCCAATCTTAATCAAACTTCACAGCCTATCTCAAAGGTATCTTCTAGTGCACCTATCCCAAGTTCACCGTCACTTGTCTGAAACATAGTTCGCAGTATCGGCCGATATTGGTACATTTCGGTCGCATCAGATTAGTTATGGTATGTCCTGAACCGATACCCCATGCTACTGATACTGGCTGATACCAGCCGATACATGTGTTGGGAGTCTCTTTCCCATTCAATTCGACAGAGAAAAATTGAAAGAAAGAGCGAATGAAAAAGCAGTATGCTGAAGATTGACAATATTACAGTGTGTCGATAAAACCTTATTGATACACTGTAACCATTACCATTTGTCGAAGTTGTATATCATAGATTCATAACATTCATCCATATCAACATTCTTCACTTCAAAACTATTGTGGTTTTATTTGTCTAAAGACGAGCAAATAAACAATACTATCTATTGCAGTTAAACGATTTAGCAATGTTGAATATTATTTTATTTAAAACTAACGAGAAACAGTACAAGGAGAATGTTAACATGAATGCAACAGCCTTGAGAATAATTCAACAAGAGGTAAGAAAATCCATCTATCCTAGAATTTTTGGTATTAAAAAGGCACAAGATGCATGGAATATTTTGAAAAATGAATTTCAAGGCTCAGACAAAAAAGTTGCAAAGATTATGGAGAGACTTTGATAATCTGGGAATGAAGGAGAATGAACTCGTCAAAGATTTTCCTTTCACGAGCTTCTGAAATTATTAAACAAATTAAAAGTTGTGGTGATGATATTACTGATAAGAATATTGTTGCTGTTTGCTACAGCTGCTACTATCCAGGAACCCATTATCCACTAATACACACTTTTGAATAACCCCACTGATACGCTAGGTGATACACAACCACTCGCATATACTGATACACATCACTCACAGACCCTTACACGTCCCTATGATACACCTATCCATATACTCATTGGTAGCACAAACACAACACCCCACACTTGATAGGAGCTGCACAAATTCCCCCCAACCTGCTGTTGCTTCTGCAATTAGCAGTCTCCAGCATACACTGCTTCCTGCAGAACATCTACACCACTTATGCATCCATCCACACAGGGTTTGGTACAC
Source organism: Iris macrosiphon (assembly GCA_036927795.1). NCBI lineage: Eukaryota > Viridiplantae > Streptophyta > Magnoliopsida > Asparagales > Iridaceae > Iris > Iris macrosiphon. The sequence goes on along the minus strand of JAYESA010000006.1, from coordinate 38,130,929 downwards.
CATTCACTCCCAATCCATACACAAGTGCACACCCAGCCATTGCTACTGCTGTGTACAAGGGCATATACCCATATTCTGTTACAAGAATCCAAAATCCTGCACACAAGACACACACCCAAAACTGCATTCTGCAGTTCATTGACTATCCAGCCCCCCTCTTGATACACACACGCAGGATATACCGTTTACCCAGTAAACACAGCCTCATAACCACATATCCTGTGTTGACACCAATCCTGCAGCACACTGATTACTGCTGCATCTTGATACTCTCAAATGCAAACACAGTTTCTGCACATGCACAAGATGCACTGCTGCTACAAGCATTGATACATCGACACACAAATTCTCACTGCACACATACAAACATTCTGCTGGATACAAAGACTCCTGCAGTTCACCCATACATCACACACACAAGTGCACTGGTCACAGAGCTGCACCAATACACTCCTATCTATACACTAATGCACATAGCACCTAATAGCATATAGTCATTGATACAAACACCTTGAAGGCATCAAATTTATATATATATATATATATATATATATATATATATATATATTAACAAAACTTAGATACTAACATAACTACAATAGATTGATGCATAAACAACCTATTGGGAGTCTAAAATCTATTATAGGCATAAACACGAACACTTGGTGACCTAGGGTTCCAAATTGGTCATATGAGCATGTAAATGAGGGTACAATGGTAAAAAAGAAAGCAAAATTTAAATTTCAGGGTCCAAACTTTCCCATTGGTCATGTTATGGTTTAAACTCTAAACTGGTATAAAATCTAGGGTCTAAACACTAATTAGCCCTAATCGTTATCATCTATGAATGAAGTAGGTTGGTAAAACATGTAATTGGAAGTTTTTAGATGGTATCAGAGCAAGTTTCATTGAGGACCTAGCTCTCCACTATAATACGACTCATCATCCTCCACAATCCCTAGCCAACCGCCGCCATCCCACAATCTCAAGGCAGTTAACGTTCTGAGCCTCTCCAAAAACCTAACACTAAATCATCATCATCTCCACTAAACCTAATCCTAGCTCTCCCCAACCAAGTGCATGAACAAAGGGTGAGTAAATACAATAGTCAACCATTGGAGCAGGCATTTCAGAATAAAATGAATTCTTCTAGAAAAACTCAAGTCAGGAAAAATCAACAAAGGAGCAAGAACCAAGAGGGGGCTCATTCCAACGACAAGGAACCTATGGCAGAAGCCGAGGAACGCAAAATCAAGGACGAGGAAGAGGAAATTCTCAGCAACAACAAAGGTCCGATACATCTGACTCATATTGCATTATTTGCAAAAAAATTAAAAATATATATATATAATCATGATTCTAGAAATTGCTATTTTAGATGCACCATATGCAAAATTTCAAATCATTCAAACCGAGTTTGCTGGTATAAAGAAAAAGAAAAAGAAAAAGATGCTGCAAATTTCCAAGAGAATGTGAAGAACAATTATTTTATTCTGGAATGGACGACCAGCAGAGAACCCAAGACATGGTTCTTAGATAGCGGCTGCAGCAACCATATAACAGGCGATCGAAAGACTTTTGAAAAGAGCCCAGCCCGACTTTCGACTTTTGAAGAGAGCCCGACGAGAATTATTCTTCACATGTGGAACCTGGTAACAACAATAAGCTCAAGATAGAAGGAAAATGTGTTGTTGCAATCCACACCAGAGAAGGTAATAAGAAACATATTCACAATGTTCATTTCTCACCTAGTATTACTCAAAATCTTTTTAAGTGTTGGGCAGCTGATGCGAAAAGGCTATAAATTAATTTTTGATGATGATCAATGTCAAATATTTGATAATAAATCAGGTCAAAAAGTGGCTGTTGTGAAGATGAGTGTGAATATATTATTTCCACTCAATATATCAACAATTCAACATGTTGCTTTCAAGAGTGGATCTATAGATGAATCCTATCTCTGGCATTTGAGATCTGGCCATCTCAACTACAAGGGGCTGCAATTATTAAAACAATATGGTGGTTGGTTTACCACGGATTGAAAGCAAAAACAGTGTATGCGAAGGCTGTATATATGGAAAGATGCATCGATTTCCTTTCCCAAAATCAGCTTGGAGGGCCAATACTCCTCTTCAACTTGTGCATGCAGATATTTGTGGTCCAACTCAAACTCCATCTCTTAATGGATGGTAAACGATATTTTATTCTCTTTGTAGACGATTATACTCGAATGATCTGAATTTATTTTCTTCATAATAGTGAAGTTTGGAGATGGAGAGGAGAAGGAAAAGAAGGAGAAAGAGAGAATATGAGAAAGGAGATTGCAAGGACCTTAAACCCTAGGTTGTATCTCATGTCTATTTATATTGATATGCAATACACCCACAATTACTATTATACCCTCATATGATAAATAATAAAATAAAATAACTCTAACACCCTCCCTCAAGCAGGAGCATATAGATCAGACATGCCCAGCTTGCTGCATAAATCAGAAAATGGACCACGAGCAAGTGGTTTGGTGAGGATATCACCTAATTGATCATCTGACCGAACATAAGGAGTGACAATCTGTTTCTTCAGCAACAAATCACGAACAAAATGACAATCCACCTCGATATGCTTCGTGCGCTCATGAAACACCGGATTACTTGCGATAAACATTGCCGACTGATTATCACAATACATCTCCATCGGAATAGGAATCATGATTCCCATTTCATGAAGAAGAGACTGCACCCACATCATCTCAGAAGCTGTATGAGCCATCGCACGGTACTCGGCCTCTGCACTAGAACGAGCCACAACATTCTGCTTCTTACTACGCCACGTGACAAGATTGCCACCCACAAACGTACAATAGCCAGAAGTAGACCTCCTATCACTGCGACTGTCTGCCCAATCAGCATCATTGAACCCAGTCACCGTAAGCAACTGGGAAGGTTTGTACAACAAACCCTTTCCAGGTGCACCCTTCAAGTATCGAAGAATGCGAGAGATAGCCTCCCAATGTGGTTGCCGTGGGGCATGCATAAACTGACTAACTACTCCAACTGCATATTTTCAGCATGCACTTGATGTGCATATTCTGGTTTACCCCACTTGTCCCAACAGTAGTCTTTTACATGACCGAGCATTCCACAATAGTTACACTTCCGTGGTTGACCACGGCCACCACCACCACCGCGGCCACCACCACGACCATTGTCTCTACCACCACGACCTCCTCCTCGACCAAAACTACGACCACCATCTCTACCGCCACGTCCACTACCACGTCCACCACCACGACCAACAATACTAGAAACTAGGACAGAAGAGTCAGTACTCGGCACCACAGAACTCTGTCCCAGAAAGGAACGATTGAGACGGAAGAAAATATCTGTCACCGTAGCTAACTGCTCTCCAGCAAGGATTTGAGCTTTATAAGGTTCGAGCGCAGGATCCAAACCGGCTAGGATAAGTGAAATATGAAACTCTTCCTTCTGTCTGCGAGCTTCCTTCAAATCAGTAGTAACAGGATGATATTGAAGCAGTTCCTCCCACAAAGCCTTCTTTGAAGCCAGATATTCATTCACAGGCTTCCCATTTTGCTTTGTATTGAACAATAACTCGTACAACTCATAGATACGAACAACGTTTCGCTTCTGCGAATATGATTCTTCCAGAGATGCCCAAATCTGTTTGCTTGATTCACACCACTGAACATTAGCAGCGATATGTGGTTCCATACTATGCCACAACCACGACATAACGTATGCATCTGCACTCATCCAATCTCCATACTCAGCGGAAGTTTCAGACATGGGTTCTTCCGTCAAAAACTTCAACTTCTTCTTCGCCCTTAACACCACTTTGATAGACTTAGACCAGGCAAGGTAGTTCGCACCATTGAGTTTCACCGCTGTAATCGACTTTCCCAATTCATCATTATGAATAACAGTAAAAGGAGAACCACATCCGCTACCACCACCACTATTAATCTCGCTAGAAGATTCGGTCCCCACCATACTTGCAGATGCAACAGAAAGACGAGATCTTTGAAACCCTAGATCTCACAACGAACCTCAATCGACGACGAATAACCAACGAAGATCTGTAGAAACCCTAGATCTCATAAACGAACCACGAACGACCACGAACAACGAACGGCGAATCATGAAAAGTAGACGAAAAACAGCCGAAATTTTTTTTGGAGATGGAGAGGAGAAGGGAAAGTAGGAGATGGAGAGGAGAAGAGAAAGTAGGAGAAAGAGAGAATATGAAAAAGGAGATTGCAAGGACCTTAAACCCTATGTTGCATCTCATGTCTATTTATATTGATATGCAATACACCCACAATTACTATTATACCCTCATATGATAAATAACAAAATAAAATAACTCTAACAATAATAAATTAGATGCTTTCTCTACTTCTCTGCATTTCAAAGCTTTGGCAGAAAGGCAAAGTGGCTATCAAATGAAGACACTCAAAACTGATCGAGGAGGAGAATTTATTTACTAGCCTTTTCTTGATTATTGTAAAGAAAAGGGAATTAAAAGGCAACTCACTGTTAGCCGAACTCCTCAACAAGATGGAGTCGCAGAAAGAAAAAATAGAACGATTGTGGAAATGGCCCAAAGCATGCTAAAAGGCAAGGGTCTTCCCAACAAATTATGGGCTGAAGCTGTTAATAGAGCATCTTTTATTCTTAATCGTTCTCCAACCAAGGCAATGCGTAACAAGACTCCTTTTGAGGCATGACACAATCAAAAGCCTATGGTGAATCAGCTTAAAGTTTTTGGGTGCATTTCTTATGGGCTTACTACTTCTCAAAATAAAGAAAAGTTTGATAAAAGAGGTGAAAAATACATTTTCATTTTCATTGGCTATAGTGATGAATCCAACAGCTACCGCCTGAAAGAGACTCATCAAAATTCATCAACAAATGAAGCTTCTCATGAAGGTAACACATCTTGTCCCAATTCCCAAAGTGATGATTCTGATTTAGAAAGTCCTCCAAGGAACTATCGCTCTCTAAAGGAAATTTATAAAGCTAACAATATGGCTTTCTTTAGTGGTGAACCACAGCTCTTTGAAGAAGCTGCAAAGCATGAAGTTTGGAGAAAAGCCATGAATGAAGAAATGGCAAGCATTGAAAAGAATAGAACCTGGGAGCTGGTAGACCTTCCAAAAGAAAAAGAAGCAATTGGCCTTAAATGGGTATGCAAGACCAAGTATAATGAGATGGGTGAAGTCCAGAAGCATAAAGCTCAACTCGTGGCCAAAGGAAATTCCCAACCACCTGGAGTAGATTTTAACGAAACATTTGCTCCTGTTGTTCGAATGGAGACAATAAGAATTGTTCTTGCTTTGGCAGCACAAATGGACTTGCAAGTTTATCAACTTGATGTTAAGTCACCCTTTCTCAATGGCGAATTGGAAGAAGTCTATGTAAAACAACCGGAAGGCTATAAGGTTAAAGGAAAGGAGAACAAAGTCTATCAACTCCAGAAGGCACTATATGGCTTAAAACAAGCTCCTAGAGCTTGGAACAACAAAATTGATTCTTATTTCCAAAAATCTGGACTGAAGAAAAGCCAAAGCGAGCCATCACTTTATGTGAAAAACAATGGAGATGAAGGTATGCTCATAGTTTGCCTATATGTAGATGATTTAATCTACACAGAAACAAATTCGAAGATGAGTGAAGAATTCAAGAAGGCCATGATGAAAGAATTCGAGATGACTAATCTTGGACTTATGAAGTACTTTTCGAGAATTCAAGTTAAGCAGTCAAAGGGAAACACTTTTATTTCTCAAGAAAAGTATGTTGAAGATTTGCTTAAAAAAATTCACATGGTAGCTTGCAAGCCTGTGTCTACACCAATGGCACTTAATGAAAAATTGCAACAAAGTGATGGAGCTGATCAAGTTGATGCAAAAATTTACAGAAGTTTCGTCGGATCTCTTATCTATTTAACTAATACTAGGCCTGATATCACTCTGTTGGGATTGTATCAAGGTTTATGGCAAATCCTAGCAAGAATCATTTTACTGCAGCAAAGAGGTTCTTGCGATATTTACAAGGAACAAAAAAGTTTGGAATCAAATACAAGAAGGAATCCAACTTTAAGCTTGTTGAGTTTACTGACAGCAATTGGACAGGAAGTCTTGATGATCGAAGAAGTACATCTGGTTATGTTTTTTTGCCTGGGTTAAAATGTGGTTTCATGGAATTCTAGAAAGTAGGGGACAATGGCATTGTCATCTGCAGAAGCCGAATATATATCAGCAATTGAAGCTGCTTGTGAAGCTGTTTGGCTAAGGAGAATATTAACAGATTTGCAGCTGATTAATTCGAAGGCTACTGCTCTTTTCTGTGATAATATGTCAGCCATTTCTATGACCAAAAATCCAGTATGTATTTCATGCAAGGAGCAAACACATTGAGCTGCGGCATCATTTCATTCGTGATTTGGTAAGTAAAGGAGAGAGATTTGGAGTTCATCAACACGAATGACCAACCTACAGATATCTTTACCAAAGCTGTAACTCTTGAAAAGTTCATGAAGTTCAAGGAGGAGCTAAAAATTATAAATTAAGAGGGGATGTTAAGAAGTATTTTGTAATTTCCAAAATATTCTACCTAATTAATGTATATTGTCTCTTCATCTTCTAGACTAGATTCTAGAGTTTTCTATTAAACCTAAACATATTGTATCTTGTAAGAACTTTGGAAGTAAAAAAGAAATAAAATTACCATTAGCAGCAGCTATGCATCTTTGCCTTCAATCCTATCTCAAATAAAATATTCATCAATCTTCTTATATCTCCAACAGGAACATGACTAAGACTGCTGGAGGAAGGGACCAAAGAGGCAAGAAAAAGTAATATTCTGAATCATTGAGGAGCTGACAAAGGAGTTTTAGATGCAGGTGAGGAGGCTGGAAGATTTATTGACACAACCTTCTCAAAGGAGAAGGAAGCTGTGATAGGTAGTAGGATTGTAAAAAGTGTGTATCTAGTCCTTAAAGGCTGGAACAAGAGCTAGCCGAAAAGCTTGGACAAGAAACACTTGCTAGCTGCTTATGTATTCCAAACAATTGGTTGGTAGCGTATTTAAATCAAAAATACGTCAAACATCAACAATCCGTGGAATTGAATTTCTTCTGACTTTCTACTTGAAATTTTATTGTTTTACATGTCATCATCATCATCGTCATCATCATCCAAGCCTTCTTACATTAAGATGGGGCCTAAACAATCCGTGAAATTGAATTTATTCTAACTTTCTACTTGAATTCATCAGTCATCATAATCATCACCATCCAAACCTTCTCCCATCAAGATGGGGCCTCCTATGAAACATAAGAAAGTTCAATAAAGGAATTGACGAAGTATTTATAACCGGTTATCAACCTTCTACCGTGGTGACAAATTCCTAGAATCCTAATTCCTAGTCAAGGTAGCAATGAGCATTAATGGATCGTACCAAAAAACCTAGACGCCCAATTGGCAGATAGGTAGATAATCAATGCGGTGACCGAACCGCAATTCCAGTAACTAAAAGCCTAATCAATGCGATATAAAGGGCTTCCGATTGCCATCTCTATTGACCAAAAGCCTCGGGTTTGGCTTTCTAAAAAGAAAGAAAAACACTATTGTTGAAGTTGTATTGTGTCCTTGTCCATGCAATTTACGAAGGGAGTATGTTGCATGAACACAAATATCAAACAACAGTTATTGGTTTTGGAGTGCCCTACTAGCAAAATCCTACCATTAAAAGCTGAAAGTTTTACAAGCCTTGAGGAGTGTTAACAAAGCTCCTCATTGAATAATCTAAAGAATGGAATAAACCAAATTTAAACAAGAACTAGTACCACTAAACCATGAGCTAAGTTAAGGGAGAGCACATTTTGTAGATGAAAAATTGGAACTTTATCAAATGAAAATGGCATAAGTAGTAATGCAACCCATTTCCTTCAATTTCACATGTAATCCCAATAATCAAGAGAGAGAGAGAGAGAGAGAGAGAGAGAGAGAGAGAGAGAGATTACGAGCGATGATGATGGGCCTAGTAGTAGTTGGCGGAGGAGGAGGAGAAGCGACGACCGGAAGCAGGTGGGGGCGGAGGAGGGGTTGGGAGACGCTGATGTTGAGGCCGGAGAGCTCAGACGTCACAAACCCTAATTCGTTGTTGGGACAATTTCTTCTTCTCATGGAAGCCATCGGAGAGCAAGAGCCCAAGCAAACCGTAACCCTAGGAATCGACTGACCCGCTAATGCCACCGCTCCCGCCATTCTCTCTCTCTCTCTCTCTTCTCCAACCTTCTTGATGGGATAAGAAGGGATAAGAAATGGAAACGGGGGGAAACAGTTGTTTATGCTTTGGTTGATCAGCGAAATGGACTTTTCATTTAATACATATAAAATATTTAGTGGTTCTGGGCAAGCAACGACGCTTTGGCCGAGTGGTTAAGGCGTGTGCCTGCTAAGTACATGGGGTTTCCCCGCGAGAGTTCGAATCTCTCAGGCGTCGTAATTTTTGTGGTTATATTTTTTTGGAAAATACATTGGATTGACTGGTATTTTCAGATATAAATTATTTTTATTTTTTTGGTTTTTTTTTAGATGTCCGGCGTAACTCACAGGATTTTGTGTACGTTGCGTTGCATATCTTTTGGGTCCAATGCTTCCAATTTTCACACATTTCATCTTCCATGTTGTTTGATTCCGAGACCGTCCGTCTAAACGTTATATCTTTTCTCGCTGACCACAAGAACCAACTGAGTTCGTTTTTTTTTTACGCAAGACAATTCTCAAAAGAACTCGGTTTTGTCCCACGACCTCAATCAACTATAAGAAAGATGAGGGTGTGGAATGGATGTCTCGACTCTGGCTTGCAAAACTTTAGCTTACAATTACTAGAATAATAATTATTATTATTATTAATATAACTTGTATATATGTAAGTGCAAATGCACCTATTTTCTAGATTATTAGGAGGAAGAGTCCAAGGCTCTTTTAATTATTATAATTTTTATTAAGAGTACTGAAAAAAACTAAAAGACAACGACTTTAATTATTTTAAATTTATTATATTATTTATACATGCTTACAAGACTATTTTGGAATGAAAATTGTAATTGTCAAAGATGTTTTTACAATGTTTCCAGATTTTTAATCTCGGTTATCAAAACTATCCTCAATTCACTACAGTTTTTAAACATAAAATTTATAGCTTCCCTTATAAATTAAGATAATTTTGGTAATCCAATTTGAAAATTCGTGGACATTATAAAAGTTTCCTTAGCAATTTACAATTCTCTTAGGAATAACAAATGACAACTTTCGTAATTACATAGTTATTCCTATTAGCTTTAATGAATTATGTTAATTAGTAAACATATGCAAGAGTAAATTTGAAAATAAAAGTTCCACAGTGAAACTGAACTTTTTCCATTATATAGTAGTATAAATAACTTTAATGAACAATTTTAATTAGTTAACATATGCAAGCATATATTTGGGGAAAAAAAAGTTCAACGGTGAAGCTGAACTTTTCTCATCAAATAGTAGTATAGATAATAATAATAATAACAATAATAATAATAATAATAATAATAATAATAATAATAATAATAATTTAATTAGGTTTTGAAGAAAGAAATCTAAATTATTTTCACAACCTAACTCGAGTCAACCCTGCTTTCCGGTGAACTTCTACCATTTTCAATACTTGGTTGTCACGACTACATGACCGGTAAACTAGGAGTAACCTATGCTATTAATGTGATTACTATACAGTGATGAGCACTTATAGTACTCAAATAAGTGTCGGATTCATCAACTTAAGATATTTATTTTACAACCATACATTTCCATGCCTGATAATTGTTAAAACATCATGCATACATTAATGTTAGGGTTATTTAGTAACAGTGTCTCATATATATATATATATGAAAATTAAAATTTAGGTCTCTAAAGTGTTCGGCATTAGATTATGGGTCTCGAAATCACTGTTCACTAGCCTACGTGAACAGTGATTTTGAAACCTAAAATCTAACGCGGACATTTTGGAGACAAAAATTATAATTTCAACTATTATGTGAGATCTTATTACTAAATAACCCTCAATGTTATTGCAAGTATGCGAATGCTTACTTATTTCACTCCCTCAGTCTTTTGTCCTTCAATATAATTTAAAATATTTCCCTCCTCTCTCTTAATGATGCATCTGCATCCTTTGTAGGCTTCATACATTCCCATGCCTGATAATTGTCAAAACATCTAAAGCAGAACAGGAATATTATTCATAAAGAAGACAGGCAAATCAGAAAGAAAAATAAAGAACATACAGTCATCTTCAGCTTTTGTACTTCAATCAAATGTAGTAGACGGTACTTTCTTCTCGGTTTATTTGCTTCACATCAAATATTAATAATTCTCACTTGCTCTTGTTTCATGAAATGGGTCAAGAGATGTTTGATAACTTAAGTTATGGGCAGTACCGGACTTTAGATTTTGAGACCTGAGACGAACTCTAAAAATTGTGCCCTCAAAACTTAATGTGATGAGATGTGACATAAGAGGTTAGAATGACCATTTCTAGGTTTATGTCTGGGCTTCGAGATGACTTACAACGTGACTTATTTATGCTTGAGGTGACTTCATTAGAGCTTGTTTATCAATCGGTTGAGGATCTTGACCGATTTTAAAGACCCTCTCAATAGGCAGCGTGATTCATGAACTATCCCTAACAGACCCAATGAGTCGAACCCTAAGTTTACTCAGTCCCAACCCAAGCCAAAACCTAGTATATCGTCGTCGTCAAGAAATCCCAATGAAAAGGGTTTAGTTGTGGAGGCTCCCAAGGCCAATCCTCGTACTGAGTGTTATACGTAACATGGTTATGGTTATTACGCACATCAGTGTCCGACTCGAACCCTCCTTGTAGATGATCAACCCGATGAAGATCAAAATGTCAACATAGTAGAACATGAATCATATCTAGGAGAGTGCGAAGATGATCGTCCTGCAGATGATGGATATATGGGTCTCATTAGGAGTTCCTCGACTTTTGAAAATGTTAATAGGGGACGTAAAGACCCTAGGCTTAATGTTGCTCAATGTGTCTTGTCACAAGCTAAAGACACAAATGATTGGCGTCGTACCTCCATTTTTTACACATTTATTAGAATTGGTAATGAATCGTGTAAGGTAATTTTGGATAGTGGAAGTTGTGTTAACGCTATTGCATCTAACATGGTAGCCAAGACTGGTCTTAAGACTGAACCTCACCATAACTCATATAAGGTCAAATGGGTAGATGAGTTATCCATCAACGTTAAGGAGAGATGTCATGTTCCTGTAGAGTTTGCTATTTACAAGGATAAGGTATGGTGCAATGTGATTAAGATGGATATGGGACATATCATTTTAGGAAGACATTGGCTATTCAATTTAGACGTCACTCTCTATTGTCGTTCCAACTCTTGAACCTTCATGTATAAGGGTCAAAATATTAGGCTCAATCCTATGCAACCAAAGCCTAATCCAAATAATGAGAATAGTGGAATCTCCGACAAGAATAAATGGCTTGCCCTTATAGGCCCCAAAGAAATAAAAGATATGATTACTAAAGGGATCACAGTAGTTGACTTATTGCTAGGGAAGTCCAGGATGACTCCCGAGAGCAGGTCCTAACTGAATCAATCCTTGTCCTATAGGAGTTTAAGGATATTTTTCCAGAAGATCTTCCAAACTGTTTACCACCGATACGTGACATCCAACACGCTATTGACCTTGTTCCAGACACAACCCTACCTAATCTGCCCTATTATCGACTGAACCCCACTGAGCATGCAGAATTAAGGCCGCAAGTAGAGGAGTTACTAGGTAGAGGTTTTATTAGGGAGAGCATGAGCCCTTGTGCTGTGGTGCCCCGTTCCCCCTATTCGGAGAGTGCGACTAAGAAATGCTAATCGGTATCGTTCGATCGGGATAGATTGAATCAAGATCTTATCCTCGTTATGGATTTAATTCTTCGGAATCGATTCTCATATTCAGTGGACCGTGCCCCAAGAATGGACTTTGGGCAGAGTCACAAGGGACCTCTTCGCTGCAAGTTTTTTTGTCTAGTTTTCGCTGTCGCTTTGTTGCTTTCGTACTTTTGAGTTGGTTTTCGGATTTCCATTTTCTTGAACGGTTTTGATGGATTTTATTGCTATCATTCGTTGAACTGTATTTCATTCCGAGCTTGGAAAGAGTAAAAGAGGTATTGATCATCTGTTCGTGGCAATACAGGTGATCGTGCAGTAGACGTTGTGCGAGCGGAGTCTTGAAGCACCTTTTTTATTTCCTCTCTCCAACCAACTTGTGAGCGGCTATAATTCGATTCAGTTGACCCTTCTTCCAAGTCTTCCCATCTAAAATCTTGCCTCCTTGATTGTTCTGATCAAACGATACCAAAATAACTAAAAGATATCAAGATAAAAAGGAATAAACTTCGATTAATTGTGCTTATCAACCAACTTAGAAATGGTTACCTTGTTGTATGCTAGTTCACTTAAAAATGTTATTTCATGGTGTTTCAATTCAAGTTAGAAAGTATACTTCTTCTATAATTGTGCTATGTATAGAACACACCTTGCTATGCAATAAACTGATCAGGGAGACTATGCAAAATGAATCATGCCATGCTACTTGTCTCGTGCTCGTGTTGCCCTAAATTGCATCAATTGATAACTTAGTATATGTGTCGTTTGATCACAGACAACTTGTGCACAAGGTCATAGTTTTTGCGGACGGTCGCTGGGGCACTGGCACCGATCCAATCAAGACGGAACTTCTAGTTTAGTCTCTTGTACTGGACGAGATGGCTTGTAGCGCACCTTGTACTTTCGTTGCATGTCATCATCGTCAATGAATATTTTGTCCATTATGGCATCATGCCAGTGATCCCCTCGTATATTTAATATGTGCAAGCTAACTATGTCTTCGTGGCAGGGAAGGTCATGGTAAATATTTGTGCAGGTAGTTCAGACGGGCAGGTAAAAGTTACCGAATGGTGGCATGTTTATTTCAGTAAATTTCAATGGCTAATGCTTGTTTGTAAAAATAAACTAAGAAAAGATAGAAAGACCACATAATAACTTGCATGCTTCATATAAACAACGTATTGATTAGTATTGTTGGGTTAGCTCTCATTCACCAGTGCATTTCAATGTACTGACCCTCGTTGCAACAGGTTTCCCGCACCAAGAAGATCCTGCGAGGAGCTAAAGTGACTTCCTGATCCAGTCTACCTACCGACACGTCCAGTTCATGCCCTTGAAGTGTGTTTTGCAAGATCTAGGAGCTCGTGCACATAAATTATGCAGCTTCGTAGAAAGGCAACAGCTTTGCCTGAAGGTGTCTATAGTTTTTGAAGCTTTAGTAAAATGATGTAATGTACATGACGATTATCTCATTTGCATCCACTATTGTAAGCCTGTACGATAATTATCCGACTCGTTCAAGAGTTTGTAAAAGATGTTCTTTATCAATAAAGAGAACTTTTTCATGTTTCAACATTGTGGTTCAATTATCTGCGTACTCTGAATATGTGCTCTTTATGTAAATACCTTGGCCTTGTGCATTGTGCAACCTAGGCACGCCCAGCATAATGCCCGGGGGATGACTATCAATTCTATAGGAATCAAGGCGTGACAAATTGGTATCAGAGCACAGCTTCAAGTTCCTTTGACTCCCGTGTCATAAAGTTCCTTTAACGATCTGTTCCCTATGCGAACTCTTGCACTTGTTTGGCCAAGATAAGATACGTTACGTACAATGAGTCCATAATACATTATGAGCCTGATATAAGTTACCTTCTTTTGAAGGAATGACTCAAGCGCAAGCATCAGCGCTAACACAAAGAAAGGTACAAGCCCAGGAAAGTAGTTCTGGCACCTCGGCAAGTTCCAGAAGCCAGCGAGCCATGCCGATGTTGACCTGATTGAGCAAATGATGTGGATGCTTAAAGCAAGCCAGTAGAGAGATGAAGCTCGCTATAAGCGAGCCGAGAGGCGAGCGGAAGAGCGATAAAGCAAGTTCGAAGGTAATTTCTAATAGAAGCAGGTAGATACCCTACAACAAATTGTTCAGACCTTGGCCTCCAACAATTTCGCAACGACAACAGCGACACCGGTGGAGCTACCCTCGTCAGAAGTCGAAATGTCTCAAACTCCAAAGAAGAAGGAAATGACTACCTTCGACTTTGCTAACTTCAAGAAGGTCTACAATACTTCATTCAAAGGGACTGAAGATCCGTTCGTGGCTCTAGATTGGCTGGCAGAGCTTGAAGATCACTTCAATCTACTAGAGGTACCTGAGGAAAAACGTGTTGCGTGTACCCAATTGCAGCTCCATTTGAATGCACACGATTGGTGGGACGTGCATCAAAGATCTCTCTTAGTAGGTGATGAAGTAGAGACGATCGCTTGGGCTACCTTCCGTGGTGCATTCTAAATGGAGTTTATTTCCCCTTCCATAAGTTGGCAGAAGGAGAACGAGTTCGTGCAGCTCCATCAAGACAATATAATAGTGAAACAGTACTCCGTCGAATTCAACCGTCTCACCAAATTTTAAGCTCATATTTACCTGATGCGACGAGTCGTGCAAGATGATTCGAAGGCGGCCTGCGATCTTCCATCCATGCGCACGTGGTCGTTCCCTAATATCTAACTATGCGGGAAGTTCTCAACCATGCCCTTTCTCTTGAACCGCAGTATCCTTCAGTTGTTGTCGGCACTGTGCATACTTCCAATCATAAGAGCTATAGCAACAGAGGAGGAAATACTGCTCCAAAGCGTCCAAATAACGGCAATCAGCAGAAAGAAAATTCAAGCCAAACATATTTCTTCTGTAAAAAGCCAGGGTACGCCATCGACGACTGTCGTTTGAAGCATGGGTTATGCCTCGCTTGCGGTGAATCAAACCATGGAGTTCGTAACTATCCGTGCCTCTCAAATCATCGTTCTCAACATCCAAATCATGCCACAATACCTCAAGCCAACCGAGTCGTGCCACAACAAGAGCGTCGTCAAGCTCAAGGTCGGGTGTACACTTTGACATGGAAAGATGCCCTAGCATTGGACATCGTTCTGTCAGGTATATTAATTTTTAATAACATATATGCTCGCGTGCTATTTGATTTTGGTACAACGCATAGCTTTATATCCACGAATTTTGTCGTAGAAAACATGATAAAAGTAATACCATTATATCTATACCTTAGTGTTAGCACCCCATTGGAAACGAAGATACATGTTCGTTCAGTATGTCAGGACGGTCACATTTGTATTGGGGGAAGGAAACTCTCGCTATATATTTTAGTCCTAGATGTTCGGGATTATGATATCATCTTAGGGATGGATTGCCTCGACGCTTGCTCGACAACTGTCGAATGTGCAGAGAAACGAGTCATCTTTCGTCTACCTGGAGAGGCCAAATTCTGCTACACAAGTGGTCCAGCAATAGAAGCATCAAGGACCTGCATGGTAATTTCTGCGATGTCAGCTCAGTGGATGCTACACTCTGGATGCGAGGGATACTTAGCGTCAGTTCGGGACACGCAGCTGGATTGCGCAAAGGTTGAGTCTTCTTCCGTTGTGGCGGAGTTCTCTGATGTATTTCCGAGCGAACTACCTGGCATGCCACCCGACCGAGAAATTGAGTTCACCATCGATATATTCCAAAATATCCAACTGATTTCCAAAGCCCCGTACAAAATGACCCTGCTGAACTAAAGGAGTTAAAGTGTCAACTACAAGAACTTCTTGACCGTGGATACATTCATCCGAGCGTGTCTCCTTGGGGCACGCTGGTACTCTTTGTATAGAAGAAGGATGGAACGTTGTGACTCTGTATAGACTATCGGGAGCTAAATAAGGTCATTATCCGAAACAAGTATCCACTGCCCAGGATCGACGACCTCTTTGATCAGTTGCAAGGGGCATCAATGTTTTTGAAGATAGACCTTCGCTCTGGCTACCATCAATTAAAGATCAATCCAGAGAACATGCCGAAGTCAGCATTTTATACCCGCTATGGCCATTATGAGTTTTTTGTCATGCCGTTCGGACTGATGAATGCCCCGCCACGTTCATAGATTTTATGAACCGTGTGTTCTGACCATTTTTTGATAAGTTTGTGGTAGTATTCATAGATGACATTTTAGTGTACTCGAAGAATAAGGATGAACACACAGGACACATGCGGATTGTGCTTTAAACTCTTCGAGACAATAAGTTGTACGCGAAGCTGAGCAAGTGCGAGTTCTGGTTGGACAACATATCCTTCCTCGGGCACATCATTTTCGCGAAGGGCATCTCAGTCGACCCGAAGAAAGTTGAAGCCATCGTGAAGTGGAAAAGACCTGAGTCAGCCAGCGATATTCGAAGCTTCCTTGGTCTTGTAGGCTACTATAAGAGATTCATAAAAGATTTTTCAAAGATAGCTTTGCCTCTGACTTATCTCACTCGGAAGGGAGTAACGTTCGCGTGGATGGACGACTGTGAAGCTTCATTTGTGGAGTTAAAGCAACGATTTATCTTAGCACCAATTCTTACCCTTCCGGATAGACCCGATGCTTTTAAGATCTATAGCGACACCTCAGGAAAGGGTTTGGGATGTGTCCTTATGCAGAGGGACAAAGTGATAGCCTTTGCGTCGAGACAATTAAAGACTGACAAAAGGAACTATCCAATACACGATCTGGAACTTGCAGTGGTGGTGTTCGCATTGAAGTTATGACGACATTACCTCTATAGCGTACAGTGTAAAATCTTTACGGATCACAAAAGCCTCAAATATCTCTATACTCAAAAGGATTTGAATCTACGGAAATGACATTAGCTTGAACTCCTTAGCAACTTTGACTTGATGATCAGATATACATCGGGCAAGGGCAACATTGTAGCTGATACATTGAGTCGAGTGTTTGTTGGGAACTTGGCTATCGTTGACAGACTGCGAAGGGATCTCAAAAGTTTGGGCATTACACTCTGAATCAGATACAAAAAGGGGACACATGTGGCTTAGTTGCACCTCGAACCAGAATTGTTGGAGAAAGTTAAGTCCGCTTAGAAGGACGACCTATTCCTAGAGAAGATGCGTAATCTTATCTCAGAAGGAAAGGTGACCGACTTTGTGGTGAGCACGGATGGGATGATGCGGGTAAAGGAAAGATTGTGTGTTCCGAACGATGCAAACCTCAGAAAAGGAGATACTCACTGAAGCCCACTATGGGAGTTACACTTCACATCCAAGAAGCACGAAGATGAATTATGACCTCCCCACGATATTTTGGTGGCACAGCATGAAAAGGGATGTGGCATTATTTGGGTCATAATGCATGGCTTGTCAGAGAGTAAAGGCCGAGCACTAGAAGTTGGGCGGAGAGATGCAGAACCTTGCTATACCGGAGTAAAAATGGGAACACATAATGATAGATTTTATTGTTGGTTTGTCAAAGACGCAACGGAGAAATGATGTTGTCTGGGTCATCGTCGATCGACTCACCAAGTCAGCTCACTTTCTGCCTATCAAAGTTACTTGGAGTGGCGACCGTCTTGCGCAAATCTACCTCAATGAGATCGTTCGACTCTACTGTGTGCCCATATCCATTATCTCCGATCGAGATGGATGATTCTTATCTCTCTTCTGGGAGAGCCTTCAGTCAGCAATGGGGACAAAGTTGAAGTTTATCTCCGCCTACCATTCGTGGATGAAACTTCCTATTAGTTGGTTAGGATGTTGTGCCCCGTTTCCCCTATTCGGGGAGCATGACTAAGAAATACTAATTGGTATCGTTCGATCGAGATATATTGAATCAATACCTTATCCTCGTTATGGATTTGCTTCTTCAGAATCGATTCTCATATTCAGTGGACCGTGCCCCAATAATGGACTTGGCGGCAGAGTCAGGAGGGACCTCTCCGCTGCAAGTTTTCTTGCCTAGTTTTCGCTGTCGCCTTGTTGCTTTCGTGCTTTTGAGTTGGTTTTCGAATTTGCGTTTTCTTGAACGGTTTCGATAGATTTTATTGCTTT
Source organism: Iris macrosiphon (assembly GCA_036927795.1). Lineage (NCBI taxonomy): Eukaryota > Viridiplantae > Streptophyta > Magnoliopsida > Asparagales > Iridaceae > Iris > Iris macrosiphon. The sequence continues at coordinate 38,112,847 of JAYESA010000006.1, read as the reverse complement.
TGTTCGTTGAACTGTATTTTATTTCGAGCTTGGAAAGAGTAAAAGAGGTATTGATTATCAGTTCGTGGCAATGCAGGTGATCGTGTAGTAGACGTCGTGCTAGCGGAGTCTTGAAGCACCTCTTTCTTTTTCTCTCTTCAACCAACTTGTGAGTGGCTATAATTCGATTCAGTTGATCCTTCTTTCGTCTTCCCATCTAAAATCTTGCCTCTTTGATTGTTCTGATCTAATAATACCAAAATAACTAAAAGATGTCAAGATAAAAAGGAATAGACTTGGATTAATTGGGCTTGTCAACCAACTTAGAAATGGTTACCTTGTTGCATGCTAGTTCACTTAAAAATATTCTTTCATAGTGTTTCAATTCAAGTTAGAATGTATACTTCTTCTATAATTGTGATATGTATAGAACACACCTTGCTATATAATAAACTGATCAGGGAGACTATGCAAAATGAATCATGCCATGCTACTTGTCTCGTGCTCGTGTTGCCCTAAACTACATCAATTGATAACTTAGTATAGACGTCGTTTAATCACGGACAACTTGTGCACAATTTCATAGTTTCTGCAGAAGGTCGCTGGGGCACTGGCACCGATCTTATCTGGATGAAACTTCTAGTTTAGTCTCTTGTACCGGACGGGATGGCTTGTAGCACACCTTATACTTTCGTTGCATACCATCCTCGTCAATGACTATTTCGACCATTATGTGTCACTACCACATATCCAGATAAGGGCATTTGTGTAATTTTACTATTTTGAATAATTATGTATTTAATTAATCTGTTGAGTTTTATAAACTATTTATATATTGTTAGTGATGTTTGGTTTTAGGTCAAACCCTAGAACTCATTAGGACAAACCCTAATGACTAAACCCTAATTTAAAAACCCAATTCTAGAGAAACCCTAGAATTCAAATTTTAGGTTTGGACCTCAAACCCTAGAATGACTAAACCTGAGTTAATTGAGTTCTTCATGACCTAACATGGGGGTTTAACCTAATCCTAGGCAATTGAAACCCTAACCTAGTTTTAATATAAAAGGAAGCCACCATGTTTCCTTCATGAAGAAAGAAACCCTATCCTCCATTAAGAAAACCATTTCCCCCACCCCCAAAATTCAGAATCAAACCTTAGGGATTCCATCTTCCTCCTCCAAAGCAAAGGGAAGCAAGGAGCTTGGGTCAAGGAACCTTGGGAAAGAAGAACTTTCATAGGGAAACCATCTCCCTATAGGTAAAATCCGAATTTCTATCCATTTTAATTCTGTTTTTCTTGTTATTGGCCAATAGAAAACCTACCTTGTTGTGTAGATCTCGGTTTCTAGTGATCCTACAGGAAGACCTAGGGGAGATTTGTGTTTTGATGACCTGTGGGTATTTTCCCCAAATTTTTGGAACCCTAAACCTAGGGTTTTTGTGTAGACACGATTTTACCTCCAACATTTGAGTTTAGATCTCGATTTCTTAGGTTTTCGAATTGAGGATTCATGGGTACTTGTGTGAATCCGTTTTCTGCACTTCTTGTGTTTGTAGAAATGCCCTTAAGGTTTTACCTATCTAATGTATTCGTATTTCTGCATATTTTGACATATAAATCTATATACATAAATATATTTGTGTTATAAATGGGTTGTGTGCTATTGTGTGTACATGGGTGGGTAGAGAGTGTGTGCAGTCGGGTTCAACTGTGCAAATTCTGTGTGTTTGGGAGAAATTTACTGTACAGTCGGATAATTGTGAGGTTGAGTGTGCCCAGCAGGGATTTCTTGTGTAACTGTGCTGTGCTGTGTACACATGTGTGAGTGGTGAGTTTATGTATCAAGGTAGTGTAGGAATTGTGTTAATGTAACTAGTTAACTCTGTGTATGAGAAACCTGTCTACCTGGGTGTGTAGAGTGATTTCTCCCAGATTATACTGTGTGAGTGTGTATCCCAGGATTTAGAATGTGTACTTGTGAGTGTTGGATTTCAGTGTAGTAGCAGTTTTCCTGTGTGTGTATACTTGCGAGTTCTCTGCATCACAGTTCAGGGAGGCATGTCTGGATGTATCAGTAATTTTAGTGTGTATCCTAGGGTCCTACAGATTTCAGAATCTGTGTATGTGCCAGTGTATGAAATCTGTGTGTGTACAATGTGTATCAGTGCCAATACCTGTATGTTTTAGTGAGCAGTATGGGGGTTTTAAATGACTGTGTGTGAACCTGTGTCCAGAGGTCAGTGTATATGTATATGTGTGTTCAGTGAGTTAATTTGTGTGTACTAGCAGTGTGTGTATGTGTCCCTATTTTAGGAGTGTCCTAGTGTTTACCTGTGTCTCAGTCAGTTAATTACCTGTGCAGTGTTACCTATGTGTCTGTGTGTATCAGAGATGGGGAAGAGAGTATGTGGCTGTGTGTGAGTGAACTTAAGTAACTGTAGTGTATCAGTGTCCCATTAACTGATACTGTGAACCAGTGTCTCAGTGTTAGAGCCTGTGTGTTGTACAGTGTAGGTATTAGATACCTGTGTGTAGGTGAGATACCTGTGTGAGAGTATCTTGTGTTGTGTTGTGTCAGTAACTTATATGTGTGGGGTATTTGGTTGTGTCATAGTGTTCAGCACCAGTTAGAGTGCCCAAGTTTTTGAAGTATTAACTTCTCCCTAAGTATCAATTCCATCTTTACAGTGACTGTGTGTTGGTGTCCCTGTTTGTGAACCTGTGTAAGTGTGGGGCATCAAACTGTGCACTGAGTTCAGTGTCAGCAAGCACAGGCAGTGTATAGTAGCTATATGCTTCTCTCAGAGATTTGACACTGTGGTATCAGTATTTAGGGGTTTTAGTATAGGATATACCCACTATTATTCGATACCTATAAACTATAAGGTTAAGTATCAGTAGTTTAGTGTACTAGTCAGTGTTAAGGGTGAAGTGTGAGTAGTGCTCTAAGGTAACAGTGGATACCTAAGTAAGATACAAGGGTATGGGTAATGTATTTATTTGCCAAGGTTTTGAGAACTAGCATAGGTATATGAGTTAATATACATGTATGAGATAAATAGCTAGTATAAGACTAATACTAACTCGTACATACTAATTACCTTGGTATCAATGACAATTATAGTTATATGACTAGTATGGTTAGGTATGGCATAGACAGCTCACCAAAAACCTAGAAATGGCCTAACACCCTCATGTCAACTTAGCTAATCACTTTTATCATTCCAAACACCATTTAACATTGATATCTTATATATAGGTCATTGTGATCCCACTTTGGACATCGATCCTCACCCTTGCTCAGGACCACAGGCGAGTACATTCTCTGACAGTTTTTATTTGTTGATTATTTCTATAAATTCAGTTATAATACATACTTGATTCCGACACTATGGATACACGGGTTAGCACCCTAGATCCCCATCATGAGGAGTCATGATTAGAATCCATCGTGCTAGCTGGGGGATGGGGAACTATTAATAGATTATGTGATCATATCCAAACATTTACATGTATCATAGCTCACCCCACTTCTCACGTCGGGTGCAGCCTGACCATTTACATGCATCATAGCTGTTATATATGGTTAGCCTGACCACTACATGCATCATAGCTAACCATATGGTTAGCCTGACCTACAAGAATCATAGCTAATCATATATAACCAGCCTGATCTAGTTCCAAGCCGATCACATAATAAACTGATAATTCAAACACTTAGCTAGATGTCTATTTATTCAGTTTCACTTGTTCTAGCATTCACTGTTTATTGTTCATTGCTAGATGCTCTATTGCCTATTTTATTTCTCCAGTACTTCACATTTTCAGCATATATTCTCATCTTGTATTTCTTACACTATTTATAGTTTTTGTCAACTTAATGAAACTGCTGTTAGTGTTTGTGCTTCGCTCCAATCCTGACTGGATAACATTTTTCAGAGGACCTGGAGAACCTTTGCCCCACTCATTACGGGCCAGGATTAGAGGGAGATTTCACTCCGGAAATCCCAGAGGAGTTGCCTATCCTAGAGAAGATCTTACCTGCCTGTACTTAGATTTCTTTTTATGTATTTATTGTTTTAGACTGATGTCACGACCCGCACCCGGTTTAGGGGCACGAGTGCGTGGGTACGTCCAGCCTACGCCGCAGTGTCGGCGGTAGAACGCTGTCAAGGTCTTGATACTATCTAGCTAATGTCACACAAACATCCAATCTCCATAAGGAGGCACGGATGACACAAATAAACGAGCACATACTCAATCACAGGATTACAGCACGATAAGATAACGAACCAAAATTAAAATTTAAATACAACACAAATCCAGAATGTAATCTAACTCAACAATATCCAAGTCTCAATAAAAATGCCGGAGACAAATCCGGTACCAAATAGTCTACTTAAAGAGCTAACTAAAAATAGAAATTATCAAAGAATTGGAAATTATCAGAGAATGTACTTGCCTTTGGTCCTTAGCTGGTAATTATGGATGTCCTGTTCCAGAGTATCCCCTGGGTGAACCAACAGTCCTATAGACATAACACAATATAACATTTGTATCAGGGGCTATACTAACACACAATAGAAATACACTGGCCTTAGGGCTGCGCTAGGTACGATAAGGGTCATCTACTAGATAGGCCAACTATATATATTAATATCCCTTAATTACAATAATGGATATAAGTATAAATATATACACTTTAAATAAAAATAATACCTGTATGTACATACAAACATATCTCAAATTAAATACATATACAAAATATACATGTATATATTATAAAAATGTGCTAAGGGTTTATACAAAATATATCTACACCTACGAATTAACAAAATACATACATAGACTAATTACATATGTATACTCATATATACCAATTAAAATATACAATACTATATACAGGTAAATATACCAATTTATATTATATATAAAAGCCAATACGAAAATATAATCTACATATATATATTTATACCAAAATACGGTTTTATAACTGAGACTGAGTTGTATTTATTATTTTGTGACTTGTGAGGTCATCTAGACCCAGGACTTGTGTTGCACTCTTGTGATTGGTTTATATAGAACTCTTTTCCATTCTCATCGTGCCCATTATTTCTTATAGCTTGTGATTGAGTATATTATAGAACTGCGGATTATTATCATTGTCCTCCGTACGGAGTTGAGACTATTGACAGGATATATATATTGTTGAGACCTAGACAGCGTTCTACCGCCGATACTGCGGCGTAGGCTGGACGTACACACGACTCATGCCCAAATTCTGGGTGTGGGTCGTGACACGTTTTTAGTGGTGGCCCATGCAGGTATAGTCCTAGATTCGTATTAGAGCGATATCATAGTAGTGCTCGCTTAGAGTATTACTACGAGCCTGTTTTAGAAAATAGGAATTAGGCCGAGGATATGCTCAATCACATTTAGGAAATTCTGATTCTTATGATACTACTCTTAATGATTTTTTCCTTTAGAAATTCACTGTCCTTCCTTGATGATATCGTGTCTATTGCCTTAATTAAATATTTCAATCTGTCTTCAGGATGCCGAGGACCAGGTCCCAGAGACTCGGAGCAGCAGCTTCAGAGAGGTCTGCCACCTCTCGCCCTGCCGGACAGACATCCGCAGCACCTCCTACATCTCCAGTATATGTGGGAGTGTCTGCAGCATTCGGGGGTCCTCCACCACCTGTTCAGAGGGTCCCCACAGCTACGACGGAGCCTCTACCACCACCACCACCAGTTCAGTATCCAGGAGGTATGCCCGTCGACGGGGCACAGATGTTCGCTTTGATTCAGGGCATGGTCGATGCCCAGAGGACGTCGGCGGAGGCCCAGAGGGTGCAGGCTGAGGCACACCAGGCCCAGACAGAGATGATGAGGGTGAGCATAGAAAATGCTCATCAGGTGGCTCTCCAGGCTGTGGAGAGAGTCACTCAGCAGCAGCAGCATCCTGGTCAGCACCATCAGAGGCCGGGCACCATTGTGGATTTCAAGAGGATGATGCCTCGGGAGTTCAAGGGGACAGAAGGGATACTCTACGCTGATGATTGGCTAGAGGACATCGAGAGGAACTTGCGCTTGGCACAGCTTCCAGAGGCCCTTCAGATCGAGGCCGCCGGCAGCCAGATGTTCGACATCGCCTTGACGTGGTTTCGCACGGAGCCGAGACTCCTTGACAAGGGACTCACTTGGGAAGCTTTCAGGGAGCTCTTCAAGGAGAAATTCTTTCCTGATGTTGCCCTGGGAGCTTTGGAGAGTCAGTTCCATGACTTAGTCCAGGGGAGCTCGTCCGTCGATGAGTATGCCGCGGAGTTTTGCCGCCTGAGCCGCTTCGCGCCGTCGATGATTAGAGATCCGGGGGACAGGGCCTGGAAGTTCAGAAAGGGGATGGCAAGGGAGATCAAGTCTCGCACGTCGGGACGTCGTACCGCTACCTTCGAGGGCATATTGATGGATGCCCAGATAGTCGAGGATGACTTGGACCTCAGGCCCAAGAGGGGACGCGATGTTTTCGGAGGAGCAAATAGTAGTGCGGGACTAGGCAAGCGTCCACACTATCAGCAGCAGCAGAGGCCCTTTCAGCAGCAGCACCAGCAGCACCAGGCACCAGCCCGAGGGCAGGTCCAGCAGCAGCAGTAGAGGCAGACTCAGCCCGCCATCTAGTGTGCGTACTGCGGGAAGACAGGACATACTAGAGAGATCTGCAGGAAGAGATTGGGCTCATGTCTGTCCTGCGGATCGACGACACACCAGCTGAGGGATTGTCCTACCATTCGACCAGGTCAGGGTGGAGCAGCCGCCCAGCGAGGACCAGACAGGGTACCTGCCGTACCAGGAGGCCAACAACAGAGGGGACCACTTCCACCGCAACATCAGAAGTTTGCCCAGCATCAGCAACAAAGAGGTGCACACCAGGGGCGAGCGTACGCCATGGCAGTCGAGGAGATCGAGCCAGCAGGAGACTTGATCACAGGTTCGGTTCTTCTCGACTGTATTCCCCCATTTACCTTATTCGACTCTGGCGCTTCCTATAGTTTTGTGTCTGTATCTTATGCACTTCGACATCATTTAGACACAGAACCATTAGCTAGGACTTGTAAGATCATGACTGGTGGAGGTATTATCCTAGTCCGTGATTACTGCAAGGACCGGAGAGTGTCAGTAGGAGGCCGAGAGTTGAGCGTGAGCTTACTCGTCATGCCACTTCCGGGGTACGATATTGTACTCGGAATGGACTGGTTGAGTAGGCATCATGCTACTATAGATTGTTATAGAGGCAGAGTATTATTTAGACCACCAGGAGAGCCGGAGTTTGAGGTCGTCAGAGGAGCAGCGGAACAGAGAAAGAGCACATTTTGCGGAGCCAGGGCGGAAGAAGAGGAGCTGCCACATCCTCTGATAGCGGAGTTCCTGGATGTATTTCCAGAAGAGTTGCCAGGCTTGCCGCCAGACAGAGATGTTGAATTCTCTATAGACTTGGTTCCAGGAGTGGAGCCCATTTCACAACATGTCTATAGAGTCAACAACAGCGAGCTGGCAGAACTGAAGAAGCAAGTTGAGGAGCTACAGGACAAAGGCTTCATCAAATCCAGTTCATCACCATAGGGAGCTCCGGTATTGTTCGTACCAAAGAAGGACGGCACGGTGCGTATGTGCATTGATTATAGAGCTTTGAACAACCTCACTCTCAAGAACAAATACCCGCTGCCGAGGATAGATGATCTTTTCGATCAGTTGAGCGGGACGAAGGTGTTTTCAAAGATAGATTTGAGGTCAGGCTATCACCAGGTGAAAGTGAAGAGAGAAGATACGCCGAAGACAACCTTTCGGACCAGATACGGCCAGTTTGAGTTCCTGGTGATGCCATTTGGTTTAACCAATGCACCAGCAGTATTCATGAACCTGATGAACAAGGTATTCCACCAGTACCTTGACAAGTTCGTGGTGGTGTTCATCGACGATATTCTTGTGTATTCCAAGACCCCGGAGGAGCACGAAGAGCACCTGAGGTTGGTCTTAGAGACTCTCAGGAGGGAGAAGCTGTACGGGAAACTCTCTAAGTGTGAATTCTTCCTTGACAAGGTCGAATTTCTTTGGCATGTGGTATCGGGTGACGGAATCTCGGTTAACCCACAGAAGATCGAGGCAGTGGAGTCGTGGGCTACCCCCAGTTCGGTAGCCGAGATCAGGAGTTTTCTCGGGCTAGCAGGATACTACAGGAGGTTTGTACAAGACTTCTCCAGGATTGCAGCGCCGATGACCAGACTGACTAGGAAGGATGTGGATTTTGTCTGGACGGAGGAGTGCCAGGCTGCATTTGATGAGCTGAAGAAGAGGTTGACGACAGCTCCCATTTTGACGTTGCCAGCAGGGACAGGTGGGTTCACCTTCTACAGTGATGCTTCAGGAAAGGGTCTGGGATGTGTTCTTCAGCAGCACGGGAAGGTAATTGCCTATGCTTCCAGGCAGTTACGCCCTCATGAAAAGAACTACCCCACCCACGATTTGGAGTTGGCAGCAGTTATCTTTGCTCTAAAGTTGTGGAAACATTACCTGTACGGAGAGCGTGTGGAGATCTTCACAGACCACAAGAGCTTGAAGTACGTGTTCACACAGAAGGAGCTGAACATGAGGCAGAGGAGGTGGTTAGAGTTGATGAAGGACTTTGACATCTTATTGCAGTACCACCCAGGGAAGGCCAACGTAGTCGCCGATGCCTTGAGCAGGTATCCGATGGCTATGTACTTGACGACAGATAGACATTTGTTGGCTGATCTGGAAAGCTTGGAGATTGAGGTGTTAGTTCCCGGTACTGAGATTCAGATATGGGGATTGCAGATACAGTCCGAGATGATGGACAGGATCAGAGCTGCGCAGTACGATGATGAGGCTCTGAGGAGTATCAGAGCACAGGTTCGGACAGGATTGTCGGACGACTTTACTATCACAGATGATGGTTCCTTACGGCACGGCACGAGGATGTGTGTGCCGAGCAGGGAGCTGCGCGGGGAGGTTTTGCAAGAGGCATACCGCTCTCAGTACTCGATGAATTCCGGTGCCAAAAAGATGTATCGAGACTTGAGGGAGCACGTATGGTGGTATGGAATGAAGCGCGAGGTAGCACGCTTCGTATCCTGGTGTCTAGTGTGCCAGCAGGTAAAGGCAGACCGACAGAGGCCAGGTGGTTTGCTTCAACCTTTACCGATTCCAGAATAGAAATGGGAGCACGTGACCATGGATTTCGTTTCAGGGCTTCCACGTTCTCCAGAAGGGAAGGACGCGATTTGGGTCATCGTGGACAGGTTGACCAAATTAGCCCATTTCTTACCCTTCAAGGTGGGCACGTCGACAAAGAGGCTAGCAGAGATGTACGTGCAACAGATCGTTAGGCTTCATGGAGTTCCTGTGAGCATCGTCTCGGATCGGGATAGTCGTTTCACTTCCCACTTCTGGAGGAGTCTGCAGGCTAGCTTGGGCACTCAGCTCAAGTTCAGTACCGCATATCACCCCTAGACAGACGGGCAGTCTGAAAGGACTATTCAGACTCTCGAGGATATGCTACGCACTTGCGTTCTAGATCTTGGAGGTTCTTGGGAGGATCATCTGCACCTGGTAGAGTTTGCTTACAACAACAGCTACCAGGCCAGCATAGAGATGTCACCATTTGAGGCTCTTTATGGACGGAGGTGTCGTACACCGTTATCTTGGGACGACGTTGGAGAGAGAGCCTTGCCAGGACCAGAAATGGTCGTGGATGCAGCAGAAAAGGTGAAACTCATCAGAGACAGACTGCGAGTGGCGTAGGACAGACAGCGGCATTGGGCCGACAGCCACCGTAGACCCCTTGAGTTTCAGGTATAGATTGTTATTTTTTTGGCTTGTGTATGTTTGTTTAGACTGCGTGTTGAGACTGTTTTATTTTAGGTTGGCGATCTAGTATTCCTATGAATTTCTCCGACGCGTGGCACGATTCATTTTGGTAGAGGAGGGAAGCTTAGCCCACGCTACATCGGACCCTTCGGTATTCTTGCGAGGGTAGGTGCAGTGGCGTATAGACTAGACTTGCCGCCTGCATTAGAGGGAGTGCATGATGGGTTCCACGTGTCGCAGCTGAGACGGTACGTGGCAGACCCTAGTCACGTACTTGATCACTCGGAGATTGAGGTTGGTCCGACGCTCAGCTACCCCAAGCAGCCCGTAGAGATCTTGGACCGCAAAGAGAAGGTGTTGCGGAACCAAACTATTCCTTTGGTTTGTGTTGCATGGAGACATCACTCTCCAGGGGAGTCGACCTGGGAGAGAGAGGATGAAATGCGCGAGCAATACCCTTATCTCTTCTAGACTTGAGGTATATTTCCTTTTCTGATTTCAATCTTGTTCTAGTTCAGTCCAATTTCGAGGACGAATTTTTTTTGGAGGGTAGAATTGTCACTACCACATATCCAGATAAGGGCATTTGTGTAATTTCACTATTTTGAATAATTATGTATTTAATTAATCTGTTGAGTTTTATAAACTATTTATATATTGTTAGTGATGTTTGGTTTTAGGTCAAACCCTAGAACTCATTAGGACAAACCCTAATGACTAAACCCTAATTTGAAAACCCAATTCTAGAGAAATCCTAGAATTCAAATTTTAGTTTTTGACCTCAAACCCTAGAATGACTAAACCTGAGTTAATTGAGTTCTTCATGACCTAACATGGGGGTTTAACCTAATCCTAGGCAATTGAAACCCTAACCTAGTTTTAATATAAAAGGAAGCCACCCTTTTTCCTTCATGAAGAAAGAAACCCTAGCCTCCATTAAGAACCCATTTCCCCCACCCCCAAAATTCAGAATCAAACCTTAGGGATTCCATCTTCCTCCTCCAAAGCAAAGGGAAGCAAGGAGCTTGGGTCAAGGAACCTTGGGGAAGAAGAACTTTCATAGGGAAACCATCTCCCTATAGGTAAAATCCGAATTTCTATCCATTTTAATTCTGTTTTTCTTGTTATTGGCCATTAGAAAACCTACCTTGTTGTGTAGATCTTGGTTTCTAGGGATCCTACAGGAAGACCTAGGGGAGATTTGTGTTTTGATGACCTGTGGGTGTTTTCCCCAAATTTTTGGAACCCTAAACCTAGGGTTTTTGTGTAGACACGATTTTACCTCCAACATTTGAGTTTAGATCTCGATTTCTTAGGTTTTCGAATTGAGGATTCATGGGTACTTGTGTGAATCCGTTTTCTGCACTTCTTGTGTTTGTAGAAATGCCCTTAAGGTTTTACCTATCTAATGTATTCGTATTTCTGCATATTTTGACATATAAATCTATATACATAAATATATTTGTGTTGTAAATGGGTTGTGTGCTATTATGTGTACATGGGTGGGTAGAGAGTGTGTGCAGTCAGGTTCAACTGTGCAAATTCTGTGTGTTTGGGAGAAATTTACTGTACAGTCGGGTAATTGTGAGGTTGAGTGTGCCCAGCAGGGATTTCTTGTGTAACTGTGCTGTGCTGTGTACACATGTGTGAGTGGTGAGTTTATGTATCAAGGTAGTGTAGGAATTGTGTTAATGTAACTAGTTAACTCTGTGTATGAGAAACCAGTGTACCTGGGTGTGTGGAGTGATTTCTTCCAGATTATACTGTGTGAGTGTGTATCCCAGGATTTAGAATGTGTACTTGTGAGTGTTGGATTTCAGTGTAGTAGCAGTTTTCCTGTGTGTGTATACTTGCGAGTTCTCTATATCACAGTTCAGGGAGGCATGTCTGGATGTATCAGTAATTTCAGTGTGTATCCTAGGGTCCTACAGATTTCAGAATCTGTGTATGTAACAGTGTATGAAATTTGTGTGTGTGCAATGTGTATCAGTGCCAATACCTGTATGTTTCAGTGAGCAGTATGGGGGTTTTAAATGGCTGTGCGTGAACCTGTGTCCAGAGGTCAGTGTGTATGTATATGTGTGTGCAGTGAGTTAATTTGTGTGTACTAGCAGTGTGTGTATGTGTCCCTATTTTAGGAGTGTCCTAGTGTTTACCTGTATCTCAGTCAGTTAATTACCTGTGCAGTGTTACCTATGTGAACCTATGTGTCTGTGTGTATCAGAGATGGGGAAGAAAGTGTGTGGCTGTGTGTGAGTGAACTTAAGTAACTGTAGTGTATCAGTGTCCCATTAACTGATACTGTGAACCAGTGTCTCAGTGTTAGAGCCTGTGTGTTGTACAGTGTAGGTATTAGATACCTGTGTGTAGGTGAGATACCTGTGTGAGAGTATCTTGTGTTGTGTTGTGTCAGTAACTTATATGTGTGGGGTATTTGGTTGTGTCATAGTGTTCAGCACCAGTTAGAGTGCCCAAGTTTTTGAAGTATTAACTTTTCCCTAAGTATCAATTCCATCTTTACAGTGACTGTGTGTTAGTGTCCCTGTTTGTGAACCTGTGTAAGTGTGGGGCATCAAACTGTGCACTGAGTTCAGTGTCAGCAAGCACAGGCAGTGTATAGTAGCTATATGCTTCTCTCAGAGATTTGACACTGTGGTATCAGTATTTAGGGGTTTTAGTATAGGATATACCCACTATTATTCGATACCTATAAACTATAAGGTTAAGTATCAGTAGTTTAGTGTACTAGTCAGTGTTAAGGGTGAAGTGTGAGTAGTGCTCTAAGGTAACAGTGGATACCTAAGTAAGATACAAGGCTATGGGTAATGTATTTATTTGCCAAGGTTTTGAGAACTAGCATAGGTATATGAGTTAATATACATGTATGAGATAAATAGCTAGTATAAGACTAATACTAACTCGTATATACTAATTATCTTAGTATCAATGACAATTATAGTTAATATGACTAGTATGGTTAGGTATGGCATAGACAGCTCACCAAAGACCTAGAAATGGCCTAACACCCTCATTTCAACTTAGCTAATCACTTTTATCATTCCAAACACCATTTAACATTGATATCTTATATATAGGTCATTGTGATCCCACTTTGGACATCGATCCTCACCCTTACTCAGGACCACAGGCGAGTACATTCTCTGACAGTTTTTATTTGTTGATTATTTCTATAAATTCAGTTGTAATACATACTTGATTCCGACACTATGGATACACGGGTTAGCACCCTAGATCCCCATCATGAGGAGTCGTGATTGGAATCCATCGTGCTAGCTGGGGGATGGGGAACTATTAATAGATTATGTGATCATATTCAAACATTTACATGCATCATAGCTCACCCCACTTCTCACGTCGGGTGCCGCCTGACCATTTACATGCATCATAGCTGTTATATATGATTAGCCTGACCACTACATGCATCATAGCTAACCATATGGTTAGCCTGACCTACAAGAATCATAGCTAATCATATATAACCAGCCTGATCTAGTCCCAATCCGATCACATAATAAACTGATAATTCAAACACTTAGCTAGATGTCTATTTATTTAGTTTTACTTGTTCTAGCATTCACTGTTTATTGTTCATTGCTAGATGCTCTATTGCCTATTTTATTTCTCTAGTACTTCACATTTTTAGCATATATTCTCATCTTGTATTTCTTACACTATTTATAGTTTTTGTCAACTTAATAAAACTGCTGTTAGTGTTTGTGCTTCGCTCCAATCCTGACTGGATAACATTTTTCAGAGAACCTGGAGAACCTTTGCCCCACTCATTACGGGCCAGGATTAGAGGGAGATTTCACTTCAGAAATCCCAGAGGAGTTGCCTATCCTAGAGGAGATCTTACCTGCCTGTACTTAGATTTCTTTTTCTGTATTTATTGTTTTAGACTGAGACTGAGTTATATTTATTATTTTGTGACTTGTGAGGTCATCTAGACCCAGGACTTGTGTTGCACTCTTGTGATTGGTTTATATAGAACTCTTTTCTATTCTCATCGTGCCTATTATTTCTTATAGCTTGTGATTGAGTATATTATAGAACTGCGGATTATTATCATTGTCCTCCGTACGGAGTTGAGACTATTGACAGGATATATATATTGTTGAGACCTAGACAGCGTTCTACCGCCGATACTACGGTGTAGGCTGGACGTACACACGACTCATGCCCAAATTCCGGGTGTGGGTCGTGACATTATGGCATCATGCCAGTGATTTCCTTGTATATTTAAACTGTACAAGCTAACTATGTCTTCGTGGCAGGGAAGGTCATGGTAAGTATTTGTGCAGGTGGTTCAGACGGGCAGGTAAAAGTCACCGAACGGTGGCATGTTTATTTCAGTAAATTTTCATGGCTAATTCTTGTTTGTAAAAATGAACTAAGGCAAGATAGAAAGACCACATAATAACTTGTATGTTTCATATAAACAACGTGTTGATTGGTATAGTTGGGTTAGCTCGCCTTCACCAGTGTATTTTGATGTACTGACCCTCGTTGCAACAGGTTTCCCGCACCAAGAAGATCCTGCAAGGAGCTAAAGTGACTTCCCGATCCAATCCACCTACCGGCATGTCCAGTTCGTGCCCTTGAAGTATGTTTTGCATGACCCAGGAGCTCGTGCACATAACTTATGCAGCTTCGTGGAAAGGCGATAGCTTCGCCTGAAGGTGTCTATAGTTTTTGAAGCTTTAGTAAAATAATGTAATGTACATGATCGTGGAAGTTCGGACACAAATTCATAGTAATTTGCTCCCACTTTCACTCTAGAATGGGTAATGGCTGAAGTAAACCTCCTGGCCTCTGCCTCTCGGCTTTCACTTGCTGGCACACTAAGCATCTGGATGCAAACTGTGCCACTTTCCTCTTCATGCTATACCACCACACACTCTCTATATATAAATACAATATATTATACATATATAGATAATATAGAGTATACATATATATAAATACATATATATATATATATATATATATATATATATATATATATATATATATATATATATATATATATATATATATATATATAAGTATATGCACTCCTCTTGCTGTTGTTGCATGCTGCTCGCTGCAGCTGCTGCTGCAGGTGCTACTGTTGCTTGCTGCTGCTACTGCACTGCTTGCTGCTCGCTGCAGCTGTTGCTGCAGGTGCTACTGCATGCTGCTCTTCTTCCTTTTCTTGACACACACACACACACACACACACACACACATATATATATATATATATATATATATATATATATATATATATATATATATATATATATATATATATATATATATATATATATACACTTATCCTAGTTAGAGTTATAAAACATATTTGAAGAGGATCAAGGGTTACCTTGCTAATATAGGGTTGAGGGGAGATGAGGGATGATGAGTGAAGGAGGTGGGGATGTCCTTATATAGGGAAGGAGGGGGTTGGAGGTTGTCAAGGTATTTTTATGCTGAATTTACCATTGTGCCCTTAACCAATTCAATTTGGATTTTTCCTCTTATGAAGAGCAATCCAAATTGAATTTGACTTCTCTTTAATCTAATTAAATGAAGGTTACCGAACCTTCCTAGAATGACGATTCACGAGTACGAGCTTATTACAAGTTATCACTAGCGAACTTATCGTATCCGTGAACTGCGATACATTGGGCAATGCTCACACTTGATTGCCCGATGCCAAATGCAATAGGTTTGTTATACACAAACAATCCACGATGTCGTGTGGATCATAAACTCGTGTCAATATAAAGACCACAACTTTCAACTAAAATCCAATACTAAACCAAGATAATGAGTCAAAATAATCGATAAAAAATCAAAAAATAGCTGAAATAACTTATGGTACATAAAGCAGTAAAAAAGATAGCTTATTCATGAAATTGGGATAAAAAATAAATTCTTGACGTATTTTTGGCTCAAAGATGGGTTCTGGCATATTTTTTTTAAAAGGGAAAGGGATTTTGTGCGTATTTTATCTCAAAATGGGCTTTTAGTGTATTATTATGCAAATGAATGGTTTTTGTGCGTATTTTAGCTAAAAAGGAGCTTCTAGCGTATTTTGTAAAAGGGGAAGGACTTCTGTGCGTATTTTAGCTCAAAATGGTCTTCTGGCGTAGGCTTCTGGCGTATTTTTGTAAAAGGGGACGGACTTCTGTGCATATTTTTACGCGAAGGACTTGTGCACAGTTTTATGCCAGTACGGTTCTTCTTTCTCAACCGACATGAAAATTCTAAAAACTTGTTTTGGCCACAAAAACTTTATTTCAACCCAAAATTCGACGTTTCAAAAGCCAAAATTGAATAAAATTTAATTTTTCACAATATGGGATAATTAGTTTTCAGAAATACTAAGTTTTAAGAGATCAAACCCACAAAATTTGGTAAAATTCTAATTTTAAAACTCGGATCTACTCAAATACATATATTGAAACCAAAAACACCAAGAACTAGAATGGAAGAGAAAATTAAGGAGAACATTTTTCATCAAACACATTTTTATTTAACATATATATGCAAAAATCCTAAATTCATGGCTTCACCATTGAACAAGATGTAATTGCCTGGAGTGGCTTCTTAGGCTCTACATCTCACGGTCCAAGTGATCACAACTACCTCTTCTAGGGTTAGGATTCGGTCTATGGCAAGGGAGAGAGGAAGAAGAAGGAAGGAAAAAAGAAGTAAAATGAGAGAGGAAAAAAAACTTTTATATATATATATATATATATATATATATATATATATATATATATATATATATATATATATAAGGGGAGAGAGGGTGTCACGCCCCAGTCCCAAAATACGTAGGACTAGGAATACGTAACATGCCAGCTACGCATTCGACCAGACTCCGGTCCGACTCGAATACATATAAGATGTATTAAAATGGTCACTATCTATATAATCAAGTAAATATAAATATCTATGCCTCAATCCACAATGATCAGAATATACAAGAATGAGCTACATATGCTAAAGTCGGCCGCCAGTAACACATAAGCTCGAATAGACTCGAGAAAGGAATATGAGTCTATAAAACTAGGTTATATCAGCAGATGAATAAACAATATAAATAATAACCATGACTCCGAAAGAAAAGATGTACCTAGCACCAATTCCTGCAAGACAAAGCAACACACATCAGCAACTCTAGGCAGGCTTCACAACGGTCTATGTTGCAAAACTGGCAAGGGACCAGGTCCTCAGAGGGACGTAACAAGGTACAAGAAACAGCATGCCAAAATAAATACAGTATATGAAAATATAACAATAGGGCAAACTATGTAACCAGCTATGTGATATGCAAGTGAGAGCATCACTAGTACTCAGGCTGAGACCGCTACAAGCTCTGTGTCAGGGAGCCGGTAGCAGTAATAACAAGTAATGGGTCTAGCTCTGCTGGAGAGTCTACGACCTCATAATAGTAGTAGATATATATAAAACAGCCCGTAGCCTATGTGTCTCTCCCCACCCAATGTAACCACA
Source organism: Iris macrosiphon (assembly GCA_036927795.1). NCBI lineage: Eukaryota > Viridiplantae > Streptophyta > Magnoliopsida > Asparagales > Iridaceae > Iris > Iris macrosiphon. The sequence goes on along the minus strand of JAYESA010000006.1, from coordinate 38,095,456 downwards.
TGTCTCATGTCCATAACGTCTCATGTCCATGTCACGCGAGATCATAGCTAATGCAACAAGTCATATAATCTCTATGAATATAATGTCTATGTCAATCCTGCATCCTACACAGAATCACCATGAATATCTCAGGAAGATTCTGTCATATGTATAGTGTCAAGTGTCCTGGATTATAATGTACTTGATAAGACAAGTATGAGAGTGTAAAGGGTCACGAATGTCCATCTCTATATGACGTATACAACTCCGCGTACGGGGTTGGCACCCGACTATTAATCGGATGCTAAGTAAGTCACACGGTCCTAGGTTTAAGCATGTACAACAATTATAATTAAGTCTAAGTAATATGTAACAAAAACTGCAAGTTGGTAAGGTACACTTGCCTGGAACTCCAAGTTGATAATACAAAGAACCTGCTCTCGAATTCACGCTCGTGCGATCCCAAGAGCCTAAATATATAATATCATAAAATTAGTTACTATGACATGGTTCACTAAGCATGCACAAGAGTACAACTACTCTACGTCATTAATCATTAGACAATTAGGGTCTAATTTAATCAAAGATATCACTTATACAATGCCATCAATTATTTAATGTCTAAAATAATTTGGGGTTCTAACAAAGTAGGTTGGCTAAGGTTCACTAGTCAAGGACCAAGAAAGTGTGTAAACACCAAGCCTACTAGTCACATAACATCACCAAGCCTCATAAACATGGTTATAACGAAGGTTCATATAGGTACTAGGTGTTCTCACACTAGATTTTTATATACAACATATCATCAACCTTGGTATTCACTAAGTGTCAAACTATGTTAACCAACTTAGGGTTAGTTTTGTCTTATTAAAACATGCACATGAGCATTAACAATAGGTCAAGTTAGGGTCATCACAAACAATCACATACTATATTTCTCAAGTATATCCATTCATCCAACTATATACAACTCTCGTTCTACTATAAAATATCAAGTATACATAGACAAGTCAAATCTGAATTTATAATAAGATCATGGCATATACCTCATTTCTTTCTTGTATTTGTCATGAAACATGTGTGCAAGAACTACTATAACTAGTGAACAACCTTAGCATGACATCTTCTATATTCCAACATAGTGTTTATAAACAATAAAACTAGCTATCACAAAACCTAGGCAAAATGCACTACTAGTTGCACAATATTTAATCATGTCTCAACCATGCATTTATTTATATATAACACCCTAAAAAAAATTTATACATTCTGAAATTTAGTGATAATTAGAGTAAAAATTATATTTTGCAAGTGGTTGCTTGGGTTTTAGATCATGGCAAAGTGAATAGGACAACAAGTGCATAAATAACATTCAAGTCTAGACATGAGAAGTAATAAATATTCTTGGTATAATATCATACAAAGTTAGTGAAATTTAATAAGGATATGAAGTACATGTAGAAATGGTTGAGTAGGAGGAGTTGGAGCTCTTACCAAAGTAAAATGGGAAGGCAAAAGAGTGTTGTGCACTGCTTGCACAAATCTGTCCAGATTTGGACACTTCGTCTCGTAGCTACTGTCCGGGGCTTCAAAACATTTCTCCAAGTACTTTGCGAATTAGAGAGATTAGGAGAGAGGTAGAGTATGAAGATAGGGTAGTTGTTGAAGGGGTTTTAGTGCTAGAATTGGTGGCAACAAGGTGTTTAAGTGGTGCTATTGCTGGCGGATTCAGCAGGGTGCCTTCGTTTTGTAAGGGGTGTTTGGGGGAGTTGTAGGATGATTTAGGTTCTTAGTTATAAATAAAACTTGTTAAGGAGAGGTAGAAGAAGGATATTTGGGTGCTGTAGTGGTGGTTTGGAGGCTATAGAGGTGGTGGAGTGGCCTGAGAAGATGATACACTGAATTCTGATTCAGCCTGGACACCTCTGATGGAGGGCTGTTTTTGAGAAACTTAAAATGAATTTTGATGGAAGGTTTATGAATAGAAAGTGATAAGGACAGGGAGAGGAAGAATCATACAAAATTTGAGAGAAAGATACTTACTGTGAAGGGAGATAGGGCCGGATTGGTGGGGGTATTGCTGAATTAAGATTCAGCCTGGGTAGGGTTGGATGGATGGAGGTGTGGAGGGAGATAGAGAAGGAATTTGGAGATGGTTTATGAATAGAAAATGTGAGAAAGAGAGTTAGGAAGAAGTTTTATTCAGGTGGTTCTAATGGGGGGGGGGGTGAAGAGAGGGGGGTTATGGACAGCCTAGTGGGGAGGGGAAGGGTTTGGAGTTACCAATGGTGTAAGGAAATGTCACAAGTTATAACCCCTTTCCTTTCACATTCCATCCTAATGATTTAGTAAATCCATGGCTGTCCAAAACTGAAATGATGTTTAATATGGATGGTCAAACCTAGCTTAGTCAACCTAGGTTAAGTCCAACTACTTCTAGTTGGGTCAGGTTCGGGTCGTTGCGGTTTAGTTTGACTAGGTTGGTCCGATTCACTAGAAAATTGGTCATTTGTGACTATTGAGGGTAGGTAGCACATAGAGGTTCAATAGAGTGGGATACAGGTATCATGTGTGTCTTAGACCTAGTATAGATCATGATCATACATTAGGTCGAAAGAATTGGTCGAAATTGGATCTCCAATTTAAATCGGAATGGTCAACGGTTACAATGTAGGTGCTAGAAATTAAGTTTTTGACCCGAATATTTTACATTAAAAATAGAGCACAAGAAGATATGTTTGAGTGGGATATGATAATCATAAATTAAGGTGGGCTCGTCTAGATCATGCATATAAAATTTGTTTGGAGATAATGGCTAATGTTGTGCTCCTAAAAATTAAAGTTACGAAAAATATTTTTAAGGGATACTTTTGTTTACTTAATCCAAATTAATAATAAAAATAATAATTTTAAATATTATATTAAATTAAAATAGCTAAATCTCTGGGGCTTTACAGAGGGAGATGGTTTAGATATGGGTTCAACCAAAATAAACAAAACCAAATGTCCAGTCTACATGCGGGTCCTAAACCGGGTCTATGGCAATGCCAATGGGTATTCTACTCGTCTTGGGTACTCTTTACCCTCCTTAGAAATAAAATATAAATGGTAATAGCAATCATGCAAAATATAGCAGAAATATAATATCAGAAAAATTAAATTCTAGAAATTTAAGAAATACCAAATCGGGAAACTAGTATGACATCTCTACCCTCCTTAGAAAATTTTTATCCTCAAAATTTCACCAACTCTAGTCGAGCTGGAAAACACACTAGAAAGCTCAAGAAATCACAAGTCACTTATCAGAAAATGAATTCATCAAGCGATAACAAAATAGAAGAGATAGCTGCAAAAATTAAATAAATACACATAACAACACACAAAAAATGGAGACATATGGATACATATACCCCTCAACCAGTCAAATATTCGTCCTCGCTTGCCTATGCTGACTCACAAAATAGACAAGAGCCAAACCTTGAGGTAAGTCGGTACCAACGACTAACCGAGATCATGACTATAATCCAGGATGTACCTTCGAAATTGGGTCACATGATGGACATCGCGTACCACGAGATACGGAGGCGGAAGAGTAGGTCGAAGAACTCGTCTCTGCTCGACGAAAAGATCGAGACGACTATTGCACTCTAAGCGTAACGGAATACAAGATCTTTCCACAAGAACCCAAGAATAATACAAGCTAAAAAAAGCTCAAAAATCTTACCCACTATCGTGGCAACTGCTCTAAGTTGCCGAATCCTTGTCCATGTTCACGCCGAAGAGCGACTGCTCTAACTTACTGCTAGTTTTGTGTTGCTTACTAGGCTTGCTGGACTTGCGTAAACTGATCCGGACGTTGCTGCTGGAACTGTTGAGTCTGCGTCGAGAGAGGACGCTGGACTAGTGGTCGAACTGCTAATGTTGCTCCCCTCGGACCTTTAATCACTGCCTGAGGCAGAGCTGATAACTGTCAGACTGAAGAAGCCTCAGGGTACAAAAGTGGACATGAACAAATCATGTGGTTGGATGTCCCACATTTGAGACACTGGCCGTTGGACCTCCTACACTGATCTCTGGTGTGCCCTGGCTTGCCACAGTTGCTACATCCTGCTGATACTACCTACCTCGTGGACTGTACTGAGGTTATAGTTGAAGCTGGAAGTACAGGCGAACGATGATCTCTGACTGCTGGTGCTGGAGGTGACGATGGAATACTGATGCCTCTCATGAATGAGTGGGACCTCTTCTGGCCTCCGGTCCTTGCTACTAATCTCTGGCCGGCAAGTTCTTGGGACCTAGCTGCCCTGAGTACTACATCATAGGTGGCATAATCATGACTCACCATGAAGTACTGCTGAATATCTAAATGCAAACCCTGTTCGAATCTCCGGGCTTGATCCTCCTCGGAAGCTACCATATGAGGAGCAAATCGGCTAAGTCGGCAAAACTCGGCTGCATACTGGTCGACTGATCTCGTCTGCTGACGGAGGTTGATGAACTGCTGTTGGAGCTGGAACTTGGCAGTTATGTGGAAATACTTCTTCTGGAAATATTTCTTGAATGTCCTCCAATCAATGGGGCTTCAGAAGCGCCATTTCTTGTGCTGCCTACCAATCTCGAACAAGATCTGATAGTTGTAGCTTTACAACTGCTACTTTCTCATCTTTGGGGGTCTTAGTCACATCCAATATGGCCTCGAAGTCCTAGAGCCAAGAATATGCTGAAACGGCATCCTCGTGCCGAGGAACTTGGTTGGACGCAAGTGACTGGCGTTAGACGCCGAGTTGAGATTATAACGCTCACTGGTCTCAAGCGCTACTCTAACTCTCTGGCAAAGAGTAGTGTTGGTTTGTTCCTATCCTTGCTAAAACTGTTGGCAGAGTTGGACCACTTGTTGCTGGAGTTGGAGTTGTTGTTGTACCATTATCATGGTTTGGATCATTTCTAACATGGTCTGCGAGCCTGCCTGCTCTGGTTGTACTAGAAGAATTGGTGCTATTGGCTGGGCTGGCTGGGATGGTATGAACGGCGGAGCGGAATGAACTGGCCGTCCTGGAAAGTTTGGTGGAGCTGATTGTGCTGGTTGAACATGCATGATTTGCGGAACCGGCTGATGAGCTACTGATGCTTCCCCATGGTTCAACGGCGGGGCCTGATCCTGGCCTATTACTGGATCTACTAGCGGTGCAATGGAACCATTAAAATGAGGAGCAAGTGGGGTGCCCCTGAAAGATAATGACACAAGGCAAACAATAAGGGACGGGAATGGAACAATCATGTCAAGCAAGTTTACAGTTCAAGGAAAGCACAAAATACAGGTTACAAGTGGAGCTTAATCGAAGTTAAATAGAGGATTGAGATTCTAACAAGATGAGTCCCCCCACAAGTTTAAAAAACAGACCTTCATGGGCCACCATTAAAACCTAGTCACGTCTCGCTCCAAGAATACTAGGTAAATACGAGAACGGACATGTCCGGCTACTCCGTACATGGTATGAAACGTCCTACAACGGCCACAGCTTTCAAGAAGACAAATGGGTGGAGTCTAGAATGCTCATGACGTCAGTCCTAAAGCCGACAAATTCTAGTATCTCAATCCATCAACAACAATATAAGAGTATATCGTACATGAAAGTAAAGAGGTGTCCCAAATTACATGTCACATATGATCATGTAGCTACTGAATACAAAATGCTACACTAGCAGAGTATAATTATACATGATCAAATATACCAGCCATGGTCTAATATATACATCATGTTGGCCGTAGTCTCAAAAATAAAAGGAGCTAATTCTGTCCCTTGCTGACACCACAAAATAAAGTAATCAAAACGAGGGGTGAAAGAAGAAAACCCACTCGCGAGCTTCGACCGCAGTTCTACGAGTGCGAGCCATCTTGCTGGAAATACGGGGGATCCTGGTTCTCCTCGGATAAATTTGGCCAAACAAAACCAGTGGGGTCAGAACCCCAAGCAATAAGTAGCACAAAGGAGCTAAATGTGATAGACAAAATCCAGCACAATCATGCACAAACCAAGAGACAAATAATAAATGCGAGTCGGGACTTGTACGATACCAATGTACTTGTCTCAAAATATTACTGGAAGAACTGATAACAAAAAAGCTATAAGAAAGAACTTTTGTGCGTATTTTAGCTCAAAATGGCATTCTGGCAAAATTTAGCTCAAAATGGACTATGGCATATTTTTACGCAAATGAATGGTTTTTGTGTGTATTTTAGCTCAAAATGGACTTCTGGCGTATTTTAGCTCAAAATGAGATTCTGGCGTATTTTTACTGAAATGAAGGATTTATGTACGTATTTTTTGCTCAAAATAGGCTTATGACGTATTTTAACTCAAAATGGCCTTCTGGCGTATTTTAGCTCAAAATGGGCTTCTGTCTTATTTTTACGTAAAGGAAGGGTTCATTGTATATTTTTGCTCAAAATGGGCTTCTGGCGTATTTTAGCTCAAAATGGGCTTCTAGCGTATTTTTGTAAAAGGGGAAGGGCTTCTGTGCGTATTTTTACGCCAGGGACTTGTGCACTATTTTACGCTAGCACTGTTCTTCTTTCTCAACCGACATGAAAATTCTAAAAACTTATTTTGGCCATAAATTTTTTATTTCAACTCGAAATTCGACGTTTCAAAAGCCAAAATTGAATAAAATTTAATTTTCCACAATATGGGATAATTTTTTTTCCAGAAATACTAAGTTTTAAGAGAGCAAACCCACAAAATTTGGTAAAATTCTAACTTTAAAACTCAGATCTACTCAAATCTATCCATCGAAACCAAAAATACCAAGAACGAAAATGTAAGAGAAAATCAAGGAGAACATTTTCCATCAAACACTTTTTTATTTAACATATATATGCAAAAATCTAAAATTTATGGCTTCACCATTGAGCAAGATGTACTTGCCTGGAGTGGCTTCTTAGCCTTTACCTCTCACGGTCCAAGTGATCACAACCACCTCTTCTAGGGTTAGGGTTTGGTCTAGGGCAAAGGAGAGAGGAAGAAGAAGGAAGGAAAAAGAGAAGTGAAAATAAAGGAAAATGAGAGAGGAGAGAGAAAACACATATATATAAGGGGAGAGAGGGAGATGGTTTAAACATTGGTTCAACCAAAATGAACCAAACCAAGTGTCCAGTCTACATGCGGGTCCTAAACCGGGTATATGACAATGCCAATGGGTATTCTATTGGTCTTGGGTAGTCTCGACCCTCCTTAGAAATAAAATATAAATGACAAGAACCATCATGCAAAATACAACAAAAATACAATATCAAAAAAATTAAATTCTAGAAATTTAAAAAATACCAAATCGGACAATGGGTGTGACAGTTAGACTTAGCTTTTTCTTTATAATTATGCTTTATTTGGTTTCGTTTGTTGTGGTTTTTGCATGTGATTGTGAATTGGAAAAAGTCACATAATTATATTAAATTAGATATGAACATATCTCTGTATAGAAGCCATAAAATCAATCCATCAATGTTAGTTTTCGAGAATGATACTTGCTACAGTTTTCTCAATTTTCATATACTAAATTTCTCCACGCAGTTATAGTGAGGCCAAGGTATTTATACAAATTGTGTTTACTTCGTTATTGGTCGAAGACCACCGAAAGAGGATGACAGTAAGTAGAAGGAGAGGTGCATTGGTATATTCTCGTATTCTGCTTTTCATGTTTGACTTCATTTAGGAACCGTGAATCTGTACCAACTATAATTAATATTTCTTTTTTGCCTTCTTATTTTGCATATAGAACTGGAGGATGTTTAGGTGGAAGTGCATATTAAGATATTGGAAGTAACCATTGATTATTTTAAACTTAATCAAATAACATCAACAGTAGTTGCTATTTATTGGAAACAATGTTAGTAGATAAATAAATATACTCAATCTATAGTTGCAATGGAGGATGTTTAGGTGGAAGTGCACATGATATTCATGGTATATTGTTGCTGAGCTTTACTCTAAATTCGTCATGTTAGGAAAAATAGAGCTTCATGCATTTCTCATTCTTAAGCTCTTATTCAGGATTTTCTGATGTATTAACTACACTTGCATAAAGTATGGACCGTTTACACGTAGCACAACTACTTTAATTATTTCAAAGCGTTTTTACATTCTTATTTTCTTTTTAGTTCTCATGAAGAGATTGTCACTCAACATGGCATCCCTGTACGGATCGAAGTTGGACCTCATGATGTAGCTAGTGGGATTGTGGTTGTATCTCGAAGAGACATACCTGGAAAGCAAGGGAAAGATTTTGGGATTTTTATGGAGCCTTCAGTTTTGGAAGCCCATGTAAAGAGAAGATTGGAGGACATCCAGGCATCTTTGTTACATAGGGCTACCTTGTTTCGTGATAGGTAAACTTCAAATTATGGCAAGAATCTTTTGTTCAATGATGCCCTCTTCATCTAGTAAAGGTTTCAAACAAAAGATGGTAAAGGAAATATGTAGTACAAAAAGAGAGAGATGGTTCTTCTTTTTTGTACTTCATGTGGTAAAAGTTTTATCGACTTGGAAAGAAATTTTCTTTTCTTTTCTTCTCTCTTTATTCTATCTGTTATCTTTGTTTTGAGAATCATGTTTTCACTAATCATAAAACATAATGGGGAAACGTACTCCATTTCGTAATGCGAGATGTTTGATCTCTAGAAATCGTTTCTCTTCAACAACTCTTCAATTTTGGTAAGAAGGCAATTATGAACTTGATATTTTCTTTTGAACAATGAGACTCATCTTATACACATCTCATGATGTATCTAATGATTCATTATGTCCCTTCAAAAAATTGCAACCCTTCCCAAAAGATTTTAGACAACAAATGGGTGTGTGTCTATTCATAGAGATGTGAGAGAGGACTATTTCCTATATTTCAATAAAGTATTTTCTCCCATAAAGAAAATACAATTAATCAAAAAACATATCAATTTGTATTATACATGTGGGACATAAATTCTTACATTCTCCCACTTGGCCAATATGATAAGACAATTGATAGGGCCTTAAGTTTAAATCTTGATATGGTTAATTCTTAAACACCATAATGACAAATTTACTAAAGGTGAGTCATGGCGGTTGTAAGTCAATTAAGAGACATATTTTCCTTCCATGTACTACAACCTTTAGAACATTTATCAGTATGATCTATAAGTTAGAAGTTTAACATTCGAGTCCAACATTCGAGTCTTAAACAAGACATTCCCGATCAGCATTTATCCAAACCATTATTTGTACAATATTTGGAAAACCAGGAAAACTAATTCAGAAATATATATATATATATTGATGAGATCTCAAATCACATAGAACATAATACATAAGGATTACAATAATGGCTCTCAATTCTTACTACACATAAGACCTATTCTTTCAACATGTTCATAAAAGGTCTTTGGTTGTAGTCCTTTAGTAAGTGGATCCGCTATCATGAGTTTTGTATTCAAATGTTCTATGGACACTCGTTGTTTCTGAACTTCTTCTTTAACAGATAAATATTTCAAGTCCATATGCTTGGCACCCTTGGAATATTTATCATTTTAGAAAAGAAGACTGCTACTGCATTATCACAATAAATTTTCAGCGGATTGGTAATAGTGTCGACAACTCCAAGTCCTGAAATAAATTTACACAACCATGAAGCTTGAATTGTGGCTTCAAAGCATGCCACGAATTCTGCTTCCATAGTAGACGAAGCTATGATGCTCTGCTTCGCACTCTTCCATGAGATTGCTCCTCCAGCCAATAGGAACAAATAACCAAATATTGATTTTCTAGTATCAATACATCCAGCAAAATCTGAATCTGAGTAACCGATGACTTCAAGGTGATCAGATCTTCTATATGTGAGCATGTAGTCCTTTGTCCCTTGTAGATACCTGAGAACTTTCTTTGCAGCTTTCCAATGTTCAATTCCAGGATTGCTTTGGTATCTATCTAGCATACCAATTGCAAAGCTAATATCCGGTCTTGTACAAGTTTGAGCATACATAAGACTACCAACTAGAGATACATAAGGAAATCTTTCCATTTGCTGGTGCTCTAATTCATTTTTAGGACATTGCATAAGGCTAAATTTATCCCCTTTCTGAATTGACATTACACCAGCTTTACAATTACTCATTCCATATCTTTGAAGAACTCTATTGATATATTCTTTCTGAGAGAGGCCTAATAATCCTTTTGATCGATCTCGGAATATTTCTATTCTTATCACATAAGATGCCTCACCCATATCTTTCATTTCAAAGTTCTTAGAAAGATATTTCTTGGTTTCGTGCAACAAACCAAGATCACTACTTCCCAACAATATATCATCAACATATAAAACCAAAAATATAAACTTACTCCCACTGATCTTCAGGTATATACACCGGTCAACGATATTTTCTTTAAAACCAAAAGATATAATGATATTGTTAAACTTAAGATACCATTGTCGTGAAGCTTGCTTAAGTCCATAAATTGATTTATTTAGTTTACAGACCATGTGTTCCTTACTCTCAACCAGAAAACCTTCTGGTTGTTCCATATAAACTTCCTCTTCTAAATTTTCATTTAGAAAAGCTGTTTTCACATTCATTTGGTGTAACTCTAGATCATAATAAGCTACCAATGCCATGATTATTCTAAGGGAATCCTTCTTTGAAATAAGAGAGAAGGTTTCCTTGTAATAAATACCATTCTTTTGAGTGTAACCTTTGGCTACTAATCTGGCTTTATATTGTTCAATATTGCCATTTGAGTCACGTTTGGTCTTAAAGACCCACTTGCAACCAACTCTTTTCGAGTTTTCAGGCAATTCTACTAAATCCAAAACTTTATTATGTGCCATTGATTCCAACTCTTCTTTCATGGCATCAATCCATTTATTAGAATTGACACATTTTATGGCTTGTGGAAATGTTATTGGATCACTTTCAATTCCTAGATCATAATCTAATTCTTGTAGATAAACCACAAAGTCATCCGAGATGGCTGATTTTCTTTGTCTTTGAGACCTCCTAAATTCCATCTGTTGTGGTTGTTCTACTTCAGCTTCATGTGTGACAATTTGTTCATTATTAACAATAACCTCTTCATGGTTTATTTCAACCTCATGATGGTCATTATGAATATTATTTTGTGGTACAATATCATTAATGTGTTGTTCTTGGTTATTATTTGGTAAAATATCCATAGGAACATGTTAAAATTAGTTGATTATTTTATTAATTGTCTCATTGGCATTATATAGCCTTACAGTCATTAATACAATGATCTCAACCATTATGACAATAATCTCATAATAGAATATCCTGTGACATATTCTGGCATCCCAAATATGTCCTCAGGATATTCCCATGTGCTTATACTATACTTAAATATGACACCCAACATACCATATCAACACTCCCCCTCAAGATGGGTGAAAGATATTCACTAAGCCCATCTTGTCACATCCTCTAATCATGCTCACTGAGGCGAGTCCCTTGGTTAGTCCATCTGCTACTTGATCCCTGGTTGGAACATGGCCAAGCTCCAGTAATCCACTATCCAACTTCTCTTTGATGAAGAATCTATCAATCTCGATGTGTTTGGTCCTGTCATGCTGTACTGGATTGTTGGCGATACTAATAGCTGACTGATTGTCACACCACAGCTTCATCTTGGCTCCTTGATCCAGCTTCAGCTCCACTAGCATATTCTTCAACCATAGCAGCTCTGCAACTCCCAAGGCCATAGCTCTGTACTCTGCTTCAGCTGTCGATCTGGCCACCACAGACTGCTTCTTACTCCTCCAGGAGACCAAGTTACCTTCTACAAATATGCAATATCCCGAGGTAGACCTCCTGTCATCAGCACAACTAACCCAGTCAGAATCACAGTAGCCCTCGATGCTCATGTGATTGTTCTTCCTGATTATTAGTCCCTTCCCGGGAGCACCTTTCAAGTACCTCAGAATCTGGTACACTGCATCCATATGACCCTTCCGTGGGTCATGCATGTAGCGGCTTACCACACTTACTGCAAAGCAGATATCAGGACGTGTGTGGCTCAAATAGATCAACTTGCCAACCAGTCTCTGGTATCTGTCCCGATCAACTGGTTCTCCAGCCTCAGCATCAATCTTGAACCTTTGATCTATTGGTGTCGCTGCAGGTTTGCACCCCAATATCCCAGTTTCTGTGAGAAGGTCCAGTGCATACTTCCTTTGAGAGAGAACAATCCCCTCTGCTTCTCGAGCAATCTCAATCCCAAGGAAGTACCGAAGAAGGCCGAGATCCTTCACCTTGAATTCCTTGCCAAGCTTTCCTTTGAGTTGGACGATCTCCTGCTCATCATCTCCTGTGATAATCATATCGTCCACATAGACCGCAAGCATGGTGATGTGGCCTCCACTCCGACGGAAGAACATAGTATGATCAGCATTGATCTGCTGATATCCCATCCCTATCATCGCCCTTCTGAATCTGTCAAACCACGCTCGAGGAGACTGCTTCAGTCCATAGAGGGACTTCTTCAACCTGCAGACCTTGCCTACTGTCTGATTGGTGCCAAATCCTGGTAGTACTCCATGTACACCTCCTCCACTAGAACTTCGTGAAGAAACGCATTCTTCACATTTAGTTGGTGTAGCTTCCATCCACCATTCGCTGCTAGAGAAATCAGAGTCCTGACAGTGCTCATCTTTGCAACTGGTGCAAAGGTCTCGTCATAGTCGATACCGTACGTCTGATTGTATCCTTTGGCTACTAGTCGAGCTTTGTAGCGGTCAACCTGTCCATCTGGGTTCTGCTTCACGGTAAAGCCTCACTTGCATCCAACTGCTCTCTTCCCCTCTGGCAGTCTCACAAGCTCCCAAGTGTGGTTCTTCTCCAGAGCTCCCAACTCCTCGTGCATTGCCGCTTTCCACTTTGGATCGTTCTTGGCAACCTGCCAATTGTTAGGTACAGTAATACTATCCAAAGATGCTATAAATGCTCCATGAGAAGAAGGGATATGGTCATAAGAAACAAACTGAGCAATATCCCAACCATATCTGTTTGGAGGATTTCCTACATTGCTACGAGTGGTCCTCCGTACAGATAGTGGTGTGGGAGGAGTAGAAGTAGGAGTAAAGATATCTTGTGAAGGAGGGGGTATCACCTGAAGGGGGGTTGGTGTCGGTGCCTCAGGAGTTGGGACGAACGCAGACAAGGGACTTGGCACTAGCACTGTCGGTACTGGTCCTGCAGTTTGCTTCTCTCTCCTGCTGTAGGTAAGTAACTCTCCCTGAGCCGTAGGCCTAACACCTTCACCTTCTTGTCCCTTCTGCGTGCCTCTATGCCAAACTTCTAAATTGGTTACCACCAAGTTCTCCATCTCCCCCTCTCGCCTAATACTGGCAGTATTAGGCGTGTTGTGTGAAGTTTCGTCCTGGCGGTAGTATGGCTCATGCTCCCGAAAATGAACATCCATACTGACAAACTTCTTCTTCTCTACTGGACTCCAGCACACATACCCCTTCTGGGTCGCCGAGTAGCCTACGAAGATGCATTTGACCGCTCTAGGGTCAAGTTTCCCAACTGATGGCCTGTTGTCCTTCACAAAACACACACACCCAAACACCTTCAGTGGGAGTATCCCACTATTATTGCCTTGCAATACCTCACATGGGGACTTCCATCCGAGGACCTTCGAGGGCATCCTGTTGATGAGTTGAGCTGCTGTCAACACTGCATGCCCCCACTGACTCTGTGGGACATTCATGTCGATCATCATACTTCTTGCGACCTTCAGAAGGTGTCTGTTTTTTCTTTCTGCAACTCCATTTTATGCTGGTGTGTATGCACAGGTGGTCTGATGCTGTATTCTGTGTGCTGACAGGTATTCTGCAAGCGTCCTGTTGGTATACTCCGTTCCATTGTCAGACCTCAGTACCTTCATAACTGCTTTGTACTGAGTCTGGACATGCTTATGGAAATCCCAAAAACAAGCAGGTACATCATTCTTATTTTTTATCAAATATAACCAGGTAACACGAGAGGCACACTCAATGAAAGAAACAAAGTACTTACAACCATTCATAGTGTCAGTAACACATGGACCACAGACATCAGAATGTACTACCTCAAAAGCAAAAGTGCTCCTATGACCCGTGCCAACATATGAGCTCCTAGTAAGTTTTCCTAACTCGCACGCATCACATACTAATTTCTCTTTATTTGTTTTTGCATAAATCTCTGGATACAACTTACTTAGAGTATCAAAGGAAGAATATCCCATCCTCCGATGATGGAGTATCAAGGTATCCTCAGTCCTCTGCTGCAGTCCTTCCATGCCAGCCTTCTCTGCCATAGATACCAATGCTGAGTCCAGTCCTTCTCGATCTAGGTACTACAGTCCTTCATGCCAAGTGCCAGTCCCAAGTCTTCGTCCTGTCCCTTTCTCCTGAAAGGTCACCTTAGGAATATCAAAAGAAATAATGCATTTAAGTTGGAGGATTATAGAACTAATGGACAAGAGACTGGCTGGAAAGGATGGAGCATGTAAAATATTGGATAATCTTACTGAACCTGTACAATTAACAGTACCCTTACCGACCACTGGCTGGAAAGTGCCACCAGCTGTCTGAATACTGTCTGCTGATACTAGGTGAGTGTAGGAAGAAAACTCACTAGCATTCCCCGTCACATGCCGAGATGCTCCCGAGTCGATAATCCAGTCTGATGATTTAAGGGAAGAGATAGACGCAAGGGCAAGTGATTCGTCAGTACCTTCTGATTGATTGGCATACATGGCAGCATTGCCCCTAACAAAGAATGAGGTGGACGCCTCCTCTGTTCTACTCCTCATGTCTCCCAGTGCCTGGTCCTCCACAGTAAAGGTGCCATCAGCTTCTCCGTTCCCTTTTGATATCAGGAGGTTCGCCCGATAACCTCCTCGGCTGCCTCGTCTACCCCCTCGACCACGACCACGTCCTCCATTATATCCTCGTCCGCCGAACGGTCCTCGTCCACCACCTGAATCTCCATCCCTAGGTGGTTTGGTACAAGCATACCAATGATGACCCATCTCCCCACAGTTGTAGCACTGCCGGTTATGCTGCCAGGGCTCTCCCTTAGATCCTGTGTTACCTGAGCTGGTGATCGCTAGTGCTGACTTTGCTTCGGGGGGACCACCTATTCCGGCTTGCAGCCTGATGCGTGTCTCCTCCTGGATCATGGCTGAGATAGCCTCCTCAAGGCTAGGGATCTTTGGTTGGGCTAGAAGTAGGGCCATCCTCTGTGCGAAAGCTGCAGTCAGCCCTTTGAGGAACTTCATCGTCCTCTCCTGCAGATACACCTGTCTCTCCTTACACTTAGGGTCCCCGCAGCTTGCCCGATCTGAGGAGTGATCATAATCCAACCACAGACGCTCCAACTCCGTGGCATACTCCTGCACCGTCTTCTCTCCCTGTACGGTGTCATCAATCTCTACCTTTATCTGGAAGACCCGTAAGTTGTTCCCCACACCATCATAGGTCCTTCTCAACTTCTCCCACACATCTTTCACCATCTCAATACCGTCTACTGTGGCGGCAATAGACTGGACTAAGGAGTTGAAAAGCCAGAGTAGATCACCATATGAGTGGACTTCCACTCATCGCGTCCTGTCGAGCCCTCGTCCGGCTCTGTCGCCTCGCCCGTCAGGAACCCCTCCATGTTTTTTCCTGCGAGGGTTCTTCTCACCCGCCGTGACCAACTCAGATAGGTGGCTGGTCCATCTAATTTCAGATCGATGGAGGGAAGCTTCAACTCCGGCGACGTTCGTGTCGTGTTCTCACTAGCCGACATCGTCAACAACTTCATCAACGTCGCCACCTCTGCAGAATCTAGCTTTTTGATGATCTCCTCCATCGATGCGTCGTCTATCCAATTACGTTACGTCCGCTCCACGACTCACGCTCGTCCTCGTCATCCGCTCCTAGATCTGGGCATCCCTATTAGGCACTATCTCGTGCTGGTGCAGAGGAGGCGGCAGCACGTATGTCACAGCCGCCGTCGCAGCAGCAGTAGCAGTCGCAGCAGCTGCAGCAGCAGTAGTAGCCGCAGCAGTAGTGGGATGGGGCAGCAACAGCGAAGGGCGGCCTGCGAAGGGTGGCCTGCGAAGGGCGGAGAAGGGAAGAAGGGAGGGGGCGTGGAAGAGTTCGGTGGAGGAGATCTAGGAAATCCTCCTGTGGGTTTGTGGAAGCTTGGTA
The DNA here is from genome assembly GCA_036927795.1 of Iris macrosiphon. Classification (NCBI taxonomy): domain Eukaryota; kingdom Viridiplantae; phylum Streptophyta; class Magnoliopsida; order Asparagales; family Iridaceae; genus Iris; species Iris macrosiphon. Next base: position 38,079,256 of record JAYESA010000006.1, on the reverse strand, counting down.
ACGGCTAGGGTTTGTGGAAACTTGGCTTTGATACCATGTTGAAATTAGTTGATTATTTTATTGATTGTCTCATTGGCATTATATAGCCTTACAGTCATTAATACAATGATCTCAACCATTATGACAATAATCTCATAATGGAATATCCTGTGACATATTCTGGCATCCCAAATATGTCCTCAGGATATTCCCATGTGCTTATACTATACTTAAATATGACACCCAACATACCATATCAACAGAACACCACCTTGTTGAGAAGTTGAAGGCAAATGTACCATTGGTACTTGTACCCTAATTTTTTTAAGAACTATTTTTCGAGGTTCAATGCTCCCACTAGTTTCAACACTTTCTAGGAATCTTGCATTACCGGATTCTACGATTCTCGTACTATGGTTTGAACAATAAAACCTATAACCTTTGGATTTTTCTGGGTAACCTATAAAGTTACCACTGATCGTTCTAAAATCCAATTTCTTTTCATGTGGATTATATACTCTTATCTCTGCTGCACACCCCCAGACATGTAAATGTTTTAAACTGGGCTTTCTTTCGGTCCATAGTTTAAAAGGAGTCTTTGGAACTGCCTTACTAGGAACTCGGTTTAGAATATAGATAGCAGTTTTAAGTGCATGCATCCACAATGATATGGGTAAGGTTGAATTGCTTAACATACTCCTAACCATTTCAAGTAAGGTACGATTGCGTCTTTCTGCAACTCCGTTTTGTTGAGGCGTACCTGGCATAGTGTATTGGGCACAAATAACAAGTTTCTCAAGGAGTTTAGCAAATGGACCCGGACATTGACCCGATTCATTATATTTTCCATAATATTCACCACCTCTATCAGATCTTACTATTTTGACTTTTCTATTTAATTGCCTTTCGACTTCCTTGATATAGATATCTAAGACATCTACAGCTTGAGATTTGTCATGCAATAAATAAATAAAACAATAACGTGAAAAGTCATCGATAAAGGTAATAAAATATTTTTCTCTACCAAATGATGGAACATCAAAAGGTCCACATATGTCTGTATGTATTATTTCAAGAAGCTTAGTACTTCTTGTGGCTCCTTTCTTAGTATGCTTTGTTTGCTTTCCCTTAATGTAATCAACGCATACATCAAAGTCATTAAAATTTAACTTTGGAAGAATGTCATCCTTGACTAATCTTCCAATTATTTCCTTAGATATATGACCAAGACGTTTATGCCACAATAATGATGAATTTTCTTCCATCAATTTTCTCTTGTTTCCAATTTTGGGGTGCAGAGTTAAAAAAGTTTTGGAGAAGGTATCATCAAGATTAAATTTGTATAAACCATCGTTAAGAATACCAGAACCTATGTGAATAGTATTCTTAAACAAATTGAAACTTTCATTACCAAAGTTGAATACATAACCAACTTTATCAAGTTTTGACATAGATACTAAATTTCTAGAAATAGAAGGTACATATAAGGTTTGATACAAATCAATGAAACATCCTGAAGACAGAAATAATCGGTACGTTTCTAGAGCTTTAACAGGAACTTTGACTCCATTTTCCATGTATAAGAAATGCTCATTTGGCTTTATGGTTTGGGTCGTACGGAATTCCTGCATTGTTTTGGAAATATGAATAGTAGCACCAGAGTCAAGCCACTAAGTATTAGAAGGAACTTCAATTAAATTTGATTCGAAACATACAAAAGCCAAATGCTTACCTTTCTTTTCGAACCATGCTTTACGTTTCAGACAATCAGCCTGGAAATGACCAGATTTCTTGCAGAAATGACAGTTCTTAGTCTTCTGTTTCTTTTCCTTGTTGCCATTACTGGTGCAATCTTCCTGGAAAGTTTTGCGTTTATTTCCCTTCATACGCTTCTTTCCATTATGCTTACTTGCTTCTTGAATAGTAAGATTGACTGTATTGATACTTTGTTGTTTGAGTCTTACTTCCTCTTGCACAATCATACTTGCCAATTCATTCCACTTATCCTTAATGGTGTTATAATGAACATGAAATGGCCCATACTCAGGAGGTAAGGAATTCAAAATAAATTGTACTAGAAAAGTATCATCTACAGCCATTCCAAGATTTTTGAGTTTAGCTGCTATGTTGGTCATTTCGAGGATATGATCATGCATAGAACCGCTTCTATCAAATTTCATGGTGGTAAGCTTGCTCATAAGTGTTCCAGCAAGTGACTTGTCGGCACTTCTAAAATGGTCCTCAATAATTTTGAGATATTCTTTTGCATTATTAGTTTTGGGTAAGGTAGTCTTAATGTTGTTTGCTACTGTCATTCGCATGAACATAATGCTGAGTCTGTTCGACTTTTCCTAAGCTTTATGGAGAGTCTTTTGAACTTCAGTACTGGTCTCAGTGAGATCAGGAGGCTTATCAATCTGGAGTGCAAGATCGAGGTCAAGTACACCAAGGTTGAATTGGACTTGTTCAGACCAATCAGGAAAATTCATTCCTGTAAGTATTGGAACAGATGAATCCAGCGAATGAAGTGAAAAAGACGACGATACTGCAATATTATAACATATACTTGTCAGTGCTTTGAATTTAACATAAAATAATTAAAGTATTTGCATGATACACCTTTGGGCATTAAACATGAAACTACGTTCTCATAATGATGCTTTTAGTTTCTACAATAATTGATAAAATTACATTGTATATTTGAGTATGCATGTTATCTTTGGATATTCAATGCGTACACAAATAAAATACATATAATCTATTATTTTCTTATTCATCAATCACTAAATAATTCACCTTTGGGTAATATTATATATCTAGTGATCAATAAAAACTTTAAAGTACCCACAATAATATGAACATTATCTAGACATAAAATATCGATAAAATGGGTATAAACATAGTGTTATTGGGCCACTTTGGTGACAACGCAATAATTTTGCAATATAAAAGAAACGATATATGCATGTTATAAAAAAAATTGTTGCATTTATTGCCGGTGCATGGATCTCAAATTGTAAATCTCTCACGTACACATGTTTTGATTTCCAAAAAAAAAATAATGCAAGTCACAGAGAGTATCAAATTGAGACATAGTCTATATCATGCATGTATAATGCAAACTTCTATACAGTACTATAAAATTAATAAGTACTTACATGCTTTCTATAATATAATTTGGTGTAGTTCTATCCAAATTTGTTATATATATATATATATATATATATATATAACTGAATTCAACTTACATTCAGAAGAAACAGAACTCTATCCTCTATATAGTATATGAATAAGATGAAAACAGAACATGCATATATGAAAATAGAACATGTATGTTCTGACTCAATAAAATAAAGTAAGACTAGAGGTTGTCAGAATATATTCTTTATCGTTCCCAGGAAGTGCATCAATAAACAGAACGGAATATACATAGACCATTAAGGAAAAACATGACATTCCAATACATCCATCCATGTCTTAGATTTAATTGACTATGAATATTGGTTATTCACTTATGCATGTTCTGTATGTTATTCAATTAGAAGAGGAACATTCAGATATGAACACGTCCATGATTACAAAACATGGTCTGGTACTTTGAATAATAGAACACCATAAAGTTGGAAAGACATGATTACTCAATTAGGCTCTGATACCACATGTTATCTTTGTTTTGAGAATCATGTTTTCACTAATCATAAAACATAATGCGGAAACGTAAAAGTGTACCTTTCTCCATTTCGTAATGCGAGATGTTTGATATCTGGAAATCGTTTCTCTTCAACAACTCTTCAATTTTGGTAAGAAGGCAATTATGAACTTGATATTTTCTTTTGAACAATGAGACTCATCTTATACACATCTCATGATGTATCTAATGATTCATTATGTCCCTTCAAAAAATTGCAACCCTTCCCAAAAGATTTTAGACAACAAATGGGTGTGTGTCTATTCATAGAGATGTGAGAGAGGACTATTTCCTATATTTCAATAAAGTATTTTCTCCCATAAAGAAAATACAATTAATCAACCAACATATCAATTTGTATTATACATGTGGGACATAAATTCTTACACTATCATCTTGATATTGTTCCATTTGTTCACTTAATTTCAGTAACCAAACAAGTGAAAATCTTTGTTTCTTGGACTGTTGTCCAGGGTTTGATAGAATATACTTTCCCTTAGCTCTCAAGCCCTCTCATTTTAATGACGGATATTGACCAATATCAACCACGTTCCTGATTTACTGTTTAAATGAGGGCAGTTTTTATTATTCCTACTATATATTTTTACTGAAGTTTAAAGGGTTTCTTGTACAGCAATATTGTGGATGTGAGTTCCTATGAGGAGTTGAAGATGGTTATTTCTAAAGGTAAATAGGGGAGGGGACCATGGTCTGCTAGGTGAGGAACTTCAAACTTTAACTTCTTTTGCTGTTTAATCTGAATTAGAACATAGAAGACTAATCCCGTATGCTAACATCTATCACCTGGCTTGTGATTAAATTAGTGATTACATGTTCATATATATTTTGATTGATCCTGAATAATTGAAATTCAGGTTTATTGTACTCGTCCTGGTAAATATTTTCTAGGATAACATTTGTATATTAACTAATTGATATCTTTCATTCCTGCATCTTTTTGTAAATTCAATCCTGCATATTTTTATCAATAATTGATATCTTTCTTTCCTGCATCTTTTTTATCAGGTTAAAACTTCAACAAATAACTAAATATGGGTAGGCAATTCATAAGACTTGCAACTTTAGTTGGTTGGAGCCATATGTACTGTGTTGCATGTGGTAGACTCTTGCTTGTGCAAATAGAGATCATGCTGAACCCAATGAGAGAAAATAAACCTTGCCCATGGTTATAAACGTCGTGTCAAGTAATGAAGATGGGGAACAGGGTGGAGCACCAGTTATCTATGTTGATGTTGCAGGTAGGCTTTGTGCTGATTTTAGCAAGGGCGAACTCACTTGGACTCCAATTCTTCTATAGTTCCTTTGGTTCATGGACTAGAAAATTCCAATCCTAGTCTATAGTTCCTTTGGTTCATGGACTAGAAAATTCCAATCCTAGGTAAAGTTCATAATTTTTAATATCTTTCTTCAAACACAGGAACTTTGAGTTGTTGATTGTAAATTTGCTTACTATTATTCTTGTAATTCTTTCATTCCTTGCAAAATTTGTTTGTTGCTTTATGTTTTTAAAACTGAGTTAGCAATGTATTCTTTTTTCGTTTTCTTTTCCCGTATTTCGATGCCAGATTCAATTGAACCTAAAACCTTTGTTTTAGTACAAAATTTATAGGGAGAATTCAATGAAATAATTCATAAGAAAGTACTACATTAGATGGTGCTCTTTAACACAAGCGCCAATAACACTGTTAAAAAGTTTACTAATGGAGCCACTACCATTAATGATGTATTTCTTGTATATGCAATAGTCCAAAACATAATTTTATGTGATGAGAACATGTTATTAAAGTACAACTTGCTTATTTTCTGGTTTAAGATTTCATGTAATGATGTCCTTAAAGATCACTTAATACTTTTAGTTGAAGGTACTGGAAATTTTAAATGACTACAACTATACTAAGTTCATTTTTATAAATCTTACATTTTCTAGGCATCTACCAAATATGCAGCATTTTGACAGCCTTCATATGAATTGAGAGTGTTAACAACTAAGCTGGAATGTCTTTTCTCGATTAACAAAAGTAAGATTTTAGTAGTTATAATGTTAAAATGGTCATATGCATGTGCTTATATTTCTTTATTTTATTTCCTGTCACAAGAGAAACTAGCTTGTTATAGTTGAGAAAAAGCTCCACTTAGGCATATATATCCCTGGCTCTCATAATATTTATGTATTCACCCAAATGTGAGTGGTTGTTAAGTGACCCCTTTAGTTTTAGGCATCATAATTTTGGTTTCTTCCATGTATATACAAATAAAATATGTCATGCCATATTTTTGTATTGAAGTATATCACTTAATCTAGTAATAAAGTAGTGTAATCTTTGCATGTATTCAGGTAGTTCACCTAATTTAGTGATTAAGTAATGGAGTAACTTTCATTATGGCCAGTGTTTCAAAAGTTGTCCAATGACTCACATCTTGGCTCTTTAATATTTGATTTCAATAAAACCTCCAAGGACCTACAAATGTCACACTCTTTTCTCATCCTTAATCACGAATTCTTCAATTACATAAGATACAATACGTATATACACAAAAAATCCTTTTGAGTTCGGAAATATGTCAAAAAATTACCCCCATTTGAGTTTACATAAGATACAATATGTATATAAACAAAACCCCTTTTGAGTTCGAAAATGGGTCAAAAATATTACCCCCATTTGAGTTCGAATGACAAGCCATTTGTCCAATTTCAAGTCGGAGAGATTCAGTTTCTTACATGCATAATCTCTCTTAAAACTGCCAAACTTATGTGATAAATTCCATAGTCACAACATGCTTACCTCAGAGAATTAACAAATACATGTACCTACTAATGACTAATCTACTAAAAACATCAAAATAATATTTATAGGTGAAAATTAGACAAGTCTCATCTACTAAAGTTTGAAGTACGTACAAGTACAAACAATATAATCAGTACACTCAACAATCCCTTGTATTTTAATTTGGTTTTCATAGGTCCAAATCAATGGTATTTATAAAAAAAATACATATCAAACTGATAAGTACTGCACTTAGTAATTTAAACCATTGTATTTGTTTTGTCGTGTATCAATAAAACTAAAGAGTCAGAAACTCGAGAGCCGGCAATGTTGGCCCAAAACAGTGAAATTATTGGAACTTAAATTTGGAAAAGGTACGAAATAGAAATAGGGAATTAAACATTGGTTCTAGGCCTATAAACAAGTTACAACATATAACTGCTGCAATATGAAATGGTATTTTTGGTATTGAACTATAGTGATAGATGTTTCCTCATTCTACTTTATGTATATTAGTCTAGTAGTTAAATAGGTGTCTGCTTAGGAAAGGAGAGGAGCAATTTCTACCAAAAAATGCTTATGCTCACAAATACATGGATTTCATGTCCTATTGCAAGAAGCTAAATAAGGACAAGCCCTGCATTTTACCATATTGCCACCCATGTCTCCTAAATAGGTTTTACTCTTTGGCTTGATTTTTAGTTGATAGTTTATCATTAATTCTCTTTCAAGGAAACTTATCTTTAGTCGATTTGACATTTTTTTTGGAATTAGATATGGAGAGAATGCAAGAAGTTGATAAATTGGAAGATCAAAATTTTCCCAAATGTCAGGGTATGTGCAATTGTAGAAATTGCATGCAAGTGTTCCATTTTTTATTTTTTATTGTCCTTCTAAATTTTTTAATTTCAAGATTTTACCATTATCATCGGGTATGTAACCCACAGGTAGAATAAAGGGCACCGATTTACAGGACCTTTAACACATGCTGCCAAGCAAAGCGGGTTTAGCTCAGTTTGGAATTATTGAATCATCACACCGATTTCAAAATCCATAATTCTATAGATATGGCAAAGTTCCCAATGCTTGTCCATATTGTCCTTTTTATAAGTTATTAAGCATCAGAGCATCACCCACAATTTGAAGTTAGATATTTGTTCTTATTACTTCATCTCATTTTTTGTTTCTGAAGGGTTTGACGGCTTCAAAATGATTCCGTAACCAGTGTGCTGAGGAGGAGGGGGGGGGGGGGGGGGGGTTGGCAATAACAAAGAAGCGGAATTACATTTGAATAATGAAAACAAGAATAGTGTTGGGAATTGGACACGTCCTGCAAGCGTTTCGATATCGTGTCCGAGAGTGCCCGCAGCAAAAACTTTATGCCAACTCACCTGAGATAACCAACCCCTATCTAACGAACACCAAGCACATATAAAGACAAGTGTATGGCGGTGACTACGTCACCTGGACAAATTCCAACTTTTATAACTCAGGTGAAATTACAAGATTGACAAAATCAAGGTTGAATCCTTTGCCCTAATAGATTCAACCCCCTCACCACACTCAAGAAGAAAAGAAAGAGATTACAATTGAAATCACTCACAAACCCATAGCAATCTCCCTGAGCGAAGGCGGCGACTCCACGATCGGATGTCTTTCTTCTTTCTGTCTTGGATGACGAAGTCCTAAGAGCAAAGCACGGACTTTCTCTTAGATTTCCTGTGGACGGGCACCCCGAATCTCCAACTTGTGCTGTGCTTTGTGCCTCCTCCCTTCTCCTATATTTATAGGATGAGAAATCCTATTTTAGGTCATAATATGTGTTAGAGTTATTTTATTTTATTATTTATCATATGAGGGTATAATAGTAATTGTGGGTGTATTGCATATTTATATAAATAGACATGAGATGCAACCTAGGGTTTTAGGCCCTTGCAATCTCCTTTCTCATATTCTCTCTTCTCCTACTTCTCCTTCTCCTCTCCATCTCCAGACTTCACTTGGTATCAGAGCATATATTTGTAAGTACTGTACATCCCATCCCTGACAGGGCCGATCGAACTGTTTTTCGCCGTTCGTTGTTCGTTGTTCGTGGTTCGTTTATGAGATCTAGGGCTTCGACAGATCTTTGTTGGTTATTCGTGGTCGGTTGAGGTTCGTTGTGAGATCTAGGGTTTCAAAGATTTCGTCTTTCTGTTGCATCTGCAAGTATGGTGGGGACCGAATCTTCTAGCGAGATTAATAGTGGTGGTGGTAGCGGAGGTGGTTCTCCTTTTACTGTTATTCATAATGATGAATTGGGAAAGTCGATTACAGCGGTGAAACTCAATGGTGCGAACTACCTTGCCTGGTCCAAGTCTATCAAAGTGGTGTTAAGGGCGAAGAAGAAGTTAAAGTTTTTGACGGAAGAACCCCTGCCTGAAACGTCCGCTGAGTATGAAGATTGGATGAGTGCAGATGCATACGTTATGTCGTGGTTGTGGCATAGTATGGAACCACACATCGCTGCTAATGTTCAGTGGTGTGAATCAAGCAAACAGATTTGGGCATCTGTGGAAGAATCATATTCGCAGAAGCGATACGTTGCCCGTATCTATGAGTTGTACGAGTTATTGTTCAATACAAAGCAAAATGGGAGGCCTGTGAATGAATATCTGGCTTCAAAGAAGTCTTTGTGGGAGGAACTGCTTCAATATCATCCTGTTACTACTGATTTGAAGGAAGCTCGCAGACAGAAGGAAGAGTTTCATGTTTCACTTATCTTAGCCGGCTTGGATCCTGCGCTCGAACCTTATAAAGCTCAAATCCTTGCTGGAGAGCAGTTACCTACGGTGGCAGATATTTTCTCCCATCTCAATCGTTCCTTTCTGGGACAGAGTTCTGTGGTGCCGAGTACTGACTCTTCTGCCCTAGTTTCTAGTGTTGTTGGTCGTAGTGGTAGACGTGGTAGTGGACGTGGCGGTAGAGATGGTGGTCGTAGTTTTGGTCGTGGAGGAGGCCGTGGTGGTAGAGACAATGGTCGTGGTGGTGGCCGCGGTGGTGGTGGTGGTCGTGGTCAACCACGGAAGTGTAACTATTGTGGAATGCTCGGTCATGTAGAAGACTACTGTTGGGACAAGTGGGGCAAACTAGAATATGCACATCAAGTGCATGCTGAAAATATGCAGTCCCAGGTCACCACTTATGCTCCCAGAGATGATACTTCGGGTTTCAATCAGACTTCAACGTCTGATACCTCATCTCTATTTCAACAGATCCTCCAGAAGTTGGACGCGTTTGCTAGTACCACCTCCCAACCTACTGCAACCATGACACATATAGGTAATCCTGCTTTTGTGGCAACCCAATCACCATCCACCTCTTGGGTCATCGACTCAGGAGCAAGCTCTCACATGTCTGGTATAACATCTATCTTTCATAATCGTAGTTCCATGAAACATAATATTATCTTGGCTGATGGATCTACTCGTCCTGTGCTTGGGAAATGTGTCATTCACCCTACTCAATCATTATCATTATTTGATTCATTATATGTGCCTAATTTTCCATTTAATTTGTTATCTGTGAGCCAGTTAACCAAATCTCTTCAATGTTCTGTGACATTTTCTCCCAATTCGTGTGTTTTTTAGGACCTCAGGACGAAGAAGATGATTGGTTCGGGGCATAAAAAAGATGGACTGTACTACTTGGATCTACCTGGAAAAGCCTTCACTTCTGTTTCTACTTCTCCGTTGCAGTGGCATTATCGTTTGGGACATCCGTCTTTGGCTAAGTTGTGTCAAGTTGTTCCTAGTTTGAGTCATGTTTCTAGTCTTGAATGTGAGGCTTGTCAGTTAGGCAAGCATCACCGTAGTTCATTTCCTCGTCGTAGTGAGAGTCGTCAATTAGAGTCTTTTGATCTTGTTCATTCTGATATTTGGGGTCCGTCTAGAGTCAAAAGTCCGAAAGAATTTTAGTATTTTGTTATTTTTATTGATGATTATTCCATAATGACTTGGTGTTATTTAATGAAAGAAAGATCTGAGTTTCCAAATGTGTTATCTGTCTTTTATAATGAAGTCTATATTCAGTTTAATAAACGTATCAAAATTCTGCATTCTGATAATGCTTTGGAGTATACTCAATCTTCTGTGAACATTTTTTGTGTTGATCGTGGTATGATTCATCAAACCAGTTGTGTCCACACATCTCAACAAAATGGTATAGCCGAACGCAAACATCGACACATTTTAGATGTGGCTCAAACTCTTATGTTCAATATGCATGTCCCTAAACAGTATTGGACAGATGCCGTTCTTACTGCATGTTATCTTATTAATCGCATGCCATCATCTGTATTAAATAACAAAGTTCCATTTACCATATTACATACAGATGTCGTACCCTTTTCCTTATCTCCTCGAGTGTTTGGCTGTGTCACTTTTATTCATAACTTGGAACCTAATCGAGATAAGTTGGCTCCTAGATCTCTGAAGTGTGTCTTTCTTGGTTATTCCCGTACTCAAAAAGGTTACCGTTGTTACAATCCACAGTCACGCAAATATTATGTCAGTACGGATGTTACATTCTTTGAGTCTACCCCTTTCTTTCCTTCAGGAGACCGTTGTATTTCTTTTACAACAGATTTGATATCTTCCATACCACTTTCGGTCATTCCTGAATCAATTTCTGTCTCCATTCCCCATTTACAGGTTTATCAGAGATCCAAGGACAGGCCAGTGGTTCTGCAAAATTCAGCCTTTAACCAATCATCTTCTATGCCAGAGGTTTCTGCTCCCATCACCACAGATCCAAATGATCTTCCTATTGCTCTCAGAAAAAGACAACGCCTTTGTACCACAAAGAATAAGCATCCCATTTCTAACTATGTTTCATTACACCGTGCTTCATCATCTTTTCATACATTTGTTGTTTTATTGTCTTCTACTTTTATTCCCAAAACTTACAAGCAGGCTATGTCATCTTCTGGTTGGAAAAGTGCAATGGATGAGAAGATGTATGCTTTACATCAAAATCAGACTTGGGAGCTTACATCACTTCCTGTTGGAAAATAAACAGTGGGTTGTAGATGGGTGTACACTGTTAAATATCACCCTGATGGTTCTGTTGAGCGCCTCAAGGCACGGTTGGTTGCCAAAGGGTATACTCAGACATATGGCGTGGATTATATGGAGACTTTCTCTCCAGTGGCTCGGCTGAATTCAGTTCGGATTCTTATTTCTGTGGCGGTTAATCACCAATGGCCTATATATCAGCTGGACATAAAGAATGCTTTCTTGCATGGTGACTTACAGGAGGAGGTTTATATGGATCAACCACCGGAATATGTTGTAGCAGGAAATAAAAGACTCGTATGTCGATTGAAGAAAGCATTATATGGACTGAAACAGTCACCTCGTGCTTGGTTTGACAAGTTCAGTTCAGTTCTCATTCAGTATGGCTTTCGGCGTACCACATCAGATCATTCAGTATTTTGCCATTCTTCCTCAGCAGGTATTATCGTGTTGATTGTTTATGTTGATGATATCATTATATCTGGGAGTGATCATGCTGGAATTGTGAACTTGAAAGCCTACCTTAGTCGTCAGTTTCATACTAAGGATTTGGGTCTTCTTCGATATTTTCTTGGAATCGAGGTTGCTCGATCTAAGAAAGGTGTGTATCTGTCACAACGCAAGTATGTTCTAGACTTGATCTCCGAGACTGGGATGTTAGAGTGTCGGCCAGTTGAGACTCCTATGGATTATCATGACAAGCTTGATGCTGACAGGGGAGAGTTATTTGAGGATGTTGGATATTATAGACGTTTGGTTGGCAAACTTATATATCTTACTGTTACTCGACCAGACATCACATATGCAGTTGGAGTAGTTAGTCAGTTTATGCATGCCCCTCGGCAACCACATTGGGAGGCTATCTCTCGCATTCTTCGATACTTGAAGGGTGCACCTGGAAAGGGTTTGTTGTACAAACCTTCCCAGTTGCTTACGGTGACTGGATTCAGTGATGCTGATTGGGCAGGTAGTCGCAGTGATAGGAGGTCTACTTCTGGCTATTGTACGTTTGTGGGTGGCAATCTTGTCACGTGGCGAAGTAAGAAGCAGAATGTTGTGGCTCGTTCTAGTGCAGTGCGATGGCTCATACAGCTTCTGAGATGATGTGGGTGCAGTCTCTTCTTCATGAAATGGGAATCATGATTCCTATTCCGATGGAGATGTATTGTGATAATCAGTCGGCAGTGTTTATCGCAAGTAATCCGGTGTTTCATGAGCGCACGAAGCATATCGAGGTGGATTGTCATTTTGTTCGTGATTTGTTGCTGAAGAAATAGATTGTCACTCCTTATGTTCGGTCAGAGGATCAATTAGGTGATATCCTCACCAAACCACTTGCTCGTGGTCCATTTTCTGATTTATGTAGCAAGCTGGGCATGTCTGATCTCTATGCTCCTGCTTGAGGGAGGGTGTTAGAGTTATTTTATTTTATTATTTATCATATGAGGGTATAATAGTAATTGTGGGTGTATTGCATATTTATATAAATAGACATGAAATGCAACCTAGGGTTTTAGGCCCTTGCAATCTCCTTTCTCATATTCTCTCTTCTCCTACTTCTCCTTCTCCTCTCCATCTCCAGACTTCACTATATAATTTCCTAAATAGAAAACCTTAAAATAAGAATCATATTCCACCTAAAATAACCCAACACCAATTATGGACGTCAAATTATGGTCAAATTAAATATTTGAGACAAATTTGAAATCTAATCAAATCTTACATTTAATGTAGATTTTCAAATTATATCAAATCAAATCTTTGACCACATTTGGGCTCCAAAATTCACCAAATCCAGACTGGACCCCAACAAATAGAAGGAATAAGGGTTTAAAAAGGGTAAATTGGAATCCAACTTCTCAAAGAGAGGTATTTGTTGGAGGTGCCAAAAGTAAGCCTCAAGGAAGCCCTTTAATTAAAGTTGCTAGTGTCAAATTTCCCACAAAAGATGCTGGTTCTACTTTTCAATTCCTAGAGTTGTTCAATACATTTGCAAAGGTACCCCATTGTTCATCTAGGCCATCTTGATTGCTTGAGTAGTTAGCACTTAATTTATTATGAGTTGTCCTAACAACCAACTTTGACACAGTTATTACCATTAATTTTTTTATATCCATTAACTTGTTCCTTTTAAGAGTTTTTGCTCAGATTATACCATCATTGTCGACACTGGCATGGTTAATGATCTGAAAATGATTTAGTTTTAATGTGTACTTAGTCAGTTTCATTTTTTGTAGGCCGCCTGCATTTGCAACTAACTCTACTGTTGTCCTGTATTATATACCTTCTAGGGGAAGCTTGCTAGCATTTGTTTGTATGTAGGTTTTCTGCATAACAAATGCGAGTCCTAGATTTTCTAATATCTTACTAGATTTCTACTGGTTTCAAGTTCAATGAAGCTATGAGTTCATCTTGGTCACTTCAATGTTTTTTTAAATGTTCAGAAACATGTGCATTTATGTTTTTCTTGATAATTCTTCGGATTAAAATCGAACAACAGATGTTCTTTAGATTACCTTGAATTTCAACGTTCTTCAAGTACTACAATAATATTGAGTTAATCTTGTCTACATTTATTATGCTAAGTTTTATTGTGTAATACCATAATAGCAAGGTTCGCACTTTCGATATCGGTATCTTGACCAAAAAAGAGACCTCCAATTTTAGTATCGGTATCGGCTCAGTATCGACCGGTATCGGATTGGGACATGCCAAACCATATCGGTATCGGCTGTTTCGAATCAGTATCGGTGTCCCACATGTATATTAAAGACAAATTTCCATATGTACACCACATAATCGCTCTATTATGAAGTTACAGCTTAATTATTTTCATCAGTGTCATACCAAAGAAATAGTAACAAGATTAAAAAAGGGACTTATTCGAAAGTGATACCAGATCAATTGCCACTCCCTTGGCTTCGTGACTGGTTTCATATGCACTATCACAAATGCATATTGGAAATCGTATGCTCTGTTATAAATTAAGAAAGATTACTCTTTCCTAATTCATTATATATATATATATATTGGAAATACAATTTTGTAGTGGTTTTACTTTTCAAGTATATGCTGATCTCTTACTTGCTGTAGGATTGGAATAATGAAATAGTTTAATTGATGAAAAAAGACGACATATATATACGAGAGGCTGACCCCTCTATATTATTCTACCCGATGTGGGACTAAAGCTTACTACCTAATATAACGCTTAACACCCTCCCTCAAGCTGGAGCATATATATCAATCATGCCCAGCTTGTTACATAAAAATTGTATCCGGTGACCCAACAGAGATTTCATAAAGATATCGACTATATGATCATCGGTCCTCACGTGATGGAACTTTATCATTCCCTTTTTATACTAATCACGGACGAAATGGGCATCAATTTCAATGTGCTTCGTCCTTTCATGAAATACATGATTGGTAGCAATATGCATAGAAGATTGGTTATCACACCACATATCTTCTGTTTTAGATCTTGCTTCTTCTCCCAGCTCTTGTAGAAGATGCTGTAGATATAATACCTTTGCCGTGCCATGAGCAATGACTCGATATTCTGCTTCGGAACTTGATCGTGCGATCACACTCTGCTTCTTACTCTTCCATGATACCAAGTTTTCGCCAATAAATACCAAATAACCAGACGTAGATCGTCTATCTGTCAGGCTTGCACCCCAGTCAGCATCGGTAAAGCTCTCAACATTTGTATGTCCCTGGTCCTTCATGCAAATTTTTTTCCAAGATTCTGGACTAAATAGCGCAGAATTATGAGAACTACCTGCCAATGTGGAACTCGTAGAGAAAACATAAATCTACTCGCGACACTGATGGTAAAGGAAATATCTGGACGAGTCATAACCGCCAAGTTGTTGAGTTTTCCATCTACACGACGATATTGATCCGGATTCGTCATTAGTATCCTCTCGTCGGGGAGTAACTTTTCTCCTGGGTCCATCGACGACATTGCTCCCTTGGCTTGCATTATTCCTGCATCATATAGTATGTCTAGCACATACTTCCTCTGCGATATGACAATGTGCTTTTCTCGTATGATTTTAACACCCAAGAAGTAGTTTAATGATCCCATATCCTTGGTCTGAAACAGTTCTTCCAGAAACTTCTTCAGTCCTGCAATGCCCTGACTGTCGCCTCCTGTGATTACAATGTCATCAACATAAACACCAAGGAGTATCCTTCCCATCGATGTCTGTCTGTCTGTAAAATACTGAATGATCCTTCTTTGATTGGCCAAACTGAGCGACCACATCTGTAAACCGACCAAACCATGCACGAGGTGATTGTTTGAGACCATAGAGGGCCTTCCTCAGATGGCACACTTTACCCTCCCTTGTAACGAACCCGGGAGGTTGTACCACATATACCTCTTCATTAAGGTTCCCGTGGAGGAATGCATTCTTGATATCCAGCTGGAGTAGCGACCAATCATAGCGAACAACTAAGGCCAAAAGTACACGCACAGAGGTCATCCTAGCAACTGGGAAGAATGTTTCAAAATAATCCTCACCATAAGTCTGGGAATATTCTTTGGCCGCCAGACATGCCTTTAGTCGATCAAGGGTGCCATCTGGTTTCACTTTGATCGTGAATACCGATTTGCAACCGACAGCCTGTTTACCAGGCGAAAAATTTACCAAGTCCCAAGTATGATTCTCCTGAAGCGCTTTCATCTTCTTTTTCATAGCAGCACGTCAACTGAGATATTTGAGACCCTTCTCGGCAGAATTGAGAATCCGAATCCCATCAATAGTAGCTATTAAGGACTGAGTGTGGCTCGCAAGCCCTTTGTAGTTTTCAATATACAAGAGATGATCTCGACAGGCACGATGAGGTCGAGCTGGTGGAATAGGCGGAGCAGAAGGCGGAGACGAATCAGTCGAGCCAGATGAGGAGGATGAATTTGTGACCATGGACATTATCTGCGACGATCGATCGGACGACGGTGGTGCTGACTGAATCGGTGTCTGTAGACCATCGAACTGGAGTACTGGCTCGGTAGGGGAGGGCAGCCTAACATAGGACTGTTGTGCTTGAACCTGGAACAATGAGAAGTCCTATTCTGGGTAAACTTGGGACGATCTTCCTGGAGTTTATGGAAGTGGAGGAAACTCGGTTTCAACAAAGGTAACATCCTGAGAGAAAAAATACCTCTTTAAGATTGGGAAAAAACACCGATACCCTTTCTGATCCTTATGATACCCAAGAAAAATACATTGGATAGCCTTTGGATCTTATTTAGAAATGGTTGGTCAGGTATCCCTAACATAACATAAGCAACCAAGGATTCGGAGAGGTAGAGGAAACAACTATCGTTTGGGATATAACCGAGAGAAGGGAGTATCACCATTGAGGACAGACGACGACATGCGATTAATGAGATAGCAAGCCGTAAGAACGATATCCGACCAAATTCTTTTTGGAGTACGTGCTTGGAACATAAGAGCACGCATTGTTTCTAAGAGATGACGATTTTTGCGTTCAGCCACACCATTCTGTTATGGTGTGTAGGACATGAGGTTTGGTGGATGATGCCATTCCGAGACACGTGAAACAAACTCACGAGACATATAATCACGACCATTATCACTTCGAACGCATTTAATCGGAACACCAAATTGTATTCTGATTTCCGCATGAAAATTGCACAAAATGTTAAATAATTCGGACCAATTTTTTATAAGATAAACAAAAGTGACACGTGAGTAGTCATCAACAAAGGTAACAAAGTACTTGAATCCCATCACAGATTCAACCAGACAAGCTCCCCATATATCGGAATGCACAAACTCGAAGGGAGCAGAAGCAATTTTATTCTGACTAATCGGATAGAAAATTCGGTGATGCTTAGCCAAGCCACATGACTCATAATAAAAAAAATCTAAAGATTGGTCCATTTTCTGGAGTGCTTGGACAGATTGATGTCCTAACCGGCAGTGTAACTCAAAAGGAGCAAGTTTCACACCAGCATAGGCAACAAAGGAAGTCTCGTCAAACAGGTACAAGCCTCCAGCCAGATGTCCCCTACCGATAGTCCTTCCAGTTTTTAGGTCCTGAAAAACACAATCATCAGGAAAGAATGTTACCGAGCAGTGCATATCACGAGTAATTCGAATAATTGAGAGTAAGCTGAATGGGTTTCCAGGGATATGTAATACCAGAATGTAGTGACAGTCCCGAAGAAAGACGAGCAAATAATTTTCTACGGACTGTCAGCGAATCACCATTGGCACATGTAATATTAGACATACAACCAACCGTTACATAGTTTCGTATCATACCTGAGTTGCCTGTCAAGTGAGCAGACGTACCAGAATCAAGGATCCATTGCTTTGACTGTATCACACATGCCGCTGAGTACCCTGCTGTGGACCCAGAAGGAGAGGCTTCACCTCGACGTTGAACTTGAAACTCAATAAAGTCTGTATATGCTTCATCAGTCATTTATACTGATCGGCCGCCAAGATCAGGAGTATCTGAGGTAACATTGGCGGTAAGAGCTTTATTACACTGCTAGTGGAAATGATCCTGTAAATCACAGTTGAAGCAGGTGCGCGATCGACCTCCATCAAGACTGCCAATGCCTCGTCCACCATCACGACCAATATTGCGGCCACCACGTCGTCCACCACGACCACCGCAAAATCCAGTACGAGCGGCACCAAGAGCAGATCGATCAGTATGAGCATCACTTGGAGAGGTCTCGACGACCTTTGCTATCTGTAGAACACGAAAATGTGCTTCCATTAGAGATGAAACCTTGGTTCCGGCAATAATCTGAAAGCGAGCTGAGTCTGCATCAGGACAGAGAGAGGCAAGATATGCCATCACATGAAGCTGCTCACGTTGAGCCCTCGTTTCGTTGATATCCGTCATCAGAGGTAATACACGGTCAACTTCATCGACCATGGCCTTAAAAGTCCGAAAAGTAGTCCTTATGAGACTTGTCATCCTGTTCTGTCCGGTAGACGCCGACAACCGAGTCGTAGATACGCGACAAGTCGCGTTTTCCATCAAACGCCCCATAGCTCCTTTACTGTGTCCGTATTTTGAACCATATCCTCTACCGATGGTTCCATGGAGTTCATCGAATGTGTAAGCAGTTGACTATCATCCGTCTCCCACTGCTAAAACGTAGGATCAGTCGTCGCCGGAGGGTTGTCAGTCAGATGCTTGGACAACCGCATAGCCCGAAGTGTCTTCTCAACCTTCTTTCGCCATGTTGAGTATCCGTCTGGTCCGTCTAACCGCCGATCGACGAGTCAAATTGAAGAGATCGCCGTGCCAGTGCCCGTTGGTCCCCGCCAATGCGTTTCCAACACCGGTATTACTGCTAGCCGCCTCAGAGTGTGTCATAATGCACTTGATTCGACCGTCGCTAAATCTTTCCAACCCCAATAATCACATCAACTTTACCAGTGCTGAGCTATCAACGTGGACAGAACCGACACGCGCATGGAAAGATCGTATCAGGCTCACACACGCCAGGACACAGAAGTAACCCAAGTCGCTCTCTGTGTAGATCCTGATACAGATATCGGGGTAGGAAGAAAACAAAGATCTACATAAACAATCAACTTGTTTACTTTTTGTTAACTCCTGAAGTCGTAATCTAGGAACAAAGGTTGTGCAAACAAATCATTGTCTACCCTCTGATGTTGATATACGCTCCTGAAGTCGTAATCTAGGAACAGAGTTGTGCAAACAAATTATTGTTTACCCTCTGGCTTCGATATACTTTTTTTTTGGAAATTAGGGTTTATACTGGAAGGAGGGGCGGCGCCTGCAAAGATGTGTTAGGATTTGGGTTTTGGGCTGCATAGCGGGCCGGGGGGGGGGGTGGGGTCGGGGGAGGGGGGAGAGCTCCAGCGAGCGGTGGGGGGAGGCCTGGCGGAGCGAGGGGGCGAGCAGCAGTGATGGGGGGTACCGGCGGGGTCAGCAGCGGCGTGTGGGGATGGGGGAGGCGGGGGCAGCAACGGCGGACTGGGGCAACGACGGCGTCGGCGGGGTGTCGGATGAGGGGGGGGGGGGGGCGACAACAAAGGTTAGGGTTAGGGTTATGGCTCTGATATCATGTAGGATTGGAATAATGGAATAGTTTAATTGATGAAAAAAGACTACATATATATAGGAAAGACTGACCCCTCTCTATTATTATATCCGATGTTGGACTAAAGCTCACTACCTAATATAACGCTTAACCCTTGCAATTCCGTTAATTTACTTTTTACCGGTGAACTGTGAACTAGAGTTTCCTATCAATATAATCTTTGAACGATTTAAACAAGAATCACTCGAGCTTCTAGTAGTAAAAACATATTTGATAAATAATATATATTTTTCCTTAATGTATTCCAAAAATATATTACAAAGGCTTTATAAACCTAAATATGCTGAACAAGTTGACAATAGAGTCATAAGTGCAATTGACTAAGTGCAATCACAACCTGGAACATAAACCGATGTATAAGTTACTATGTTTTACATTGGGTAATACATGTTTATCTAGTTTCAGTATTATTCAAGTGTTCACATTTATTTGTTTCCTAGTGGAGTTTTGCTTCTGTAGTTTAGCTTGGTTTAGCTTCTATTTGAGAGTATTTCAGGTATTGCTTGACGCATATACTGTTAATCGATCTTTACAGAAAGGTTGAAGTTTTTCGACCTTAACGACAAGGTATGCTATTTTCATTTGGGTTTTTGTTAGTTTTCTTGTTATATTGGTCACAAAGGTATCCTAGTATGAGTGGATAGGTTGATACTCACTTATTCATGTTAAAAAACTGCTCTTTTGAAGCCAAATTAATTGAAGTTGGAGAAATAACAATGGAAAAACTGTTCAGAAAATACATGTTAGAACAACCATTTAAATACTTGTAGGGTGAATTTATTATTGGCTAATTCTTGCTATTTTATTTGCTATACAAGTGTAAAAACTTATCCTAGTATGAGTAGATCCTTTCCTATAAAATCTTTCTAGTCGTATAAGGAGAGTCTTTGGTTATTGTATGCATGTCTTACTAATGAATGCAACTCTGCTCTTTTTGAGATGGAAAATACCAAGGTCAAGATTTTGCTTACCACTACCAGTCATTCATCACTCTAATGAACTTCAGTTTGTCCAAATATATTCTGAAGGCCCTAATTTCTTATTCAAGTTTGTTACGAACCTTATTACCAATCAATTGATGTTTTTGTATAGATTAACTGAAGAAGCAATAAACAACAATCCGTGGGGTCCTGATGCGAAAACCATGACCAGAATATCAGAGGCAGCTTACGACATGGGCGATTACTGGAGAATTGTTGGTATTATACATAGGAGGTAAGTTATATGATCACATTTATAAGAAAATTTTATTTAATCATATATATATATATATATATATATATATATATATATATATATATATATATAATGTTCTTTTATAGTTGTTGGAATACCTTTAAGGATGAGGGATCTCGAGACTCACTTTGAACCTTATGGAAAAGTTCTTAATGTCAGAATCAGAAGGAATTTTGCTTTCATTCAATTTGAATCGTAAGAGGATGCCACTAACGCACTTAAAGCTACAAATGCGAGGTAATTTCACTTTGTTGCATATTTCATTTCAAAAGCCCTACTTTATTTTCCTTTCGAGACCTCTCAATATGCATAGTGCTAATTATAGATGTGGAATTGATTTCTTAGCTCACTGTTTTTAACAAACGTGGATTATGTGTCACACGTACATACATTTTTCCTTTCACTTATCTATACCTGGTTAAACTTTATTACCGTGCTTCCTTCATAACCCAGACATTGGCAAGAGCTCTGTGTTAATTGACAGATGGCTGGTTTGGAAAGATTTTTTATTTTATTTTTATGCTTATGTTTTCTCCTCTTGGTGCTGGAGCATCATCAACACAAACAGTCTTGTGCTTCATGTTTCGAAAAATTAAGAACAATACACATGTATCAATCTCATCATTTGCATCATTCATCTAAAATTTTGATGTATTTATTCTCTGTTTTTTCTTCCCTATGCTACATGCAACAACATATTGATATTGAGCTCTCCTGCTCTCGGCATGCGTATATACATATTTTATTCTTTTACATAATTATTTTCTTCATTCTAGATAGAGGGATTACCTTTTTGTATGAATCTTTTGCCAGAAGGGTTGACGAAGATGGATGCTTGCAATGCTCCTAACATGGGTGGTCCTTCGATGAATCGGTTTCCTGCACCAGAATCACACATGCATCTGTAGGCCTCAAGAGTGATCTTTTTCTATTTTTTTTGTACATAATTACTATCAAATGTTTACTTTCTATCCGAACATTCCATAAAATAAACATCACCTTAACCTTGAAGTATATAATTGAGCATATGTGCTTCTTCTCATGATCTATATACATTGATATTTTTATTTCTTAATTATTATTAATTGTTTTTCTTATTTTCCATGTTTTTTCACTCCTCTGCAGGAAGATAAGCATCTTGAGTTGGGCTTGCTTGTATGTGTTATGGAGCAATTCAATCAAGCATAATGTTGTTATGGAGGAATTTAACTTGAGCTGGGCTTTGCCTTAATGAGTGTGGTCAGTAGGAAGCATGCAATTTGGGATCTTGCTGTTCTTATTCGAATCTAAGCT
Organism: Iris macrosiphon; assembly: GCA_036927795.1. Classification (NCBI taxonomy): domain Eukaryota; kingdom Viridiplantae; phylum Streptophyta; class Magnoliopsida; order Asparagales; family Iridaceae; genus Iris; species Iris macrosiphon. Next base: position 38,057,089 of record JAYESA010000006.1, on the reverse strand, counting down.
AAATGTTATATGAATGGAAAGTATTAGAGCTATATGATGAATTTTTAAGAGCAATACACTCTTTTGAGAGCATTTGGATTTATTTTAGATAAATGTATTTTTTGGATTGTAAATGTATGGATTGAATGATATGTTTAAGTCAAAATAAATGTTTGAAGAGTTTCTTAAATTGATGTTGTACCTAGTTCCGATTCTTTTGAAATTAAGAAGGTATTTGAGTATTCTTTTTATAACACTTTGAAAAGTGATATATGTGCATTACAATTGTAACAGCTTAAAAAATAAATGTTATATATAATTTTTATTTATAATGCTTAGAAAATAAGTGTCATATATATGAATCTTATTTTATAACTTATTGGCAAATAATTGTTATATATGTTTGTCTTATTTATAACCTTTTTAGGAAAAAAATGATATATATGTTAGAAACATTTATGACGTTTTTAGATAATATTTATAACACCGTTTTTTATAATGTACGAGGGCTTACAGAAAAGCGTTATAAAATGTTATTTATGACATTTTTTAGCCGTCATAAAAGATATTTTTGTTGTAGTGGATATTTTGACGATATACTTATCTACAACCAATCTAGGGACCAACATGTAGATCACTTAAGACAAGTGTGCGCCACATTACGCAAAGAGAGCCTGTATGCGAACCCTAAGAAATGTGCATTCTTTACTGAAGTGATTATATTTCTAAGGTTTGTCGCATCTCCTGCGGGAATCTCTGTCGATCCCCAGTAGATAAAGGCAATTGAAAAGTGGTCTAAGCCCCGGGGCATTAGAGATGTTAGGAGTTTCCACTGGCTAGCTACTTTCTATCGTTGGTTTATATAGGGGTTTAGCACCGTCATGGCCCCCATAACCGATTGTTTAAAGAAAGAAGCTTTTGAGTGGTCAACGGCTGCCGCCAAAGCATTCAAAGACATTAGACGAAGATGACAAAGGCTCCTATTATGCGCCTTCCTGATTTTTCGAATGTGTTTGAGGTTGCATGTGATGCTTCTGGCATAGGAATATGTGGGATATTGGCCCAAGAGGGACATCCAGTAGCTTTCTTGAGCAAAAAATTGAACGAGATCAGGCAACGCTACTCCACCTACGATAAGGAGTTCTATGCGGTTATTCAGTCCCTTCGTCATTGGCGACATTATTTGTTACCGTATGAATTTGTTATCTATTATGACCACGAGGCCTTGAGATTACTCTCTGAAGAAATTGAATGCTAGACACGATAGGTGGATTGAGTTCTTGCAAGGCTATACCTACGTGTTAAGACATAAGGCGGGAATTAAGAACAAAGTCGCAGATGCGCATATTCGACTTATAGTTGTATTGTCTGGCATGAGTGTTGAAGTTGTTGGCTTTGATAAGGTCAAAGAAGAGTACGAGTTGTGTCCTGATTTTTGTGATATTTATATACTTTTGAGAGATGGGTTGAGTGTTGAAGTTGTTGTCTGGCATGAGTGTTGAAGTTGTTGTCTTAGATGGCTTTCTATTGACGGATGGCTATTTATTTCGATTTAGCAAGCTACGTATCCCACATATGTCATTAAGAGATTTTCTGGTGTAGGAATTACATGCTGGTGGTTTGTCCGGTCACTTTGGGCAAAACACGTATATAGAAGCTGTTGAGGATCAATTTTACTGGCCTAGTGTCAAAAAAGATATTGCAAAAATTGCTGGTCAGTGTCATACTGTACTTGCCAACTAGCTAAGCAACAAAAACAAAATACAAGCTTGTATACTCCGCTTCTTGTACCTAACCGTCTATGGATAGATGTTAGTATGGATTTTGTACTAGGTTTACCGAAGACCCGTAGGAAACACGACTCCATCTTTGTGGTAGTAGACATTTTTCGAAGATGGCACACTTTCTGTCCTGTTCTAAAACGTCAGACGCCTCCAAAATTGCTAGAATTTATTTCGACGAACTATTTAGATTACATGGGTTACCAAAAACGATTGTGTCCGACAGGGACGTTAAGTTTCAAAGCTGATTTTGGAAAATCCTATGGCACTTGATGGGAACAAATTTGACTTTATCACTGCTTATCATCCACAGATTGATGGACAGACTGAGGTGGTTAATAGGAGTTTAGGGAATATTATACGTTGCTTGGTTGGGAAAAATATTAATTGGGATCTCAATTTACCTCGGGCCGAGCTTGCATATAATTGTTCAATTAATAGGTCCATAGGCATGAGTCCATTTCAGGTCGTGTATGGTTTCAAACCAAGGAGGCCTATAGATCTAATTCCCATGTCTCAACATTCTAGGGTTCTTGATTTAGCTTTTGCATTTGCTGAACATGTTCACAATTTGCATAAAGAAATCGACAAAAAAATGAATTAAATATGCTCAATATAAGTCTTCTACTAATAAACAAAAAATGTTTCTTGAATTCCAAATCGGTGATTATGTTATGGTCCGGATTAGACCGAAGTGGTTTCCTCTAGGATCTGTTAAGGAATTACATGCTCGCAGTGCAGGACCATTTCAAATTTTGCAGAGAAATGGACCGGATGCATATTCATTGACTTACCACTAGGATTCATGATCAGTTCTATATTTAATATTGAGAATTTGATGGCTTACAAAGGTCCCCCAATTAGTCCAAAAAATCTACTTGTGGATCACATGAGCCTACCCTTGAGCCTATTCCAGAGAGTTATCTACTACTACCCTCACTTCCATGGTCCCAATCAATAGATCATATTGTAGAATATTGGATAATCAGATCATCTCTACTGGAGATGGTGGTTGTCAACGTTACATGGTTCGAAGGAGAGGTTGTCATGCCCCGGCCTCAGAGGGCTGAATGTCCTCGTATGAGGTGATGCTGCGCAAGCCTAAGTTGCGCTCACGCAAGGCAAGCAATGAAACCAGGTCGAATGAAACGCTAAGCCACAGAGTCGCACAGATAATCCCAAGCGGAAAGCATTGAATAAACACAAGTGTGAATTGAAAGCAAGCTCTTTATTGATATGAAGTAAATATTACAAGCGACACTAGACCGAGAATTACTATTGCTCAAACTCTCTCTTTCTCATTACAATGAATATGTCCATAGGCATACAACTCGAACCAAATACTCTGGATGATGATGTTCCCGTATATTATATCCCGTATATGTGAGCTTCAGGTCTGAGCACCACGCTCCAAGAGGCCAAGTGCGATCTGGAGCCTCGATGCTTCAAGCAATCTCTGAAACCGTACAAGATACTCCCTGCACCCTGCAAGCAATCTATTGGGTTATCAGTACATTGAATACGCTGGTAGGGAGGCCTCTCGCCCACTCAACAAAATCGAACACGTTCATTTAGTTATGTGCATCGAACCATTTGTTATCTTTCTAGTCTTGTCTTATGATCAATTTTATGGCATAGTAATATAAAGTAATACTCGTGTCTGAAACAAGAGTGTCATGTAGTAAATAACTGAGTTCTTCTTTCTAGTCTTACCCTTTCTTACCATTCGGCCTTCCGTGTTATGCGTAGCAATAGAATCAAGTATATACTATAAAATAAAAGAAGATCTATGTAGACTCAGGGTGTCTCGAGCGTATCTATGCCACATACCTGATTTACCCGAACGACTAAGTGTGCCTTGCATCGATTCTCTAATATAGGGTGTGTCGTGCATCCTCTGTGCTACTCCACTCTTGTACGCAGATTGCCGCTATGCATGCATGACTTATCTATATGAAAGGTCACTGGATCTACAAGCCATATTGGACATATTGGATTGAACGATTGTCTTCTCAGTTCGGTATCTAATCTTATTGGACGTCCTGAACCATCCAACGAGTTGGCTATCTTTTCAGGTCGATAGCAAGCCTTGATGGACATCCCGCATTTGCCTGCTATTACTTCAGGTAGCAAGCGCACTAGGACCTTATTAGTGTAGTCCTCCCGGGTCGACATGATTCTGATGCCTCAGATATCGTTCGAGGACTCTCTTCCTTGTGCACAACAAGTTATCCATGACCATTCAACTTGTTCACCACTACCATTCTATCCGAGGACTACACTCGGTTTCCACTATCCGAGGACTACACTAGGTTTCCTACTATCCGAGGACTTCATGCTCGGATAGTAGAGGACTTCTTCCTTCCTTTTCCTGCCTTGGTACAACTACTGGATAGTCTTCCCGCCTATATATGCAACATGAATCACTTTCTTCTTCATGTCACACTCATGCGGTGTGGTGCATCGATGTGTAAACAAGAACTACTTTGTTGCATACTATGATAAACTACTCCATGTACTCAATATTCTAGGTTACGCAGATAGAAAGTATAATTTCCATATTCTATGCAAATGATAGGGCAAAATTATTCTTAGATATGTGCGTTCTTCTCTTTTATTAGCATACAATGGGTTATCGTCTAGCAACTAGCATGTAACATTTCTTTTCTTAGGTGTGCAAGTTAAGCAGAGATAGGTTCATCGGAACTACCCACCTTAGCTATGAATCTCATTAGCCGAACGAGACTCCGAGCGCGCCTCTGAAAAGCTAAGTTCTATGTTGTTGCATCATCTGAGTCATCTTGTTGCTAAGTTCGAACGTTGTGGCATCAATAGCATCAACTCGTTGAGTCGAGTGGAGCGGGTCATTACATAAGACACCACTCAAAAAAGTTTCATCCTTGAAACTTTTTGAGTGCAACTCGTCTTATCGCATCACTTCTAAGTCAACTCGGATATGCCTTGCCTAATTTCCAAAAACCATTCAAACACTATATCTATTCCTTTCCTCATTTCGCGCTACGCGCACGCTTAGCTAGTTTTATTGAATGACTCTTTCATTCAATGCCGTCGAACTATATTCAACTTAATCGTTACATTCACTGACCCAAACTCTATTGCGCCTAGCGTAGGGCTGCACTACTCAAACACGGGGTGTTCTATAACTCAACGCACACAAGAAAAACTTAGAGATTGGATGAACTTACACAATCGCTATACTCGATCCTTGCAAATCCAAAACATATTCGACCGATTACTCAACATTGTCTTATCGAAATCCAGTGTTACACCTATACCAAATCTCAACAATCCTCAAAACTTCAAGTTTGCATCTCAGCCCATCTTTGAACTCAATAAATTCCAAGTCTAAGTCTGATCACATATCGATACACACATTTTATCCCGAGCCATCGCTTATTCTCGCTAGGAAAGTTTTACTATCTTCCAAATTATCATTCAATTAGTCTACGTTCTCTCTCCCAAAAAATTTCAAACATTATGAACCAATATTCCAATCAAAATCTGAATCCTTACTTATGCATACCTCGATTACACTCTTCAAAATACGATCTAAATTTTGATGATATCGTTCGAATCTTACCAAGTCTATATTCGTTTTCGTTCAATCCTCAAATCCCAATCCTCAATCCAACTCTTCCTTTCCACGTATCACTTGCATTCACCTCGCACCTTAATATTTCTTCTAACGACATAGAAATCTAAACCATCCAAATCCAATTCGTTCAACTAGCCATTTTATTCTTTCGATCAATCCTCATAATGATACGATCAATTATCCCAAGTATTTTCATCTCATAAAACCACGATGTTACCTCAAGCGGGGTAAATCAAAATCTAAGCCGATTCAAATTTGATTCAAACTCAAGTATTGCACTACCATCGATTATGTCTTCCAAGCACACAATTTCGATTATGATTCAATTCGATTCGTGCTCCAACTTTCTCGATCAATTCTATGAATCCGTTCACAAAATCTATCCGATTCAGTCCTTGACACTATCTTATTCCTCAACCGTTTATCCAAATCTAGCAACTAGCGTTCCAAGTTTTATCGTCTATTCTGTTTACGTCAAAATTAAATTCTCTCGCGCACACATCCAGTCCAAAGTCCTAATTCTAAGTCTTGCTGTCCCGGCTCAATAGGTCTACCCATGTAACTCTTCTAAGGTCGTTCGTACCTATTCACTCTCGTAACATAGGATCGTCTGCCTAACCACTAGGTCAGCATACCAGGTCATAATTACAAATTAAAAATCACCATCCTTGACGTGCAATCTAACGCACCGCACTCACCCAAAACTAAGGTCAAACTATTATTCGTTCGTACAGTACATTCTACCCTTTGCTCGCCTCACTCAAATTTCTAAACATCGAGCATAGATCATCCTACTCGTATTAACAACTTCTCGTTCATGGAGCCCGAGTCCGTTTAGCAAAGCTGTTCCTAAGGTAAGTCCATTCCAAAATAATTCTTCACATCTTCTGATTGACACACACCTCTATTCGAACGATCCACCTAATCCTTATCCTCAAGTATGCACTACCGAATCCATACATTTCATGTTTCTAAGTCTCGATCACAAAATCACAAGTAAAATTTCCTAAGTCACAAATCTCAAAATCAAAATCTCTAAGTTGTCCAACATCGCTACATATTCAATCATAAATCCACCGAACAAAACTTGTTTCAATTTTGACTAACTCATCCCCGATACTCACTTTCGATTCACTTGTATCCTCGACTTGCTTTCGCATCAAACCATAAATCAAAATAATCTTGAATTCACCTAGTCATTTTACCGTTACATTTTTATTTCATCCAAGTCATAGATCGATCAAAGTTTTCCTCCTAACCATTAAATCTCATTGCATCGAATCTAAGATCCACCCTCAAGAGTTTCTTCATCCATCAAGTCTTGTTCCTCTTAATAACCGTACATGCCACAATCAACATTCGCCTAGCCAAGACGTCCGAACTTTAATATTTTCGTTCGATCAATCCGTAGTCCACATCTATCATTCCTCAAGGCAACCAAGTTCAAGTTTTAATTCGATAGACTACCTTTTATTTTTCCAACTAGAAAATTCTTGAGCCAAAGTCTGTTTATCCTCGATATGTTTCAATATCCTCAAGCCACGATCCCATGATCCTCAATACGTTTAACATCCTCAAGTGTTTCGCATAATCTCGCTTTATCCATTCATGCTACATCTTATTCGTTTCATTCCATACTATCTTCCGAACTAGATTCAAGATCACTCATCCTGACTCAAGGCTAAATTCTTTATCGTCTATCCCGTTCCTCGAGCAACATGATTCTTTGAGTCATTCACACATTTTAAACTAAACTCTCGATTACTATCTTCTAATATTAATTTTTGTTTCATTGAATCCTCTGAGTCATTTTCATATGTTCAAATCCAAACTTCCATGCATACTATTGCCCCATTGTGCTAACTTCGTTCGCATCCTCGAGTCTTTAATCTCAACTCTAAGTTTCATTCCATTCTATTCAATCCAAAATCACACGTACGATCCACTAAGTTTTATCGACTAAAATATCCATTATGTTAGTTGATTCCTATCCTAGCTACACCAATTATTTTTAGTGCAGCCCCACCTGGCTGCTCAATACCAACCGGGTGATCAGGGATACTTCTAGCAAGAAATATATCGAAGAGTTGGCACTGGACTAGCCGAAAATCCGAGTTTATCAAAAGCTTGGTCTAAAATTCCTAAAAAAATAGCTTTTTATGATTACAAATGCTCTTGAAGGGCGTATTAGACATGGTACAGAGGGATACTCCGCCCTCCCCCGCAACCATCTTTGCTTCTTGCTCAGCAACCTCCTTTCTTTCTGCGTCCTTAATGAATCTCTTTCCTATACATTCTTCTTACTTTCTCGACTCAATCTTATTCTTCTGAACCACTCTCGATCGAGACCTTCAAATATACTTCTAACTAGGCATCACTTACACTAAGGCTTTACACAATATCACGTTGCTTGGTTACAACTCATCGGTTTCCCAAATCCTTGATCGTTCGAACTCCCCAAGGCTATCCCATACACAACTCAGGGTTCAAGTCATACCTTTAATCAACAATCCTCGAACTTCAATGTTGCAATCGATACCTTTTGTATGAGCCTATATTCCTCCCAAGTAATCTTCGATACAATAATTCTAACAATTCTAAGTATAACATCACCCAATTTTGAATCAATTGGTCAACTCAATATTCCATCGAGTTATTCCTCAAAATTCAAGCACGATCCTTCTTGTTCGCTTAGCGATATCGCCTCAATCAATAGCTATCTCAATTCCTATGAATTGAGTATGACCTATCCTATCTGAACGATATTCTAGTCTTGCCTACCAACTCGCTAGCAATAGGGGAAGGCTATTCTGGTTCGCACGTAACTTGCTAACTAGTATGCTCACATAAAGTCCGACATAACTTGGCACAAAGGCCATCGCATAACTATCTTGTTCAACAAATCATCCGCATGAATTTTTAAAAATATTTAGAGTCATTGTATGGAACTTCTATTTGAACATCGAGAAAGAGAGCGTTAACAACATCGATCACGAATACAACTTGGAGTATAAAGAGAATCGATAGGAGGGCCAAGGATGTAAAGTTGTGCTATACAATATGTCACTCCCCGACTCCGGAGGGCCAAATGTCCTCGCATCGGCATGATGCCGCGCGAGCCTAAGTTGCGCTCGCGCAAGGCAAGCACTGAAACCCGACAGAATGAAACGCTAAACTACATAATCGTACAGATAGTCTCAAGCAGAAAGTATTGAATAAACACATGTGTGAAATGAAAAAAAATATCTTTATTAATATAAAGTAAAGATTACAAGCGGCACTAGACCGATAATTACTATCACTCAAGCTCCCCCCTCTCTCTCTCCATCTCTCTCTCTTATTACAATGAATATGCCCGCAGTCTTATAAATCGAACCAAATACTTTGGATGATGATGTTCCCATACATTACGTCCCATATATGTGAGCTTCAGGTCCGAGCGACACGCCCAAGATGCCAAGTGCGATACGGCGCCTCGATGCGTCAAGCGATCTCTGAACTGTGCGAGCTACTCCCTACACCCTACAAGCAATCTATTGGGTTATTAGTACATTGAATAAGCTGGTAGGGAGGCCTCTCGCCCACTTAACAAAACCAAACACGTTCATTTAGTTATGTGCACTGACTCATTTGTTATCTTTCTAGTCTTGTCTTAGGATCAGTTTCATGGCATATTAATATAAAATAATACTCGTATCTGAAATAAGTGTCATGCAGTAAATAATTGAGTTTGTCTTACCCTTTCTTACCATTCAGCCTTTCCTGTTATGCACAATAATATAATCAAGTATATACTATAAAATGAAAGAACATCTATCTATGTAGACTCAGGGTGTCTCGAGCGTGTCTATGCCACAAACCTGATTTACCCGAACGACTAAGTATACCTTGCATCCATTCTCTAATATAAGGTGCGTCATGCATCAAACTCCTCTATGCTACTCCACTCTTGTACGTGAATTGCTGCTATGCATGCATGACTTATCTATATGAAAGGTTATTGGCTCTGTAAGCCATATTCAATATATTGGATTGAACGACTGTCTTCCCAGTTTGCTAGCTAGCCTTACTGGACGTCCTGAACCATTCGATGAGTCGGCTATCTTTCCAGGTCGGTAGCAAGCCTTGCTGGACGTCCAACACTCTCCTGTTAGTACTTCATCTAATAATCGCACTAGGACCTCACTAGTGTAGTCCTCCCGGGTCGACACGATTCTGATGCCTCGGATATCGTTTGAAGACTCTTTTCCTTGTGCGCAACAAGTTTTTCATGACCATACAACTTGTTCTCCACTACTATTCTATCCAAGGACTACCCTCGGTTTTCACTATCTGTTATGACCCACACCCGCTTTTCGGATACAAGTACTTGGCCAAGCCCAGCCTACACCGCAACATCAACGGTAGTACGCTGTCTATGATAACAATGGTCCATAACAAGTACATAGTTCACATATCATCCACAACTAAGTCATAACTAAAAATAAACTTAATAGTCTCAATAAATAATTAAAATAATAATCTACTACATCTCAAGATAGTCTCGGGAAAAAACTCGGTAGAAATAAATAATAGCAACTAAAACTAGAGTCCACTAAGCCTACTAACTAAGAAATAAATACGAAAAACATAAGGCAGGAAATATGCTACTCCGCATCTGTAGAAGCAACCGGCACATTGATAACGTAAGTGTCAGCAAGATACGCACCATAAACCTCGGGGAAAGTTGCGTCGTCTAAAGATGAAAAACAGTTATCCAGTCATGATTGGAGTAAGTCACCATAACACTACACTACGCAATATAATATACAAGCATGGAAGAATAAAAGTAAAGGAAAGATTACTGTAACATGATACAATAAGAGTACCATTATAATATGAAAATAGTTTGGAAACACAACTAAGGCATGGAAACAATATCAGAGTACAACTAAAGTAAGACTAAACACTATACAATATGACCACTGAGAGTACAACAATGACATAGTGACAATAGGGAAGTATACGCAAAAGAAGATGACCACTAGACAAGTAACAACAGTAATGAAGCCACATGTACTATGTGTTTTAGAATACAAGTGTTCTGTATGTGGACTGCTTGTGAGTATGTATTCAATGCAATCAATATATAGGCAGTCTGTATTCAATTTGTTGACCACATGCTTACTCATTGTATTCTCCCTCCCGACTTTCTCACAATTAAATATGATTACTTTGCATTAATTTTAACTTTGAACATTGAACATTGAACATTGAATATTAAACATTAAACTTGGAACATTGAATATTGCAACATAATCATTAGGTGATCATGTTTGATGATAACTAGTATAACTGATAACTAGTATAACTCTCGTGCATCACAATAAGAAGTAAGCCAACAATATCAAGGAAATAATACATGCATCATAAAATACCAGCAATATAGGTCATATTGATACTTGCCTGCTCCGGAAGAGGGTAAAGTCTCAACTCAAGTCGTCATTCAATTTACCCCGCCACATAAATTAAAACAAGTTATATTACATAAGTGGTTGAATAGTTCCTCTATTTTAATCTATTTTAAGTCTGAAATAAATAACCTAAAATACTAATTTAATCTAATTATAATCTAATTTTAATGTTAACCCTATGTTTTGGTCCAAAGAAAGTCAACTTTACGAGTTCGGAATCTGTAACACACAAATTGAGGCGATCCATTGACCAAAAAGTCATCCAACTTAAATCCTTGATTTGTTTGTGAAATACTATATATTTTAGTGCTTCATGAATGCTGGAATCGATGGTTCATCGAATCTCGAATTGGTTAAAAATTATCGCCATTATGGCGCACAGATGACAGTTTTGTTGGTTCCATAATTTTATCTATATTGTACGAATTTTCCAGATTAGTAAACTAATATATTTAATTTTGAAAAAACTATATGTTAAAGTTTGTCATGTCAGCTTTCCGAAACTTTAAACGGTTCATGATTCTGAGTTCGAGATCTCCCGAAATCTCAAAAATACCAAAATATGTCAGGTTTCGAATGACTGGTACTCCACGAATTTTCCAGAAAATAGGTTCAGAATTTATGAATTTTTTTTATATATTCATAAACTATACCTCAAGATGGTTCCAACGCAAAATACGGGGACACTTTTGGAGTTCGGAGCTAGGTAATATGGCCTCAGGAAGTTGAAGGAACCCCAGATGTATTCCCCTCCAAGTCTCTCTCTCTCTCTCTCTCTCTCTCTTATCTTTAAAATATTTTGGTAGAATAAACCCTAACTTATATATATAGGGTCAAAGGGAGCCGCGACTCAAAAGGATAACACATTTCGGCTTCCTGGAAGATCTCGCCGAGGCTCCGATAGCCATTAGCGAAGCCAGCTTGGCTAAGTTTGAGCTCGACTCAAACTCTGAGTTGGCTCAGCTCCAAAATCGGCTTGGGGACCCAGTCCACCCGCACCCGCACCTCTGCGATGGCAGACAGGTGGGCCCTGTTGGCTGCTGACTGGGTGTTTAATTTGGAAAATAGGAGTTTAATATCCAAAAAATTATTTATTAATCAGTTTTAACCTAATTAACTCCAAATAATATGTAAAAATGTCAAAAAATTCTAAAAACATTCTAGAAAGTGTAAAAATACCATTATAAATTCTAGAAAAATAATTGGGGCTATTTTACACTCGTTTGTTTGTACAATAAATTGTATAAGCCTTTGAAAATATGTTTTCCTAGTTTTTAAGTATCTAAAAATTCCAATAAATTCCTAAAATATTAAAATAGCCCAAATATTATATCAAACCTTAATATGAGTCTCTATGGCCCTCATGAACCAAGTCTTAATGGTTGAGCCAAGTCTTAAAAGTGCCATCTTCGCAGCATGTGTCCATGCGTCCAACAACCATGCGCCCCCAAAAGAAGACTCAAATCAGGCCGTAGAGTCATCCTGCGACCCAATAAGGCTACATGCATGCGTCCCATTCGGCTGAAGCAGCTTTTGGCCGCAGATAGACCTGATGTGATATCCTATCAACAAGATCGTCTCTGACACAAAATTATGACAAATTTTTTTTTGATTGCCTCAAAAGTCGTGAACAGACTAAACGACAGAAGTCTCACGTCATCACATAACATCACTCTCGACGGGGTATAGCGCCACATGGATAGCATAATAAGGGCCTCATGCGTCCCAGGTTCCATGCGTTACATGCGTCTCTGGCCCCATGCATCCCAGAATCCATGTGTTCCATGCGTCTCTGGTCCCATGCATCCCAGACTCCATGCGTTCCAAGCGTATCTGGCCCTATGTGTCCCAGACTCCAAGCGTCCCATGCGCCTCAGGCCACAGGTGTCCCAGACTTCTTGAAGACCAAGTCTTGCCATTATAACTAAAGTAGCTCTCTCCAACCAAGTGCGGGCCATGTGTCAAAACTGACCGAGTCATGCACACAAAGGACGAAAACCTCCCAAATCTTCAGCAACAAAAAATCTCAACAAGCACCTACGTATCAGCTTGGCCTGCTCATGGTAACAGCTGTACCTTGTTAAGAAGGTACATGTGGCATCCTCCAGCATCCTTACAGCCCAAAATATATGCGCGCCCAAGGATGACTATATATACCAGGGCAACCTGCCCAAAGACGGACGGACGGACAGAGAGGGGTCGCCAAACACAAACAGAGAGCATACAGAGCCAAGCAAAGAAAGAGCATAAGCTTCTTTATCCTGCGTCGGATAGTCAACGGAGTAAAGGAGCCGCCATAATACTCCTTGTCCATTGCCACACCCCAGAACAAAATATTGTACTTAGACAATTTTGTTTAGGATTCTTTGTACTCTTCTTCGATCCTTAAATACAAAATTTTACACAAACTCATTTAATAATGAACAATATATATATATATATATATATATATAGGGAAGCAATTCCTAGAATCAGCTCTTAGGGTAAGACAGGGAGTGCACTGCTGCAAAAGGAAACAATAGAAAACTAAACCTAAAAAAATCCAACTAACTAGGGTGTACTAAGGAGGTATCATGTTTAACATTCATAATTAAGGAAGTAAATCTATGCAAGTTACCTTCATCTTGGGGTTGTGCGACCGTTACAAATGCTTGTCATTTCCTTTGGCGTTATGCTCCCCCGAACTGTTGATTCTGGGTTGGCCTATTGGTCGGTGGAGGGGCTGTTGGGTAGTTTCTTAGTTGATGGTTTGTTGATCCACAAAGAAATCAAAGTCCTAACCTCTTCCTACAATGGTCCCACTTATGTCCTTCATTCTCACAATAATTACACTTAGGTTTGGGTTGATCCTGCTGCTATTGTGGCTGCTCGGGTAGAGCTCTAGTTGGGGCATGATATTGCTCTTGGTGCTGGAAGGTTCTCTGTTGAATCTGGAGACATTTTTTGGCCCCAAGTTACCACCACCTCCAGCCGTATCACGGTTCCTCTTGGTCTGAAGGCCTAGATCCATCTCGACCCTCTGATCCTCTGCCAATGTCTCAACAAAAGTAGTATGAGCTGAAAAAATATGGACCTTGATCTCCTGGATCAAGCCCTCTCTGAACCGCCGAGTCCTATCCTCCGGGTCCCTCACCATGTACTCTGCGAATTGGCTCAGCCTGCCAAACTCTACAGCGTACTCATCTACAATCAAGTTACCCTACTCTAGGTTTTGGAATTTCTTCTTAAGAACACCCTTGGCTATCGTGGGAAAGAAACTTCCTTTTGAAGAGGTCCTTGAACTGGTTTCTGGTCAGATCTAGATCTGCAAGTCTAGGCTTATTCTTGAACCAAGTGCGGGCAATGTCGTGAAGCTGCAAGCCCGCTGCTTCAATCTTCAGGTCCTCCGAAAGCCAGAAAACCCTCATGATTTGCTTAATATCCTCGATCCACTCATCAACATAGAGGGTTCCTTCGGTCCCTTTGAACATCCGTGGCTCCATCTTCTTGAAGTCCTGGATATTACCCACCCTCGGCTAAGTATGTTGTTGTTGCGGTTGCTGGGCAACCATATCTATGGCTGCTAAGGCTACCTGTTGGAGATTTTCTATTCCCGTCCTTAATATTTTTGTTTGCTACCTCTGGGCCTCTACCTAAGCTCTCTGTGCCTCCATTATGATTCTGAAGAGTTTATGCAATTGTTCCCCATTAGCGGGAACTCCTCCCTAATTTGGTGGGGGAGGAGACTCTTAGATGCAGCTGATGCGACTTCCTGAGATGAGGGAGGTATTGATGAACACCATTTTTTCTGGAACCGTGTGCTATGGTCTTGGGTGGCATTCTGAAGATAAAGGGAAACAATAAGGAGACAACTACTATGGTCTAACATTAACTAACTACATATGCACAAAAATTAGGCAACCATTGCTAACTAGAAGGAACAAAGGGACATGGTTAGAACGGTAGATGCAAACACATCGAAGAAATCATGGACGGAATCAAGCAAGATGCATATGAGAGACAAAATAATAGAAGACTCATAGGGGTTGGGAATCCTATTTGTGGATGATATAACTCTCCTAAAGTTATTCTAAATCTTTTCTTCAATCCTATTTGCAGGCTAATAGCTAGTACTACTAAGTTGAAGTACTAACCATGAGTTCGCAACCTTATGCAAAATCGGACATGCATGGGCCACCATAAAAATTTGTCATGATCCGCACCCGCTTTTCGGATACGAGTATTTGGCCAAGCCCAGCCTACACAGCAACATCGGCGAAAGTATGCTATCTTTGATAACAATAGTCCATAACAAGCACACAGTTCACATATATAATCACAAATAAGTCATAACCCAAAAAAAATTTCACAGTCTCAATAAATAATTAAAAGAATAATCCACTACATCTCAAGATAAGTCTTGGGATTAAATCCGGTAGAAATAAATAAGAGCAACTAAAACTAGAGCCCACTAAGCCTACTAAGAAATAAATATAAAAAGCATAAGGCAGGAAATATGCTACTCCGCATCTGTAGAAGCAACTGGCATATTGGTAACGTCAGTGTCACCAAGATATGCACCATAAACCTCAGAGAAAATCGTATCGTCTAAAGCTAAAAAACAGTTATCCAGTGAGGATTGGAGCAAGCCACCATAACACTACACTATGCAATATAATATACAAGCATGGAAGAATAAAAGTAAAAGAAAGATTACTATAACATGATACAATAAGTGTACCACTATAATATGGAAATATTTTGGAAACACAACTAAGGCATGGAAACAATATCGGAGTACAACTAAGGTAAGACTAACCACTAGACACTATTACCACTGAGAGTACAACAATGAGATAGTAACAATATGGAAAAGTATACACAAAAAAAGATGACCACTAGACAAGTAACAACAGTAATCAAGCCACGTGTACTACGTGTATTAGAATATAAGTGTTTCGCATGTGGACGGCTTGGGAGTCTGTATTCAATGCAATCAATATATAGGGAGTCTGTATTCAATTCATTGACCACATGCTTACTCATTGCATTCCCTCTCCCGACTCTCTCACAATTAAACATGATCACTTTGCATTAGTTTTTACTTCGAACATTGAACATTGAAGATTAAACATTGAACTTGGAACATTTAACATTGCAATAGAATCGTTAGGTGATCATGTATGATGATAACTAGTATAACTGATAACTAGTATAACTCTCATGCATCACAATAAGAAGTAAGTCAATAATATCAAGGAAAGAACACATGCATCATAAAATAATGTTAATATAGTTCATAGTAATACTTGCCTACTACGGAAGAGGGTAAAGTCTCAACTCAAGTCATCGTTCAATCTACCCCGCCACATAAATTAATACAAGTTAGATAACAAAAATGGTTGAATAGTTCATCTATTTTAATCTATTTTAAGTTCGAAATAAATAACCTAAAATACTAATCTAATCATAATCTAATTTTAAAGTTAACCCTAGATTTTGCTCCAAAGAAAGTCAACTTTACGAGTTTGGGATCCGTGGTACGCAAATCGAGGCGATCCGTTGACCAAAAAGTCAACTAACTCAAATACTTGATTTATGTATACGCCGTGCGATGTTTGAGAAAATACGGCGAGACTTACCAACTTACCATTTATCCTTCCCTGTCCAAGGCAAACATTGTTAATTCAAGCACGGACAAGTATAAGCATTCAGGGGCATAGCATATGCAACATGCAAACACGAGAGTCAATGAACGGGACAATATTTGGTGTGCTCAGTTGTTCTTTGATGTGATGCAATGACTCGCACGCGGGTAGCCGCTAAGCGAGGATGACTTATCTATATGAACACGGTCGCTGACAAAGCCATTATGGACGTAGCCGAGGACAAGGATAGCTTGCTACAAGAGTACACGATGAGCTACAAGCTACCCAGTCCCGAACACGACGACTACACACGAGTTCCATCCGGATCGGATCGGCCCTAGTGCCCCGGTGACCGTCCGTGGAACAATACCTCGGGTCCGAGTTGTCCGCGACATACAAGTCATTGGGTCTTTCCAATTATCACGAGATACACGAGAACACAATAACACGCGTGCACTAGAACAAGAGAACACGAGAACACGAGTGCACGGGAACACGAGTATACGAGTACACGGGATACTTGAATCTTGTTTCTTTGTACAATAACTTGCCTTGATGCATTCCCCTGGTTCGGGGCTGCCTGGTGACCTAACGGTCCTGGATACTTGCAGGGTCAATCATGCACGGAATGACTACTTAGTAGTCTCCCAGAGTTGGATGAAAACAAGGCAATATTCAAGCAGACAAGCATGCGTTCTAAGGAACATAAGCAGGCACATTAGCTCGGATCCGAAGGTAAGCCGAGAGATGAAACCGTTAGGGACTTAGCATGCGAGGGTCTGAATATAAGCAGTATTTTATTTTCCATGTTCTAGCAAGCAATACAAGTTAGGATTATTCCCTTAGCTAGGTGCGTTGGATTTATTAGCATGCAGGGGGTGATTCACCTAGCGACTAGCATGAATATTCCAGATTTTATGTGTGCTGGCTAAGCAAAGACAAGTTCACCGTAGCCACCCACCTTAGCGATGATTCGCCTCGGTAGAGCGATACGTCAAGCGAGCCTCTGAAAGCCTAAGTCGGATTCCTGTAGGGACAAGTCGGATATCCTTTGCATTCTCTTTGAGGCAAAGCGGGTCGGGACAGCTGCACTATTGCCGTTTGAGACGGCAGTCCGCTTGAGTGGAACGGGGTGTTACACTGTACACCTCATCGGCTTGAGCTTGTACATGCCACAATATAAATCTCCTCGAGCCAGCTATTGGGAATCCTTCATAAGCATCCAATCTTTGTCCCCAAACAAACTACGACAGCCATCATCCACTAGCCTCCCTACCGAAACCAAGTTGTAGCACAAACTCGGTACATGTCGCACATTCTTGAGAACGAGCTTCTCACCAAGCTCCGTTGTCTAGTGCACATCACCGATGCCTACAACTGCAGCCGTCCCCTTGTTGCCCATCTTCACACGTCCAAACCTGCCACCGCGGTATGATGTAAAGATCCTCCTATATGGAGTGGCGTGATACAATGCCCCCGTGTCCATGACCCAGTCATCATCATGACACATGCCATAAGGTTTCTCTGCGTCGGTTGCTGCGATGATGAGATCTCTCATAGCCGTGAGATCTTCCTGATCATCCTTGCCTTTGGCCTTCTCAGCTTTGAGCTTCATGCAGTTCCTCTTGATATGACCCCTTTCTCCATAGTGATAGCAGCCCTCCTTGCGGTCCACAATCTCAAGATCCCGATAACTCCCTCTTGTTCTCGCCTGTGACTTGGGTTTTTCCTTCCCGTAGGAAGCCACCAGAGCAGACTCCTGCGACGATTCCACTTGCTTACGCCGGATCTCCTCGTTCAACAAGCTGCTTTTGACTGTCTCCATCGTGACAACTCCATCAGGAGCGGAGTTGCTCACCGACACCACCAATGTCTCTCAACTTTTCGGCAGAGAACTCAAAAGTATAAGGACCTGAAGCTCATCCTCAATCATCATCTTCATCACAGACAGCTGATTGATGATTCCCTGGACCTTGTTCAGATGTTGTGCCACCGGTGCACCCTCCGTGTATTTCGAGTTAACGAGTTAGCGAATCAGAAACGTATTGTTGCTAGCCGTCTTCCTTTCATACAACGAATGCAGCTTCTCCCACAATATTTTTGTAGAATTCTCCATAGACACGCGGTAAAACACCAAGTCATCCAGCTATTAGCAAATCCAACAACCTTCCAATCCAGTCATTTTAGGTTATCAGCACATTTGTCCGTCGGCTTTGCGTTGTCGCCCTCCAACGGACCATGCAAGTCCTTGCAACAGAGTAGATCCTCCATCCTTGGCTTTCAAATCACCTAGTTTTCCCCTGTGAGGGTGATCATACAAGTGTTCATCTGCTCCGTAGACATAGTTGCACCTTCCCTCTCGAGAAGAACCTGGCTCTGATACCACGTGTTGAAAATACGTGCGCTCTGATACCACGTGTTAGGCGCATCGCGAAAGCATTTTGCCAACCCACCTGAGATGACTAACCAATTTACGAACACCAAGCACAGAAGAAGACAAGTATATGGCGGTGACTACGTCACCTGGACAAATCCCAACCTCTATAACTCAGATGAAATTACAAGATTGCAAAAACTAATATTGAAACCCTTTGTCCTAATAGGTTCAACCCCCTCACCACACTCAAGAAGAAAAACAGAAGATTATAATTGAAATCACTCACCAACCCGTAGCAATCTCCCTAACCGAAGTTGACGACTCCTCGATTAGATCTCCTTATTCCTTCTGTCTTGGATGGCGAAGTCCTAAGAGCAAAGCACGGGCTTTCTCTTAGATTTTCTATGGACGAGCACCCCGAATCTCCAACTTGTGCTTATTCTTTGTGCCTCCACCCTCCTCCCTATTTATAGGATGAGAAACATATTTTAGGTCATAATAGGATTTCTTAAATAGGAAACCCTTAAATAATAATCCTATTACACCTAAAATAGTCCAACACCAATTATGGATGTCCAAATATGGCAGATTAAATATTTGATACAAATTTGAAATCTAATCAAATATTACATTTAATGTAGATTTTCAAATTATATCAAATCAAATTTTTGACCATATTTGGGCTCCAACATTTACCAAATCCAGACTGGACCCCAACAAACCCTTTGGTGACTTCAACAGAGATGAATAAGAATCCATTTTAAAGGGACCCAACTTCACCCTTGATACAACTACAAGAAGATATATAGAGGGAGAGCGACATCGTTAGCAAATGTAAAGAGCCTGTGCTTTGTTCCTGAGTTCAGCTTTGTGCTCCAAGAAGCGGAGGAGGTTGAGATTGAGAAGGGACATCCTGAATACCCATACCCACAGTGGAAGGTTGTAAACTTTGTGGGGATTTTCATGATTCTACCAAATTTATATCAAGGATTACAGAGATATAGATCATTGTGAGTGATTCAATCCGATTCCAAAATTTTAAAGGAGTTGCCCTTGTGGAAGATAATTGGTACTAATTATATATATATCAATAGTTAATCAGTAGAGTCCAATTGCAAATATATAGCAAAAGTTATTTGGAAGAAGACTACTATTAATGTATAAGATTACAAGTTAACAAAGATACATCACTATCACATCTTCAAATAATTACAAGATACAAGGCTTTCTATGCGTGGCACCCAATTCCTCCCATTTAGGCTCAACGTATTCATGTCTTACTTCTTGAAAGTCTTAGACTCCAAGTTATAGAGCAGAAAACAGAATTAAATTCGTATTGATCTCTTACCTCTTGAAAGTGTTAGACTCCAAGTTATAAAGCACAAAACAACCGTAATTAAATGTTAGCATTACCATTCGGAACATTTATAGATTGAATTACCCAAGTCCGCTACTGAAACACCATATGTCCATCTTGTTCGACAATCCCATATCTCTCAGATTGTAAATGTAACCTTGTGGATGCAGTCGAGGAGGGAGGGACATCTTTCGGAATTTTTCGGTATTTGTATCGAATGCTACTATACAATCACCACCATCTTCAGGTAGAAAATGGATACTTCCATGCAGCACAGAGATTTGTGATTGCAGAAGATTCGTACCAAAAGAGTCATTTACAGGTCTCCAAGCTCTATTTGATCCGCCGATACTAAACACTTCATATCCAATATTGTCTACATTTTCAGAATCATAATCAAAATCTTAATCTTCGTATGCAGTGTCATCGTCAGTTTCATACTTTTCATGCTGCTGCAGCAATCTATACTCTCTTGTTGAAGAGTGGAAGTAGGAAGAAAATAATAAAACACAAACCCATAACCTTGCCGGAGCAACAATATCTCTTTTGTGTATTTTGATCACTCTTTTAGGATAAATATGCAAGTATATTGAGGAAAATCACGAAATTCATTACTAATATTAGAGCTTGAAAAGAACAGACTGAAATATAAAGTAGAAAATATTTCAAAATCATCACAAAACTAGTTAGTGAGATACCTTCTTTGTCCTTCTTTCAAAAATCTACAAGAGATGAGGGTTTCTTTGTGAGGTTCCCAGAAATCGAAAATTTGCTTCAATCTGCGTATCTTCTGTTTCTTGAAAGTCGTTGACTCTAAGTCATAGAGCACAAAATCAGCACCAAACCTTAGCAGAAGTTCCTTCCCATCACTCCAAATGGCCCATACTGGGTATTCTGTAGTAGTATGCGACAGATACGTTCTTATGTTATGTAACGGAACTCTGTATTGTTTGGTCCATTCCTCTTTAGTGTAGTCTTTTAGACACCACAAGTCCATATAGATCTCACTTACTTCGCACAAACCCAAACTTCCTCCAATCTCTGTAAGATCATAGTCGTAATCTTGATGTATATGAGACATGGAAATTTTTCTGAATTTCTCAGAATTTGTATCGAATGCTACTATCAATCTATCCCTAGGGAGAGGAAGCCAATGAATATTTTCATGCACCGAGATCTGCAATTCTCGCCAACGCAAAGGCATGGAGATGATGGTGGAGTCACCAATTGTTCTCCAAGCTTCATTAGATCCCCCAAGACTAAACACTTCGTAACCAATAGATCTCTCTCTTTCTCTTTCTTGCAGCAGCCGATACTCTCCTGTCGAAGAGTGTAAATAAAAGGCGATGAACTCGCCACCACCATTCCGAGGAACTATGAGCCAATCCTTGGTTACTGGGTTGCATACAACATAATTACTATCGTTCCTCCTCTGAAAGCATAACAACCCATCACAAGAAGCTAACAGTTGAATCATAGCATTTTCTATCATATTACTTGGAAGAACCTTCTTCTTTTCCACAGTAATTCTTTCGCCGCCCTGGCTAAGACTTATACCACACAGAGCGTAGCTCCGACGACGATTGCGGACGACTTGGTACTCCGCGATCATATTTTTCGGGGCTCGTCGTGCATGGTTGAGGATGAAGGACGGAGTCGAGGTCAATGAATACCAAGACTTGCATACAAACCGAACATCAAGTACGGATCTCGCAGGAAGCCTTTCGAAGATATGCTCAATGAGGATTTCGTCAGGAATCATACTAATATTGCTGCACAATCTCCTCGATCTCCTTGGTATGCTTGTCACCTTGTAGCACGAGTCACTCTTCATCTCCCTTTCTCTTTCTCTCTCTCTCTCTCCCCCTCCTCGTACTGCTTACAAAGGTTAAAGAAGGATGAACTCTAAACGAAGTACAAAACATAAACCTAACCTTAATTTGCTATGTTGGCTAATTCCAAATAGAGAGGGAAAGAAACTAATGCATATCTGTATCTATTATTAATGCAGGGAGATCTCCTTGATCCCATCCTTACTGTCAAAAATAGAAAAGAATATATGTCTATATATATCTCTTATATATAAGAGGCAATGCATATAATATTCGATATAATTGTTTCCAAGCACCCTTATATTAGTAGAGATGTATTTATGGTGTATAATTTAAATTTTAATCAAATTCAAATTCAAATTGTGTACGGTGAACTACTTGAATCCAAAGATTTCAATTCAATCTAATAATCTAATCTATACTTTAGAAGCTAGCCAGATTTAAAATTAAATTAAATTTAATA
The DNA here is from genome assembly GCA_036927795.1 of Iris macrosiphon. Classification (NCBI taxonomy): domain Eukaryota; kingdom Viridiplantae; phylum Streptophyta; class Magnoliopsida; order Asparagales; family Iridaceae; genus Iris; species Iris macrosiphon. The sequence continues at coordinate 38,034,604 of JAYESA010000006.1, read as the reverse complement.
TAAGGTGATCTAATATAATCGATATAAGTAGAAGAAAAAATAAATTTTGGTTTGCTTTTTACAAAAAAAAAAACGAACCGAGACCAAATCCAAATTTAAACAAATATCAATATATAGAATAATATTTTATTGAATCAAAATGAATATATATAATACAACCAATCTAGAATAGGTAACTACCAATATATAGTAGGTAATTAATCTCCTACAATCATGCATCTAGAATATTGACATTTATGTAGATAATTAATCTCCTATCAATATATAGTAGGTATTTAATCCCCTACCAATCCATAAGGGCTTATTAGGATCTATTGATTACAATATAATAATATCCTATATATTGGTATTTATGTACCAATATCTTTATCATTTTTCCCTCAAAACTTGTGTTTTGGGTATGAACACCGAGTCTCAAACTCAAACGGGCCTCTGGTCAAGTATTTATTTTACTTCCCTTCAAATTGGTAGGAGGTCCAAAAGACCATTTAAAAAAAAAAAAACTTATGAATTGATCAAATGTTCTGGTGCAGAAATCTGTAAGTTGTTGTCTAGAACCCAAGGTTTGCCAATATCAGTATCCGAATCTGTATCGGATCCTTCCAAACCTATATCGGCAGTTTCAGATAGAAGTATTAAAAAATTAAAAATTAAAAATTAGATTTTTTTTTTATATATTTAGTATAGTTTTTATTATTTTATGTGTTATTTCTTAATAGTTTTAAAATTGAATAAAATAATAATGACCATTCATAACCTTACTATGCTTTCATATATCCTTTCTGATTGGTTTTTTTCATGCAAACTATGCTAGAGCCAACAAATCGAGTAACAAGTGAACCAAGAACAACTTTCTCCCTGTCTGTGTTTGTGGCACTGTATTTTTGTATCCAAGTAGCCTATGGAGTTTTGTGCTCCCACAGTTTTTTTTAAAAGAAAAAAGAACACCTTTCTCCCTTACAAATTGCCAAGGCAATTTCTATTATGTTCTTAATCTTGACATAAAAGACTAATTAAATATCCGCCATATAAAGTGAAAAAATAATAGTAACCAAGGTTTAGCTTCATAAACTCCAACACCTCAACAAATAAATGATAACCATGTGAACTAGTAGAAGCAAGAGTATTGTACCATGTTTCAGAAATAGACATAGTCACTGTTGGTTCTCTTAACACTCTAAGATAAATTGCACACAAGATGAAAACATAAAAAAGCACACTAGATCGTGGATTCTATACAAGCTTAGAGTTTAAGATCTGACATGTTCAATTTGAAAGTTTGGACTTTATATATATATATATTTTTTGAGTTTTTTTTTCTCCATTATACCCTCATTTTCAACATGTTTTGATTGTTGTCTTATACTGATATTCAGGAAACAAAAGATAAAAATTTAGAATCCAAACTTTTTATTGGATTGTATTTCGTTTCTGGTTGAGCGCTCAAAGGAGGGTGACAATGGAGTTGGTAATTTAGTCCAACATCGGATAGGACGTGGGATCATGAGTTGTAGATAATTTGGATTGTTTCAGTCGGAATTCCCTTTTAAGGCATATGGGCACAGTCCAATATCGCACCCCATGGGCCAAGTCCTGTTCGGGTCACACCGCATTCCAACACTTTTTAATTGGACATGTCAGGACTCAAACTCTAAACACTAATTAGCCCATATAATTTAGGCAGTAATGTTACATGTCATGAGTAACCTAAGTACTGGATATGAGTCATGCGAATGGAGTGTAAAAAACAAGATGAAAAAGAAAATACAATTGTCAAGCTTTCTTGATTGACATTAATCAATGACCACCCATTACTACTAGATTTCCCTTATAATTATTTCCTATTAATAACAAGAAAGAAGAAATTACAGGAGGGAGGAGAGAGGACCTGCCATCAGGATGGATGATCCAATGGCTCAAAAGCTTCGCCGGCTTGACTATCCGGTGAACCGGCCGATGCAGGGGTCGAAGTTCCGCGCCAGGAGCACAAGTCGGCTCCTACGCGACGACCGGATCCCCTCAAATATATTTCCAATCCATCTCAATATCAATGGTTCAATGCCAATGAGGTCCTAGCCTAACGGTTAAGATTGAGGCATACCCCCCAGGCAGTTGTTTGTTCGAGCCCCCTGGTCACCATTTAATTCCCCTTTGGTGGAATTAAGTGGTGGGATGGTGGTGGGTGCGATGTAGGTGCGGTGGAGCGGTGTGGTGCGATCTTGGGTGGTGCGCGGATGCAATGCAAGGTACAGGTGTGGTGCCAGTGCGGAGCTGGTGCGGCGCGGTGCAACTTCGGCTGCATGAGGTCTTCAGACCGGATGGAGTCTTTGGACGTGGTGCCTTCGAGCTGGGATGGGGCCTTCGGGCTAGGGATTGTATATATATAGGCCTTAATGCTGGATTGGTTGTAAACCTTCGGGTTGAGTTGTAGCCTCTCGGAGGGGCCTGAATAAAATTTACCTTCTTTGAAAAAGAAAAAGAAAATCAGTGGTTCAATTTGTGAAATCCAATTTCAACTCATTAATTTAATAAACTTGAGAATATATAAACATATCTATTTAGAAAGCCTGTGAATCTACAAGCATATCTATACATATTCTTTACTCAAATGGCTATAATTTCATTGTTCGAATCTAGAAATATCAGTATACTATAAATTTGAGAATTCATCTATGCAAATCGATGACAACCAATTCCATACTTCATAAGGCAAAACTCGAAGGTCAAATATAATGGCAATTAAAACATCTTGAAATTTAGTGAAACAAAGATCATATCTTGTAGCTAAAATTTCACCATTGAAACTGTACTCCGAGCAACTTGAGATACTTCGAGGTTTAATAAAGCTAATTATACGCAAGAATAAGAAAGTAGACCCGTACCAGATTAACTTCACCAAAGATTTTTAAGACTTTTTGTTGGGAATTTCTTGTAGAACATTAATCACTAGATCTCCATTGCAAACAATAAAGTCCCGAAGGTATGTTCCTTTTGTAATCTGAATTCATTAAACTTGACTGTAATTTTGGTACGATATTGGCAGCCTAATGTTAGATGGACTCATAGAGCATAGAGTACTCTACCTCCATTCAGATGAGATTTATGATTCTGTAAGCCTTTATAACTAGAGTTCATCCAAATATCACATAAATGAGTTGCATGTTCCCCTGTCTCGATGTTTGCTTACTCTAGATGACATCCAGACTCATGAATAGGGCGAGAAGGCCATTGTGAGATCACAAAAAATATGCCAATCGTACCAGATGCTAACGTTCATGGAAACGCAGAAATGGTGGAAATTAGCTTCTAGACACCGGAATTGATCCTTAATTAAAATGTTTGTCTATTGTGTTAATAGTCCAGCGAGACTGAGAATTGATGAAAACCCTTTGGTGGACTTCAACAGAGATGAACAAGAATCCATTTTAAAGGGACCCAACTTCACCCCTGATACAACTATAAAACGATATATAGAGGGAGAGCGATATCGTTAGCAAACATAAAGAGCCTGTGCTTTGTTCCTGAGTTCAGCTTTGTGCTCCAGGAGGCGGAGGAGGTTGAGATTGAGAAGGGACATCCTGAATACCCACACCCACAGTGGAAGGTTGTAAACTTTGTGGGGATTTTCATGATTCTACCAAATTTATATCAAGGATTACAGAGATATAGATCATTGTGAGTGATTCAAACCGATTCCAAAATTTTAAAGGAGTTGCACTTGTGGAAGATAACTGGTACTAATTTTGTATATATTAATAGTTAATCAGTAGAGTCCAATTGCAAATATATAGCAAAAGTTATTGGGAAGAAGACCACTATTAATGTATAAGATTACAAGTTAACAGATATACATCACTATCACATCTTCAAATAATTACAAGATACAAGGCTTTCTATGTGTGGCACCCAATTCCTCAGCTCAACGTATTCATGTCTTACTTCTTGAAAGTCTTAAGACTCCAAGTTATAGAGCAGAAAACAGAAAGCAACCGTAATTAAATTCGTATTGATCTCTTACCTCTTGAAAGTGTTAAGACTCCAAGTTATAAAGCACAAAACAACCGTAATTAAATGTTAGCATTACCATTCGGAACATTTATAGAATGAATTACCCAAGTCCGCTACTGAAACACCATATGTCCATCTCGTTCGACAATCCCATCTCTATCAGATTATAAATGTAACCTTGTTGATGCAGTCAATTCGAGGGACATTTTTCTGAATTTCTGAGTATTTGTATCAAATTCTACTATACAATCATAATGATTTGCCTTTTACAAAAAGTCCAAACGTTTGGTGAAGAGAAAATAATAGCGAAGGTTTAGCTTGATAAACTCCAGTACCTCAACAAATAATAAGAACGAAGGTTTAGCTTCACAAACTCCAACACCTCAACAAATAAATGATAACCATGTGAACTAAACAACAGCAGTAGAAGCAAGAGTATTGTACCATGCTTCAGCACTAGAATTGCACACAAGATAAAAACATAATAAAGCACACAAGATTAAAAAGAAAAAGGAAAAGGAAAAAAAAGAGTTCAAATTAAATCAAACTGAAGTTCATGTTAGCCTGTCGCAGCTAATTATCAGACTAGCTCATTATCACTTCCTCAAAGAATTACAAGATACAAGGCTTTCTATGTGAGACACCCAAGGATATTCACTCTACTTGTTGATTCTTCTTTTCCTGAAAGTCTTGGACTCGAAGTTATAGAGCGCAAAATGAGCACCATATCTTAGCAGAAGCTCCTTCCCATCCTCCCAAATGTTCAATGGAGTGCACCATTTGGAATGTCTACAGACTGAATTACTCAAGTCCCCTACTGAAACTGTGTACTGTTTGACCCATTCATCTTTGGTGTTGGTGTTGTCTTTCAAACACCATATGTCCATCTCGTTCCAACAAGGATCTGAATATGTTTGGCACAAACCCAAACTTCCTCCACCTCTATCAGATCCAAACTTCCTCCCGCCTCTATCAGATCATTAAGGCGACCTTGTGGATGCAGTCGAGGAGGGAGGGACATCTTTTTGAATTTTTTGGTATTCGTATCAAATGCTACTATACAATCACCACCATCTTCAGGTAGAAAATGGATACTTCCATGCAGCACAGAGATTTGTGATTGCAGAAGATTCATACCAAAAGAGTCATTTACAGGTCTCCAAGCTCTATTTGATCCGCCGATACTGAACACTTCATATCCAATATTGTATATGTTTTCAGAATCAGAATCATAATCATAATCAAAATCTTAGTATCCAGTGTCATCGTCAGTTTCATACTTTTCATACTGTTGCAGCAATCTATACTCTCCTGTTGAAGAGTGGAAGTAGAAGGCAATAATAAAGTCGTTGCCATCATTACTCAAATTCCGAGGTACATTAAGCCACTCCTTGGTCAATGAGTTACAAACAATGTAACCAGTCCTCCTATTGCGATGTCCCGCAAAATCAAAGCATAACAGACCATCGCATAAAGCTGACAAGCTAAGCTTAGAAATTCCACCAACATACTCCAGCAGCTTAATTGGAAGATTTAGAGTCTCTCTCTCTACCACTTCTCTCCTTGGCTCTCATTAAGACTAACATTATACAAAGTGGACTTCTTTGTGGACTCGAACACTATACTTTTACGGGCTTGACGGGCATGACTGAGGATGAAACATGGACTCTTTGTCAACGAATACCAAGATTTACAAACCAATCGAACCGCAACTACGGATCTCGCCGGAAGCCTTATGAAGATCCGCGAGACGAGGATGTCGTGAGGAATACTACCAATGCCATTGCTTTGTCTCTTTGCTTCATCAGGAATACTACTAATGCCATTGCTCTCTCTCTCTCTCTCTCTCTTTGCTTTGTCAGGAATACTACTAATGCCATTGCTCTGTCGCTTTGCTGGTCTTTGGGTTTGCTTGTCATCTCGCCACCTGAATTTCTGACCTTGTTGTATCTGTCAATGGTGGTTGGGAGAAGTAGAAGCCAAAGGGAAAAATCAATCAAGTTGAAGGATAGAAGGAAAAGGGACCATAAGCATATCTTTTATACAAAACTAATGAAAGTATCCTATCTATACTAGTAATTGTTGTAATTAGATGATTATTTTATTGATTGTCTCATTGGCATTATATAGCCTTACAGTCATTAATACAATGATCTCAATCATTATGACAATAATCTCATAATGGAATATCCTGTGACATATTCTGGCATCCCAAATATGTCCTCAGGATATTCCCATGTGCTTATACTATACTTAAATATGACACCCAACATACCATATCAACACTCCCCCTCAAGATGGGTGAAAGATATTCACTAAGCCCATCTTGTCACATCCTTTAATCATGCTCACTGAGGCGAGTCCCTTGGTTAGTCCATCTGCTACTTGATCCCTGGTTGGAACATGGCCAAGCTCCAGTAATCCACTATCCAACTTCTCTTTGATGAAGAATCTATCAATCTCGATGTGTTTGGTCCTGTCATGCTGTACTGGATTATTGGCGATACTAATAGCTGACTGATTGTCACACCACAGCTTTATCTTGGCTCCTTGATCCAGTTTCAGCTCCACCAGCATATTCTTCAACCATAGCAGCTCTGCAACTCCCAAGGCCATAGCTCTGTACTCTGCTTCAGCTGTCGATCTGGCCACCACAGACTGCTTCTTACTCCTCTAGGAGACCAAGTTACCTCCTACAAATATGCAATATTCCGAGGTAGACCTCCTGTCATCAGCACAACTAGCCCAGTCAGAATCACAGTAGCCCTCGATGCTCACGTGATTGTTCTTCCTGAATATTAGTTCCTTCCCGGGAGCACCTTTCAAGTACATCAGAATCTGGTACACTGCATCCATATGACCCTTCCGTGGGTCATGCATGTAGCGGCTCATCACACTTACTGCAAAGCAGATATCAGGACGTGTGTGGCTCAAATAGATCAACTTTCCAACCAATCTCTGGTATCTGTCCAGATCAACTGGTTCTCCAGCCTCAGCATCAATCTTGAACCTCTGATCTATTGGTGTCGCTGCAGGTTTGCACCCCAACATCCCAGTTTCTGTGAGAAGGTCCAGTGCATACTTCCTTTGAGAGAGAACAATCTCCTCTGCTTCTCGAGCAATCTCAATCCCAAGGAAGTACCAAAGAAGGCCGAGATCCTTCACCTCGAATTCCTTGACAAGCTTTCCTTTGAGTTGGGCGATCTCCTGCTCATCATCTCCTGTGATAATCATATCGTCCACATACACCGCAAGCATGGTGATGTGGCCTCTACTCCGACGGAAGAACACAGTATGATCAACATTGATCTGCTGATATCCCATCCCTATCATCGCCCTTCTGAATATGTCAAACCACGCTCGAGGAGACTGCTTCAGTCCATAGAGGGACTTCTTCAACCTGCAGACCTTGCCTACTGTCTGATTGGTACCAAATCCTGGTGGTATCTCCATGTACACCTCCTCCACTAGATCTCCGTGAAGAAATGCATTCTTCACATCCAGTTTGTGTAGCTTCCATCCACCATTCGCTGCCAGAGAAATCAGAGTCCTGACAGTGCTCATCTTTGCAACTGGTGCAAAGGTCTCGTCATAGTCGATGCCGTACGTCTGACTGTATTATTTGGCTACTAGTCGAGCTTTGTAGCGCTCAACCTGTCCATCTGGGTTCTGCTTTACGGTAAAGACCCACTTGCATCCAACTGCTCTCTTCCCCTCTGGCAGTCTCACAAGCTCCCAAGCGTGGTTCTTCTCCAGAGCTCCCAACTCCTCGTGCATTGCCGCTTTCCACTTTAGATCATTCTTGGCAACCTGCCAATTGTTAGGTACAGTAATACTATCCAAAGATGCTATAAATGCTCCATGAGAAGAAGGGATATGGTCATAAGAAACAAACTGAGCAATATCCCAACCATATATGTTTGGAGGATTTCCTGCATTGCTACGAGTGGTCCTCCGTACAGATAGTGGTGTGGGAGGAGTAGAAGTAGGAGGAATGATATCTTGTGAAGGAGGGGGTATCACCTGAAGGGGGGTTGGTGTCGGTGCCTCAGGAGTTAGGACGAACGCAGGCAAGGGATTTGGCACTGGCACTGTCGGTACTGGTCCTGCAGTTTGCTTCTCTCTCCTGCTGTAGGTAAGTAACTCTCCATGAGCCGTAGGCCTAACACCTTCACCTTCTTGTCCTTTCTCCGTGCCTCCATGCCAAACTTCTAAATCGGTTACCACCAAGTTCTCCATCTCCCCCTCTCGCCTAATACTGGCAGTATTAGGCGTGTTGTGTGAAGTTTCGTCCTGGTGGTAGTATGGCTCATGCTCCCGAAAGTGGACATCCATACTGACAAAATTCTTCTTCTCTACTGGACTCCAGCACACATACCCCTTCTGGGTCGCCGAGTAGCCTATGAAGATGCATTTGACCGCTCTAGGGTCAAGTTTTTCAACTGATGGCCTGTTGTCCTTCATAAAACACACACACCCAAACACCTTCAGTGGGAGTATCCCACTATTATTGCCTTGCAATACCTCATATGGGGACTTCCATCCGAGGACCTTCGAGGGCATCTTGTTGATGAGTTGAGCTGCTGTCAACACTGCATGCCCCCACAGACTCTGTGGGACATTCATGTCGATCATCATACTTCTTGCGACCTCCAGAAGGTGTCTGTTTTTCCTTTCTGCAACTCCATTTTGTGCTGGTGTGTATGCACAGGTGGTCTGATGCTGTATTCCGTGTGCTGACAAGTATTCTTCAAGCGTCCTGTTGGTATACTCCGTTCCATTGTCAGACCTTAGTACCTTCATAACTGTTTTATACTGAGTCTGGACATGCTTATGGAAATCCCGAAAACAAGCAGGTACATCATTCTTATTTTTCATCAAATATAACCAGGTAACACGAGAGGCACACTCAATGAAAGAAACAAAGTACTTATAACCATTCATAGTGTTAGTAGCTCATGGACCCCAGACATCAGAATATACTACCTCAAAAGCAAAAATGCTCCTATGACCCGTGCCAACATATGAGCTCCTAGTAATTTTCCTAATTTGCACGTATCACATACTAATTTCTCTTTATTTGTTTTTGCATAAATCTTTGGATACAACTTACTTAGAGTATCAAAGGAAGAATGTCCCATCCTCCGATGATGGAGTATTAAGGTATCCTCAGTCCTCTGTTGCAGTCCTTCCATGCCAGCCTTCTCTGCCATAGATACTAATGCTGAGTCCAGTCCTTCTCGATCTAGGTACTACAGTCCCTCATGCCAAGTGCCAGTCCCAAGTCTTCGTCCTGTCCCTTTCTTCTGGAAGGTCACCTTAGGAATATCAAAAGAAATAATGCATTTAAGTTGGAGGATTATAGAACTAATGGACAAAAGACTGACTGGAAAGGATGGAGCATGTAAAACATTGGATAATCTTACTGAACCTGTACAATTAACAGTACCCTTACCGACCACTGGCTGGAAAGTGCCATCAGCTGTCTGAATGCTGTCTGCTGATGCTAGGTGAGTGTAGGAAGAAAACTCACTAGCATTCTCCGTCATATGCCGAGATGCTCCAGATTCGATAATCCAGTCTGATGATTTAAGGGAAGAGATAGACGCAAGGGCAAGTGATTCGTCAGTACCTTCTGATAGATGGGCATACATGGCAGCGTTGCCCCATAACAAAGAATGAGGTGGACGCCTCCTCTGTTCTACTCCTCATGTCTCCCAGTGCCTGGTCCTCCACAGTAAAGGTGCCATCAGGTTCTCCGTTCCCTTCTGATATTAGGAGGTTCACCCGATAACCTCCTCGGCCGCCTCGTCTACCCCCTTGACCACGACCACGTCCTCTATTATATCCTCGTCCGCCGAACGGTCCTCGTCCACCACCTGAATCTCCCTCCCTAGGTGGTTTGGTACAAGCATACCGATGATGACCCATCTCTCCATAGTTGTAGCACTGCCGGTTATGCTGCCAGGGCTCTCCCTTAGATCCTGTGTTACCTGAGCTGGTGATCTCTAGTGCTGACTTTGCTTCGGGGGGACTACATGTCCCGGCTTGCAGCCTGATGTGTGTCTCCTCCTGGATCATGGCTGAGATAGCCTCCTCAAGGCTAGGGATCTTTGGTTGGGCTAGAAGTAGGGCCGTCCTCTGTGCGAAAGCTGCAGTCAGCCCTTTGAGGAACTTCATCGTCCTCTCCTGCAGATACACCTGTCTTTCCTTACACTTAGGGTCCCCGCAGCTTGCCCGATCAGAGGAGTGATCATAATCCAACCACATACGCTCCAACTCCGTCGCATACTCCTGCACCGTCTTCTCTCCCTGTACGGTGTCATCAATCTTCCCCTTTATCTAGAAGACCCGTAAGTTGTTCCCCACACCATCATAGGTCATTCTCAACTTCTCCCATACATCTTTTACCATCTTAATACCGTCTACTGTGGCGGCAATAGACTGGACTAAGGAGTTAAGAAGCCAGATGTAGATCACCATATGAATGGACTTCCACTCATCGCGTCCTGTCGAGCCCTCGTCCGGCTCTGTCATCTCGCCCGTCAGGAACCCCTCCATATTTTTTCCTGCGAGGGTTCTTCTCACCCGTCGTGACCAACTCAGATAGGTGGCTGGTCCATCTAATTTTAGATCGATGGAGGGAAGCTTCAACTCCGGCGACGTTCGTGTCGTGTTCTCACCAGCCGACATCGTCAACAACTTCATCAACGTCGCCACCTCTGCAGAATCTAGCTTCTTGATGATCTCCTCTATCAATGCGTTGTCTATCCAATCACGTCGCGTCTGCTCCAAGACTCACGCTCGTCCTCGTCGTCCGCTCCTAGATCCGAACATGTCCCTCCTTTTTCCAGATCTAGGCATCCCTATTAGGCGTTGTCTCGTACTGGTGCGGAGGAGGCGGCAGCACGCATGTCACAACCGCCGTCGCAGCAGCAGCAGCAGTCGCAGCAGCCGCAGCAGTAGTAGTAGCCGCAGCAGTAGCGGGACGGGGCAGCAACAGCGAAGGGCGGCCTGCGAAGGGCGGCCTGCGAAGGGCGGAGAAGGGAAGAAGGGGGGGGCGTGGAAGAGTTCGGTGGAGGAGATCTAGGAAATCCTCCTGTGGGTTTGTGGAAGATTGGTGACGGCTAGGGTTTGTGGAAACTTGGCTCTGATACCATGTTGTAATTAGTTGATTATTTTATTGATTGTCTCATTGGCATTATATAGCCTTACAGTCATTAATACAATGATCTCAATCATTATGACAATAATCTCATAATGGAATATCCTGTGACATATTCTGGCATCCCAAATATGTCCTCAGGATATTCCCATGTGCTTATACTATACTTAAATATGACACCCAACATACCATATCAACAGTAATTATATTTCACATAGATAATGGATTATGATTAGATTAAATATAGTTGTAATTGCTTTCCCCATTTTAAAGGAGGAAGTTGCTCTTGTGGAGACTACTGGTAGTCGTCTTGAAGGTATGTTCCTTCTGTAACCTGAGTTCATCAAACTTGAATGAATTTGTGGTATGATATTGGTAGCCTAAAGTTAGATGGACTCATTGAGCATAGAGACCATCTCCATTGAGATGAGATATATGATTTGGTATGCCTTTAAAACCCAAGTTCATCCAATTATCACATAAATGAGTTGCATGTTTCCCTGTCCCAATGTTTGCTTACTATAGATGACATCGGGACTCATGGACAGGGCAATAAGTCTAATTATGAGATCATGAAAAATATGCCAAACATACCAGATGTTTACGTCTAGGGTGCTCTTCTTGAGGTTTATGCAGCTCATGGAAACGAAAAAATAGTGAAAATTAGCTTCCAGACACCCATTTGGAATTGATCCTTAAAATGTTTTACTACTGTGTTAATAATCTAGCGAGACTGAGAATCGATCTTGCCTCTGTCTTGAATGAAGTCAAAGTGCAGAAAGAAAAGGGAGCAGGAGGGGTTCGACGCATACGCCTTCTCCGGGGATCGGTCGTCTGGCATGTCTAGAGGGAACGAAACACATGTATCTTCGAGAATCTCACCCTTAGTATATATGATGTACAAAGAAACGTAGAAGCTGACATAGAAATTCTTGATCCCAGATGATTGATTTTGCGATCTGGGTTGGGATATAATCTTGTAATTTTGGGGTTACTCAATAAAATTTTACCTTCTTCGAATATATATATATATATATATATATATATATTGAAGAAGGTAAATATTATTGATCGACGATAGTTACAACTTAGATCTTTCCCTGCTTACAAGACTAGTCTTCTAGGTTCTAAGAAATTTATGTCAACATCTATATTTTTTTGTACAACAAAAGTACTAAGGGATCGACCCTCAAAGATAAGTCGGTTGCGTTTCCTCCAGACATGCCAAACCATCGCCCCAAAAAATTTCTAAGACGGCGATAACCTCTCTCTCCATTCCCCTTCCGAGCTGTAATATCATTAATGACCGCAACAAGCTCTCTACAATGACCATGGGTTTGCCCTAATTTACGTCTCTGCGCACTCCAGATCTCCCACGTGACGTCACAAGCAAATAACAGATGATCCCCGGTCTCATCATGTTTACCACATAAATAATACTTCATGACCTCACAGTGGATGCCAAAATTGCTCAACGTGTCTCGAGTAAGAAGTCTATTCCTGATCATTTTATATAAGCACAACGACATCTTGACTGTAACCCCTTTGGTCCAAACCATCTCCGCCCAATCAACCTCCTCATGATCGGTCCGTATCTGATTCATGGTTGTACTGAACTTGAAAGTGTCTTTCTCCATGTCTGCCCAGGTCCAATAATCCTCCACCGCTTATCTATCAATCTCCATTGTCCAGATATCTTCTGCATGTGCCGCCTTGATCAAACGGTCCTGGATGTTCCACTCTCCTTCCTGGATAAGGCTGCAAACCATTTTCGTAGAACCAATCATCTCATAAATATACCATCTTTCCCTCTCAATTAGGCTGGTGTTCCCAATCCAGGGATATAAGCTATAGTGCTCGTATTCCTACATGAGCCATGCACATATGAACTGTTGGTTTTGCTTTGCTTTCAAAAGCTCAAGCTTCCTCTTTTTCTTTAGTCCCACATCGGATGGGCCAACCCCTTCTTGTGTACATATATTAGTTTCTCTTCTTTGCTCTCTTAAAGTTGTTGTGTGGGGAACCCCTTGGGCTACATGCGCGCGCCGCCGCCACCGACCGGCCCGGCTCGGCTCGGTTCGGTTCGGCGCGCATAACGGGTGCGGGTACGTACCCACATCTGCGGGCGTCGAATGCCGATTCGATTTTCTCTTCGGGTTCGGGCTGGGACCCTAAAATTCTTTTTGCTCCCCTTCATTTTCATTTAATTTTCTGAACGTTGGAAAATTAATTTCTTCCGTTACAAATTATTTTTGAACCGTTATAATTTTTTGTGTCCAGGTTCATTCTTTATTTCTCCTGTGTAACGGCTGAATTAATAAAAAAATTAATTCAGACCGTTACATATTAGTATTATATATTTGTCTGTTTTTTTTGTAAAATATCAGAAATCTTTCTCTCCGGAAAATTGCTACCAACAGATTTTTTACTCCATTCTTCGTCGTCGTTTCACTCATCTCCAAGCTCTGGGCAGAGCTAAGTCCTGGTCATTCTCTCCAAGTCGTGTGTAGCGACGAGATACCGGTAGTGCGGGGTTTTCACCACTAGGAGCTTCGGGAACGTCTGTACACAGATCCCGAATCAACTCTTAGGGCAGTGCTTCGTGCACGACTTTCCCAGAGGCCTGTAACATCAGTTTATTTTATTTTTATTCACAAAGTTTTCAATAAGAAAACGATAATTATTCTAACAATCTAAGAGTTGATTTTTGTTAGAATTAATTTTTCTAACTATTGGTTACTGTTAGTTAAATAGTTACTGTTAGAATTGATTTATTTGTTAGAATTGATTTTTCTAACTATTTCTTATTGTTTGTTTAAGTTGATTTATTCTAGAAAAATCAATTTAACAGTTAGAATTGATTTATTGTTTGTTAAAATTAATTTAATAGTTACTGTTAGAGTTGAACTTTGTTACAATTGATTTACTGTTTGTTAGAAAAATATTAAGTTAATTCATTTCCCCAGAGGTCTAAATATTAAGTTGATTTATTCTGATTGAAGTGTATACTATTGCTTAATATTTCAATATACAATTTTCTTAAATTTGCTTAAAGTGTCTTAACAAATTTTCTTACTATACAGTCATTATTAAATTTGCTTAAATTTGCTTAAAGTGTCTTAACAAATTTTCTTACTATACAGTCATTATTAAAATTGCTTAAATTTTCTTAAAGTGTCTTAACAAATTTTCTTACTATACTGTCAAATTGCAAATTTACTTAAAGTGTTTTAAAAATTGTTAGCACATTTGATAATTTTGTCAATTGCAATTTTTGATCACAAAATTTCTTTCAATTATAACATACAATTTGCTTCATTTTTAATCACTTAGTATTTTGAAAGCAATCTAGGATCAAAAAGAAAATAGTTTAGTAAAAAAAAAATTGCAAATAAAATCTTCAAATCTAAAGTTTCAAAGTAGAGACAAACTCGGGCACAAGCCGAAAGGGTCCTTCTGTCAACCGGGTGTAAATAGTCCTAAGAGACACGGTACTTAAGAGTCTTCGGACCACCACTAGCTGGGAACCGGCCCCTACAGCTAACCTGAGTTGATCAACACTTGAAAACTAAAGATTTTAAGATTGATTAACAAAGACCACCTAAACTATTATCTTAGACATTGTTATTAAATAAATTTATATTTTTCAGACTACAATCATGACTGGTAAGGAGGAATCCTCTACTGCAAAACCTGCTAAGTTTGATGGCTCATACTTTAAAAGATGGCAGAGCCAAATGAAATTTTGGCTCATGACCTTAGGACTTATTTCAGCCATTGATGGGTCCACACCCATCACAAATGATTCTGATGATACTGAGTCTGACATAGGAGTGTCCACCTCCTCGAAACCAAAAACCCCTAAAGAGATATTCTTCCACTGCTTTCATAGAATTCTGAGCGCATTATCTGAATTCTTGTATGATATATTTTTTGAATACAAGATCGCTAAAGAACTTTGGAAAGCCTTGGAAGATGAATATGGCTGTGATGATGCCGGAATAGAAAGGTTTAATTCTTCAACCTTTAATAGGTATTTCATGGTAGATAACAAGCCAATGAATGAAAAACTCCATGAATTCCAAGAATACCTTAGGCATATTCAAGCCAAAGAGACATCTTTCTCCAATGAGCATAAAATAGCATGCCTAATAGACAAGCTACCTCCCTCTTGGTCTGATATTTCTAAGGAACTTATCCATACACAAGGAGATCTTACCTACAATCAAGTCCAAAAGAAAATTAGAACCGAAGAATAAATTAGATTGAGGTATAAGCCTAAGACTGAATCTAAAGTTAAGATAAACCTTGTAGAAGGCCAAGGAAAACCCAAGTCTAATTTTTCTTATAAATCCAAAAAGAATTTCTTCAAGAAGAAGAAAAACTTTCAGCCTAACCACCAAAACCATCATCACCAAAACCAAAAACCTAGAAACTTCAGTCAGACTCAGGATCAGAAGAGATTTTGTTTTGTGTATGGTAAAATAAACCATATGGCCACCAACTGCTACCATAGGAAGAAGGAAGCTGTCTAGACCTCATACAAAGGAAAGGGCTCAGTTAGACCAGAAGCGAACATGCTTCACAAAGGTTCTTCGAGTTCCTTCAGGTCTGTAAGCTTTCAACCCCTTATTAATCTCTCTTACCATTCTGATGATTGGTGGTTAGATTCTGGAGCTAATCTTCACGTTTTGTTTGATCGCTCCTGTTTTTTAAACTATCAAGAATCAAGTGGAAGAGGTGTGACCCTAGGAGATGGCTCAACGGCACAAATTATTGGAAGAGAAAAAGTTAACTTGAAGATGACATCAGAAAAAATCTTAACTCTTTATGATATTATTCATGTGCCGTCTATCAGGAGAAACCTAGTTAGTGGATCCCTTCTTGTAGCCTCAGGATACAAAATTATAATGGAGGCAAATAAAGTAGTTTTTTTCTAAGGATGACTCCTTTATAGGAAAAGGCTTTGTAAAAACGGTCTTTTCTTTTTAAGCACAATGAATAAAATTTCTGATTGTTCTCTCATTGTCTCTAATATAGAATCTTCAAATGTTTGGCATGGCAGACTAGGTCATGTGAACCTAGGTTCTATTAAAAGAATGATGACTTTAGATCTTATACCCAAGACTCCAATAGATGACAAACAAAAATATGAAATCTGTGTTCAAGCCAAACACACTAGATTACCATTCAAATCTGTAGAAAGAAATTCTGACCTTCTAGAACTTATCCATAGTGATGTATGTGACTCAAATAGGATTTTGACCAGAGGCGGTAGAAAATACTTTGTTACATTTATAGATAATTATTCAAAGTATTGTCATATCTACCTTCTCAAAACCAAAGATGAAGTTCTAGATAAATTTAAGGTCTACAAATCTGAAGCTGAGAATCAATTAGAAAGGAAGATTAAGATCCTTAGATCTGATCGTGGTGGAGAATATACCTCAAACGAAATAATTAACTTCTGTGAAGAACATAGAATAATTTATGAGGTAATTGTTCCATATTCACCTCAGTCTAACGGAGTTGCTGAACACAAGAACCGTACTCTGTTAGATATGGTGAATGCCATGCTTCTCAGCTCTGGTGCTCCTGATAACTTGTGGGGAGAAGCCATTTTAACTGCCTGTTACATTCTTAATAGGATTCCTAGTAAGACAAAAAATAAGACTCCCTATGAGCCGTGGAAAGGTAGAGCGCCTAGGATTAATTATCTTAGAGTTTGGGGATGCCTTGCTAAAGTCGGAATTCCCGAACCTAAAAAGAGAGATTGGTCCCAAGACTGTAGACACTGTTTTCATAGGATATGCCTTAGACAGCTATGCCAATAGATTTCTAGTGACTCACTCAGAAGTAAAAGAAATCTCTAACAATACCATTATAGAAGCAAGAGATGCAGTTTACTTTGAAAACATATTTTCTTTTAAGGATAGAAGTTCAATCTCTTCCTCCATACCCTCTACTAGTTCTCAAGTCCAAATACCAAGCACACAATCTGAACAAGACTTAGAACCTAGACGGAGTAAAAGGAATAGGATTGAAAAAAATTAGGAGAAGGATTCTTTACCTTTTTAATAGAGGGTGATCCCTCAACTTATGAAGAAGCAATGTCGTCTCCTGATGCTCCCTTCTGGAAAGAAGCCATTAACAGTGAATACAACTCCATCATGGAGAAGAACACTTGGTTTCTAACAGATCTACCTTTAGGCAATAAACCAATAGGTTGTAAGTGGATTTTCATGAAGAAACTCAGAGCCGATGGTACTATAGAGAAATACAAAGCTAGATTAGTTGCTAAGGGTTTTACCCAGAAGAAAGGGTTAGATTATTTTGATACCTACTCTCCTGTAGCTAGGATCACATCCATTAGAACTCTCTTGGCCTTAACATCCATTCATGATATGCTAATCCATCAAATGGATGTAAAGACAACATTTTTGAATGGAGATCTAGAGGAAGAACTTTATATGGACCAACCTGAAGGTTTCATTACTAAAGGTCAAGAAAAGAAAGTCTGCAGACTAGTAAAATCCCTCTATGGCTTGAAACAAGCTCCCAAATAATGGCACAATAAATTTGACAAGGTAATTTGTGAATATGGTTTCTTGTCAAATGAGTATGACAAATGCATATACTGTAAAGGTACATGTAAAAGTTGTGTCATTTTATGCTTGTATGTAGATGACATTCTTATCCTAGGTTCATCACTGGAATTGATAAATATTACAAAGAACTATTTATCTAGCCAGTTTGATATGAAAGACCTAGGAGAAGCCAACTTAATTTTAGGAATGCAAGTGACCAAAGGTAAAGAGGGTTATACTCTATCTTTAGCATATTCAATTGAAAAAATGCTAAAAAGGTTTGAGTTATTTGATAAGAAACCTTTCCTTACTCCTTATGACAGCAGTATTGTACTGAAAAAGAATGAAGGATCACCTTTAGAACAACATAAATATTCACAGATGATAGGCTCCCTTATGTATATAACAAACAGGACAAGACCTGATATTGCACTTGCTATTGGGAGACTAAGAAGATATACCAGTAACCCAAATCAGTCACATTGGACTGCCTTGGATAGGGTATTTAGATATCTCAAGGACACCCTAGATTACAAACTTTATTTTACTAGGCACCCTGATATCATAGAAGGTTATTCAGATGCAAACTGGGTAACTGACTCACATGATATAAAATCTACTACTGGATATATATTTACTCTAGGAGGAGCTGCAATCTCCTGGGGCTCTTGTAAGCAAACTATCATAGCTAGGAGTACAATGGACTCCGAAATGATAGCTTTAGATACAACTTGCACAGAAGCTGAATGGCTTAAAAATCTTATTATGCATATACCTGTTTCTCTTAGTCCTGTTCCTGCAATTTCTATAAATTGTGATAATAAATCTGTTATTGAACTACTAAAGCATGATTTTGTGAATGCTAAGATGAACAGGCACCTGCAGTTGCGCTTCAAGTCAATAAAAAGCCTACTAGGCAAATATGTGGTTCTTGACTATATAAAGGTAGAAAAGAACCTTGCAGATACTTGACGAAGGGTCTGTCTAGGACTTTGATCCTAGAATCATCGAGGGGGATGGGGTTAAGCCCATAAGTTAGTCACCAGCAGTGGCAACCCAACCGAGTCTGACTGGAGATCCCAAGAAGCCGGTTCAATAGGTAGAAACAAGCTGAACTTAGGTGACTTTATGGAACACTGACTCGAGATTAAAGTCTCATTAAAATAAAGCCCAAGCGGCTGTACATGTGTACAATGACTCCCCATCCCTATGGTGACAGTGTTCCTGTGTGATATGGTTAGGATGAGGTTAAACTCTTAATAGGTCCAAGTCGTAATGCTGGGTTGATTCATATCACCAACTATTAAGGACTTTCCTATATGAGAGGTCGTGAAGGCCGCGACTATGGGACAAGGCGATCCCAAACAACTCTCATGAATGTGGAAAGTGCGCATGGCCATTTAAAAGTGCCACCCGATAGACCAAGGACCTCTAGCGTACTATGTGTGCTATTTTTCTAAATCTGGTTCAAGAAGTCTGATTCAAGGCATAGTCCATCAAGCACTTCTTCATATTAAGGCAATAGTCACTACGTGAGATTCAAGGCTGTAGTCCATCTCATCTATGTATAGTATTTTACTGCCCAGATGCTCTATCTCTCTCTATTTACTTCACTCTTATCTCTGTTTCGGAACTTGACCTTTTGGGGGGGAATTGTTGGTTTTGCTTTGCTTTCAAAAGCTCAAGCTTCCTCTTTTTCTTTAGTCCCACATCGGATGGGCCAACCCCTTCTTGTGTACATATATTAGTTTCTCTTCTTTGATCTCTTAAAGTTGTTGTGTGGGGAACCCCTTGGGCCACACGCGCGCACCGCCGCCCGGCCCGGCTCGGCTCGGTTCGGTTCGGCGCGCGTAACGGGTGCGGGTACGCGCCCTCATCTACGGGCGCCGAATGCCGATTCAATTTTCTCTTCGGGTTCGAGCTGGGACCCTAAAATTCTTTTTGCTCCCCTTCATTTTCATTTAATTTTCTGAACGTTAGAAAATTAATTTCTTCCGTTACAAATTGTTTTTGAACCGTTATAATTTTTTGTGTCCAGGTTCATTCTTTATTTCTCCTGTGTAACGGCTGAATTAATAAGAAAATTAATTCAGACCGTTACATATTAGTATTATATATTTGTCTATTTTTCTTTGTAAAATATCAGAAATCTTTTTCTTCGGAAAATTGCTGCCAACAGATTTTTTTACTCCATTCTTCGTCGTCGTTTCACTCATCTCCAAGCTCTGGGCAGAGCTAAGTCCTGGTCATTCTCTCCAAGTCGTGTGCGGCAACGAGATACCGGTAGTGCGGGATTTTTACCACTAGGAGCTTCGAAAACGTCTGTACACAGATCCCGAATCAACTCTTAGGGCAGTGCTTCGTGCACGACTTCCCCAGAGGCCGGTAACATCAGTCTATTTTATTTTTATTCACAAAGTTTTCAATAAGAAAATGATAATTATTCTAACATGAACAAATAGGAATAGAGTGTACTAGTCACATGAGTGCACATGAGATGTAGGACTTTATTTCTATTGGTCCACATGTGCATGGCTCATGTAGAAATATGATCACTATGGCTCATATCCCGTTTACATATATATATATATATATATATATATATATATATATATATATATATATAGGACGGATCAAAAGACCCGCCCCCAGAGCCCCGCTCGAGTCCCGTCCTTCCATCGTCCGTTGGATCGGGGGTCCGGACGCGCGCCGGCGTGGGGCCCGCTCGATCCAATGGTCGGGAGCGATGGGACTCCCGCGGGACTCCCAATCCGCTCCCAAAGTGCATTATATTAAAAAGTACGCGGGAAAGGGCGCGTACCCCCCCCTCCCATCCTGACCCACGTGCGGTTCTTCTCCCCACTTTTGCGCGGACCCTCCCCCTCCCTTCTCCTTCTCCTTCTCCTTCTCAGCTGTTGCCCCCTCCCTCCCCTCTCCCGCATCCGCCCCTTCCCCTCCGAGCAAGCGACAGCCCTCAGACCCTCCTTGCCTCTGTGGCTCAAGCCCCACTAGAGTCTCGGTTGGAGGGCATGGCCAGACGTTTCCAATGATGGTTGGACGACGGTGCATCGTCGAAAAGGAGAGAAGTTCATAGCGAAGCCGCGGCGAGAGCCCGATGTTGTGGGTCAGTTCCTGTCAAGGAAGGGTGGCTCCCATCGCCAACCTGCTTTGGCCACAACCTCCCGAGCTAATCGATCCACCTCGAAGCCTACTACGCCAGTGGCACGAAACGTCTCCAATTTGTTTGACAAATTACCGGTGAGGGATCTAAGTCCCTTTAAGACCTCGGGTCTGGCCCCTACTACTTGGGCGGATCGGTGCAGGGCCAACTTGGCTAGGGAGGACATTGAGATGCACTTCGTAACGCCCATAATTAAACAAGGAAGGTCATTTCAATCTCCAAAGAGACATTTTTGAAACATAAGTATTTTGGAAGAATATGATCGTTCTTTATGTCATGAGAGCCCGACCATATTTGGCCAAATCAAGGATTCGCTTTACGGATGTGGAAGCCAAAAGGGAGCAAGGACATATTCTTTAGGGAGAATGACTTCTACTTTATCAAGTTCGGGGTGGCAGAAGACTTAGAGAGGGTCATTCAAAATGGCCCTTGGACTTTCGATGGATGATTGGTAGTCTTGAGAAGATGGGACTCGTCTACTAACTTTGGACGAGATCGGCTGGCTTCCGTTCCTATTTGGATTAGGTTCCCTTGGCTCTCACCTTAACTATGGAGTGTACCGGCTATTATGAAGATGGCAAGCGGAGTTGGAATCCCTTTGCGTCCAGACAAATGCACGATTGGGAGGTAACGATTATCTTTTGCTACGGTCTGTTTAGAGATTAACCTAGCTGACACGCTCCCTGACAAGATGGAGATAGACCTTCCGACAGGTGAAACTATCTTCCAAAAAGTTTTGTATGAATAGGTCCCGCCTTGTTGTCATTCCTGTCGTAGTTTTGGACACACCATCTCCCAGTGTCCGGACTTTAGGCTACTCCAGTGGTCATTAATCAAGACCCATGTCCTAATAAAGAGGTGCCAACCCCCACAGGTAATTCTGGAGCCAGTATGGTTCTCCCTAGCTCGTTGGGAGAGGAGGTTGACTTAATTACGAACCAAAGGAGCATGGACGTGGATGAGCCAGCCTTACATGAGGCACCCCGATCTTCTCTATTGGAGAAGAGTATGGGAGCAGAGAATGAGGAAGAAAAGAGAGTGGGAGGAAGCAAGGAGGTACAACATGCGATGGCAGTGTTCGGACATGACAAGCAACAGGAGAAAGGCAACTCTAGCTTGGTTACTTTTAGTGCTAAGACTGTTAACCAAGAAGGTAATCATGGTAGAGTTAGGTGGAGATTGGCAAGTGGAGGAGCGCTTTTTATCGTTTCTCCTATGGACAAATCTTCAAACGACTCGGGTAAAGAGGACGGACAACCCGACGGGCTAGTCAAGAACCGTTGACTTACCCGGTCCCATCTAGCAGACCAAAGTTGAATCTAAAGCGGGAGGTGGTTAAGCTTACCCTCAATAGGATGGACTCTCCCCCCCTCTTAGAGAGAGTTCTTGTGTTAACAAGGGAATCCACCATCATAATTTATGACTATATTCACATGGAATATAAGAAGGGCGAATTTGATAGGTAGGTGGAGGGATATTTTGGAGTACGGATAGAAGTCCAGGTGTTCTATCATCAATATTTTACAGTCCAAAGTTAGATCGGATACTTTGATTACCAGGCGAACTCCGACGCACTGGTCTTTCGTCCACAACCTTGACTGTAGTGATATGGCTCAAATCTGGGTGATGTGGGACACCAGAGTTTGGAAGTGAGATATGATTCAGCGCTCAGACCAACTCCTCACAATTAAATTCACCAGCAAAAGGGGCTTCAGATTATGGTGGGAGCGGTGTATGGACATAATGATAGGATCAAGCGTCTAGGGCTGTGGAATGATATTACTATATGACTAGCACGCTAGTTGGGAATAGATGGTCGTTAGTCGTGGGGAGAGATTTCAACGATACTTTATTCGTCCATGAAAAATAGGGGACCGACCAATGCAACAAGCGATTCTCTCGGAATTTCAACAGTGCCTCTTATCCTCTGGGCTCAGGTGTATGGATAAGACTGGACACATCTGGACTTGGAATAACTGGGCGTTAACCAACCGGATTGTCATTCAGTTGGACCATGCGCTTTACAACGAGAGATGGCTGGAGGTATTCCATTCGTGTCGGACAAAATGCTTAACCCCAGGAGCTAACGATCACTCCCCTATTGTTATTAGATTAGCAGAAGTGCTAGTTGTCAGAGGGAGGCCTTTCATATTCAACAACGCCTGGATTCATATGAAAGGCTACGAGAATATAGTTAAGCAAGGTTGGGAGTATAGGTTGAATGGCTCTGCTCAATTCATGCCTGTTCACAAGTTGAAGGCTATTAAAGGTCTCCTCAAGACCTCGAATAAAGGCAGACCTACTATTCATATCCAAGAGCTGGAGGATAAGCTGGCAGACATCTAAAAAATGGTTCAGTTAGATCTGCTTGACCCCGTCCTCACAGAAGAGGAGGTAGCCCTCCAAGATCGGCTTCGAAAAGATAGATTCTTGGATGAGGTCCAAGTTAGACAAAGAGCTAAATGCAGCTGGCTTAGAGATGGGGATAGGTGCTCCAAAATCTTCCATGCTACTGTCAAGGCTAGGCAGAATCAAAATGTCATTCACGGGTAGCTTGATCCTAATGGAGTTCTTATTACTGGGGATAATGGCATCCGGGATGAGGTGGTACAGTTCTATCGAGACCTCTACAACCAAAAATCTTATCCGATGGCTTTTTCTTACATTGAGTTTAAGAAGATGGTCTCTAGGCGGGAAAATAGTGTATTGCGGGCCTTTGTGTCGATGGAGGAGATATATATTATTGTTATAAACGCGGATCCTATCAAATTGCCAGGGTTGGATGGCTTTGGGGCGGCCTTCTTCAAGAAACACTGGGATATAATTAAGGTGGATGTCCTGGATGCGGTGAGGGAGTTCTTTATATCGGACAAGCTGCTTAAGAAGCTTAACTACACGTTTGTGGTCTTGATTGCTAAGGTGGAGCGTGCGACTTCGCTGGCAGACTTTCATCCGATAGCATGTTGTAATTTCTTATACAAGATTATAACCCACCTTATGTGTGACCGGATGAGGGATGTAATGAAGGAGCTTATCTCTCCTAACCAGACGACTTTCATCAAGGGGCGCTCCATCTCAGAGAACTGTTTGCTGGCACACGAGCTTGTAAGAAATTTCATTAAGAAGGGGGGTAACAAAACGTGTCTGAAGTTGGACCTCAGGAAAGCCTATGACATGGTGAATCAGAATTTCCTTTGCCACATCATGATTTGTATGGGCTTTGACAAATGGTGGGTGGACAGGGTGTGGGAGTGTGTCTGCTCTGGCTCATTTTCGATTATGGTTAGGGACCAGCCTAAGGGATTTTTCGGCAACAGTAGAGGCCTGAGACAAGGGGATCCCCTTTCTCCTTATCTCTTTGCAATTGTAATGGATTTTCTCACTTGCCTTTTGGATGATGCAGTTCTGGACGGGTTGATTACCCCTATATTTCGGAAGGTGGAACATGTGGTTTCTTACTTTATTTATGCTGACGACCTGCCGGTGTTCGTGGAGCCTTCTGACAGATCTCTTGACACGCTTAAGAGAATATTCGATACAAAATTGGTAAGTATTGCAGTTGAACAAAAATAAGAGCCAGATGTTCCTGAATCGTACTTGTGGAAATGAGACTTGGCTGGCCAAGATGGGCATCGCGGAAGGAATGTTTCCTGTGAGATACCTGGGGCTTCCTCTCTCGATCAACTATGCCACTAATTTGGAGTGCGAGAGTCTCCTCAATTACACACAATCGAGATTGGCAGACTCAGATCCTATCCTTTAGGGGAGGATTGAACTAATTAAAGCTGTTATTGTGGCGGTTGCTCTTTTCTGGCTGCAGACCATTATGCTGTCCAAGAGCAAGATAAAGAAGATCGAAATCATGTGTGCGGACTTCCTGTAGAAAGGAGGCATACATGTTATTAGTTGGGAGGAGTTGTGTCGGCCTAAAAAGGAGGGTGGAGTTGGGCTGCAATCTTTGGCCCTCCTCAGAGAAACTACATATCTCAAACTGTTCTGGAGATTCATCAACGGAAGTCTCTTTGGGCTGACTGGGTCAAGGGAAGGTATTTTCCGAAAGGGGACTTCTGGTCGGCTAGTAGCAACAACTACTTCTCGGTTACTTTTAAAGCGTTGTTGATGACGAGAAGCAAGGCTAAAGGTAAGCTGACAAAGGTGATATGCTCAGGGGCCCAAACCAGCATTTGGCATAAACCCTTGGATCAAGCGCTCTAGTTTGATCGAAAGGGAGGAATGGCATGTTTGTGAGATACCTGGGTCTTTCCCTCAGTATTTTTTGTTGTACAAAGAAATATAGATGCTGACATAGATATCTTAGACCCCAGATGACAAATTTTGTAATATGGGATGGATCTTAGTTGTAATGATCATTTTATCTATAATATTTACCTTCTTCGGAAGAAAAAAAATTGTCAACCTCCTCTAGCCCAAGTGGTTAGGGAGGTATCCCCCCCAAAGGTTAGAGGTTCGAGCAACGGGGAAAGCATAAGCATGTTAATTCTCATATGGTGGGGAATTAACATGAGGGCAGCCGGTATGGCCGGCTAAAGCTACTTCGGGAAGGGGACGACCAAGGTTAAGGCTGCGGAGGTTCGGAGACACCCCATCCCTCCTAGAAATGGTGCTGCTTCCAGGTTTTGCTAGAATGCCTCTTCCAACATCTCATCCTTTAAAAGTCTCAAGTCCCCTCCATTCTCATGGGCAGACGTGTGCAAGTCGAAGGAGATTCGGGAGGAGTTTGTGATGCAATATATTGAGCCCAAGACGGTGGAGGGGAGGAAGGTCATTGAAATCACCAAGGAGGATATGGCGGAGATGGAGGAATACAGTAAGAACACTATCGTGTTATACGTGCTGGATAATCGTTCGTTCTACAGACAAGTCTGTGGATATTCTATGAGGATGTGGAAGCCGAAAGGATCTTGGACATCTACTATAGGGAGAACGGCTTTTTTTTCATTAAGTTCCAATTTGACGAAGACCTAGATAGGGTCCTGGAGAACAGATCGTGGACCTTCGATGGGAGACTGTTTATTATTCGTTGGGATCCTTCGACCGACATCACTCGTGATCGTCTCACGGCGGTGCCTATCTGGATTAGACTTCCCACAGCTGTGGAGTTCCCCTGCCATGATGAAGTTGGCAAGCTGAATCGATAAGTCGCTGCACATACACTCTCTCACTGCTAGGAAGGAGAGGCTATCCTATACGAGAATTTTTGTGAAAATGATCGCAACTGACGCGATGGTGGAGGAGCTTGAAATATAGTTTCCTAATGAAAAATGTTATTCCGGAAATTTGAATATGAATGGGTTCCTCTGAGATGTTCAGGATGTAAATGCTTTGGGCATACTACTTCTCAATGTACAGAAATTCAAGGGAAAGGGACACATTCTCACAAGGGCACCAACAAGCCGGCGGACTCGGCTAGTTTGAGGGAAGAGGTAGAGTTGAAGGAGGTTCCATAGGGGAGTCTATGGTCACACGGGAAGGGGGTACTTTCGTAGGGAGTTTCGGAGCATCGGGGGAGAAGGGTTTGTTCTGGGTAAGAGGCTGGGACCTAAACCTAAGATACCCCAACCTATTGTGGTTGGCCAAGGGAAACAGCAAGTCCTGACGTAGTTTGATCCGAGTGGATCTCTCATAGTTTAAATTTGGGAATTCCATACTTCATATATCAAAACTTGAAGGTCAGATATAATGGAAAATAAAACATTATGATTGATGCGATGCAACTTAAAAGATCAGCTGTTGAAATACTATGTACATGCACATTCATGGAAATGTAAGAAACTTTGTGGACTTTGCTGTGGCTAAAATTTCTTGTGGAATATTAATCACTAGAACTCCATTGCAAACAATAGACTTGAATTAACAAAAGTTATTTGGAAGAAGACTATTAATGTGTAAGATTCATTAACAGGTCTAGATACCTCATTAGGCTTTCTAGATCTGTTGACTTGAATCATTTTTCGGAAGATGTCGACCCTCTCTGCAATACCATGACGTCGATGGAAGATATAACAAACGAAAAGAAAAAATTCACTTGTGATCAAAACAGAGCTGTTTTTGAAATGCTACTCAAAGAAAGCCAATAGGGAAAGTTAGCAAAAGTAAAATATTTATAGCAAAGTTTGTGTTTTGGATGTCAGTTGCCAATTTTGTCAAAGAAAAAATGGCCATGTTCTAGTTCTAGGACCATCTCCATTCAACAAGATAATTCTAAGCCACACTTAGATGTTAATGATGTTGAGTTTGAAGGAAGCTGCAAGAAAAGATGGATTCGACAGTCGTTTATGTTGGATATACGAATGTCTTGGGTCTTGGTTTCTTTAGCTTCAACACCAAGAGGCTCCATTTACGATTGATGAATTTATTTCAGCAAGGATTTTGACATAATTCTCATCATTTGAGAAACAACAAGTTGATATTCTTGAGCTGCAGAAATATAATCAATCATCTTCTTCTGGTGGAGCATTTAAATCGAGCAATGGCCGCACACGTCGATTTGTTCAAGCCTTGATCTGTTGCGCTAATAGTTCTAGGAGTATCTTTAGAAACATCAAGGGAAATGTTAATGGTCTTTTAGTTTATTGCTCATGGTTTAAGACAATGAACAGTTTGGTCTTTGGTTTATTATGCTAAACGCAATTGAATAGTGGTTACACTTCATATCTGTTGATAACAATGCACATTAAATAGACTCTAAAAATTGAAAGCAGACTATAATTTGGGACAATATGAATAAGGAAACCAAGCCTAGCTTTATATTTTTGCAGTGGACCAAGGCCATTCATATTAAATCTCTGCTGAAAGAATATGTTTCTGTAATAATGCATCACTATTTGAATCAGAAGGGCATGCCATGCATGAAATTTGAATTCAAAGAGATCACTGTGTGTGCTTTAAAGATCACACGCCGCGAAGTTTCTATCTCAAAAATAAAATAAATCACACAAGATTTAAAAAGTGTTCAAATTAAATCAAAATGAAGTTACTGTCATCTAAAACTTCACCTCTAAGAGCTGACTTGAGATACTTGAGACAGAATTACAAGCTAACAGAGAGAGCTCATGTTCTTCAAAGAATTACAAGACACAAGGCTTTCTATGTGAGGCACCCAATTAAATATATAACTTAGCTTGTCGATCTCTTCCATCTCAAAAGTGTTAGACTCCAAGTTATAGATCACAAAACAACCGTGATTAAATTTAAGATTGAATTTTAGCAGAAGCTCTTTCCGATCCTCCCAAATGGCCAAAGGAGTGCACCCTCTTATGTCCTGCACCGAAACTGTGTACTGTTTGACCCATTCCTCTTTGGTGTAGTCTTTCAAACACCATATGCCCATCTCGTTCGAGCAAGGATTTGCACTTGTTTGGCACAAACCCAAACTTCCTCCCAGCTCTATCAGATCGGTAAGGGAACCTTGTCGATGCAGTCGAGAGATGGACATTTTTCTGAATCTTTCAGTATTTGTATCGAATGCTACTATACACACCGGGGAAGACAGAAAATGAATACTTTCATGCACAGAGATGTGTGATCGGTAGAGAGCCGAGTAGGTACCAGAAGAGGCATTGATAGGTCTCCAAGCTCTATTTGATCCCCCGATACTGAACACTTCATATCCAATTCCTCTTCCGGTAGTGCACTGTTGGAGCAACCTATACTCTCCTGTTGAAGAGTGGAAGTAGAAGGCAATGATAAGGTCGTTGCCCCAATTACGCAAATTCCGAGCAACATTAAGCCAGTCCTTGGTCACTGGGTTGCAAACAACGTAACCGAACCTCCTATTGCGTTGTCCCTCGAAATCAAAGCATAGCATACCATCGCACGAAGCTAACAAGCGGAGCTTAAAATTTCTGCCAACATACTCCTTCAGCTTTCTTGGAAGATCTAGAGCCTCGCTCTCTACCACTGTTGTCCTTGCACTTCTTTTGGCTCTCACATGGTACAAAGTGGACTTCTGTTTGGTCATAAACACGATACTTGTGCGGGCTCGACGGGCATGACCGAGGATGAAACAGGGTCTCTTCGTCAGCGAATACCAAGTTCTACACACCAATCTAACAGCAAGTACGGATTTCACGGGAAGCCTTGCGAAGATCATCAAGGCGAGGACGTCGTCAGGAATACTACTAATGCCATTGCTTTGTGTCTTTGGTATCTTTCCTAGTCTTTCGGGTTTGCTTGTCATAGTGCTTGTAATGGTTGGGAGAAGGGAGAAGGCAAAACTCTATAGTTAAGGAGCTATAAATTTCTTTATATAGCATGTACCCAATCCTCCAATACTAGGTTTACATCACTAGGTAGAACTAGGAATTACCTAATGGTTGGGAGAAGGGAGGAGGTAAATCAGCCAATTAAAGGGTAGAAGGCAAGAGAGAAGAAATATAGGTTTTATATCCTATTTAAAGTTTAAATTTAAGTAGCTTATATCAAGAAGATAAGTACAAATTTCATCCTTACTCAAAATATGTTTTATCCTTACTCAAAATATGGTATTTAAGATTAAATTATATTTCATAAATATGATGGATTGTAATTAGATTAAATACAGTTGTAACTATATTTCATATAGATAATGGATTATAGTTTGATTAAATACAGTTGTAATTTTAAATTTGATTAGTTTAAATTATATTTAATTTAGATCGAAACTAGATTACGCTAATCATTTGATTTTACTAATTAGATCATATTTGAATTATTTTTAGTTTGATTGGTTTTGACGTATGCATCACATTAAGATTAGACTAGGATGTAAATTTTATACTACATATTTGGTTACATAATGGTTGAATTTAAATTCATGATTTAGGTTATTGAAAATTTTCGGGAAAATAAAATAATCTTCTTCTTTTTACCGAGTCAAAATTTATGATTCGTTAAATACTACCCTCATACTCTAAGAAGCAAAATAAAATAAAATTGTAAAGATATTATAAGCACTTTAACCGAGTCAAATTCACCAAATTAGTTTAGTAAACCCATATGATCAGATTATATATTTTCAATCGATCTCAATATCAGTGTTTAAATTTGAGAAATCCAATTTAGACTCGTTAATTTAATAAACCTGAGAATATAAACCTATCTATATATCAACATATCTATATCTATATATATTCTTATCAGGATTCTCACATCCATACAAATCTAGAGTTTCCTTATTCAAATGGCTATAATTTCATTGTTCAAATCTGTGCATGCTTCAAATCGCTGACAACCAATTCCATACTTCATATACCAAAACTTGAAGGTCAGATATTATGGCAATTAAAACATGTTAACCTGTTGAAATACTGTAGACATGCATGCAAGCACATTTATCAAAATGTAAGAAACTTTGTGGACTTTGTTGTAGCTAAAATTTCACCATTGAAACTCTTTTCGGAGCAACTTCACTTTGAGATACTTCGAGCTTTGATAAAGCTATTATAGCATCATTAGTAGATGGTGCTCAAAATTTCATCTTGAGGCTTAAAATTAAAAAAAGAAGAAGGTAAATATAGAATGCGTTGGGTTTGTATGAAAATAGTAGAAAAATGATAAAATGAGCCCAAAGATTGTGTGGTCAAAAATTAATGTGGAAAAAAAATATAAATCTAGAATTGGACTGCAAATTGTTACTTACTATTCTACAAAATGATTTTCTACATTCTGAATCTAGAAATTTTCAGGATCAACCTATAGTTCATGTGGGTGGGTTTGGAATGGGAATCTAGAAATTGGAACTTAGGATGGGTCTTACTATTCTACAAACTGAGCTCCTACATTCTGAATCTAGATCCTACATCCTGAATCTAGAATCTAGAAATTGGAATGGATCGTACTAATGATGCTCTTATATGCAAGAATTAGAGAGTATAGATTAATATATTTGATTACTATACCCATGACAGACTCCCCACTTCACTAAAGTGTTGACATTTTGTTGCGAATATTTTGTAGCACATAAGGGTCTGCTCGGCAATTATGGGAGTAGCAGTTATGAGGTATTTTTAGAGTGACGGTTATGAACAGTTATGAGAGGCCCAGTTTTGAGTGATTTTAAGTAGCGGCTTTTAAACCAATCAAATCCATGTTTGGAAACGAGCGGCTTTGAAAGACTTTTACAAGAATAAATGAAATAAAATTAATAAAACCGTTCAAAACCCACCAATTTGGAATGTTTATAAAGCCACCCAAAATTACATTACACCGGTTTTGGGAGGTTTTTGAGTCAACCAAAACCAATGACTCATAAAAATTACCAAGCAGGGATTTTCATAAACGGTCGGTTCAAAAACATCCCAAAACCGATGAAAATATCATTACCAAGCAGACCCTAATCACTTTGAGATACTTCGAGCTTTGATAAAGCTATTAGAGCATCATTAGTAGATGGTGCTCAAAATTTCATCTTGAGGCTTAAAAAATAAATAAATAAAGGTAAATATAAATGCGTTGGGTTTGTACGAAAATAGTAGAAAAATGATAAAATGAGCCCAAAGATTGTGTGGTCAAAAATTAATGTGGAAAAAAAATATAAATCTAGAATTGGACTGCAAATTGTTACTTACTATTCTACAAAATGATTTTCTACATTCTGAATCTAGAAATTTTCAGGACCAACCTATAGTTCATGTGGGTGGGTTTGGCATGGGAATCTAGAAATTTGAACTTAGGATGGGTCTTACTATTCTACAAACTGAGCTCCTACATTCTGAATCTAGATCCTACATCCTGAATCTAGAATCTAGAAATTAGAATGGATCGTGTCACGCCCCAGTCCCAAAATACCGTGGGACTAGATACGTGGCAATGGCCAGCAGTACGCACCGATGGACAAACCCAATTTAATGGATCCATCAGGGCATACTTAAGCTGTAAAACAAATCTACGACAATCATGGCACAACTAATCTCATCCACACAAGATAAAAATATGATCCACAGAATAAATAAGGAATGTAAATCATCAGCTAGTCTCACAAAGTACTTCGGGGAATAACCCGATAAATGTCTAGTACAATGGTTCAACAGACCAGAATATAAAAGACTGAAATAAATAATAAAAGCTGAGCATGAACATGGATGCTCAAGAGAAGTCTTCAGCTAACACCTCGCCCTCAGATGGCAGTACAGCTCCTGGATCGGCTCCTCCTGCTGCGGTCCCGTATACCTCGGGATAAACCTCGTCTGCAAAATCTGGGGACAAAATCCATATCCAGGTCCTCAGGGGACATAGCAAGGTACAGAAAATATACAAGCCAACATATAAACAGTGCAGCAGAATAATGAAATAAGCAGGGTAAGTATGTAATCATCTGTGTAAAATGCAAGAGAGAATATCAATAGTACTCAGGTTGAAACAACTACAAGCTCTGTGTAGGGGAGCCGGTAGCAGTGGTGTCAAGAGGTGGTCTAGCTCAGCGGGAGACTGAGTAGCCGGCATAACATAATCAACCTGTAGCCTGTGAGTCTCTCCAGCAATAGATGGATCAATAAGGGAATACTAAAATAACCAGCTAAGTGATATGCAAGATGAGAGCAGCACTAGAGCTCAGGCTGAAGCATACTACAAGCTCTGTGTAGGGGAGCCGGTAGCAGCAGTAATAATGAGTAATGGGCCAAGCTCGGGCTTCAGAGTCTTGGGCCTCACAGTAGTAGGGGTGTATATATATGATCAGCCTGTAGTCTGTGTGTCTCTCCCCACCCAATGTAACCACGCAAATCATGAACATAACGTCTCACGTCCATGTCAGCGGAGTCATATCTAATGCACAAGTCATAATGTATATAGAATATAGAATCTAGGTCAAGTCCTGTATCCTATACAGAATCACCACGAATATCTCGGGAAGATCCTGTCTCATGATCAGTGTCCTGTGTCCTGGGTCAAAGTGTACTTAGTAAGACAAGTACGAGAATATAAAGTGTCACGTATGTCCATATCTAAATGACATTACCCAACACCGCGTACGATGTGGGCACCCGACTGATAATCGGACGCTAAGTATGTCAAACGGTCCTAGGTTAAGCATGCACAGTAAATATATAAAGTAAGAAAAATAGGTAACAATACTGCAGAGATGGCAAGGTACACTTGCCTGATGTTTGAATATCAACTGTCGTCCTGGTATCGGTGGATCCGGTAGGTACTACTCCGAAAGCTGTAATAAATATCACCAACAGTCTCAGGAGATGTCAAATAGCTGGAATTGCCTGTCCTTCCGTCCAATTTGGACACAGGGGCAAAAAGGTCATTTTCGGGCCAAAGTGGGGTCCAAGTGTGGCCCACTTTGCACCGAAAAGCGTACCGAGGGTAACAGTCTCTAAATGGGACAAACTATGGGTCAAACAATTCTAAATGTCAATATGATCCCAACGGTATGTCCAAATTTGGATTCCGATGAGCCGAACATAATTTGGTCCAAAAGTCAACTGTGGGGCCCGCCAATTGGCGATCTGGTCAACCGTCTCAGAAATGCGTGAAAATTGGGTCACAGGACCAGCGTGTTACCACGAGTCCAGTGGCGCAAGTTTCGTCGCAATCTGACAAGCGTGCACAAAATATGCGCGAGTTTTACAAAAGTGGCGACGCGGAATGTGTTCGCGGATACGGTCTGATTTCGGCGCGCACACGCGTCCAAATCAGTCCCCACGAATTTTCACGTGTCCGATTATGCTGCGTGCACCATTCGGTACACTTGGCACACGGCAGGGCGGTCCCGTTTGGCGGGGCGCGCTCCGATCTCCAACTTTTAGAAAACCGGAAAAAGTGGGTGCGGCAGTTTTGTGACGAATATAATTTTGTCCACAGCAACTAATAGCACAAAGTTATTATACAGAAAATAAACTAGGTCATGTAATCTACAGGTATCAAAAAGAATCACCGAATTCGGATCTCTGTGGTGGGAGATACGAACTCGGCAATATGGGTGGTCATTCTGGAATTCTGCGATTGCAGAATTATGTCTGCTCGTGCTGACTTGGGCGCTGTTTTTCACCTAGGGCACACGTTATTCGAGATTGACTATAAAACAAGTATTGGAGAGGGTTAAGGGAAGATCATACCTATGAAAACGGAACGGCGTTTGGATGTGCGAGTCGACGAAAAATCACGCCGGAGCGAAGGTGCCTCGAGTGGGAGACTGCAGTTCGCGATGTCGGCGTCGACGGGATGGTTGGATGGCTTGGGGAGGCTTCTCTGGCTGCGGTGACGGCTCTAGATGGGAAGAGGGAGTCTGAAGTTTAGGTTAGGGTTTTTGGAGAGCTATTATATATATATATATATATATATATATATATATTATATTAGGAGAGAGAGGGGGGTGCGGATGGGTTGAGTCCGCGAGTGAAGGGTCGGGTAAATAGGCGCTGAAGGCTTTGCATTGGCGGTTGGGATATGCTGAGTAGTCACAGCATGAAAATTGCTAAAGAGTTAAAGCAATTGTTTAAGTAATAGGATGGTTGCTAAGAGGGAGTAAGCAACTAAGTTGCTTTGCTGTAGGAGTTATGATTACTATTATTATTATATTATTAGTTAGTATTATTATTATTATACTTATATAATTCCTTTCTTTTCCTTTCTTTCTTTAAATATATATATATATATACATATATATTTGTATATATATATATATATATATATATATATATATATATATATATATATATATTCACACATAAGAAAATTTATATAATAGGGTATTGCACATCGTTAGGCTAGCAACTGCTCAAGGGTCTCCTACATGGAATAAATTCCGAAAAATTTCTGATGGTCCCACAAGTCCTCTAAGTGCCCGAACACCTAACATAAAAATTATAAAAAATCTATTTCTCCTATTTGGACCTAATTACTATAATTTAATTAATAATTAATAAATAAAGGGTATATACGATTTTCTAGGAAGGGGGTTTTACAGATCGTACTAATGATGCTTTTATATGCAAGAATTAGAGAGTATAGATTAATATATTTGATTACTATACCCATGACAGACTCCCCACTTCATTAAAGTGTTGACATTTTGTTGCGAATTTTTTGTAGCACATAAGGGTCTGCTCGGCAATTATGGGAGTAGCAGTTATGAGGTATTTTTAGAGTGACGGTTATGAACAGTTATGAGAGGCCCAGTTTTGAGTGATTTTAAGTAGCGGCTTTTAAATCAATCAAATCCATGTTTGAAAACGAGCGATTTTGAAAGACTTTTACAAGAATAAATAAAATAAAATTAATAAAACCGTTCAAAATCCACCAATTTGGAATGTTTATAAAGCCACCCAAAATTACATTACGACGGTTTTGGGAGGTTTTTGAGTCGACCAAAACCAATGACTCATAAAATTTACCAAGCAGGGATTTTCATAAATGGTCGGTTCAAAAACATCCCAAAACCGATGAAAATATCATTACCAAGCAGACCCTAATCACTTTGAGATACTTCGAGCTTTGATAAAGCTATTAGAGCATCATTAGTATATGGTGCTCAAAATTTCATCTTGAGGCTTAAAAAAATAAATAAATAAAGGTAAATATAAATGCGTTGGGTTTGTACGAAAATAGTAGAAAAATGATAAAATGAGCCCAAAGATTGTGTGGTCAAAAATTAATGTGGAAAAAAAATATAAATCTAGAATTGGACTGCAAATTGTTACTTACTATTCTACAAAATGATTTTCTACATTCTGAATCTAGAAATTTTCAAGACCAACCTATAGTTCATGTGGGTGGGTTTGGCATGGGAATCTAGAAATTGGAACTTAGGATGGGTCTTACTATTCTACAAACTGAGCTCCTACATTCTGAATCTAGATCCTACATCCTGAATCTATAATCTAGAAATTGGAATAGATCGTACTAATGATGCTCTTATATGCAAGAATTAGAGAGTATAGATTAATATATTTGATTACTATACCCATGACAGACTCCCCGCTTCACTAAAGTGTTGACATTTTGTTGCGAATTTTTTGTAGCACATAAGGGTCTACTCGGCAATTATGGGAGTAGCAGTTATGAGGTATTTTTAGAGTGACGGTTATGAACAGTTATGAGAGGCCCAATTTTGAGTGATTTTAAGTAGCGGCTTTTAAACCAATCAAATCCATGTTTGAAAACGAGCGATTTTGAAAGACTTTTACAAGAATAAATGAAATAAAATTAATAAAACCGTTCAAAACCCACCAATTTGGAATGTTTATAAAGCCACCCAAAATTACATTACACCGGTTTTGGGAGGTTTTTGAGTCGACCAAAACCAATGACTCATAAAAATAACCAAGCAGGGATTTTCATAAACGGTCGGTTCAAAAACATCCCAAAATCGATGAAAATATCATTACCAAGCAGACCCTAATCACTAGTACTCCATTGCAAAACAATAAGTCTTGAATTAATTCTATAACAAAAGTTATTTGGAAGAAGACTATTAATGTGTAAGATTAAGTTACCATATGTAGAAACCTCATTATCACTTATTGAAAGAATTACAAGATACCAGGCTTCCTAGGTGATGCACCCAAAACCTCCAAAATTTGACTCAACTTGTTGATCTTTTCCTTCCTGAAAGTCTTAGACTCGAAGTTATATATAGATCACAAGACAACCGGAGTCAAATCTTAGGAGAAGCTCCCTCCCATCATCCCAAATGGCCAAGTTTTGTACCTTTCCCATATATATACTCTTAGCTATACATAGATGTCCTTATGTTATTTGCTGAAATTGTGTACTGTTTGATCCATTGCAGCCATCTCCATAAGTACATATTGTGTTGGAGTGGGTGGGATTCTCAACCTATGTGGAAAAATACCCCGGAGTTGGATTGAGTATTCCTACATATAATAAAAATACCTCAATGGATTTGGATTGGTATTCCTATATATAATACGAATACCTAAATGGATTTAGATTTGGATTTGGATTGAGTATTCCTACATATAATAGGAATATCTCAATGGATTTGGATTGGGTATTCCTATATATAATAGAATACTAGTTGTGGGTTTGAGGTTATATATATTAGGTATTTCCTAACCCTAAAGTATATCTCAAAAATATTGTAAAATGAGGCAGGAGTGCTTTTACAACATTGGATGGAGAAATAAAGAGATTGAAGGCTATTTCGAAGTGAAGATTGGTTTCAGGTAATTCTTTTTTCGTTGTCTCCGTTCTTTGTGTGTCTGTGATCTATTTTCTATTCCAAAGAGTTGTGGTGATCCATTTGGATTGGTGAAAAGTATGTAAGAAGTCGGTGTATTTCTTATTCCATAAGTGGAGGCTTTTCAAGATTGGACTCCAATCGTCCCGTGGTTTTTCCCACAAGGGTTTCCACGTAAAAAATTGCTCGTGTCTGCGTGTGATTTTTTCTGTGTGGTTTGGCATTTGGTTTTGTGCGTTGTTATTGTTTTGTTCTCTCGCAGCTTTTTGGTTTGGGGAAACTATTTTCGCGTTTGCATTTCCAACATGTGGTATCAGAGCTTCAAGTTCAGAGAGGTGTCAGGAGTTGATAGTCAAACCAGGAAGAAGAGATGGAAGCGAAGCCGATGTAATGGTAAACCTAAATGGTTCCAACTATCATTATTGGCGAAGCAAGATGAAGGACTTGTTGTTCGTCAAGAAGTTGCATCTTCCAATATTTGCTTCAAAGAAGCCTTGTGACAAATTCGATGAGGACTGGAACTTCAAGCATATACAGGTGTATGGGTACATACGACAATTTGTTGATGATAACGTGTACAACCACGTTGCCAATATTGGGCACACGAAAACGTTGTGGGAGAAGCTAGAATCTTTGTACACAAAGAAGACCGGGATAAACAAGTTATTCCTGATCCGATCGATGATGGGTCTGCGGTACAAAGATGGTGTGTCTATTACGGATCACTTGAGTGAGTTCCAGGGCGTGGTTGACCAGCTATCCTCGGTGGGAGTCAAGTTCGACAATGAGGTTCTGGGACTATGGTTGTTGTGTACATTACCAGACTCATAGAAAATCGTACGAGTGTCTATGATCGCTTCTACTCTAGAAGACGTAGTCGGTCTGGAGTTTTTCAAGAGAAGGATACTGAATTAAGAGATGCGGAGATGTTCTCGGGGCACTTCATCCACATCCAACTCAGAGGCGCTAGTTTTAGAGAGCTGCGGAAGAGGAAGAAGCAAGGGTCCAGGAGGTGGCAGGGATAAGAGTAGAGAAAAGTCCAAGGGGCGGTACGAGGACTCGGAGTGTTACCATTGTGGTAAGAAGGGTCACATCAAGCAACATTGTTTTGCTTGGAAGAGAGAGAAGAAGGGCAACAAGGGAAAATAAAGTGAGAACACTACAGCAGCGGTCTCGGCACATGGATGCGATGTGATCATTGTAGGTGATGAGATAGTTATGAACCTCGCCTGCGATGACAACTCTTGGCTGGTGGACTCAAGTGCTTCAGCGCACGTATCTCACAATATGTCACTATTTGCTACTTACACAATATGCAACTGTGGAGTGTTGAAGATGGGCAACGGAGATGTGTCGAAAGCTGTTGCTATTGGAGATGTGCATTTGAGGATGAAGACAGGTACAGTTCTTGTTCTCAAAGATGTCCGTCATGTCCCTGATATCCATTTCAACCTGATGTCGATTGGAAGGCTGGATGACAAGGGTTTCTTCAATCTCTTCGGGAACGGTCAGTGGAAGCTTTCTAGAGGTTCGATGGTGATTGCCAAAGGAAGCAAGAAGTCCAGACTCTATTATATGGAAGGAAGTGCACATGGGGCATAGAAGGTAAACTCAGCTACTGATGCGTCTACCGAGTTGTGGCACAGGAGGCTCAGCCATATCAGGGAGAAGGCAATGAGCTACTTGGTAAACATGAAGGTGATTCAGGGACTCAAGTCTACAAAGTTGGAGAGATGCATGCACTGTTTGGCGAAAAAGCAAAATAGGGTGTCTTTCCAAAGTCACCAAAGTTCAAGAAAGCCGGCATTGCTCGAGTTGATCCACTCGGATGTCTGCGGTCCTATGAAGGTAAAATCTATTAGTGGTGCTTCTTATTTTATAACTTTAATTGATGATTATTCCAGGAAGGTTTGGATTTATGCCTTAAAGACCAAGGATCAGGTGCTTCCCACTTTCAAAGTGCTTCAGGCCTCTGTTGAAAGGGAGACGGGTAAAATGCTACTATGTGTTCGGTCCGACAATGGCAGCGAGTACATTGGTCCCTTTGATGCTTATTGTCATGCCCCAGTCCTAAAATACCGAGGGACTAGACACGTGGCAATGGCCAGCAGCACACACCGATGGACAAACCCAATTTAATGGATCCATCAGGGCGTACTTAAGTTGTAGTACAACAATAAGGGTCTAGATATACTAATCTCATCCACAGAAATGAATACAACAATATCAGAATCATAAAGCAAGATCAATCTCAATAAAATATAAACTTGAGAAATAACCCGATAATGAGTCTGATACATCTGTCGAGATACAAGAATAAAGATAACCACAGCAAATACTGAGTATGGAAATAGTATATACTCAGAAGATACCCTCAGGGATCACTCGTCTACTGGATCTGGTATAGCTCCAGTGCCTGCTCTTGCTCTTACTCCTGCTAATGCTCCTGTCTCGTATACCTCGGGGTCGATCTCGTCTGCTAATCCTGGGGACATAATCCGGATCTAGGTCTTCAGGGGACATAGCAAGGTACAAAATAACTCAAGCCATAAATAATGCAGTGCAGAAAATAAATGAAATAAATAGGGTCAATATGTAACCATCTATATGAAATGCAAGTGAGAGCATCACTAGTACTCAGGCTGAGCCACTACAAGCTCTGTGTTGGGGAGCCGGTAGCAGTAATAACATGTAATGTGCCTAGCTCTGTTGGAGAGTCTAAGGCCTCACAATAGTAGTAGATAGATATATAAAACAACCTGTAGCCTGTGTGTCTCTCCCCACCAAATGTAACCACATGTCTCATGTCCACAATGTCTTATGTACATGTCACGCAAGATCATAGCTAATGCAATCGGTCATATAGTATCTATGAATATAATGTCTATGTCATAAAACCTGTATCCTATACAGAATCACCATGAATATCTCAGGAAGATTCTGTCTCATGAATAGTGTATAGTGTCCTGGGTTATAATGTACTTGATAAGACAAGTACGAGAATTTAAAGGGTCGCAAATGTCCATCTCTAGGTGATGTTACACAACTCTACGTACAGTGTTGGCACCCGACTATTAATCAGATGCTAAGTAAGTCACACGGTCCTAGGCTAAGCATGTACAACAGATAAATAAATTAAGAAAATATGTAACAAGAACTTCAATGTAGGCAAGGTACACTTGCCTGGAGTTTGAATACCAACAGTAGCTCTGACCTCAGTGGAAAAAGCAGGTACTGCTCCGGTTGCTGAAATAAACATCACCAACAGTCTCAAAAAATATCAAATAGCTAGAAACGCCTGTCCTTAAGTCCAATTTGGACATAGGGGCAAAAATAACAGTTCCTGGTCAAAGCGGGGTCCACATGTGGGCCGCTTTGCACCGAAAATGTGTCAGAACCAATGGTCTCCAAATTTGTCAAACTTAGTGCTAACAAGTCAGGAACGATGATACGAACCCAACAAAACTTTCAGAACTGGATTCCGATGAGCCGATCATAAAATTGCCAGTCAAGTGAAGCCGCGGGGCCCACGATACGCAATTTTGTCAACGTTCTCAGAATCGAACCAAACTTAGGTCACTGGACCATCGTATTGCTACGAGTCCGATGGTGCAAGTTTTGTCTCGATCCGACGTGTGTACACAAAGTTACAACGTGTTCCAGAATAGGCAAAAATGGGACGTTGTCGGCGGATACACGTTGATTCTGGTGTGCACGCACATCCAAATCAACTTTTGCGAAATCTCGCATGTCCGTATCAACGGCGCGCACATTATGGTGAAGATCGCGCGCGACCAAGTTGTCCCGTTTGGCAGAGCGCACTCAGTTCCGGGGTAAAACACGGCGTTGTTTTTCTATTTTTGGATCGCGGTTTGCGATTGCCACAGGACGCGACGCACCGAGCGGGTTGCACGAGCATCGAGAGGGTCATGCAGTCTATGTGTCACAACTGACAGAACGAAAATCGAAACAACGAGGAGAGAGAACGGATTACCTGAACAGGGCTCCGTGGAACGAGGATTTCTCGTGTTCGGTCACTGTGCTGTGTCCTGGTTCGAATCCGCCATGTCCGGGTCACTGGGATGCTGCTGTGTCCGGGTCGGCCGTGTCCGGGGCTAGGGCAGCGGGTCATGGCCGAGCTGGAAGAGGGCAGCCAGCCTAGGGTGTCGCTGAGGGTCGACGAGGCGAGCGGCCGGGGTTCGAGTTGAGCGGGGTCGAGGGCTGGGGTGGTGGTGCTGGGCTGGGCTAGGGCGGTGCTGGAAGGCTAGGGAGGTGGAGGTCGATGGGGCTGCGGGGTCGTGGGTGGTGGAGCTCGTCGGGGACGGGTGGAGATGCGGTCGACGGAGATGGTGGCTGTGGGGGGGGATCGTCGGGGGAGGAAGTAGACGAGAAAGGAGGATTTAGGGTTTAGGGCTAGGGCGGAGGTGATGACAGGAGCGGCACTGCGAGCGGAGGAGAAAGGAGAGAGAGAGGACTAGGGTTGCGGTAGCGACGGGGCGCAAAATTCGAGGGTTTTTAAGGGGGCCGGAACAATGTTTCCGGATAGGGTTTGGGATTAGGGTTTCGGGTCCGGGTCGGGTTCGATTCGGATCCGACCCGACTCGTTAAGGAATAGGTTTGGTTCGGTTTGGTTCAACAACGGTTTGGTTTGGTTTGGTTTATTTAAGAATAAACTGGGTTCAGGCTAGGGTTTAGTTAGGTTTAATTCTATATTTGTTTTTAGGGCTTTAAAAATACTTCCGGAGTCCAATAAATTCACAAAAAATTACCCTATGTCCAGTTTTCCATTTTATACCAAAAAATATTATTTTTATAATATTTTAATATTAATTAACATCATTTAGAAATCCTTTAATCACAAAATACCTTAGTTTTAATTCCCGAAAATTACACAAAAATTGTGAAAAATTATTTTAAATATTAAGAAAAATCAGGGTGATTACAATCTACCCAACTTATAAAAATTTCGTCCTCAAAATTAAAATTAAGCCATGATAGAAGTCAAGGATGGTCTAAGATTTGTATTGGTTAAAATGCAAGGCTAAGTTTAACGGAGTGGGCGATGTTGCACGTTGCACATTCCGAAAATCATGGAAAAAATCCACATGAACGAAAAATAGGTTTCTTCCGGTGTCTTGTCAATGATGTGGACACCTAAATGCTCTTTTGCATAAAAGTGCCCAATTATTGAAACGTTGTACAAAGATAGAAATTTAGATGATGGTCACGTCTAGGACAAGGGTGTGGAATTTGTAGGAAGGCAGTGACTAGTGAGGTGCTCCAATAATCGAAGCAATGGTAAGGTGCGCTAAGTGATACCATATTGTAAAACTAAATAAAATACCGTATTATATTTCTAAGTGGATTCGAGCTAGCCTCAGTCTCACTATCTACGCCAAGTAGGTCTAATTCTTAGGTGAGAGGGTTTCACAATCCAGCCAACTTAAAACAATCTCGTCCTCAAAATTAAAATAAGGCATAATCTGTTAATCCTTCATGCACATAAGTCAAGTTAATCGCAATCTCCTTGTGATAATTAAAATCCTAACCATATCCATCGCAATCACTTCAAGGTTAAGATGACCACTGTTTCAATCAAAATTCAACCTATGGTTATCTCTTCTCACTTGTTTTAAATTATCCACATCTAAATTTAAATTAAATCCATATAACATCTTCAAGATTTAAATACGCATATAAATTTTACCTCACGATCTCCAACTATCATAATCTCCTCTAGAAGTAATTCGAGTCCAATATTATTCCTATTTTCACTTATAAATTTTTGTATGCTTTAACTTTTTAAATTCCATTTACATCCTCAATATTTCACATAGGTAGTCTAACCATCAAATTTTAATTCTTAATTCAAATCATCAAATAAAAAAATAATTTAAATACAGTCCACCAATGTTCAAGTCTGAAATTCTATATTTATCCTCTAAATTAAAATTAATAATTTTACCTTCATTAAAAAATTTAAATCATGTACTTAAGGTACAATTATTGGGTCCTCAATATCAAGATTTTTAAAATCCATTAATCCTCATCATCTTGGTCATTCTTCTAAAATTCTCAAAATTTAAAATGGCTTGAACCTCTCCCCATCTAATCTTACTCGATCATAATCTAAAAGAAATTCCTCTCGAGTTGACAATACACTGCTACCCAACTTAGAATTTACCCATCTATCACATAAGGCTATATACTTTAAGAAAATATTCCTTAAATTTTTACTCATGTCATTCAATCCTCAAAACTTCAATGCCGATTATATCATAGATGATATGTCCTTAATTATGAAAGAATAATCCTCAAGTATGTGATCGGCCT
Organism: Iris macrosiphon; assembly: GCA_036927795.1. Lineage (NCBI taxonomy): Eukaryota > Viridiplantae > Streptophyta > Magnoliopsida > Asparagales > Iridaceae > Iris > Iris macrosiphon. Next base: position 37,991,180 of record JAYESA010000006.1, on the reverse strand, counting down.
ATGGGGTATATCTAGTACTCTCTGTGTATCAAACTTTATACCTAGCACGAGGTTTCGTCTTTCCGAAATAAGGGAAGACGAAGATCAATAATAAAGAGTTCAAGGGAGAGGTAATAGAATAGAAGTATTTGGATCAAGACGTTTAAAGAATTCAAATGGGAATTGTCAAAGCAGTTATGGATTAAAATCCTATTTTGGTAATCCTTTATTCGCATGCTCGTATTAGTACAGTTATGTAACCGATACGATATGTCAGACATGTCTAGGGCAAGTATATTCGTCTACTAATCACTATATATCTTAATCCACGTAAAGTAGTATTACAATGGGCGAATCAAGCGCACTAAGGTTAGCTAGACCTTAATACACTGATTCTGAAATATATTATTGTGGGCCTCCCCAATAATACATATGTCATGAACAAGCTCGATAAAGAATAAGCTTGCCAAACTAAGCTATAAAATAGCAGCATAAGTCAAGGTACTATATGAAATAGAAGTACGCTAGATGATGATGAAAGGAGGTACAAATTATTCAAGTTCACAAAAACAAAACAAAATGAGCAACAATAATAAAAGACTCTACAATCTCTACAGTTATCATACAACCTCCTTGTCTAAGTCGTTAGTCGACCAAATAGGGGCAAGGACCTCTAAATTCTATTGTCTGAATAAACACTGTCGCCTTATGCTAGCATACAATTAATGTCATTTAGTTACATCGCCTCGATGGGTCAAGTGGACTATATGGTACTAGGTTGTGAGGCATACTACCCAACTTATAAGAATTAAACTAATACTGTGACAGTCTTAAGAGGATCCTACAAGATAACCTTGCATATGTAAATAAAATAGAAACTCTTATTAGGGTATATGAGGAAAGATCTTGGTACTTATTAGGGTCTCCTATTGCATTATATAGGTAAGGGTCACATTAAGTCTTAATCATAGTGCTCATAGAACTTGTGTCAATAGCGAGAATGGAAATGTTACTAGTCTCAAGGAAAAGGGAATATAACTCATATCGAGGAGGGGGTACAAATTACGTGATTTAATACTAAAGGATAATCATCGGGTCACAATCTACAAGATCAATTCAAACTTATCAACTCTAACTACCAAGCACAAAATTTTCAAATTTAAGACTACAGCTATAATCCTAGCAAACTATGGATCCTTAACAAAGAATAAAATTACTTGGCCTACTATCAGAAGTGTCAGGTGGCACGAATTGAAAGACGGAGAAAAGAAGAACATATTTTAGTCGTTGCGCATTAGCGAACGTTAAGGTCGCAGATGAACACATATGAAATTAAAATATGGGGCTCTAGATAATATCATGGTTCTCTAAGGGGGTGGTATGCTAGTTGCTATGTTTGAGGTATGATCAAGGAAAAAATGTTGATTACATTCCTCTAGGCTTCCTAAGGTACTGTCTGCCTATATCCTAACACTATCTCACTATGCACATTAGGTTCAGTCCTAACATTCGATCTCGGATTTCTATTGGTTCCTCAAGACTGGGGTCAAACACTAGGGGCAAATCTCTAACTAGCTCTTAGCAGTGCCTATACTACTCTTAGGTCATTCATGACTATAACAAGAAATAATGGTAAATTATTCTATAGGTGAGGGACGCTAGGGTTCATTAAGCGTTCTACTTAGGGGTGTGTCAATATCCTAGTTGTACCCTTAATAGGAAGGTTAACCTACTTATCATTCTATCAACAGGGACTTATATATTCTAGGAGGAAGCTGCACTCAAGGAACTAATGGGAAGGCACATGAATCAAGCAGGATGCAATTATTCAACGAAATGGATTGGAAGGAGGATGAGTCATAATCAGTTGTGGATGAGATCCTATACTCTAATCCTAGGTGCAGGCTTGCTCGGTACAGTAACGTAACCGAGACAATATGCTCTTGACCTGCATGGGCCACCACAAAAACCATGTCATGCCCCAGTCCCAAAATACCGAGGGACTAGACACGTGGCAATGGCCAGCAGCACACACCGATGGATAAACCCAATTTAATGGATCCATTAGGGCGTACTTAAGCTGTAGTACAATAATAAGGGTCTAGATATACTAATCTCATCCACAGAAATGAATATAACAATATCAGAATCATAAAGCAAGATCTCAATAAAATATAAACTCGGGAAATAACCCGATAATGAGTCTGATACATCTGTCGAGATACAAGAATAAAGATAACCACAACAAATACTGAGTATGGAAACAGTATATACTCAGAATATACCCTCAGGGATCACTCGTCTACTGGATCTGGTACTGCTCCAGTGCCTGCTCTTGCTCCTGCTAATGCTCCTGTCCCGTATACCTCGGGGTCGATCTCGTCTGCTAATCCTGGGGACATAATCCGGATCCAGGTCCTCAGGGGACATAGCAAGGTACAAAATAACTCAAGCCATAAATAATGCAGTACAGAAAATAAATGAAATAAATAGGGTCAATATGTAACCATCTATGTAAAATGCATGTGAGAGCATCACTAGTACTCAAGCTGAGCCGCTACAAGCTCTGTGTCGGGAAGCCGGTAGCAGTAATAACATGTAATGTGCCTAGCTGTGCTGGAGAGTCTACGGCCTCACAATAGTAGTAGATAGATATATAAAACAGCCTGTAGCCTGTGTGTCTCTCCCCACCCAATATAACCACACGTCTCATGTCCACAACGTCTCATGTACATGTCACGCAAGATCATAGCTAATGCAACCAGTCATATAGTATCTATGAATATAATATCTATGTCATAAAACCTGTATCCTATACAGAATCACCATGAATATCTCAGAAAGATTCTGTCTCATGAATAGTATCAAGTGTCCTGGGTTATAATGTACTTGATAAGACAAGTACGAGAATGTAAAGGGTCGCGAATATCCATCTCTAGGTGACGTTACACAACTCTGCGTACAGTGTTGGCACCCGACTATTAATCAGAAGCTAAGTAAGTCACACAGTCCTAGGTTAAGCATGTACAACAGATAAATAAATCAAGGAAATATGTAACAAGAACTGCAATGTAGGCAAGGTACACTTGCCTGGGGTTTGAATACCAACAGTAGCTCTAACCTCAGTAGGAAAAGTAGGTACTGCTCCGGTTGCTGAAATAAACATCACCAACAGTCTCAAAAAATATCAAATAGCTAGAAATGCCTGTCCTTAAGTCCAATTTGGACACAGGGGAAAAAATGACAGTTCCTAGTCAAAGTGGGGTCCACATGTGGGCCGCTTTGCACCAAAAAATGTGTCAGAACCAATGGCCTCCAAATTCTTCAAACTTAGTGCCAATAAGTCAGGAATGATGATACGAACCCAACGGAACTTCCAAAACTGGATTCTGATGAGCCGATCACAAAAGCGCCTGTCAAGTGGAGCCGCGGGGCCCACGATACGCGATTTTGTCAATATTCTCAGAATTGAACCAAACTTGGGTCACAGGACCAGCGTATTGCTACGAGTCCGATGGCGTAAGTTTCGTCTTGATCCAACGTGTGTACACAAAGTTACAACGTGTTCCAGAACAGGCGAATACGGGATGTTGTCGGCGGATATGCATTGATTTCGGTGTGCACGCACATCCAAATCAACTTCTGTGAAATCCTGCACGTCCGTATCAACGGCGCGCACATTTTGGTGAAGACCGCGCACGACCAAGTCGTCCCGTTTGGCGGGGCGCACTCAGTTCTAGGGTGAAACAGGGTGTTGTTTTCCTGTTTTTTGATCGCGGTTTGCGATCGCCATAGGACGCGACACACCGAGCGGGTTGTACGGGCATCGAGTGGTTCATGCAGTCTACGTGTCACAACTGACAGAACAAAAATTGGAACAACGAGGAGAGAGAACAGGTTACCTGAATAGGGCTCCATAGAACAAGGATTTCTCGTGTCCGGTCACTGTGCTGTGTCCTGGTTTGAATCCGTCGTGTCCGGGTCACTGGGATTCTGCTGTGCCCGGGTCGGCCGTGTCCGGGGCTAGGGCAGCGGGTCATGGCCGAGCTGGGAGAGGGCGGCCGGCCTAGGGTGTCGTTGAGGGTCGACGAGGCGAGCGGCCGGGGTTCGAGTCGAGCAGGGTCGAGGGCTGGGTGGTGGTGCTGGGCTGGGCTACGGCGGTGCTGGAAGGCTGGGGAGGTAGAGGTCGACGGGGCTGCGGGGTCGTGGGTGGTGGAGCTTGTCGGGGACGGGTGGAGATACGGTCGGCGGAGATGATGGCTGTGGGGGGGGGGATCGTCGGGGGAGGAAGTAGACGAGAAAGGAGGAGTTAGGGTTTAGGACTAGGGCGGAGGTGATGACCGGAGCGGCGCTGCGAGCGGAGGAGAAAGGAGAGAGAGAGGACTAGGGTTGCGGCGACGGCGGGGCGCAGAATTCGAGGGTTTTTAAGGGGGCCGGAACAGTGTTTCCGGGTAGGGTTTGGGATTAGGGTTTCGGTGAGGGTTTCGGGTCCGGGTCGGGTTCGATTCAGATCTGACCCGACCCGTTAAGGAATAGGTTTGGTTCGGTTTGGTTCAACAACGGTTTGGTTTGGTTTATTTAAGAATAAACCGGGTTCAGGCTAGGGTTTAGTTAGGTTTAATTCTACATTTGTTTTTAGGGCTTTAAAAATGTTTCCGGAGTCCAATAAATTCACAGAAAATTATCCTATGTCCAATTTTCTATTTTACACCCAAAAATATTATTTTTATAATATTTTAATATGAATTAATATCATTTAAAAATCCTTTAATCATAAAATACCTTAGTTTTAATTCCCGAAAATTACACAAAAATTGTGAAAAATTGTTTTAAAAATTTAAGAAAAATCAGGGTGATTACACTTATTGCAGATAGAAATGGATACGACACCAGAAGATTGTCTAATATACCTCAGCTCAATGGTGTAGCGGAGCGCATGAACATAACGCTGATGGAAAGGGTATGATATTTGCTGTCAGAAGCAAACTTGCCGGACAACTATTAGGGTGGGGCACTTTACATTGCTGCTTATATTATTAATTTATCTCCTAGTGCTCCTTTGCATGGTGATGTTCCTGACAAAGTATGGTACAACAAAGATCCATCATACAATCACCTGTGCGTGTTTGGATACAAGGTCTTCGTGCATGTACCGAAGGACGAAAGATCCAAACTTGAGACGAAGACGAGACAATACGTCTTTGTAGACTATGGTCAGGATGAGTTTGGCTATAGACTCTACGACCCAGTGGAAAGGAAGATCTACAGAAGCAGGGACATGGTGTTCATCGAGGATCTGACCATGACCAACACTCAGGATTCCGAGATGCCTTCTGAGACTGAGGAATTGCCTGAGTTAGAGTTATTTCGCTTTGAGCAATTTTCAGAGGACATCGCAGGGGATCTAGTTATGGGAGAGCCAGTACATGAAGTTGCTTCCAACCTTGATCATCAGTCTGTTGATGGTGGTCAGGGTGACCCTCAGGAGAATGAGCATGCCGAGGAGGTAGTTCCTGAAGGGGAGGAAACTGTTGATATACAACCAGCACTAGAGTCTCAGTTGAGGGGGGAGTACGAGAGATCGTTGACCATCTACTAGATACTCACCAGATTAGTATGTGCTACTGACTGACGGAAGAGATGTCACGCCTCGGTCCCGTAAGGGCCAATCGTCTTCGCTTGGTCCTTATGGAACCGATCGTCCTCGCATGGGCGCGATGTCGTGCAAGCCTAAGTTGCCCTTGTACCAGGCATAGGACATGCACAAGACATAAGTTAGACAAAAATATACATATAGAGAGGCACAAGATTTGAAATACAAAGAACCAAAGTTGAACGCATTTGATAGGAACACAAAATACTTTCTTTATTGAATACTTGAAGATTGGATTAAAAAGTACTTGTTGGGCCGATTACAAAATATTCCATAGATGGCTACATCCCCTTTTACAAACCCAAAACTAACCACAACGCCCATACATTATGTCCTTGTAGTAGGACCAAAAATTAAAACTACTAGTAGAAGAGGAGTTTGCACACATGAGATTAAAGCTAAGGAAGCAGCATGAGCACGGTTACGCTGGATGGATGCACTAGTAATGGTTCAAAATGCTCGCCAAGCTCTCGCTACCAGAACCTGGAGATTTGCCCACGAACGTGGGTCAGTACTACAACATGTACTGGTGAGCGACCATGGCTAAACTCACCTAGAAATCCATACTAAGTAAACATATTAAGCTAACATTATTAGGTGATCTTTCTGGTTGTCTAGTTTCTTTTTAACAATTCATGCAAAGAAATATAAATGATAAATTGAACCATGCATATAAAAATTCTTACCCATAGCCGAACGGTTATTCCTGTAGTAGACATACAAGTTAGCCATAATTTGCATATATGAATAAACTTATGAGTCAATCTTGGCATCAATTATTATGTATGCAATAAGGTAAACCTAGCATACGCCATAACTACATGATGGTCCACGAGAACACCCATGACTAGCAGCTGGGACTACAAACCCAGTCTAACTATTAGACAGGACACCCCCCTAATCGAGAGGACTACAAGCCTCAGGGTGTTTTGATTATCTCTCCCAGGCCGAACGATCTCCAGTGCCTCAGGAACCACTCGAGAGATTGACCTTGTGCATAAGTTGTCCAAAGATCGATGCAATGAATGTGTTCTATCAATTAATCAGTTCTATTACAACAATTGAACAAAAAGCTTCTATGTGGACTATCTATCTTCTTTTCGATAGAGCCGTGGCTCTTCAATAAGTTCAATATCGATCAATTCAAACCATAAAAGGTTTTCAATAGGTTCAATGTGCATCATAAGATAAGTAACGTGCATCAATATCTCGAATGGTTTGTAGTGATTATTCTATGATTCAAATATCATAATTTTATATCATGTAATAAGTAGTAGCAAATTCTAAATTAACAAGTGAATCATGTTCATTGACTTATCTTGTTACTGGGGCGTCAAATTGAGCATAGGGACATGCATTTTAAGTGGACTAGAGATTCTTTTATTTAGGCGTACAGACTAAAGGATTCATCGAAGGGCCAAAGTTACTCACCGATTGAATCGAACGAGGGGATGGGGAAGCCTTATGCAACGATCACTCCTTGGTTATGCATCCTGAAATTGCAATAATACTTGGTTAGCATCATTCGATCTCTTTCTCTTACGTTTCAAAATGAATGCATAAGCGATAAAAGCGAATCATGAAAACTAAATCATCGAAAGTAAGACAAAACACAAAGCAACACAAAACCAAACAGCAAAACAACCAATGAAAACTCTTGGACTTGTTTTAATAGAAGTCGTTACATCAATTTCAAGGGTTTATTGTATTTTATCTGTATTGATTTGGCGGTAAGGTTTTCCCGAGACTCAATTCTCAACCGAGTTAAAGTAACCAGTGTTCCATTAGTAACCAATTAGGAGCAGGACATTACATAATACCCCACTGAGAAGAATTTTCGTCCTCAAAACTTAAGAAATTAAAGAGTCAAAGATCAAGGCATCAAGAGGTCAAAGGAATCATACTCACCAACATCATGTCCGCTCGCATCACGCTCAATATTCAACTGATAAACTCTAGGCCTTCTCGTCTGATTAGTTTGTCCATTAGCTTGAGCTATGGCTGGCACGGGATTCTGATCCTGGCCACGTCCGACATTCTTGTTGCGGTCATGTAGCGCCGACCTCTTGGTCGGACAGTTTCTCAGAAGATGGCCCTTTTGGCCGCAGTTGAAACATTTACCTCTAAAAATATGACAAGTTTTCACTACGTGCCCTGGTCTGTCATAATAGCTGCACTCAAGTCTAGGACGCTACTCGTCCTCTGTCTTCTTCCCTCCATCGTGATATTCGAGCAGCTGGTGCCTTTTCTAGAACACTTTGTAGTATGAAATGCTCATTTTGTACTACTGCCTCAAAGGCCTTAATGTACGAAGTACACTCTCGATTCATCACATCCTTTCTAAGTTCATCATTCAAGCCTCTGATGATTCGGTACATACGGGTCCTCTCGTTAGGAATTATTTTGTTAGCGAACTTAGCAAGCTTGGAGAATTATGACTCATAATCTTCGACGGACATGCTCCCTTTCTTAGGTTCGATAAATTCGTCTTCCTTTCTTTGTCTGACAGCCGGTGTAAACCCCCTGATTTTAAAATTTAAAATTTTATTATTTTTATTATTGGAATTATTTAATTATTAAGATTAAGGGAATTTTTTTATTATTTTTAGCTAATTAGAAAAATATAAAATTTATGGATTTATTAACTTGTATAAATATTTATGTATATTTATTAATTAAAAATATTTCACAAAAAATAAATTTTTGGTGTACAACTACTATTAAAGTATTATAGAAATTTTTTGAAAATTATTTAAGGTATAAGCCTATTTTCTCTTATATAGACGGATATATATATATATATATATATATAGGGTATTATAAAAGAAAAATAAAATAAAATAACACACCCGAAACCCAAACCCACAACCCCTCTGTTCCAATTCCGAAACCCCCCTTCACTCCATTTATACCGCCATCAGCCACGCCTCCACCCTCGTCGACCACCCTGACCCCTCGCCGTTACCGCGCCGAAGCAGCACCAGAGCACCGCCGCAGTCACCTCCCGCACAAACAGCAGCAACAACAACATCCAACCCGTGAACCCATCTTTGAGGTATAAGAACGCCCTCCTCGCTCGATCATTTTACGATTTTTTTATCCGTATGCATTCACAATATGAAGGCCATCAAACTCCTTCAAGAAGTTTGAATTTGGGTGATCTATATTAGGAGTAATTCGAACCAAAAGTTGGTACAAAAACCTGCGTTTCGAACAATTTCGAAACTGTCCAAACACCTATATTTTGAGGGCTATAACTTTCAACTTGTGAGGCCAAAATGATTTATTCTTTTTCTTGTGTAACAAAAACATAACCAAGACTAAATTCCTTCAAATAGTTTTATTTATTTCTGTTTTAATTTTAATTAGCGTTGAAATTGACCAAAAATTTATTTTTAAAGAATCCAAAATCTTAGATACCGGGTGCATCCCGCCAAACGAGGCCATATCGTCGCTTGCAGATTGCACCGAATAGTGCATAACATGAGTGCATACGTGTGGGCTTTCACAGAACTTGATTTGGACGTGCGTGCACGCCGGAATCAACGCGTATCTGCCAAAAAAAATCCTATCGGCCTATTTCGATACCTCGTCATAACTTCGTGTGTACTCGCTGATTCATAACGAAACTTATGCCATTAGATTTACAGTATTATGCTGGTCCTGTGACCTAAGTTTCGTTTGAATCTGAGAACGTTGATGAAATACCGTTTCGTAGGCCCTACGGTTCTATATGACGGGCGATTTCGTGATTGGCTCATCGAAATCCAGTCCTGGATATTCCGTTGGGTTTGTATCATCATTTTGGACTCATGGACACTAAGTTTGACAAATTTGGAGAACTTTATCTTCGATACGCTTTTCGGTGCGAAGTAGGCCACTAATAGACCCCGTTTTAACCCGAAACTGTCGTTTTAGCCCCTGTGTCCAAAATGGACTTATGGGTAGTTAATCTTAGCTATTTCAAGTATTTTGAGAACATTGATTATGTTTGTTTCATCATCCAGAGGTGTACGTGCAGATTCTACTTTTTCAGGAGCAGTTGACGGAGTTCAGAACCCAGACAAGTGTACCTAGCCAAACTTGCAGTAGATCCTGTTATATTATCTGCTTGTATTTTTTATATATTCTTGTGATATGCCTGTTCAGTTTAGGACCATGAGATATTGCTTAGCGTACGAACAAGATTCGGGTGTCGACGCCGTACGCTGAGTCGTGTAACGTCACTTAAAGAGTTGATTCCACATCCTATTTTTACGTGCTTGCTTTACCGAGTACGACATACCGTATAAAACTTGACACTATTTCATGTGACATAATATTTCTTGATTTATTCATGGTGATTCTGTATAGGCTTACAGGATTCGTGATATGAGACTTGCATATTATATATATTATTATGACTCGTTGTACTAGCTAGAGGTCATGATCTTGCGTGTTATGGACATGAGACATCATGGACATGAGACATTATGGACATGAGACATGAGGTTATATTGGGTAGGGAGAGACACACCATACTACAGGCTGATTATGTTTATATATATATATATATATATATATATACTATGTTACTGGAGGTGCCTTAGACTCTGTCCCAGATCTTTGGCATATTTATTGGCCCTACGAGATATTACTTGCTGCTATGGGCTCTCCGACACAGAGCCTGTAATGGTTTTAGCCTGAGTACGAGTGATGTTCTCACATGCATATCACTTAGATGGTTAAATTAGTTTACCCTTGAGTATGTGGTATTATACTATTTTACTTTGGCATGTTGTTTCTTGTACCTTGTTACGTCCCTCTGAGGACCTGGTCCCTTGCTAGTTTTGCAGCATAGACCGTTGTGGAGCCTGCCTAGAGTTGCTGACGTGTGTTTCTTTGTCATGCGGACATTGGTGTTATGTACTTATATCATTTCTACCGGAGTTATGGTTATTTATTTATATTGTTTATTCATCTGCTGATGTAGCCTAGTTTTATAGACTCATATTCCTTTCTTGAGTTTATTCGAGCTTATATGTTACTGGGTGGCCGACTATAGCACATGTAGCTTATTCTTGTTGTATTCTGTTTATTATGGATTAAGGCATGATATTTATATTTACTTAATTATTTAGATAGTGACCATTATAATACAGCTTATACGTATTCGAGTCGGACCAGAGTCTGGTCGAATGCGTAACTGGCATGTTATGTATTCCTAATCCTACGTATTTTGGGACTGGGGTATGGCATATTTTTATGGTGGCCCATGCAGGTCCTGATTAAATCGTTTCGGTTACTTTTCGGTATCGAGCGAGCTTGTAATCAGGATTAGCAGTATTAGTATCTCAATCCACAACTTATTTGAAATTTCTTTAGCATTTGATTATCGTCCTTGGACTTCATAATTATACTCATTTATTCCCCTCGATATCCTTATTATTATTTATTATCTCTCCCTATTTCAGAGAGATGGACGTCTGTGCGCGGTGTTTCCTCCAGAAGAAGATCCTTGTCAAGGCGGAAGAAGACATGCTGGATATAAATTTTTGAGAAGATGATTACCCTTAGTATGGTAGGTAGATAGGTTATTCCTATATATTAGAGCTAGTGTAGATTGTTAGAATAAGAATTAAATATAGTATTAGAGGCCTAAAACTAATAAAACCTTACCCTTGCTTAATATAGCAGTAATTTGGAAGTATTAGAAGTTAGAAAGATGCTTTGATTCTAATGCATTGGAATACTTATTGAAATACTTAGCTAGATGTTAGGGATTAGTTGTGGCCCATGATGGTGATACAAGGAATTGTATTATGACCTTAAGAAATTAGAACCTTACGTAGCAGGCCATAGTGGTTAAATCTCTAGTTGTCTTGTGACTTTTAGTATCAAAACTAGATCTTATGACTCCCTTAAATTATTGATGACTATTGGTCTGGACTAAATAGATAGGTAGATTGCTAGACCAAATATTTGAGTAATTAGATAACTCGAGTACTAAAGTATAGCTTTCAAAATCAAAATAGATGTACTTAAGTATTTGGGTTGTTAGTATTAATTGAACAAGTGAGTTCCAATCGTGATTACTTTGATAAATAAGCTAGTATTTGTGATAGAGCAAATAGGTTGAAGGATGAGGGTTTTGATAGATGTTATAGTCTTGAGTTAGATATAGTGAATTGCCTATAATAGATGATAAGATATAACAAGATGGTAACCATATAGTTTGGATGAAGGCTATACATGGAATAAATAAGGAGAAATCTCAGGTTCAAGGTGAAGAAGGTAGAATGGTAACAAGAAGAGTCACGAGGAGTACATAATTATGAGCATTTTAAATTAAGAGAAGGATCTAGGAAGGACTGAAGATTTATCACTCGGTAGTTGCCTAGAAGATCTATACTACGAAACGGAAAGTACTGGGTCATGATTGGCGAAGCATATAGTTAAAAATAAAATTAACATACTAAAAGGATATAAAGGTGCGTAGGAAACAAATGATAAGGGAAATATACTATGGTTGCATAATCCAAGGAGAAGAGATTATGATATGGACTTGAGGGATAATAATTTTAGTATTTTTGAATTGTAATGCTTTTGAAATTTTGAGAATTTAGTGCAAGTAGAAATTGTTGATCAGTCTCAAAGTGATACGAACTTCAAGAAATTAAACACAGGTTCAAAATCACATACTGACTAGTTTGTTATTATGTAGAGGATTATCACAAGACCCTTAGATTATAGATTTACACATGGTAGGAAAGTGTATATGGAAGATAGAAGTCTTATAGGAATGATAGCTGAATATTGTGGGTTTACACATAAACTGATTAGGGCTAGGAATTTAGAATTTTTTTTACTAATAGGGTATGAGCTTGTTGGACCTATCCTTAGTAATAGGTGATGAGAACCTAATTCCAATTTACCATAGCCGATGGATTTTTAAATTTTAGAAATCTTATCATCTCATTGAGTTCGAAGAATTTCCACTCAAGATAACCATGATATCATGCTTATGTAATAGGGTAGTAGCCTAGCCGAAAGATTCTCATAAGAAAATAGGTTTTAGATGGTAGAAACTAGACGAACAACAGTACAGAAAGATAGACAATGGAATGGAGTAAGTTGTAAAAAAATGGATAGATATTCCAATTGAAGATTAGACGAGTATTGAAGAGTGTCCTTAGCGAATAGTATGCCATGAGTGATAGACCTAAGTACATGCTTAGTTTAGACCCTTACCTACTAAGTTAGAAATATGCAAGGAAGATGAAGTTGTAAGGATCGTTTATTATTTACCTATAGCCAGAAGTAGGTTGCCAATAGTATGAGGGAGGTTATATAGAATATAACTTATATGAATATATTATTGAGTGTAAGGATTAGTTGTATTACTCCCTCGACTGCATTCCTATCCTTCCTATTAATAATTCCTATCTTATTTTATGATCCCAAACCTCTTGATTTTACAGCAACAAGCCTTCTAATTATAACAAATTGTGTAGATCCTTCTTTCCTTCCCAGTCGTACCGTAGTAGCAAATTAATCTCTTGGGTAGTATCCTCTTTATGGTGTTAATATCCATCTCACCGTAGGTATCAGTTCTGTTCTATTTCTAATTTTCTGATCTAGTCACTATGACTTGATTCTTCAGATACTTGTCTAATCGTACCTTATTCAATCTTGTGACCATACTCCCTAAACTTATCATAAACTTTTCTTGTCTTGGTCTATAGATTCCTTCTTTCGTGATTTCCTTGATTAGTCCCTTCGTCATCAATGCCATGCGATGATCAAAGTCTCTATACCACCTTGCCCTAGTTATACCCGACCAAACCTTTTCTTATGTTTTGTTGAAGACATAAACTATATAGGAGCAATATTGGTTGGAAGCAATTTTTCTTATAGAGTTGTTGACCAATAGCACTCTGATAGTATTTAGGTTCCTTTAAAGAATCTTTAATTACAGCCAGTAAACTCTAGATTTCTTGTATCTTTATTAGAAAGTAGGTCCTTCTAGAAATCTTGTTAGCAGGACCCCGACTTTAGTTTTGGATACCAACTTATTTTTTATAAGTTGGGTAGATCGTAGCCCCCTAGTTTTAGTATAGGGTTATTTTAAAATTTTAGTATAAATTTGAATTTATCTGGTATTGATAATTCCAAATAGATTGAATTACCTCTTTAATTTTGTATCATGTAATACCCTTATTGTGAATCGGATATTTGGATCACAATAATATCATTTCCTTTCCAACAACTTTCACCCTTATGATCTAGACTAGCCACTCTACACCCATGACATTACTATCACTTATGTCACGTCCCAGTCCCAAAATATCGAGGGACTGGATGCGCGGCAATGGCCAGCAGCACACACCGATGGACAAATCCAATTTAATGGATCCATCTGGGCATGCTTAAGCTGTAATATAACAATAATTAGGTCCAATGATACAAGTCATAGTCTATACTAATCTCATCCACAACAGATAATCACAGATCAAATGCCAGAATAATGCAAATAGAATAACTAACAAATCTCAATAAAAGTGTCTCGGAGAACAATCCGAGAACAAGTATGATACATCAATGAAATAGACTAGAAATAAAATAACTAGAACAAAAATAAATGAGTATCTCAAGATAATACTCAGGAGAGGTCCTCTGGTACGATCTGTCCTCGGATCCTGGTACTGCACCAATGTATGCGCCTGTTCCTGCTTTCGCTCCTGCTAATGCTCCTGTACTGTATCACTCTGTGTGGATCTCCTCTACTAATCCTGGGGACAGAATCCGGATTCAGGTCCTCAGGGGACATAACAAGGTACAAAATAACTCAAGCCAAATAGTGCAGTGCAAAAAGTAAATAAAATAATAGGGTAAACTATAAAACCATCTATGTGAAATGCAAGTGAGAGCATCACTAGTGCTCAGGCCGAAGCCACTACAAGCTCTGTGTCGGGGAGCCGGTAGCAGTAATAACCGGTAATGGGCCAAGCTCGGGCTTCTGAGTCTTGTGCCTCTCAATAATAGGGGTTATATATATATATATGATCAGCCTGTAGCCTGTGTGTCTCTCCCCACCCAATGTAACCACGCCTCTCATGACCATAACGTCTCATGTCCATGTCAAGAGGGATCATAGCTAATGCAACAAGTCATAAAGTATCTAAGAATATAGTATCTCTGTCAAGTCCTGTATCCTATACAGAATCACCATAAATATCTCGGAAAGATCCTGTCTCATGAATAGTGTCAAGTGTCCTGGGTCATATGGTACTTGATAAGACAAGTACGAGAATATAAAGTGTCACGAATATCCATCTCTAGATGACAATACTCAACACCGGGTGCGGTGTTGGCACCCAACTAATAATCGGACGCTAAGTATGTCACACGGTCCTAGGTTAAGCATGCACAACAATATAATGAAGCAAGAAAAATATGTAACAATACTGCAGAGTTTGGCAAGGTATACTTGCCTGGGATTCTGGCTCCAACTGTAGCTCTGGTCTCAATGTGATCTGCAGGTACTACTCCGGTTGCTGAACAGGGCTCCGTAAAATCTAAATTTTCGTGTCCGAGCGTCTCCTTCTTGTCCTGGATGTGTCCGAGTCTCTGTGTCCAAGGTACGGTTGCTGTGTCCGACACGAACTGTATCCTGCCATGCTAGGGTTTCTGTTCAAGGACTGCGGTGGCCGAAGGCGGGGAGTCTTCTGCCGGGGCTGCTGCTGCGGGTCTCCGGCGAGGTCGGCGGAGCTGAGGAGGGCGCTGGCTTGGGGAGACATCGAGGCAGAGGAGGGTTCGAGGAGCTTCTGACCGGCTGCGGGGCAGAGGCCTTGGCAGAGGAGCTGCGACTCGGGGTCGGCGGGGTCGGGCTAGGGCGGCGGCGGCTCAACATAGTTGGCCGGAGCGAGGGCTCGGCCAGTCACGAGGTCGGCCACGGGGGATGCGATGGATCGGGGTCGGCGCTGGAGGACGGTAGAGCCGACTGCGGGTTGGTGGTCGAGCGAAAGGGCTTTGGGGCGGAGATGAGGCGGCTGAGAGGGCGGTGGTCGATGGTGGGCGAGGCGTGGCGGAGAGATGAAGAGGGGCTGGGCAGCTGGGCTAGGGGCGAGGATTCTCAGCGGGAATGGGCGGAGATGGGCGACGGCTAAGGCAGAGGGTTGAGGAGATGGGCGGCTGGGCGGTGCTCCGCCAGAGACTCGCCGGAGGGGTCGGCCGGCGGTCGGTTAGGGTTAGGATTTGGTTTAGGAAATTAGGGATTTGGGGCTTTTATTAATAATTTTCTTTTTCTTTTTATTTGTGGAGAAAAACTTAGAAAATTATGTATTTATACATACAGAAATTAGACTAGGGTTTGACCTAGGATTTGGGCTATGTCAACTCTCCTTGGGCTTGTCTTCGGCTCTCATGGGGATGTTGGGCGGCTGGCACGGGTTTAATTCGGTTTAATTCTACATCAGTTTTCAGGGCTTTAAACGTGTTTTCGGAGTCCAATAAATTCGCAAAAAATTATCCTGTATCCGGTTTTCCATTTTACACCATAAAATATTATTTCCATAATATTTTAATATTATTTAATAGCAATTAAAAATCATTTAATTACCAAATGCCTAGGTTTTAATTACAGAAAAATCCCGAAAAATTACGAAAATTTGTGAAAAATCCAAATTAATAATTACTGAAAATCAGGGGGCTTACAACTTACAAACTCGCCTTCTATTTTCGTGTTAGTCGTACAATATTAATGACGCAATTATGCACCCAAATGATACCTAGATATCCATTTCTGTTGCGGACAATTTTAATACGCAACATCGACTCAGTTTTTTCGACAACTTTGAGATTTATGAGCTTAACTGGACCTACTTCACTCATGACCCAGTTGTTACTCCCAAAGATACACTCTCATGCTCCATATAGACCCTACAACATTTGTGACCTATCACTTTATTTAGATATTCAATTCCGTTGCAATTAAATTAAATTGAACATCGACAACCCAAATTACTCTAACCACCGATGTACCCGTAGTCCATTCATGCCAACCTACGTCCATGATACTTGTGTTGTATTAAATTGAACCTCCTTATACTCTTTACACAATACTAATCACCTTAATGAATTATATTACCTTTTGATACTTATTGTTGAACTGTTGATCGACATCCATGATATGCGATGAACGTCTTCTCTGTACCATCTCACCCTAGTTATATTTGACTAAGATATTTTCTGTTGTCTTGTAAATTCATAACCAAATTAGGAGCAAGGAGAACTTGTAAACTTCCTTTATAGAATTGTTAACTCAAAAATATTAGGGTAGTTCCAAGATTTCTTCTGATAGTCTGTGACTACGGTCACAAAAGCCTAAATATCCCGTACCTCCCTTGAAGATAGACTTCTATAACCCTTGTAAACAGAAGGGTGACCAAAGTTTTCACGGCTAACTTAATTCTTATAAGTTGGGTAGAGCCTTGATTAAGCGTACCCTTATTCTTAGAATGCGAAGTCAAACTAGGATCCCATTGGTAACTATATCCCCATCTTTTCAAAAATTAGTGTACGATCTGGAATACATAAATTCTTTTACCAGTTGCATTCCTTATCTTTGGATCGCGCATTATCTTTAATATCGAGAAACCTGACACAACGAGTTGTATTTAACCTTCTCCCGAAATGAGATATCTTATTCTTATTACTGTGTATTTTTTTAATTTCGAGGACAAAATTTTATAGGTTTTGTAGATTGTAAACCCCCTGATTTTTAAATTTTAAATTTTATTATTTTTATTATTGGAATTATTTAATTATTGAGATTAAGGAAAAAATTATTATTTTTAGCTAATTAGAAAAATATAAAATTTATGGATTTATTAACTTGTATAGATATTTATGTATATTTATTAATTATAAATATTTCACAGAAAATAAATTTTTGGTGTACAACTACTATTAAAGTATTATAGAATTTTTTAGAAATTATTTAGGGTACAAGCCTATTTTCTCATATATAGATGGCTATATATATACACATATATATAGGGTATTATAAAAGAAAAATAAAATAAACTAACAAACCCGAAACCCAAACACGTAACCCCTCTGTTCCTATTCTGAAACCCCCCCCCTTCAGTCCATTTATACAACCATCACCCACGCCTCCATCCTCGTCGACCACCCTGAACCCTCGCCGTAGCTGCGCCGAAGCAGCACAGGGCACTACCGTAGTCACCTCCCACGCGAGCAGTAGCAGCAACAGCAACAATAACAACATCCAACCCGCGAACCCATCTTTGAGGTACGAGAATGCCCTCCTCGTTGGATGATTGTATGAGCTTTTTGTCCATATGCATTCGCAATATGAAGGCCATCAAACCCCTTCAAGAAGTTAAATTTGGGTGATCTATATTTGGAGAAATTCGAACCAAAAGTTGGTCCAAAAACCTGTGTTTCGAACAATTTTGAAACTGTCCAAACACCTAAATTTCGAGGGCTATAACTCTCAACTCGCGAGGCCAAACTGAGTTATTCTTTTTTATGTAACAAAAACATAACCAAGATTAAATCCTTTCTAATAGTTTTATTTATTTCTATTTTAATTTTAATTTATTGAGCATTGAAATTTACTAAAATATTATTTTTAAAGAACCCAAAATCTTCGATACGCGGTGCATCCCACCAAATGAGGCCATGTTATTGCATACAGATTGCACTGAATAGTGTGTAACGTGAGTGTAGAAGCATGAAAAAAATGCTTAGAAGATCTACGCAGCGTCTTGATACAGAGCAGCGTAAGCAGAGGCCTTCAGAGCCATCCAGCGTAAAACAGGGTTCTTTATCGCCTCCATGGCGTAAAACCCAGCCGCTCTCAAAGCAGCATTAAAGCGTACGAGGAACGCTTCGTATTCCCGAAAAGAAACTGTCCAGTCACGCAGTAAACCTGACCTCTGACTCCTGACAAAAAAGTGCTGCACAGCTACCCAAACGACGGCTGGGAACGGGGGCAGACCCCTCGGGACGCGCTCCATAGTATGATGGCGGATCTCAGCATTTAATGCAGAGGATTTGGTTAAAATATCACCAAATCGGCGCTTACTAAAATCCCCCGACGTAAACTGCTCTTTCGCGTGCAAAGAGAACACGCTGCCTTGTTTTTCACAGGCAAACATGGGCTGTTTTACGCTCCGCAGAAGACAAACCGCCTGCCACGTCAAAAGCTGCGCTTCATACAGGGCTCGAGGCATGTCTCTCCGCCAAAGCACACAGAGCGGTGACAGTGTCCCCTCGAGGCATGTCTCTCTGCCAAAGCACACAGAGCGGTGATAGTGTCCCCTCAAGGCACGTCCCTCCGTCAAAACGCACAGAGCGGTGACAGTTTCCCCTCAAGGCACGTCTCCGCATTTAATGCACAGGATGATGGCAAATCTCTGCCAAAGATTTGATCTCCAAAAGCCGTAATTTCGGCTAAAGACGTCCACATCAGCACCCTGGCACGGTACGCAGCGGCTTCTACGCCCATTCAGGATCTGTGCTCCTACGGCTTCCACGCCCCCTCAGTCTCTACGACTGCTCGGCTTCCTCGCCTACTCGGCTTCTATGCCTGCTCGGCTTCCACGCCTACTCGGCTTCTATGCCTGTTCGGCTTCTATGCCTGCTCGGCTTCCACGCCCCCTCAGTCTCTACGACTACTCGGCTTCCACGCCTACTCGGCTTCTATGCCTATTTGGCTTCTATGCCAAGGTGACAGACATTTGGCTTCTATGCCAACCTCTTCTACACAATGGATACCTACCTACATGGCTTTTACGTCGTGATCTTAGTAGCAATTGTACGCGTTGTGTCCCCTTAGTTGGACCCGCGTCACACGCTCATTCAAAAGATCATCTATACGTAGGCATTGGTTACTTTAACCGTTGTGTAAAAGGGTGATGTACTTTCCACTCCTCGGTTGTTACACCGATGGAGTGGTCACTGTCACCAAAACTCTATAAATAGAGACCCCTATCAATGGGGAACAAGGTCGACAATTTGGAAGATCGAACCAGGTCAGAAAATTTGGCCAAGAATACCAATATCAGATCAAAGCTCGAAACTTTGAAAGAAGGATCGAACAAGGTCACCGAACCGGAGATCAAGAGGGAGAGACAGAGAGAGAGAGAGAGAAGAATACAGAGCTCAGGCAAGGAATAGGGAGCGACGACCTTCAGCATCGCGCATCCACCCTCCTTCGCAACCTCCGAAGCTGCATCCTGTCTTCCACGGCACTTCTTCAATATCGTGTAGTCCAAGGGTTAAAGTGATCGACCGCAGATCAGACACCTATAGCAATTTATACCCAGATTAAATAAATTGTACTCCCGCATCCTCGTATAGGATCGAATTGTACAAGTTTGTTTGTAAACCAAAGGGCACGAGTCTCGTAT
Source organism: Iris macrosiphon (assembly GCA_036927795.1). NCBI lineage: Eukaryota > Viridiplantae > Streptophyta > Magnoliopsida > Asparagales > Iridaceae > Iris > Iris macrosiphon. The sequence continues at coordinate 37,971,128 of JAYESA010000006.1, read as the reverse complement.
AAACCCTGTCATTGAAATACACTTTCATTCTTTCGTTTAATACCACAAACAAGATGGCGACTCTGCTGGGGACGTCTTTCTCTTCTGACGAGGAAGTAATTGCTCAACACGATGCGGTATCTGTAAGAACCGTGAAGAAGACACTGGTCGTTCATTTCGACCAGTCTGCCTACGAAGACATGCTTCGGACTGGGGGTAGCTCTCACTCTCTCTCCGTCCAAGACAACAGGAAGCTACGCAAAGTGTGGATGCCCAAGACATCCTCCGCCGTTCCTGTGGACTCTCCGATCTCTCCGATCTCTCCGACCAATGAGGTGGTAGCATCGCTCCCTCCATGCCCCGCACGTAAAATTCAGTCTCCCGCTACGCGCGGTACAGACAAAACTTCTGGTAAAGCCTCAGCGCTAACCCAGGAGTATCCACTGCGCTATACGCGCAGAAATCAGTCTCCCGCTACGTGCGGTACAGACAAAACTTCTGGTAAAGCCTCAGCGCTAACCCAGGAGTATCCACTGCGCTACACGCGCAGAAATCAGTCTCCCGCTACGTGCGGTACAGACAAAACTTCGGGCAAAGCCTCAGTGCTGACCCAGAAGTATCCCCTGCGCTCCACGCGTAGGAACCTGTCTTCTGCTACGTGCGGTACAGACAAAACTTTCGATGGTGCCTCAACGCCAAATGGGAAGAACAGATCATGCTCCACGCGCAAGACGACATCTGACCTCTACGACGAACCAGATGAGCGCCGTGATCTCCGCAAGAGGAAGCAAGCAGGCGAGTACTCAACTCCTCGGCCGTTACACCAGCGAAGAAGCAATCTGCCTATCCTCCGAATTACGCGGGAAGACGACGGTCGACTGAACACCTCTTCAGCTTTACGCCTGTCTGAGCGAATCTCCAAATTACGCCTGGGTAAGTCCCACGGCGCAAAACAAGCTCAAATTGCTACTCCTGACCTACGCGAATGCCTAATCCAGAAGCGTAAGGAGAGGGGACCTTCCAACATGTCTATTACGCCCCCTAGGGAACAATGTTGTAATAGTCATAAGATTGTGATTGACTGCTACTGTTCTAAAGCAAAACGATCGGTCTTCGACCGATTGAACTACTCTCAATCTTTCCCGGAAGAGGAGTACGCATACCTAGAAGAGGGTCGAGCTCAAAGCATCTTCCCTCTGGACCTCCGAGCCAGAGAAAATTCGAAGACCTCCTCAGGAACGCTGAAGCTGGGGTATTCCAAAATACCCGTACAAGGTCACAGCAACCAGCTCCGTACTCGTCTGATTCTGACGCTGGGGGTCGCCGATCTCCCAGATCAGATGTCGAGAGTATAGAGTCGACTTCCGCAGCGACCTATACTTACCCTTCGACGACGCCCAGAGAAATGGGAGCTTACGCCATCGAAGACGAACGCGAGGGAGCGTCGCCATCAGGAGACGCAGAACAACGCATCACTGACCTGGAGACGTCGCTGAAACAAATGCAATCCGTAATGGAGAATATGCACCAGATGATGCTAACTCAGCACGCAACCGCCATGGCTCAAGCATCGGTTCTGCCAACTCAGATACATGTGGGGGTGGACTTGCCACCATCCAGCCCAAGCCAAGAACCTGCTCTAGATCAAGAGTCAGCAGTTCCTCCGCTTCCAACGGAAAATCTGATGCAGGCGGTTCAGGAGTTGAAAGCCCAGTTCGATGCCTTGAAGCACAAAGATCAGCTCAAGAAACTGGGAATCAACCAGCCGTACCCAGCTATCTGGGAAGAGGTCCCTTTCCCTCCAAAATACAAACCTCAGGCGATGGCTCTGTTCGAGGGAAAAACATCACCAAGCCAATACATGAACTATTTTAGTATGATGATGGTGCTGCTACAAGGGAACGATGCCCTTCTCACTCGGGTGTTCAAAGGCTGCCTCTCAGGAGTAGCCTATCAGTGGTACCGTAGCTTGGCGGACAACTGTATTACTTCCTTCGAGGATTTTAAAGCTCTATTCTTCACACGATTTTACGAGGGAGGAATGGACATGTCTATGTCCTCTCTCATCGAAGTCAAGCAAAAGGAAAAGGAAGACGTTCGCATCTTCATCGAACGCTTTCGTCAGGCCACCTTACAGATGCCTCCAGGAGTTCCAGACTCAGCATTGGTGGACATTTGCAGGAAGAACCTCCTTCCCGTGGTCTCGGTGTTCACAGGACCATATCAGTTCCATGATTGGCCCTCGTTCATCCTCTCGGCGGTAGCCGTCGAAGACAACAGTCGCAAGGCGTACGACAATGGCATCATGATCTCCGCCTCTGACAGAAGCAATAGGTCATCCCCTGGCAGCGACCATCATCGTGGTCCCAAAGGGAAGGAAGCACTAGCAATCAACACGGCCAGGCCAAAGATTGCGGCGACCGCCCAAGCGAAACCGGGGGCTCCGAGGCCCGTCAAAGTCTACTCTTTCGACGACGACGATATCCCAAGTATCTTCGAATGTCTCGTCAAAAGTGGCAAGATCACCCTCCCAGAACTAAGGCGGCCCCAGGAGGTCGGCAATACTGACGACCCAAAATACTGCATCTTCCACAGATACGTACACCACCCGACAAAGGCGTGCTATGTACTAAAAAGGAAGATCCAGGGGTTGATCGATGCTAAGGCCATCACTCTGCACAACACCGAGAAAACGGTCACGGCCAACATGATCTCTCTGCAGTTTGGCAATTTGCCTCCCCAAAAGGTCCCTGATGGTGTTACACCTATCTCCCGGGCAACGATGAGCCTCGTTAACCTTCCCCCTGCTAGGGATCAAGGTCATAACCTGGTGCCCCTAACTATCCGGCGGGGCGAGATTATGTGGGTTCACCAAGATTTGGTGTCAGATCTCGAGGAAGAGACCAAGGCAACCAGGGCTACCCCCAAGAAGAATCCTAAATACAGATCATGCTACATGGTCACAACTTCTTCTACATCAGACGGAGATGAGTTACTTGTCACAACCCGTTCAGGGAGGGCCTACCTCGACAACGACGGAGCAAATCAGGAAGGTGCGTCGGCTGACGCTCCAGCTACCAAACCGTCAGAGCAAGATCCCGTCGTGCCAAGCATCAGCTCTGCGAAACCTACTCCGGCGGAAAAGGCAAAACAGAAAGAAGTACGCTTCGACAAACCTGTGAAAAACATTCCGAGCAAAGGTTTAGAGAAGCCGTACAAATTTGACATCCTGGCCCAACTGGCCAATACGCCATCCAGGTTGTCCATCTTCGAGCTACTCAGGCTCTCCCCCGACGCTCGTCTAGCCCTGAGTGAAGCACTAATGCAGGCGAAAGTATACTGGACCCAGCTCAAGTACCCCGACGAGGAACCAGTGGCATGTCCTCAATGCCACAACGTGATGGAGGTGGTCCCGAATATCACTTTCACTCAAGACGATATGCTATTAAAACATAATAGACATGACAGGCCCCTCTATTACACCGAGTACGTCGGTTCCATAGAGGTTGACCGGATTCACATAGATCCGGGATTGTCGATCAGCATCATCCCTCGCAGTCTGCTCGGGCTACTGAGAATTCCTACCAGCGAGCTGGCTTACACTACCACTACAATCGTGGGTTTCAACGCCGGAAGGAGTAAACCATTAGGGAAGATTCGCTTGAGAGTCCAGATCGGCAACCTTAGATCAGTGGCCACATGTTACATCATCGATTCAGAGGTATCCTACAACATTTTGCTGGGAAGACCATGGATCCACGACCACAACATCGTTCCTTCAACCCTACATCAATGCCTTAAATATGTAGACACACAAGGAACCGTACAAACGGAGGTGGCTGACCTAAGCCCGTTTAAAGGAGTAGAATCCTACTATTCCGATGCCGTGTTGTATTCCCATGACCACACGGAAGAAGTGCCAGGAGTGGCGAAGAAGGAATCCCACCGGGAGCCCGAAGAGCCCTCTGCCACACTACCACTGTCAATCAGAGTGAAAGGATGAACCGCTCGTCCAAAAGCCATAGAACCTACGGCTGTCCACCTGAGAAAGACCAAGTCAGAAGAAGGGGGTGATCCTCTAGTAATCACTTTGAACCGGAAGCCTCCACCCATAGTCATCAACCTTCGGCGCAACCAGCAGCCGACTGATGTAAATGTCACCAGGAACGGAGTTCCAGATGATAATAAACATCCTCTTTTCCAGTACGTCGGTACTCAGATTCCGAAACATAAACCCACTCCACATGACGAGGTAGAACCAATGGCTCAAAAGTTCTTAGAAGCTATAAACTCCTACCGCCCGTATGTCTGGGAAGTAACGTCACCATCCGACGTCGTCACAGCATATGGGCCACATGATAATTCTATCTTCATTGTCCCGCCTACCTGCAGCAGTCAGCATTCAATAATCTTTGGTCGCATGTGGAATCAACCGACTGTCCAGGAAGATCCTTTCGATGACGATACCGGGAAAGTGCAGGTTCGCCAATACAGCCCGCAAGCGCAAAGGATCATGCAAAACATGGGCTACGACTTGAAGCGAAAGCCAGGCCTCAACTACAGAAGAGGCAGACGGACGCCGTCGCACGGCGACCCCCGCTATCGACAGACTCATCTCGGGTTGGGGTATGCCACCTCCCTCGCAACTTCTAAGCCAGATGAGGACCCCTTTCCACCTTCCCAGAGCAGCTCGTCGTCCTCCGACTCACCGGATGTTCTCAAACTAACACTATCAGTGAATATGGTGATGACAAGCCCCTCAGAAATCGAGGAACAGGATACGGAGACATTCGAGAACGACCCCTGGGCTCAACAAATGGATACACAGTGGGAATTCTGCTTCGAGCAGAGAGAACCTCCCACCAAGGACGAAGTTATCCAAGTCAATGTTGGGGGTGAGCTCTCACCAAAGCTAATATTTGTCAGTAACAATCTTCCCCCAGTCGAAAAGGAAGAGATCATACAGCTGATAAAGGAATATGTCAACGTCTTTGCATGGGGTTATGAGGACATGCCAGGCCTAGACCCGAGGGTAGCTACTCATAAGCTCAATATTTCGACCGATTCGAAGCCAGTAAAACAACACCAACGTCGGTTTCGCCCGGATATGATGGACACCATCGAGGACGAAGTCAAGAAGTTGATAACCTGCGGTTTCATCCGGGAAGAACAACATCCCGATTGGGTCGCCAACGTTGTCCCAGTCATGAAGAAAAATGGGAAGGTACGTATCTGCATCGACTACCGAGATCTGAATGCGGCCTGCCCCAAAGATGAATTCCCCCTTCCCATCACGGACATCATGATCGACAACACCTGCAGCTTCGAGCGTATGTCTTTTATGGACGGGTTCTCGGGATACAATCAGATCAAGATGCATCCGAAAGACGAAAAGCACACTGCCTTCCGGACACCACTGGGGGTATATTGATATACGGTCATGCCCTTCGGATTGAAGAACGCCGGGGCTACATACCAACGAGCTATGAGTAACATATTCCGTGAGCAGTTACGCAAGACAGTAGAATGTTACGTGGACGACATAGCTGTCAAAAGCCGCCTCAAAGGTGATCACGTTCAAGACCTGAGGGTGGTATTCGAGTTAATGCGCCAGCATTAACTCAAGATGAACCCTACAAAGTCCTTTCTGGGGGTATCCAGTGGCAAATTCCTGGGATTTGTCATTACCGCCAGAGGCATCGAAGTAGACCCTGACAAAGTCCAGGCGATCATAGCAATGCGACCACCCCATAATCTGAGGGAACTCAGGGGGTTCCAAGGACGTCTGGCTTACATCCGGCGATTCATATCCAACCTCTCGGGGAGATGTCAGCCCTTCTCTCACCTCATGAAGAAAGGTGTGTCCTTCATATGGGACGAAACCTGTCAGCAAGCGTTTGGGGATATCAAGCGCTACCTAACCAGTCCACCAGTTCTGGTGCCTCCCGTCATGGGAAAACCCTTCTTGCTGTACGTTTGGGCAATGTATCATTCGCTAGGAGCTCTCCTTGCACAGAAGAATGATGCGGGTCATGAACAGGCTATCTACTACCTCAGCAGGATGATGGTCGGGGCCGAACACCGGTACAACCCAGTGGAGAAGGAATGCTTGGCTCTGATGTTCGCTGTCCAGAAGACGCGACACTACGTCGCCGGCCAGACTATTCATATCATCTCCAGGATCAACCCTCTCCGGGTGCTGATGAGCAAGCCAAGTGCCCTTAACTCCCGACTCGCAACTTGGGCAATGCTACTGACGCCATATGACATGGTCTACGTCCCACAGAAGTCCATCAAAGGCCAAGAACTGGCCGACTTCCTAGCAGCTCATCCAATCCCGGAGACCTCCAAACTATACGAAGACATCCCCGATGAAGTTGCGGAATGTAATTTTGTAAGAGAAAGTGACGTATGGCAACTATTCTTCGATGGCGCCTCCAGAGTCGGTCCTAAGGGAAACGTCGTTTCAGGAGTAGGAGTCGTCCTAGTTACTCCAGATCAGCTCGTCATCTACCGAGCATATTCTCTTAGCGAGCCCTGCTCCAACAATGTGGCAGAATACAACGCCCTGCTAATCGGGCTCCAAGTCGCTAAAGAGCTGGGGGTAGAATCCCTGGAAGCTTTCGGCGATTCTCTGCTCATCGTCAACCAAGTCAGGGGGATATACGAAGTCCGGAATCCAGACCTCATCCCCTATCACCAAGCAACGGTCGAGATAGCCATGACGTTCAAAGGATTCTTCCTAGAGCATGTACCTCGATCTCAGAATCTGGAAGCTGATGCCCTGGCCAGCCTAGCTGCAGACTTAGCCACCCCTATAAGAAGGCAGGATTCGGTAATTCTTCTTAACAGAGATTTATTCTGTGTGAAGAACAGCTGTCACCTAGAACGCAGCTACGCTGTAAACACTGATCCTCCTACAAGAGATTGGACGAGTCCCTTCATAGATTTCGTGGCATATGAAATCTTGCCATAGGACCCCAAAGAAGCAGTATCCGTCAAGAGACGATCGTTACGCTTCTACTTCGATGCATCTTCACAATACCTGTATCGCCGGACCTACGACGGACTGCTGTTAAGATGTCTCGCTGGCGCCGAGGCACAGCAGATTATCCGTGAAGCTCACGACGGCGTATGCGGAGCGCATCAGCCCGGTCCTAAGCTGCAGGACCGTATCAGAAGAATGGGCTATTACTGGCCCACTATGATCACAGACGCGATCAGCTATGCAAAACGATGCAGGGCCTGCCAGGTCCATGCAGACTTCATACATCAACCGTCTGAATATCTACATCCTACGATTACATCCTGGCCCTTCGAAGCCTGGGGTATGGATATCGTTGGGCCCATTCACCCGTCTTCCTCCAGAGGCCACCGGTTCATACTGGCCATCACAGATTACTTTTCCAAATGGGCCGAAGCAATCCCTCTGGCTGAAGTAAAGGCGTCTGACGTAATCAGCTTCATCAAGCACCATGTCATTTATCGCTTCGGGATTCCCCGAAGGATAATCTACGACAATGGACCTCAGTTCATCAGCCAAGCATTTCATCGATTTTGCGATAATAACCGGATACACAACATTGCCTCTACGGCATATTATCCAGCTGCTAATGGTTTGGCGGAAGCCTTCAACAAAACCATTATCAAGCTCCTGAAGAAGTTCGTTTCTTCAAACAAAAGAGACTGGAACGAGAAGCTGGGCGAATGTCTCTGGGCATACCGCACAACGGTACGGACACCAACAGGTTGTACCCCCTTTTCACTAGTCTACGGAAGCAAGGCGGTCCTTTCTATCGAAATCCAGATCCCGTCGCTACGAATAGCCGTGACTAGTGAGCTGACTTGAGAAAAGAATGACCTGTTGAGGCTCCAAGAGCTGGAAGGATTAGACGAGAAATGCCTCCAAGCTCAGCAGCGCATCGCGCTCTACCAAGCACGCATTTCCAAAGCTTTCAATCATAAAGTAAAGGAAAGAGTGTTCAACGTCGGCGAGCTAGTTCTAGCCGTGAGAAGGCCGATGATTCTAACTCACAGAAGTAAAGGCAAATTCCAGCCCAAATGGGAAGGCCCTTATGTGATCGAGACAACGTTCTCAAACGGCGCCTATAGGATAGCCCAGCCCAACGGAGATCTGTTAATGGCTCCTATCAACGGCAAATTCCTGAAAAGGTACTATGCCTAATCTCTCCTACTCAAAGAGGAAAATAGCAAGCACCTCGATTCTGACAAAACTACTTCCAAAAACATAATTAGTTGGGTTACACTCTATCATGTCCGCATGACCTCTGAATAGATATGTCCCGCTAAGAAGTTTATCGAGAGTTTATCACGTCCATACTACCTCTGATATCACTCTCACCTAATCTGTCATTTACATTCCGAAATGATGGGTCCACAACAGTCAGAAAAGAGTCGCTATTATTCATTCCCGAAGAAGGCAGAATTACATAGGAAGGGGTACATCAAGATGGCAGAGTAATCAGGCCATGAATCTGCCGCTCCAGTGCAGCTATCCTCTCATTCCTAAGGGCCAAAGCATCGGCGCGAGCCTGCTCCAGCCGTGCCTCCAGAGTATGCGTAAGGGTCAGATTAGCCCTTGCCCGAAGACAGCCCGTACGGGCAGCTTCCGCACGGTCCAGATCCCGTGGCGCTTCGCTCAGTCGACCAGTCGCTACCTCCAAACCTGCCAACGACTGGGAAGCCCACTCCTCTGCCCGAGCAAGTTTTTCCCGCAGCTTGGAGGCCCTCGCCGCATTCCCTTCATGCTCGGATCGACACTGCATCTCAACGGCAAGGGCTTCTTCCACAACAGCTCTTCTTCTATCCATCTCCAGCTTATGCGTCTGGATAGAGTTGTCTAGGCTTTCAAGCTTTGTAGCGAACCGCTCAGACATGAGGTCGTACCGAGCCTGGACATCAGCATCAAGGCTGCCCTCAATCCGCTGCAAGTATTCGTTAATGGGTTGCTTTAAACCATTAACCACCGCCTCCAGAGCGTCAGCCACTCCAGGATTGCCAAGCCCCCTGACAACCTCGATCGAAAGCTGAGAAGTCTTCTTCAGGAGCTCGAAGTCAAGGTTCTTCGCCAACACCATCGGTATCATCATTTTTAAGCCAGTGTAGACGAGGCTGGAATGCTGCTCGATCAACGCGACTAAACCCGACTGAGCGCCCGGAGCGGCCACAATTGCAGACGAGGTAGCCACCGTCGCCTCGACAGGTGGCACGCCCGAAGAAGGTACGATGGCGACAATCGAAGTCATCGGCATACTCACAACAGGCGAGGTCACGATGACAGGTTCGTCCTCCCCTTGAGACGACGAAACCTCCCCGGGCGAGCTAGCCCCCGAAGACACTCCTGCCTCAAAATCCGGCGCCTCCACGTCACAGCCAGGAGCCAGAACAAAGCCGGAAGGCGCTTCAACGCCATGCTCCCCGTGGACGTCATCCCCTAAAAAAGGACAAGAAAGCAAAATGTTAAACACAGTGGTAATCCTCCTAGGAGGAGACATCAAAACGACATTTACCCGGAACCAACGGCATATACGACGCATCTGCAGCAGATGTAGCTAAGCCACGCCTTAATGACGCGATACGAACTGTCATACCTGGAGAAGGAGGTGGGCCGACCGACATCGCCAAGAGTTCGGTCAAGCCTTCCCCGAGACGCGGTCGAGGTTCATCAGCCGGAGTCTCGCTAAGTGCGCTCGCTAACGCAGGAGTAACTCTGCCCGCTACTGACCTCAGGGAAGATTCTCCCATCTGTTGGGGCCACGCAGGCAATCCCGCTCTGCTGCTTGGAGCAGCCGCAGCGACAGCAGCCTCTAGCGAGGACTCTCCGGCGCCGCCAGCCAGAACTGTAGAAGGTCCCCCTCTGAAAGGCGAGGAACCTCCGGCCAAAGAATCATCCCTGATATAGGGAGATGCAGGCTCATTCCCGGGAACCTCAACACCAGGAAAACGGAGAGGACGAGCAACCGTCTCCTTCCTCCTCTTACGAAGGGAAGCTTCCTTCGGAGCAGAAGCCCGTCGCTTCCCGGAAGAGACTACCAGAGCCCCCGCCGGCAGAGGCACTACACACCTCGGCAACGACACCAGAGGCTCATCCGGAGTACCAGATTCCTCCCCCTCGTCAGAAGAAACCGAGGGGACTTTGACCCTTCCCCCAGGCTTGGCAGAAGGCACCCTGAAGCTCCCACGCCTGTCGAAATCGCGGTGGAAAGTGTTAACCGCCACATAAAACTGGGCGTAGGAGTGAAGGATGCGCAGCTCCGTGGAGGTTGTAACGACCGGCACGATAAAAATTGCCTCCGTACAACCCATGATAAAATATCGCCACCCTCTAGCTCCATCAATGAGTCCACCCCTGGACCTGAAGCTGGTGACGGCGTTGCCCACATGCAACTGGTCATACCCGAACTGCCTGGCGAACCGACTAGGCAGGTAGGGCTCGAAGAAGCAATGGTCTTCGCTCCTATACAGCAGATGGGAAGGTCTAATACAGACTAACCAATTAAACGCCTCTGGAGAAAGAACGGTCTTCCCTCGACCTGAATCCTCGAGCCACAGCCCTAACTGGTTGCGATGCACAGGAGGGGGAGTACAAAGGATCTTCCAGCCATGGCTGAGGTTCAAAACCAGCCGAGAGTCTAAAACTGTATTCACATTCCAGGAGGAATCCCTGTAATTCAATAGGAATATACCCCCTGAGCTGCTACCGAAACCGGGTGACATAACCCGGGAATTGTGGAGAATTAACCATCCCATCAAGTACAAGTATGGTAATTCCACCCTAGGGAAGCTCTCCCGCCGAGCTTCATCAACGAGCAACCCATCTGTCATGGCCCTCAGGCCAGCCTGTATACGGCACACCATGGCAGGAAGCAAGCCCAGTCTTGCCCCAAACACCAGGCGCACTGCCGGCCACAGGATGTTGCGGTGAATGCGGTCCGTGGACGCGGTGCCCGGCACCACTACTTGACGCAGCCATATGGAGAGGAAACCAGCCAGCTGGGCCTCCTTAGACAAAGGCCTGCGACAATGCCTCAAGTAACTACAGGCCATAGTGCCTTCCGGGTACTTTCCTACCCCCTCCACAAGAATCTGATCCGGAGCTTCAGTCTCCTCCATAAGAGTCTCCACAACCTGGGCACTGAGGACGCCCAAGCAGTTCACGGGCTCTTTCTTACCACCCGAGGCTTTCTCCGACCTGGCATCCCTGGCTCGGTGGAAGAAGAGGTAAGACATCCACTTGGTGGTGTGAGCCAAATCAGAAGGCTCGTTATAAAAAGCGGTGCACGCGAAGTACTGACACATCAGCTCCTAATATACTTCCGCCACCCGAGGGTCCAAATCCCCCAACTCTCGGTTGGTGGGAACGTACTCTTCATATGGGGTATCCCCCATCGGCAGTCTCGAGACAATTGCCATCTCATGAAGGGCCAACCCCAACTCCCCTAGTGGAGTGGCGAAGGTCCCGGTGAGCGGAATGTACCGCTCCATCAGTGCCAGGAATAAATTAGGGTTCGAAGGCAGCCCTACGCTCGTCGCACTCATAGCGGCATATAGTCCGATGCCCTTCAACTCTCTTTGGAAGTGCTTTAAGGCCCAGTCAACTAGGCATCTCCATCGGGAGTTCGTTGGGGCAATCCACCCATTACACCGAGGATTCTCCTTGGGATATACCCCACCTCGACCCATGAAGTCGTTACAGAAGTTCGGCAATTGGACCGGCTGGATCACCGAGCTATCTTCACTTGGAACACTGCCCGGGCACAGTCCTCGGAACAGCGTCACAACGCCAGAAGGGCGACTAACAAACGACCCCTGGTCAGCGCCTTTCAGATGAAAGATCTTCCCCGGCTTCCCGTGAAGATCAGGAGTCAGCTTCCAAGACATCTTCCTGGGATGCGTCGCATGGGAGAAGGCCGAGATGGGATAATCCCTCGGCATCGTCGGCAGATACAAGACCAAATCCCCGGCAGGGTAAACCCAAGGCTCCCTTTTGGGCTTCGTCTGGGACTGTTTATCAATCATGTCCCCAAAAAGGAAAGCCGGCTTTATGTACTGCTCCCCATCTACACGTACTAAGGGTTCGCCGTTGATCATACTCAACAGCATTCGCTCACCCTGGGCCGATATCAGGAGCTCCCTTCCCTCAGGATACTGGGGTCCAGAGATGGGAAATGCCACATGGGACAGATCCTCCAGATAGTTCGAGTGCAGCATCCCCACAGCGGAGCCCATCACCTCAGCCAATGGGGACTCACCCAGATCAACTGCAAGATAATGCAAAGAAGATAGGTCATTACAAGTCTGGCATAAACACACGGACCAAGGAAACGACAGTCTGTGCTTTACGCCAAGATTGTACAAATTTGGTCACCCTACGCCAGAAGTCTCCTCCACAAACGTAAAATTCAAATTTTACGAAATACGCCAATTTTTGGTAGCCCGAGCTATTTACGCCCAGAGCTACGAAAATACGGAGTCTTTATGCTGACACATTAGAAATGTGGGCATAAAAGATGAAAACGCCTCCGTGCGTCATCTTCCTCAAAAGAGGCTATCAGCACGGAAGACGACCTAGCGCAGTCACGTTTAACGTGTGCGAAAGATTTTTCGTCGTTTGTGTCATCCCAAAAAGTTCTACCTCTAAAGCCGGGAGCGCTAGTCGTCGGCGGGATGCTCCCCTCAGAGGAAAGTTCACCTTGCCCGACCGAAGATTCCCTCGCCGGGACAGAAGAATGAGAAGAAGAACCTATGCTCTTTTCCTTAGCGGAGGGGGTTTGTTTCGGCGCCATTTCTGAAAGACTCGAAGTGCTCGGAGAAAGAACGAAGAAAAACTCGAACAGTCAAAAGCTCTCTTTCGCAAAAGACAGATGAAAAGTTTTTCTTTCCAGAAGCTGGGGATATATATACAGTCCGGGTCGACTCCTCGAATCCTCAGACGAACCCCTCGAGACCCTAACCAAATCTCGCAATTAATAGTTGATTATGATTGAATGCTACGTCAGCCCACTACCCTTGGAAGACGGACAGTCAGCGAATTTGAAAGGTTTTTTCGTGCAAGACGGTTCAGCGAGTTCTACGCTAAATGAGCTTTCTATGCTCGACAGCAACGGATCTACGGTTTTACGCTTGCAAGCTACAAGTCTATAGTTTTACGCCCGGATGCCTTTGTGCTCGGTAGCTTTTATGCTCGAGAGGCCACAAACCCACGACTTTACGCTCAGCAGATACCAAATCGACGATCTCACGCTCGGTGGTGCTCAGTTTACGCTCAGCAGCAACAGATCCGCAAACCTCACGCTCGAAGAAATTTTCTTTTCAGGAGCTACAAATCAAACAGTTCTACGCTAAAGGAGCTTTTCTACGCTCGACAGCAACGAATCTAACGGCTTTACGTTCGACAGCTACAAGTCTATGGTTTTTCTTGCCCGGATGCCTTTGTGCTCGGTAGCATTCTATGCTCGAGAGGCAACAAACCTACGACTTCACGCTCAGGAACCACAGGTCTACGATTTCATGCTCGATGGTGTTCTACGCTCACAGGCTACAGATCTACAGTCCTACGCTAAAGGAGCTTTTCTACGCTCGACAGCTACGAATCTAACGGCTTTACGTTCGACAGCTACAAGTCTATGGTTTTTCTTGCCCGGATGCCTTTGTGCTCGGTAGCATTCTATGCTCGAGAGGCAACAAACCTACGACTTCACGCTCAGGAACCACAAGTTTACGATTTCACGCTCGATGGTGTTTTACGCTCAAAAGGCTACAGACATGATTTCCCGATCCACGACTTTTCGCATATCCAAACAGTCCCCAAGGCGGTCAAGTACAAAGAGTTCACACAGAAGATACTCGTTCTTGACCCAAAGCATCCCCAAGTACCCGAAGTATGTAGAGTTCAAATATTAAGAAATTACTCCTCTCGGGTTCAGAAAACTGGAGGTTCATCCAGATTCCAGTCTGAACATCTCGTCTATCAAAGTGGCAACTCAGTTTGACAGCCAAAAACCTCGATCCTGTTCCAAGGGAGTTTCGAGAGATCATTCTTGAAGACAAATTCTAAATAAAACAAAATTTCGCTCATCAGAGAGGCAACAGTTCAGAAATTCTACGCAGTCCTAGCAATAGGACAGTTCTAAATGTTCAAAGTGCTCAGCAGCGTTCTATGGACTATCCGCTATGCATAAAGGACAGGGCCTAATACTCTTTCTATCAGAGTCAGCGTAAAGATTCAGACGTGTCGAAGCTGCACATATTCAGACTTCACAAGCAACGTATGGCAAGACGGTCATATGGAGAAGAAGATGATTTTATTAAAGATTAAAATCATGATTACATATGAGGAAAATCCAATCTACAAGGGTTTTTCTCTATTTTTTATGATTACATCTGAGGGAAACTCCATCTACAAAGGAGATACCCCCTCGTCGTCCGGACGCCGCCCTCAGAATCTGTTCTGACAGGTTCTGGCATCGGCGATCTTCCTCTTCATCCAAGAAGATGATCAGTGGCAGGAGGATACAGAACTGGGCAGATGACCCATCATCCAAACAGGAGGAAAGCAGGGTAAATCTGCTTTCCTACAGACCACCGCCACGCTAGCCGGTCTGTCTGCCTCTCGTCACTAGAGGCATCGAGAGAAGGCACTGCTTGCAAGCAGTGTGGTCAAATACGACCCTTCCTCTCTCCTGGGGCAACGCCATACAAAGTTGCTGATTATCCCGAGCAAGGGAGGCTAAGATGTTCTTCCATGATCCATCGTTGCAGTGGACACTTGCTCGAAGACACCGTCTTTTATGGCTTCCTACATGCTGGAAGAACATGATCTCCTTCTTCCTTAGATCGATCCGACGAGCTCCGGCGATCATCTCTGCATGACAATGGGAATGTGGTGAAGACAGGTTCACCCCCCCAGCCTTTTATAGGCAAAAAAGAACACAGCGGTCCCCAATAAATCTGCCATAAAGTCAGCATCGACCGTTTCAACGCTCCATTTAGAAACGTTTCGAGTTACGAGGGGCCGTTCATGCTTCATTCAAAGTGTTTCAAATTCCGAGGAATTTAAAAGCTTTGAAGGGGGTCTTGTAGAAGCATAAAAAAAATGCTTGAAAGATCTACGTAGCGTCTTGATACAGAGCAGCGTAAGCAGAGGCCTTCAGAGCCATCCAGCGTAAAACAGGGTTCTTCATCGCCTCCATGGCGTAAAACCCAGTCGCTCTCAAAGCAGCGTTAAAGCGTACAAGGAACGCTTCGTATTCCCCAAAAGAAACTGTCCAGTCACGCAGTAAACCTGACCTCTGACTCCTGACAAAAAAGTGCTGTACAGCTATCCAAACGACGGCTGGGAACGGGGGCAGACCCCTCGGGACGCGCTCCATAGTATGATGGCGGATCTCAGCATTTAATGCAGAGGATTTGGTTAAAATATCACCAAACCGGCGCTTACTAAAATCCCTCGACGTAAACCGCTCTTTCGCGTGCAAAGAGAATACGCTGCCTTATTTTTCACAGGCAAACATGGGCTATTTTACGCTCCGCAGAAGACAAACCGCCTGCCACGTCAAAAGCTGCTCTTCGTACATGGCTCGAGGCACGTCTCTCTGCCAAAGCACACAGAGCGGTGACAGTGTCCCCTCGAGGCACGTCTCTTCGCCAAAGCACACAGCGCGGTGACAGTGTCCCCTCAAGGCACGTCCCTCCGTCAAAACACACAGAGCGGTGACAGTTTCCCCTCAAGGCACGTCTCCGCATTTAATGCACAGGATGATGGCAAATCTCTGCCAAAGATTTGATCTCCAAAAGCCGTAATTCCGGCTAAAGACGTCCACATCAGCACCCTGGCACGGTACGCAGCGGCTTCTACGCCCATTCAGGATCTGTGCTCCTACGTCTTCTACGCCCCCTCAGTCTCTACTACTGCTCGGCTTCCACGCCTACTCGGCTTCTATGCCTGTTCGGCTTCTATGCCTGCTCGGCTTCCACGCCTACTCGGCTTCTATGCCTGTTCGGCTTCTATGCCTGCTCGGCTTCCACGCCCCCTCAGTCTCTACGACTACTCGGCTTCCACGCCTACTCGGCTTCTATGCTTATTTGGCTTCTACGCCAAGGTGACAGACATTTGGCTTCTACGCCAACCTCTTCTACACAATGGATACCTACCTACGTGGCTTTTATGCCGTGATCTTAGTAGCAATTGTACGCGTTGTGTCCCCTTAGTTGGACCCGCGTCACACGCTCATTCAAAATATCATCTATACGTAGGCATTGGTTACTTTAACCGTTGTGTAAAAGGGTGATGTACTTTTCACTCCTCGGTTGTTACACCGATGGAGTGGTCACTGTCACCAAAACTCTATAAATAGAGACCCCTATCAATGGGGAACAAGGTCGACAATTTGGAAGATCGAACCAGGTCAGAAAATTTGGCCAAGAATACCAATATCAGATCAAAGCTCGAAACTTTGAAAGAAGGATCGAACAAGGTCACCGAACCGGAGATCAAGAGGGAGAGACAGAGAGAGAGAGAAGAATACAGAGCTCAGGCAAGGAATAGGGAGCGACGACCTTCAGCATCGCGCATCCACCCTCCTTCGCAACCTCCGAAGCTGCATCCTGTCTTCCACGGCACTTCTTCAACATCGTGTAGTCCAAGGGCTAAAGTGATCGACCGCAGATCAGACACCTATAGCAATTTATACCCAGATTAAATAAATTGTACTCCCGCATCCTCGTATAGGATCGAATTGTACAAGTTTGTTTGTAAACCAAAGGGCACGGGTCTCGTATAAACCCTGTCATTGAAATACACTTTCATTCTTTCGTTTAATACCACAAACAGTGAGTGCGGACATTACAAACACCCTCAAATATTTCTATAGATAGTCTGGTATAGAGAAAAAAATTTTGGTATAACAACAATTGATTGAGGTTTAGAGTAAGGTTGCAGATGTCTGAGTATTTTAATTAAACCCTCGGTGCACACTACCATTGTTAAATTATTCGGAGCCCAACATCAGCCCATAAATTCCAACGGATTATTGCACTCTTGACTTGATACGCCAATTTAGGCGCTAGACTTTCCCGTCGCTCAAAATCATATTTCCTTGTGCTCTAAATAAATTGCTCAATTTTTCGTAACCGAAATCCTTATTTAAATCCCGTGTCACACACCTGAGACACCAACTCAACTTGTTGAGCCGGGCCAATTAAAGGGTCCAAAACGGACACCAAGCCTACACCATTAATGACCTTTGTGTCATTCTCATTTGAGATCCCAAGTGCCCCCATTTAATTAAAAAGCACGGGACACAATTTATTCTAAATAAATCGGGGATACCAACTTTGACTAATCCTATTTTTATCCCCATTTAATTCCAATGCTTATTTAATTAAGCCCATACAAAATACACAATACCCCCTCACCCTACATAACATCAAACACCAATTTTCCCATAATTTTTCCATCATTTCATGTGTTGGTGCAATTACCCAAACTTAAGGGGCTAAATTGCAAAGGTTGTGACATGTGGCACACCCTCATTGGTCAAGGCCAAATGAAGAGGCCAACCCTCTTCTTTGACCGTAGTCAACATCTCTTCCCCTCTCATTGCTTGAAGAAATAATTCTCTTCATGTGAAATCTCATCCCCACTTTTGAAATTGATCAATCTCCACCATCCAATCCTCACACACTATCCTATAAAATGTCCCCATCCCTACACACAACCCCATGCCGGCCCTAATCCCCAAAACCTAGGAAACCTCACCCCCTCTCTCTCTTTCCTCCCTCCTCAAAACCCCAACCGAGCTTCTTCTTCCTTTTTTTATCTTCTCCATCTTCAACTCCACTTCACATTTTTCGGCCACCCCTTTCCCGACAGTGGCTCCACGAACTCTGACGGCTTGCTGTGCAACCGTACCACCCTCGACTGCCACGAACTCCGGCGGCCTACTGTGCAACCGCACCACCCACGACACCCTCCTCCGGTTTGCCATAGCACCACCACCATCTGCCATGGACACCCTCCTCCGGTCTGCCATGGCGACCACCACTATCTGCCATAGCCACCACCACCATCTGCCATAGCTCGACTACTCCACCACCTAGCACCACCCCACGACACCCACGCTCCGGCCACCTGCTTCCACGAGCTCGACGCTCCGGTCAGCCACCTCACCCCAAGACTCCCATTCCTCCACCCCACAAACTCGCCACCATCAACTCCCTCCATCAACTCCGGCGTGCCCATCCTCCCCGCGACTTCCAGATGCTCGTTCCGGCCAACATCAACCACCTCGCCGAGGTATATCACTCCCATCTCTATTTGATATATATTGCTTGGTGTTGAGTAGTTAGGGTTAATATTTATATAGTGTAAGTATAGTGTAGTAAAATTGAGCATGTGTTAATGATATGAGGTTAGGGTTTAATGGTGAATTTAGGGTTATTCTTCACAAGTAATTAAAATGGAAATAAATGGATAAACATGGGTAGGGTATGAGAATACATGGATTGTTGTTATATGTTAGGATTATATAAGATGGTTATGAACTATATGAAAGGGTGGAAATTGCAAGATTAATATTTAAGGAATTGAATATATATTGAGATACCTTGAGATGTTAGGGCATTGCAATTTATATATGCACTATTGATTAATATTGTTGAATCAATTAAATTATTAAGAAATAAGATTCTGAAATTTGAACATTGATGAAAACTGAGGAGCCCATGTTTGATTGTGAACTAGTGTGTAGTATCAAACCACTAATCGATGATTTGGGAACTGGAAATTAATTATGGGTTAATTTAAGAGTAGAACTTTTTATGATTTGGTAACGATGATATAAAATAGAAGGTTTAAATAATTATTAATTGAGTATTGAGGATGGTTAGATGATATTGTACAGATGATTAGTTTGATTTAATGTATCGTACCAATAGTCAACCGTGGTCAACCCTCTAACATCTTGTCCCTGTGAGTTGTAGCTGAGTCTGAGCATATGTATAGACGTGTGTCACATCCCTGTTTGTAGTGTGATAGTTTATTGATTGAGTTTGTATCTTATCTCTAGGTACTATGGGACCTGAGGACTTGGACGTAGTACCGGATCCCCGTCATCAGCAGCCGGACGCAGGCAAGTGTACCTTGCCACCCTATATTTCAGTTACAAATATTTTATTATTTCATTATGTACATTATGGGTGTATTTTATTTACGATCGATACTTCACGTCCGGATCACAACCGGGTGCAGACGTTCGTCGTAACGTCTTGTAACGAATGTTAGATGTTCGTAACAACTTGATGTACGTACCTGAGTATATCATCACCCTAGGACACATTTATACACTGATAGCATGCCAGGTTTCTTGTATCCTGATAGTGACATTATGACTGGAGACTGAAATAACCTTAGGGTCGAGTTTGTTGATAGTATTTCTGTACGAAGAGACTGCTAGATAGAGGTTCAGGTTCAGAGCACCATCGTTGATCGCTTGGGAAGGGGAAGACAGTTACTAGACGTTTGGGCTCCTCTACACGTGCTTATATATGTATATATATTGTATCTGTCCTGTATCTAGTGTAATTGTATCACCCGTGTGACTCTTTGCCTGGAGCTGTGGTACATCCCGTGTGTTTCCGTGTCTGGAGCTACGGTTTTATTTTGGATAGCCCACACGTCGAATATTGTCTTTAATATGTGTCTTACTTGTTTGGTTATGATAGATTACCCTATCGTTGCACTTGTATTTTCTGTTATACTTGGCATACTATATTTTTGTACCTTGTTACGTCCCTCTGAGGACCTGGTTCCCTTCCAGGTTTAGGCGATGAGGATTACCCAGAGGAGTACGGTCCGGGTACATATCCAGCAGCAGGACCTACTGCCGAGGACGAGGTCATCCCTGAGGACTTCGCCTGATCACTGGTAGTGACTTTTTCCTTGGAACGGTATTACTATCTAGTTATCTGATGCTGTTCTAAGTTATCTTATTGCTTAACTTTATTCCAGTATTTGTACTAGCGGGTTTGTTCCCGTGTGACTACTCTAGTATTTGTACTTGATATAATATCTCGTGACTTTTTCTTTCTGCACATTAGTTTTTGTGATTACCTCTATGTGCTCTTATATTTTTTTACCTGTGGATGAGATTTAGATTGACTATTTATCTGTTATGTGTTGGGTTATTCATTGTACTTTACAGCTTAGGTGCACTCCGACGGGCCCTTTAGATTGGGATGCCCGCCGAAGTGTGCTGTTGGCCATTGTCACATGACTCAGTTCCTTATCTATGGAACTGGGGCGTGATAAGGTTTTTGTGATGGCCTATGTAGGTCCAATTTAAATCTTCTTGGTCACCTGAATGTGCCAAGCAAGCCTGCAAATTAGGAATAGAAATTAGGAATCTCATCTATAAGTTTAAAACCTTCACATGATACCACTATCTCGATATCTTTTACCGAATTGTATCTTGTTAATTTCCTTAACACTGATCACAGTCATGGCTTCTTTTCAGAGTTATGAATCTCCGTAGCGGACGTGTCGCGCAACCGAGCGATGTTCCCCGTGACGCAGGATCATCCGGGGAACCGGAACTGGAGCAGGTCCTTCTGTTGACTCCAGCTCCCCTGGGACAGTCTTCGGGGCAGCCCGAGGTGCGTTCGGACAGGCATCAGACTCCGCGTCAGGCAGGACCTGAGGATCAGAGGATCCCGAGTCAGGAGGAGCAGCAGCTGCCACCACCTCCACCATTCCCACCCCAGATGCCCTATATGCCATTCCCCGCAGGGCAACCCATGGATGGGACACAGATATTCCAGATAGTATATGCGATGATGCAGGCCCAACAGCAGGTCCAGCAGCAGGTTTCAGCAGCAGGCCCAGCAGCACCAGGCTGAGACCCTGAGAGAGAGTATCATGACGGCCTTGGGGCAAGCGTCACCGTCAGTACACCAGTCGACGATGGGGTCCGTCATAGACTTCCGTCATATGATGCTACAACCTTTTGCTGGCACAGAGGAGCCGATAGAGGTCCATGCATGGCTCATCAGCATTCAGCACCAGCTGGCGGCTACCGACCTTCCCCGACACCGATGGATGACTGCCGTCAGGATGCAGCTCACTGGCAACGCGCATCACTGGTGGCTTTCAGAGGAGCAGCATTTGGGACCAGAACGTGCCACGTGGGAAGAGTTCTCTAGGCTCTTCCAGGAGATGTACATATCCTCCACTGCCCGAGCAGAGCTTCGGGATAGATTTTAGAACCTCAGGTAGGGGAGTATGACTGTAGAGGAATACAATGCTGAGTTCCTCCACCTGAGCAGATTTACACCGTACCTAATACCCACCGAGGAGGCGAAGGCCGAGAAGTTCTATGCAGGCCTGAGTTTCGAGACCCAGAGGTTTATCAGGTCCATAGCCCCCACCTCTTACTCCGAGGAATTACTAGCAGCACGACGCCAGGATCGCATCAACAATATGGAGGCTAGCCTGAAGCGCTCCTGTGCATCATCATCAGCAGTTCGAGCCCCGTAGGGAGGACCTGCGAAGCTTCCTCTAGTACATCAGCAGCAGCAGAGGGCAGCATCCCAGCAGGGAGCTGTCATTCCCGTATGCCATTACTGCGGCAAGAAGGGACATTTATTGAGGGACTACCGACGGAGACTGGACACTTTTTTGAGATGTGGGTCAAACCAGCATGTAGTCTGAGATTGCCCAGACCAGGGGGCTCCAGTACAGATGGTTCATCAGCCAGCCTTGCCAACACCGAGGCCTTATCAGCAGCCTCCTGGACCGAGGCCGCCTTACACATGAGCTGGAGCACAGCGACCACCAGCACCAGAGGGAAATCAGAGGAGGCCACCCTTGGCCTCACAGGCAGATCACTTCCATCAGGCTCGACATCAGCCGAGGGCACCGGCACCAAGACATGGTCAGGCCTATGCGATGACTATAGAGAAGGCAGAGACAGCCGGAGAAGTGATCGCAGGTACTATCTTAGTAGCTTCATTACTAGCAGTAGTCCTATTTGATTTTGGTGCCACACACTCTTTTATAGCTGCTAGTTTCGTGGCCACCCATAGAATAGCCACTACACCCCTTCCAAAGATCAAAAGGATTCTTACGGGGTGGAATAGTACCTGTTAGCGACACTTGTAGATCATGTTCAGTAGTTGTCTGCGGGCGAGAGATGCGTGCCCGATTTCTGGTCTTCTCCATGCCGGACTATGACATTGTCCTAGGCATGGATTAGTTGATCCAATACCACACAACGATAGATTGCCGTCGTGGTTGTGTCATATTTAGACCTCCAGATCACCCAGAGTTTGAGTTTCTTCGGGGATACCGAGAGCATGGTGTCCAACCTACCCTAGCGACACATATTGCAGAAGGTGAGCCGATGTACCCTCACTTTATATCAGAGTTTGAGGATGTGTTTCCAGAGGATCTTCCAGGCCTGCCACCTGACAAAGAGATTGAGTTCACTATAGAGTTGACTCCCGGAGCTGAGCCAGTTACTTCCCCCATTTATAGACTAGTACCGAAGGAGTTGGTTGAGTTGAAAGTCCAAGTAGATGATCTCTTAGATAAGGGTTTCATACGGTCTAGTGTGTCTCCATGGGGAGCACCCATTCTATTTGTACCGAAGAAGGACGGGATAGTACGCTTGTGTATCGATTACAGGGCAATAATTGCTATAACGATAAAGAACAAGTATCCACTACCGTGCATTGATGATTTGTTTGATCAGCTTAGTGGTGCATGCATATTCTCGAAGATCGATCTCAGATCCGGTTATCATCAGATCAAGGTACGGAGAGAGGACATCTCGAAGATGACTTTTCGGACGAAGTATGGGCACTATGAGTTTTTAGTCATGCCGTTTGGTTTAACCAACGTGCCAGCAGTATTTATGAGCCTGATGAACAATGTCTTCCACCAGTACTTAGATAAGTTCGTGGTGGTATTTATCGACGACATCTTGGTATATTCCAAGAGCCAGGAGGAGCATGAGAGACATCTCAGGATTGTGTTGGAGACGCTGAGACAGGAGAGGCTGTACGCCAAGCTCAGCAAATGTGAGTTCTGCTTGGATAGAGTACCATTTCTGGGACACATAATCACCGAAGATGGGCTATCAGTTGACCCAGAGAAGATAGCTGCAGTAGAGATATGGCCTACCCCTACATCAGTTACAGATGTTAGGAGTTTCCTCGGACTTGTCAGATATTATCGGAGGTTCATGGAAAACTTCTCGAGGATAACTGCGCCTATGACGCGACTGACGCGTAAAGGTAAGGAGTTTATCTGGACCGACGAGTGTCAGCCGGCTTTCGATGAGCTGAAGAAGCGTCTGACATCAGTACCGATTTTGACACTACCTTCAGGATCAGGAGAATTTGTAGTGTACAGTGATGCATCTGGGAGCAGATTAGGTTGTGTACTGATGCAACACGGTAAAGTAATAGACTACGCATCGAGACAGTTGAGAGTTTATGAGAAGAACTATCCGACGCATGATGTAGAGCTAGCTGCAGTGATATTTGCACCAAAGCTATGGAGACACTACCTTTATGGTGAGCATGTTGAGATTTACACAGATGACAAAAGTCTGAAGTATGTCTACACTCAGAAGGAGCTCAACATGAGGCAGAGGCGCTGGCTAGAGTTGATGACAGATTATGATATTGAGTTACAGTACCACCATGGCAAGGCGAATGTAGTAGCAGATGCCTTAAGCAGGAAGTCCATGGCATACTTTTTGATGACTTAACGACAATTAATAGAGGATCTCCAAGAGCTGGGGATAGAGATTGTATTGCCAGGCATGGATGGAAAGATGTCCAGTCTCGAGGTTCAGTCTACATTGATTGAGAGGATCAAGGCAACCCTGCCTACAGATACGAGATTTCGACGTCTACGAGAGAGGACAGAGGCCAGCATACAGACGGGACTCAGGATTCATGAAGACGGAACATTGAGGTGTGGAGATCTCTAATACATTCCGAGTGGCGAGCTACGCCAAGAGTTGATGACCGAGGGTCATAGCTCGATTTATTCTTTATCCCGGGGGTACGAAGATGCACCGAGATTTGAGACAATATTTCTGGTGGCATGGGATGAAGAGAGAGATTGCAAGATTCGTGGTGAGATATTTAGTTTGTCAGCACGTCAAGACTGAACATCAGAGGACTGCATGACTATTGCAGCCGCTTCCCATTCCTGAGTGGAAGTAGGAACACATTACCATGGATTTTGTCACAGGATTCCCCTGGAGCCCTAGCGGGAAGGATGCAGTTTGGGTTATCGTAGACAGACTCACAAAGTCTTCACATTTTTTGCCCTTCAGATTTGGGCAGTCCACGAAGATATTAGCTGACATGTATATGAGGCAGATAGTACGACCACATGGAGTGCCTGTCAGCATCGTATCGGATCGTGATTCCAGATTCATGTCATATTTTTGGCAGAGTATGCAGGAGAGTCTAGGAACTCGTCTCAAGTTCATTACTACATATCATCCACAGACTGATGGCCAATCAGAGCACACAATACAGATATTAGAGGATATGTTGAGAGCGTGCATGATTAATTTTGGAGGATCTTAGGAGGACCATCTACACTTGGTGGAATTCTCCTACAATAACAGCTACCTGGCTAGCATTCAGATGGCACCTTATGAGGCACTGTACGGCAGGAAGTGTAAGTCACCAGTATGTTGGAGCAACGTGGGAGAGCGTCAGATACTTGGTCCAGAGTTGGTGACACAAACAGTAGAGAAAGTCAAGCAGATTAAGAGCTACCTGCATGCAGCACAGGACAGACAAAAAAATATTGGGCAGATGCGCACTACAGACCTTTGGAGTTCAAGGAAGGTGACCGTGTATTTTTAAAGATATCGCCTACTTGTGGTACCATCAGATTTGGAGGAAGAGGCAAGCTGAGTCCGAGGTACATCGGACCTTTTGACATCTTAGAATAAGTTGGCAAAGTGGCTTACCATCTTGCATTGCCTCCATCATTAGAAGGAGTGCATAACGTATTTCACGTATTGCAGTTGAGGAGATATGTGGCAGACCCTAGCCACGTGCTTGATCATTCGGAGATTACAGTCGGGCCTAGTTTATCTTACATAGAGCAGCCAGTTGAGATCCTCGATCACAGTGAGAAGACTTTGAAAGAACAGACTATTCGATTGGTCAGAGTTGCATGGAAGCATCATTCGTCAGGCGAGTCTACCTGGGAGCGTGAGGATTCCATTCGACAACGGTTCCCGTATTTATTTGAGGACCAAGGTACGACTTTACGTACCGTATTTGATTACTAGTTGTTTTTAAATTCTCTTAGCTATTATCGTGCTTTACTTTTAATTTCGGGGATGAAATTTTTCTAAGTTAGGAAAGATGTAAACCCCCTCAAATACTTCTATAGATAGTCTGGTATGGAGAGGAAAATTTTGGTATAGCAGCAATTGATTGAGGTTTAGAGTAAGGTTGTAGATGTCTAAGTATTTTAATTAAACCCTCGGCACACACTACCATTGTTGAATTATTTGGAGCCCAACATCAACCCATAAATTCCAACAGATTGTTGCACTCTTGAGTTGACATGCCAATTTAGGCGGTGGGCTTTTCCGTCGCTCAAAATCATATTTTCTTGTGCTCTAAATAAATTGCATAATTTATCGTAACCAAAATCCTTATTTAAATCCCGTGTCACGCACCTGTGTCGTCGCCATAAATTTTGAGACACCAACTCAACCTGTTGAGCCGGGCCAATTAATGGGTCCCAAACGGACACCAAGCCTACACCATTAATAACCTTTGTGTCATTCTTATTTGAGATCTCAAGTGCCCCTGTTTAATTAAAAAGTACGGGACACAATTTATTCTAATTAAATCGGGGATACCAACTTTGACTAATCCCATTTTTATCCCCATTTAATTCCAATGCCCATTTAATTAAGCCCATGCAAAACACACAATACCCCTTCACCCTACATAACACCAAACATAATTTTTCCATCATTTCATGTGTTGGTGCAATTACCCAAACTTAAGGGGCTAAATTACAAAGTTTGTGACATGTGGCACACCCTCATTGGTCAAGGCCAAATGAAGAGGCCAACCCTCTTCTTTGACCGTGGTCAACATCTCTCCCCCTCTCATTGCATGAAGAAACAATTCTCTTCATGTGAAATCTCAACCCCACTTTTGAAATGGATCAATCTCCACCATCCAATCCTCACACACTATCCTATAAAATGTCCCCATCCCTACACACAACCCTATGTCGGCCCTAATCCCCAAAACCTAGGAAACCCTACCCCCTTTCTCTCTCCTCCCTCTTCAAAACCCCAACCGAGCTTCTTCTTCCTTTCTTCTTCTTCTTCTTCTTCTTCTTCTTCCTTTTTTTATCTTCTCCATCTTCAACTCCACTTCACATTTTTCGGCCATCCCTTTCCCGACAGCGGCTCCACGAACTCTGATGGCCTGCTGTGCAACCGCACCACCCTCGACTGCCACGAACTCCGACGGCCTGCTGTGCAATCGCACCACCCATGAAACCCTCCTCCGGTCTGCCATAGCACCACCACCATATGCCATGGACACCCTCCTCCGGTCGTCCATGGCCACCACCACCATCTGCCATAGCCACCACCATCATCTGCCATAGCTCGACCACTCCACCACCTAGCATCACCCCACGATACCCACGCTCCGGCCACCTGCTGCCACGAGCTTGACGCTCCGGTCAGCCACCTCACCTCGAGACTCCCGTTCCTCTACCCCACGAACTCACCACCATCAACTCCCTCAATCAACTCCGGCGTGCCCGTCCTCCCTGCGGCTTCCAGCTGCTCGTTCCGGCCAGCATCAACCACCTCGCCGAGGTTTATCACTCCCCTTTTTATTTGATATATATTGCTTGGTGTTGAGTAGTTAGGGTTAATATTTATATAGTGTAAGTGTAGTATAGTAAAATTGAGCATGTGTTAATGATATGAGGTTAGGGTTTAATGATGAGTTTAGGGTTATTCTTCACAAGTAATTAAAATAGAAATAAATGGATAAACATGGGTAGGGTATGAGAATACATGGATTGTTGTTATATGTTGGGATTATATAAGATGGTTATGAACTATATGTATGGATGGAAATTGCAAGATTAATATTTAAGGCATTGAATATATATTAAGATACCTTGAGATGTTAGGGCATTGCAATTTATATATGCACTATTGATTAATATTGTTGAATCAATTAAATTATTGAGAAATAAGATTCTAATATTTGAACATTGATGAACACTGAGGAGCACGTGTTTGATTGTGAACTAGTGTGTAGTATCAAACCACTAATCGATGATTTGGGGACTGGAAATTAATGATGGGTTAATTTAAGAGTAGCACTTTTTATGATTTGGTAATGATAATATAAAACAGAAGGTTTAAATAATTATTAATTGAGGATTAAGGATGGTTAGATGATATTGTAAAGATGATTAGTTTGATTTAATGTATCGTACCAATAGTCAACCGTGGTCAAACCTCTAGCGTCTTGTCCCTGTGAGTTATAGCTGAGTCTGAGCATATATATAGACGTATGTCACATCCCTGTTTGCCGCGTGATAGTTTATTGATTGAGTTTGTATCTCATCTCTAGGTACTTCGGGACCTGAGGACTTGGATGTGGTACCGGATCCCCATCTTCAGCAGCCGGACGCAGGAAAGTGTACCTTGCCACTCTGTATTTCAGTTACAGATATTTATTATTTTATTATGTACATTGTCCGCATATTTTGTTTACGATCGATACTTCACGTCCGGATCACAACCGGGTGCAGACGTTCGTCGTAACGTCTTATAACGAATGTTAGATGTTTGTAACAACTCGATGTACATACCTGAGTATATTGTCACCCCAGGACACATTCATACACTGATAGCGTGCCAGATTTCCTGTATCCTGATACTGACATCATGACTGGAGACTGGGATGACCTTAGGGTCGTGTTTGTTTATAGTATTTCTGTGCGAAGAGACTGCTAGATAGAGGTTCAGGTTCAGCGCACCATCGTTGACCGCTTGGGAAGGGAAAGACAGTTATTAGACGTTTGGGCTCCTCTGCACGCGATTATATATGTATATGTATTGTATTTGTAGTGATCTTATATCTAGTGTAGTTATATCACCCGTGTGACTCTTTGCCCGGAGCTGCGGTACATCCCGTGTGGTTACGTGTCCAGAGCTACGATTTTATTTTAGATAGCCAACGCGTCAAACATTGTCTTTAATCTGTGTCTCATTTGTTTGGTTATGATAGATTACCCTGTTGTTGCACTTATACTTTCTGTTATACTTGGCATGATGTATTTTTGTACCTTGTTACGTCCCTCTGAGGACCTGGTTCCCTTCCAGGTTTAGGCGACGAGGATTACCCAGAGGAGTACGGTCCGGGTACGTATCTAGCAGCAGGACCCACTACCGAGGACGAGGTTATCCCCGAGGACTTCGCCTGATCACTGGTAGTGACTCTTTCCTTGGAACGGTATTACTATCTAGTTTTCTGATGTCGTTCCAAGTTATCTTATTGCTTACTTTCATTCCAGTATTTGTACTAGCGGGTTTGTTCCCGTGTGACTACTCTAGTATTTGTACTTGATACATTATCTCATGATTTTTCCTTTCTGCACATTAGTTGTTGTGATTACCTCTATATGCTCTTATATCTGTTGCCTATGGATGAGATTTAGATTGACTATTTATGTGTTATGTATTGGGTTATTTATTGTACTTTACAACTTAGGTGCACTCCGACGGGCCCTTTAGATTGGGATGCCCGCCGAAGTGTGTTGCTGGCCATTGCCACGTGACTCAATTCCTTATCTATGGAACTGGGGCGTGACAGGCATGTGGGATTTTGTGTAACTTGATTTGGACGTGCGTGCACGCCAGAATCAACTCGTATCCGCCAAAAAATACCGTATCGGTCTATTCCGACACCTTGCCATAACTTCGTGTGTACTCGTCGATTCACAAAAAAAATGTGCCATTGGATTCGCAGTGTTACGCTATTCCTGTGACCCAAGTTTGGTTCGAATCTGAGAACGTTGACGAAACAACGTTTCGTGGGCCCCACAGTTCCATATGATGGACGATTTCGTGATCGGCTCATCAAAATTCAGTTCTAGACGTTCTGTTGGCTTCGTATCATCTTTATGGACTCATAGACACTAAGTTTGACAAATTTTGAGAACTTTGTCTCCGACACACTTTTCGGTGCGAAGTGGGCCACTCGTGGACCCCGCTTTAACCCGAAACTGCCATTTTAGCTCCTGTGTCTAAATCGGACTTATGGGTAGTTAATTCTAGCTATTTCAAGTATTCTGAGAATATTGGTGATTTTTGTTTCAGCATCCGGATGTTTACGTGCAGATTCTATTTTCTCAGGAGTAGTTGACGGAGTTCACAACCCAAGCAAGTGTACTTTGCCAAACTTGCAGTAGATCATGTTATATTATCTGCTTGTATTTTTTTATATATTTTTGTGATGTGCCCGTTCAAATTAGGACCGTGAGGCATTGCTTAGCGTCTGAACAAGATTCAGGTGTCGACGTCGTACGCGGAGTCATGTAACATCACTTAGAGAGTTGATTACACGATCCTATTTTTACGTGATTGCTTTACCAAGTACGTCATACCGTATAACACTTGACACTATTTCATGTAACCGAATCTTTCTTGAGTTATTCATGGTAATTCTGTATAGGCTTACAGGATTCGTGATATGAGGCTTGTATATTATATAGATATTATTTTGACTCGTTGTACTAGCTAGAGGTCATGATCTTGCGTGTTATGGACATGAGACATCATGGACATGAGATATGAGGTTATATTGGGTGGAGAGAGACACACCATACTGTAGGCTGATTATGTTTATATATATATACTATGTTACTGGAGGTACCTTAGACTCTGTCCCAGATCTTTGGCACATTTACTGGCCCTACGAGATATTACTTGCTGCTATGGGCTCCCCGACACAAAGCCTGTAGTGGTTTCAGCCTGAGTACGAGTGATGTTCTCACATGCATATCACTTAGATGGTTACAGTAATTTACCCTTGAGTATGTGGCATTATACTGTTTTACTTTGGCATGTTGTTTTTTGTACCTTGTTACGTCCCTCTAAGGACATGGTCCCTTGCCAGTTTTACATCATAGACCGTTGTGGAGCCTACTAGGAGTTGCTGATGTGTGTTGCTTTGTCATGCGGGCATTGGTGCCAGGTACTTATATCATTTTTACTAGAGTTATGGTTATTTATTCATATTGTTTATTCATCTGCTGATGTAGCCTAGTTTTATAGACTCATATTCTATTTCTCGAGTCTATTCGAGCTTGTGTGTTACTGGGTGGCTGACTTTAGCATATGTAGCTCATTCTTGTTGTATTTTGTTCATTGTGGATTAAGGCATAAATATTTATATTTATTTGATTATTTAGATAGTGACCATTATAATACAGCTTATACGTATTCGAGTCGGACCAAAGTCTGGTCGAATGCGTAGCTGGCATGTTACGTATTACTAGTCCTACGTATTTTGGGACTAGGGTGTGACAACTAGAGGGAGGTACTATTCCAAGAATGCATTCTTGAACATCCCCTAAGTGATTTTGCCATCTCTGCACCTTGTGGCAAGATCTAGCTTCTTGATCTGTCACCAATCGTGTTCACGTAACCGTAGATGCATGGCTGCACATGCCACCCTCTTATTCCCAGGTATCCCAGCAAACTCAAACAAGCCCTCCAACTTGGCGACCTAGTCCATCACCTTATCTGGCGCGGCCCTGCCTTCAAACTCTGGAGGGTTCAACTTCAAGAGCTCGGCACCTTTAAAAGTAGACTTCCTGGCCGCTTGCGGAGGTTCATCTGCTTCCGTTAGGCCATCTTCTTGAGGCACGGGTGCGGATGCCACAGGTGTCACGGCAGTTCCTGATGCACCACAGTTGGACACTAGTATTGTTACTATTTGAGTCAGAGAGTCAAGCTGTTGTTGTTGTACCAAGGCTCTAGCATCAGCCCGTTGCTGCTGAGCTTCGAACATTGCAATCAGCCTATCGATTTGGTCATCGTTCACGCTCGCTGCGTGGGATGTCCCTTGGTTACCTGGTTTAGTCATCATGCTACAAAAGAGAGTAGCTTGCATCAGTCTTATAACGTATTATAGAATTATTGCATGTGACGTTGGGTTTTTATACTTTTGAAGAGTGGGACATTAACACCTTCGATTTACCTATATAGATTTGCAACCATTTTCAAAATCTGGGACTTTTGAAATCGCTTAAAAACTTATATCATTTTTGAAAACGATATTTGAAGAGGCCATGGACGTAAAGCCGTGCTCTGATACCACCTGTTATGTCCCGATCCCGTAAAGGCCGATCATCCTCTCTTGGTCCCTACGGAACCGATCGTCCTCGCTTGGGCGCGATATCGTGCAAGCCTAAGTTGTGCTTGCACCATGCATAGTACCTGTACAAGATACAAGTTAGACAAAAATATACATATATAGAGGCACAAGATTCAAAATACAGAGAACCAAAGTTGAACGCATTTGATAGGAACACAAAATATTTTTTTATTGAATACTTGAAGATTGGATTACAAAAAACTTGCTTGGCTGATTACAAAATATGCCATAGATAGCCACATCCCTTTTTACAAACCCAAAACTAGCTACAACACCCATATATCATGTCCTTGTAGTTGGACCAAAAATTAAAATAACTAGCAGAAGAGGAGTTTGGACACAGGAGAGAAAAGCTAAGAAAGCAGCACGAGCACGGTTCCGCTGGATGGATGCACTAGTACTGGTTCAAAATGCTTGCCAAGCTCTCGCTACCAGAACCTGAAGATTTTCCCACGAACATGGGTCAGTACTACAACATGTACTTGTGAACGACCGTGGCCAAACTCACCTAGAAATCTATACTAAGTAAACATATAAAGCTAACATTATTAGGTGATCTTTCTGGTTGTCTAGTTTCTTTTTAACAATTCATGCAAAAAAATATAAACGATAAATTAAACCATGGATATAAAAATTCTTACCCACAGCCGAACGGTTATCCCTGTAGCAAACACACAAGTTAGCCATAATTTGCATATATGGATAAACTTATGAGTCAATCTTGGCATCAAGTATTAGGTATGCAAGAAGGTAAACCTAGCATGCACCCTAACTACATGATGGTCCAGAGGAACACCCATGAATAGCAGCTGGGACTACAAACCCAGGCTAACTATTAGATAGGACACCCCCCTAATCGTGAGGACTACAAGCCTCGAGATATTTTGATTATATCTCCTAGGCCGAACGATCACCATTGCCCCAGGAACCGCTCGAGAGACTGACCTTGTGCAAAAGTTTTCCAAAGACCGATGCAATGAATGTGTTCTATCAATTAATCAGTTCTTGCAACAGTTGAACAAAAAACTTCTATGTGGACTACCTATCTTCTTTTTGATAGAGTCATGGCTCTTTAATAAGTTCAATATCAATCAATTCAAACCATAAAAGGTTTTCAATAGGTTTAATGCGCAGCATAAGATAAGTAACGTGCATCAATATCTCGAACGGTTTGTAGTGATTATTTTATGATTCAAATATCACAATTCCATATCATGCAATAAGTAGTTGCAAATTATAAGTTAACAAGTGAATCACGTTCATTGACTTATCTTGTTACTGGGGCGTCAAATTGAGCATAGGGACAGGCATTTTAAGTGGACTAGAGATTATTTTATTTAGGCGTACAGACTAAAGGATTCATCGAAGGGCCAAATGTCACGACCCGTACCCAAAATTTGGGTATGAGTCATGGGTATGTCCAGCCTACGCCGCAGCATCGGCGATAGAATGCTGTAAAGGTCTACAATACCATCTAACAACTTGCGCAATGATATATGTATATCCGGTCAATGGTAACTCAACTCCAACAGGATGACAAGATGAATATATATAACATCAATACTCAATCAACAACTAGAGATAGATAATGGCACGATGTCAAAAAAGAAAGAAAATAACAAGTTATCACAATAACCAAGTGTAGAGTTTAGCAAATAACACAAAGGGTCTCAATATAAATAACATATCAAGGTCTAAGCTAGAAACATATCCAGTACAAATAAAAGATACTAGCAACTGATCTGCTATAGATATGTGTGTATACACATGCATATAGATATGTGTATATACACATACATATTGTGTATATACACACACAATACTATATGCATATATACAGACATTTACCTATATATATAACACTTGAAAACATAAATACCTATCTCTAATGAGTATACACATGCATATACAAGAGTAAAACTAGAAACAAGCCAAAATGAGCAATTCGTCATTTCTACAAACACTTGGTGTGCAAGAGGCCACACATGGGTATCACACCATGATACTCATGTGATATCCTCTTGATACACACCCCAAATTATTTCTAACACCTCCCAAAACATCAAGACAAACCTAAAACACCAAAATCAATATAAAAATAATGAGGGATGACCTATTTGGTATTCCATCAAATACTTGGTGTGCCACCTTAGAGTTTTCTCCAAATGGACACAAAACTTATTGTAACTCTCTCCAATGGCCTCATATGGACCTAGTTCTTCTTCCTATGGGTATCCCTAAGCCAAGGAAGGGTTCCTATGGGTCTATTACACCATTTTAGTATGAAAATGATAAGAAAAATAAGGTTTTACCTATTGGGAGATGGATTCTCAATGTGGTTCCTTCCAATGAGCACAAGGATGAGAAATGGACTCCAACTCCTAACAATGCTCCTCTTCTTCTAGCCTCTTGTAATCCTCAAGCTTCTAGCTCTCCATGGGAATGAAAATGAGCGGGATAGGGCTTGGTTTGAAGGAATTTGGTGGAGAAATGATGCTTGGAGGAAAGAACTAAACTTAGGGTTTCTTCATAAATAATAATGAAGAAGATGGAGGCTCCCCTCCCCCCTCCGTATAGGGCCGGCCACTAGGGTTAGGGTTGGCTAAGGCACAATGTCCAAAATGCCTCTCCATATTGTCATAAAGAGTTATTTAATAAATGAGGGTTTAACTAAGAGGGTTTCTAATTTAATTATAAGGGGTTATAGATTATTTTCTCTAATTAAATTAATCTAACATGACTAACTAATTAGTGCACTAATGGTCATGACAAGTCTTGTTGGGTTTAAGTCTAGTTGGGTTCATTAGCAACTAGTCTAACTAAGGGCTAACACACAATCATCTATATTAAATATTAATATATATACAACCACACCAATTATCATGTAATAAAATATATCAATAATAATAATACCAAAATGACTAAAATACTCCTATATTGAAAAGTGATGGTTATAATCCTACCCTTCTTAGAAAAATTTTGCCCTCAAAATTTAAGAAAGAACTAACACTACACAAGCAATCATAATAAGAATAGAAAATACCTCACAACTCGAAAAGATATGGGTACCGCTCACGCATCTCGGCTTTCCTCTCCCAGGTAGACTCTCCCGGAGAGTGATGCCTCCATGCGACATGCACCAAGGGAATCGTCTGGTTCCGCAACACCTTCTTCCTGAGATCTAGGATCTCTACTGGAAGCTCTGGATAACTGAGAGTCAGACCCACCTCAATCTTCGAGTGATCCAATACCTGACTAGGATCTGCCACATATCGTCTCAGCTATGACACATGGAATATGCCATACACTCTCTCTAGTGCAGGTGGCAAGTCTAGTCTGTAGGCTACTACATCGACCTTCGCAAGAACACCAAAGGGTCTGATGTAACATGGACTAAACTTCACGCCTCCACCAAAGCGAATCATGCCCCGTGTTAGAGAAATCTACAAGAATACCAGATCACCAACCTGGGACAAAATACTGTATTAACACTCAACTACAACAAGGAATCATAAGTAATACAAAACAAAACCTACCTCAAACTCGAAAGGTCTCCGGTGGCTGTCGGCCCAATGTCGTTGTCTATCTTGCGCCACCCATAGTCTGTCTCTGATAAGCTTCACCTTCTCGGCTGCATCCACAACCATCTTCGGTCCCAACAAAGCTCTATCTTCGATATCATCCCAAGATAAAGGAGTATGATATCTCCTTCCATACAATGCCTCGAATGGTGATATCTCAATACTGGCCTGGTAACTATTGTTGTAGGAAAATTCTACCAGGTGGAGATGATCCTCCCAAGAACTTCCAAAGTCCAGAACACATGTGCATAGCATATCTTCAAGAGTAGGATGTAGAGAGACTATCCCGATCTGAGACTATGCTCACAGGGACCCCGTACAATCTGACAATCGATCGCACATATATTTTTGCTAGCTTCTCCGTAGATATACCCACTTTAAATGGCAAGAAGTGGGCCGATTTGGTCAACCTGTCTACGATGACCCAAATCGCATCCTTTCTTCCTAGCGACCGCGAAAGCCCCAAAACAAAATCTATGGTAACATGCTCCCACTTCCACTCAGGAATGGATAAGGGATGAAGTAAACCGTCTGGCCTCTGCCTCTCTGCTTTCACCTGCTGGCATACTAAGCATCTGAATACGAAATATGCCACCTCCCATTTCATACCATACCACCATCTTGTATATTTTAGAGCTTCATGAATGCATGAATCGATGGTTTATCTAATCTTGAATCGGACAAAAATTGTCTCCAATATGGCGTACATATGACAGTTTCGTTGGTTCCATGATTTCATCTATGTTGTACAAATTTTCTAGAATAGTAAACTAAAATATTTAATTCTAGGAAAACTATATGTTAAATTTTTCATGTCATCTTTTCGAAACTTCAAACGGTTCATCATTCCGAGTTCAGAATCTCCCAGAATCTCGAAAATACCAAAATATGTCAGGTTTCGAACGACTGACACTCCACAAATTTTCCAAAAAAATAGGTACATAATTTATGAATTTTTTTTATATAATAAGAAACTATACCTCAAAACGGTTCCAACTTAAGAAATGGATATATGTTTGGATTCCAGAGCTAGGTAATATAGCCTCGGGAAGTTGAAGGAACACCAGATGAACTCCCTTCCAAGTCTCTCTCTCTCTCTTCTTTAATATATTTTGGCAGAATAAACCCTAACATATATATATATATATATATATATATATATATATATATATATATATATATATATATATATATATAGGGTCAAAGGGAGACACATCTCAGAAGGATAACACGTGTCGGCATCCTGACAGATCCTGCCCAGGATCCGATGGCCAGCAACGAAGCTGGCTTGGCTAAGTCCGAGTTCTACTCAGACTCTAAGTCAGCTCGGCTCCAAAATCGGCTTGGGGACCCAGTCCACCCGCAACCGTGCCCCTGCGGTGGCTGACAGGTAGGCCCGGTTGGCTGCTTACTGGGTACTTAATTAGAAAAATAGGTTTTTAATATCCAAAAAATTATTTACTAACCAATTTTAACCTAATTAACTCCAAATAATATGTAAAAATGTCAGAAAATTCCAAAAAAATTTAAAATACTATTATAAACACTAGAAAAATAATTAAGACTATTTTACACTCGTATGTTTGTATAGTAAATCCAAGAAGCCTTAGAAAATATTTTTTTCTAGTTTTTAAGTATCTAAAATTTTCAAAAAATTCCTAAAATATTAAAATAGCCTAAATATTATATCAAACCTTAATACGAATCTCTATGACCCTTATAAACCCTAGTTTACACTGTTATCATTATAAAACTATAATCAATATAGAAAAAAATAATTCTCACAAAAATATTTACTAGGGTCTTATGTATTTATCTATTATTATAGTATTTTGGTAGCGGTTTCTACAACCTACCCCCTTTAAATATTTTTTCTATATATATATATATATATATATATATATATATATATATATATATATATATATATATATATATATATACTTAGTAATATAGGCAAGCAATTCCTAGCATCAGCTCTTAGGGTAAGACAGGGAAGGTGCACTGCTGCTAAAGGAAACAATATGAAACTATACCTAAAAAAAACCAACTAACTAGGGTGTACTAAGGAGGTATCATGTTTAACATTCATAATTAAAAAGGATTTTAAGAAAATTGATGTAAGTTATCTTCATCTTGGGGTTGTGCCACCGCTACAAATGCTTGTCCTTGTCCTTGGCATTATGATCCCCGAACTGTTGATTCTGGGTTGGCCTATTAGTCGGTGGAGGGGTTGTTGGGAAGTTTCTTACTTGATGGTCAGGTGATCATATATGATGACATTAAACATTGAACATTAAACTTGGAACATTGAACATTATAACAGAATCGTTAGGTGATCATGTATGATGACAACTAGTATAACTGATAACTAGTATAACTCTCGTGCATCACAATAATAAGTAAGACAACAATATCAAGGAAAGAACACATGCAGCATAAAATAATGGCAATATAGGTCATAGTGATACTTTCCTGCTCCGAAAGAGGGTAAAGTCTCAACTCAAGTCATCGTTCAATCTACCCCGCCACATAAATTAAAACAAGAATTATATTATAAAAGTGGTTGAATAGTTCCTCTATTTTAATCTATTTTAAGTCTAAAAATAACCTAAAATACTAATTTAATCTAATTATAATCTAATTTTAATGTTAACCCTAGGTTTTGGTCCAAAGAAAGTCAATTTTACGAGTACGGAATTCGTGGCACGCAAATTTACGCAATCCGTTGACCAAAAAGTCAACCAACTCAAATATTTGATTTATGTGTGAAATCCTATAGATTTTAGCAATTTATGAACGCTAGAATCATGGTTCATCGAATCTCGAATCGGTTAGAAATTATCGCCAATATGGCGCACAGATGACAGTTTTGTTGGTTTCCTGATTTCGTCTATGTTGTACAAATTTTCTAGAATTATAAAATAGCATATTTAATTCTAAGAAACATATATGTTAAATTTTTTAATGTTAACTTTTCAAAACATCAAACGGTTTGTGATTCCGATTTCGGGATCTTCCGAAATCTCAAAAATATCAAAACATTTCTGGTTTCGAACGACTGCCACTCCACAAATTTTTAGAAAATAGGTTCATAATTTATGAAAAAAATTATATATTCAGAAACTATTACGGTTCCAACGCAAGAAACAATGATGCTTTTGGAGTCCGGAGCTAGGTAATATGGCCTCGGGAATTTGAAGGAAGCCCGGATGAACTCCCCTCCAACTCTCTCTCTCTCTCCTCTTTAATATATTTCGGTAGAATAAACCCTGACATATATATATATATATATATATATATATATATATATATATATATATATGGTCAAAGGGAGCCGCGACTCAGAAGGATAACACGTGTCGGCATCCTGGAAGATCCCGCCTAGGATCCGATGGCCAGCAGCGAAGCCGGCTTGGCTAAGTCCGAGTTCTACTCAGATTCGGAGTCGGCTCGGGGACCCAGGCCACCTGCACCCGTGCCCCTGCGGTGGCTGACAGGCAGGCCCGGTTGGCTGCTAACTGGGTATTTAATTACAAAAATAGGTTTTTAATATCCAAAAAATTATTTATTGATCAGTTTTAACCTAATTAACTCCAAATAATATGTAAAAATGTCAGAAAATCCAGCAAAATTCTAGAAAATTTAAAATACCATTATAAACCCTAAAAAAATAATTATGGCTATTTTACACTCGTATGTTTGTACAGTAAATCCTATAAGCCTTAGAAAATATTTTTTTCCTAGTTTTTAAGTAATTAAAAATTACAAAAAATTTCTAAAATATTAAAATAGCCCAAATATTTTATCAAACCTTAATATGAGTCTCTACAGCCCTCATGAACCCTAGTATTACACTGTTATCATTATAGAACTATAATCAATATAGAAAAATAAATTCTCACAAAATAATTACTAGGGTCTTATTTATTTATTTATATATTATTATAGTAATTTGGTAGCAGATGCTACACTATCCGAGGACTACACTCAATTTTCTACTATCCGAGAACTTCAAGCTCGGGCTCTACTATCCGAGGACTTCATGCTCAAGTAGTAGAGGACTTCTTGCTTCCTTCTCCCGCCTCGGGACGACTACTGGATAGTCTTTTCGCCTTTATATGCAACATTTCTCATTTCCTTCTCCGTGTCACATTTCGTGCGGTATGGTGTATCGATGTGTAAATAAGAACTACTTTATTACATACTATGAGAAACTACTCCATGTACTCAATTATTGGGAATATGTGCGCTCTGATACCACGTATTGGGAACACGTGCGCTCTGATACCATGTATTGGTCGCACAACGGAAGAAGCGCTTTGCCAACCCACCTGAGATGACCAACCAATCTACGAACACCAAGCACAGATGGAGACAAGTATATGGCGGTGACTACGTCACATGGATAAATCCAAACCTTTATAACTCATATGAAATTACAAGATTGCAAAAACTAATATTGAAACCCTTTGCCCTAATAGATTCAACCCTTCACCATACTCAAGAAGAAAGATAGAATATTATAATTGAAATCACTCACCAACCCATAGCAATCTCCCTAACTGAAGTTGACGACTCCTCGATTAGATCTCCTTCTTCTTTTTATCTTGGATGACGAAGTCCTAAGAGCAAAGCATGGG
Source organism: Iris macrosiphon (assembly GCA_036927795.1). NCBI lineage: Eukaryota > Viridiplantae > Streptophyta > Magnoliopsida > Asparagales > Iridaceae > Iris > Iris macrosiphon. The sequence continues at coordinate 37,931,428 of JAYESA010000006.1, read as the reverse complement.
CTTTCTCTTAGATTTCCCGTGGACGAGCACCCCGAATCTCCAATTTGTGCCTCCATCCTCCTCCCTATTTATATGATAAGAAACCTATTTTAGGGTTAGGAAATCCAGCCGTTTACTAGTATCCAACAGTCCAAAATATAACCTAAAAACTCTAAAGCCTGAGCAGCCGCCGTCGATACCGAACTCGGACCGACTTCGGTTTTGAGGTTCTGGAACACCACACCAAGTTTGGCCCAAACTCGTCCAGGGACCGAGTTCAGACCGAACTCTGCCCCTTCAGCAGACTTAATTCCCAACAATCTCCTCCTCCAGTCTGATGAGAGGTGTTAGCTCATTGGCTCCTTAACTGGACTCCATGCCTGTCCTCCCGCGACAGAAATCCTGCTCCCCCATGCCATCGATCTCCGATCCCCCGAGTATCTTTGCATCTTCCATCATCTCCAGCTCCTCGACCGTCACGTCGATGCTAGCTTCCATGTATAGCACCTCCTGCACCACTGGGATCCTGCCGATATCAATAATACGGCTAAGACCGAAGTCCCTGACGATCAGCCTCACCGTGAGTCTTGGCTGCCTGTCCCTGACTTTCGTCTTCTACCAAAACGTGTTATCATTCCGACGAGCTTCTTCACCCTTGGCTGGCCCAACCAAGCGGACGGTACGATTCTTCTGAGATTCAAACTCCTGAATCTGCCCACCTTTGTGTCCGAACTTGAAGCTCCCCCATACACATGCATCCTCGAGCAGATCATCATGCACTGTGCATGCCACCGATGACCCACAGCTTCCCCTGAACTGTGTGAATGATGATATTCCTGCCTCAGATTAACTTTTGTTATAAACCTTGATCTCCTCCTTGGCCTCGAACTGCTGAAACTAATGTCGCTCCATGAAGCTTTGGCAAACCACCCGTCGTCAAAATCGGATTCGTGGAACAACCCCCGCCTGGATACTGACCAGCTGTCATAGGACCGACAGACTGACCCTCAATCTTTGACTCATCATTATTCGTCGCTTTGTCTCGACGAACCGAATCCTCTGTATCCCTCAAAGTATCTCGAAGCCCCTCCAAGATAAGTTTTCGATGATCCACCTCTTATCGAATATCCCTCGAGTCTCCATTCGGTCTCTGTGGCATGCCTATACACCCAGCGGCTTGAGACTGTACATGCCATAACATAAATCTCCTCGAGCCAGCTGATAGGAACCTTTCGTAAGCATCCAATCTTTGTCCCCAAACAAACTACGACAACCATCATCCGCCAGCCTCCCTACCGAAACCAAGTTATAGCGCAAACTCGGTACATGTCGCACATCCTTGAGAACGAGCTTCTAATCAAGCTTCGCTGTCAATTGCACATCACCGATGCCTACAACTGCAACCGTCTCCTTATTTCCCATCTTCACACGTCCAAACTTGCCACCGTGGTATGACATAAAGATACTCCTATATGGAGTGGGGTGATACGATGCCCCCGTGTCTATGATCTAGTTGTCATTATGACATATACCACAAGGTTCCTTTGCGTCAGTTTCTGCGATGATGAGATCTCCCATAGCCGTAAGATCCTCCTGATCGTCCTTGCCTTTGGCCTTCTCAGCTTTGAGCTTCATTCAATTCCTCTTGATATGACCCCTTTCGCCACAATGATATCATCCCTCTTTGCGGTCTACAATCGCAAGATCCCAAGAACTCCCTCCTATCCTTGCCTATGATTTGGGTCTTTCCTTCCTGTAGAAAGCCACCAGAGCAGGCTCCTGTGATGATTCTATTTGCTTACGTCAGATCTCCTCGTTCAACAAGCTGCTTTTGACTGCCTCCATCGTGATAACTCCATTAGGAGCGAAGTTGCTCACCGATACCACCAACGTCTCCCAGCTTTCCGACAGAGAACTAAAAAGCAGAAGGGCCTGAAGCTCATCCTCAATCACCATCTTCATCGCAGACAACTGATTGATGATGCCCTGAACCTCGTTCAGTTGTTGTGCCACCGGTGTACCCTCCGTGTACTTCGAGTTGACGAGTTGGCGAATCAGAAATGCCTTGTTGCCGGCCGTCTTTCTTTCGTACAACAAATGTAGCTTCTCCCATAATGATTTTATAGAATTCTCCATGGACACGTGGTAAAACACCAAGTCGTCCAGCCATTGGCGGATAAATCCAACAGGCTTCCGATCCAGTCAATTTCAGTCATCAGCATCTTTATCTGTCGGCTTTGCGCTGTCGCTCTCCAACGGATCAAGCAAGTCCTTGCACCAGAGTAGATCCTCCATCCTTGGCTTCCAAATCGCCAAGTTTCCTCCTGTAAGGGTGATCATACGAGTGTTCATCTGCTCCGTAGACATAGTTGCACCTTCCATCTCGAGAAGAACCTGGCTCTGATACCACGTGTTGGTAATACGTACTCTATGATACCACGTGTTGGGAACACGTGCGCTATGATACCTCGTGTTGGTTGTGCAACGAAAGAAGCGCTTTGCCAACCCACCTGAGATGACCAACCAATCTACAAACACCAAGCACAGTAGAAGACAAGTATATGGCGGTGACTACATTCACCTGGACAAATTCTAACATTTATAACTCAGACAAAATTACAAGATTGTAAAAACTAATGTTGAAACCCTTTGCCCTAATAGGTTCAAGCCCCTCACCACACTCAAGAAGAAAGACAGAAGATTATAATTGAAATCACTCACAAACCCGTAACAATCACCCTAACCGAAGTTGATGACTCATCGATAAGATCTCCTTCTTCCTTTTGTCTTGGATGACGAAGTCCTAAGAGCAAATCACGAACTTTCTCTTAGATTTCCTGTGGACGAGCACCCATAATCTCTAATTTGTGCTTCTTCTTTGTGCCTCCACTCTCCTACCTATTTATATGATGAGAAACCTATTTTAGGGTTAGGAAACCCTAAAATAGCCAACCATAAGATCCAGCCGTCTACTAGCATCCAACGGTCCAAAATATAACCTAAACACTCCAAAACCCGAGGAGCCGCCACCGACATCGAACTCCGACCGACTTCGATTTTGAGGTTTTGGAACACCACACCGAGTTCTGCCCGAACTCGGCAAGGGACCGAGTTCGGACCGAACTCTGCTCCTTTCAGCAGACTTGATTCCCAATATCAATATGCTAGGTTACGCAGATAGCAAGTATAATTTTCATGTTATATGCAAATAATCGGGTGAGATTATTGCCTTAGTTATGTGTGTTTGTCTCTTTTATTAGCATGCAGTGGGTTATCGCCTAGCAACTAGCATGTAACATTCCTTTTCTAAGGTGTGCAAGCTAAGTAGAGACATGTTCATCGGAGCTATCTACCTTAGCGATGAATCGCATCGGCCGAGCGAGACTCCAAGCGCGCCTCTGAAAAGCTAAGTTCTACGTTGTTGCATTATCTGAATCATCCTGTTGCTAAGTTCGGACGCCGTTGCATCAACCGTATTAACTCGCTGAGTCAAACGGAGCGGGTCATTATAGAGGTCATCCTGAATATGATGATTCATGGATTACATGGGAGGATCAGCTGCAGCTTGATCCAGATTTACTGGATTACTATGACATTAGCCACTTGAGTCATTCGCTAGAGCCAAATTCTTCTCACTCCGGGAGAATTGATGAGGACATCAGGCCTCCAATTACAAAAATCTACCAACGTAGAAGACGACGTAACATGGCTTTAATATGGATTAACATTTAACTTAAAATTTGAATTTTGAATTCAAATTTCATTTTTATTCTGTTTTTTCATTTTTTATTCTGTTTTTTTCCTAGTCTTTAGGAGAAGGTTGTTTGGTTATTTGTAGTTGGTACTTGCCTATTCCTGAGGAATTGGTTAGTTATTGGTTGTTTTGAGAGCCTATTTATATCCTTGTTTGTCAAATGATAGGGAATACAGCTGAATGAATGAAAATAAAATTTTTTTTATGAACGCTACTTTCTCTATGGCTGAGATAGCCAAACCCTTCCCCTTCTCCTAAATCCCTCTCATTCCCTACCTCTCCTTACTCATTTCGGGCAACATACTCCCCTTCCCCCCATCCTCCTCCCACCCGCAGCAGTAGTAGCAGAACCAGAAGCAATAGCGGCAGTAGTAGCAGAACCAGAAGCAATAGCGGCAGTAGTAGCAGCAGAAGCAGAAGCTGCGCAGAAGTATAAGCAGCAGCAGTAGTAGTAGAAGCAGAAGTATAAGCAGCAGCAACAGAAGCAACAACAATACAAACAACAAGCAGAAGCAGAAAGCAGAAGCCACAGTTCCCTCCCCCCTCATTCTGGTAACCATTCGACATTTCGATTCTAGTCTCCCTCTTCATTTTAAATTACGTAATTATGACAACTGCATCTACCATCCAATTCGCTATTAATAGGCTGCTGATCCACCAATTACTTGAGTGCTTCTACAAAAAATGAAACAAATGGAACTTGTTGCTGTCAACCAACGTATTAAATAGAGAACTGTCCTGATTTAGTGGTAACTCGATTCATTTTCCTACAAAACCTAAGGTTTGCATGTTAGCTAATGACCTCTTGCTTTACATAGTCATTAATTTGGTAACATAGAAATTATTTGGTAATTAGCAGATATCTTAATTAAACTTACTTTAATTCAATATATATTTGCTGATTTTAAGTCTCGCATCCATTCCGCATCACATGCTCTGCTAAAATAATGTGATAACTAGAAGAAGCTGGATAGAACCCAGGAACCAAGTTCAAGAAAGAGTTTAACTGAATGCATATGTATTTCATAGATAAACCAGAAGCCATGTTCGGATGGTGATCATGATGACAAGAGCATGACACAACTTAAACAAATCATGAACAAGAAGCCACAATCCGTAGTCCTTTGATTAATTTGCAAGTTCTTTGGCCTTGTTCCATGTTTGAAGGTGTAATTGCTTATTAGCCCTTTACTGTATCGTATTTGTATGTAATACAAGGATATTATTACCCCTTAAGCCTTAAGGATATTCCCAAATACATTTAGATAAAATTCCTTAGATTTACTATGTGATGCTACATCCAACCTAGTTGAAATTAGAAAAAAATGGATTATTTCCCTTTTTAAAGAACTTGTTGTCAAAGAATGAGGGATGTAGGGAAGATCATGTTTTAACAGAATTTCTTTATAAGAACATCACTCATATTAATGGTGAGCTGTTGATTTTAGTTATATTACCACATGGCTATTTTGCTGGCAATATATGTTAATATAAAGTGATGTTGATGCTTGCTTGCATTGATATATGACAACTGTAAATGCAGATAGCATTCTGCTCCAGAGAATCATTTTATTCAACATTTTATTTTTTTCACATGAGATAGCCTTTTCGGTTTCAGGTCACCAGTAACTATGTGATCTTCCTGTGGTACCTTGCACCTCACATTTAGGAAACACCATTTGCTCTGTTCCTTGGGCATTTTCGGAAGATTGGTTTTTACGGAGAGGTGCTGGTTTTTCAGAGCCTGAAACTAGTGGTTAGGTAATAATTATTTTCCTTTGGCACTTTCTTGATTTTATTGTCTTATAATTTTTTGTTTGCCTGTGTGATATGAACTCTATTAGCATCCAATACCTACTTTTTCTAAGCGTGACCTTTTCTAAAGATTATATTTAACTCATGGGACACACCTGTTAATACCAAAATTTTTATGATATTAGCTTGTGACTTTAATGTTTTAATTTACATCCAAAACCTTAAAATTGATTGTAATCTCTGTCATTTTTATTTTTATTTTCTAGTTATCTTATGCGAAATTATTCATATTCTACTGGTTATACAAGGCTCAGAGTAAGATGAAGACTCTCACGACTTCTGATGTATCCTTCATCCTTGCTTTATAACCACTTAATATTGATACAAATAAAGGTACATGAAATTTTAGAGAGAGGGAGGACGTTGGAAATCCTTCCTGAGAGTCTCGACATCCTCAACAGCAGAAGGAACTGGGTGAGGAGCCTTGAGAGTTGCCATGATTGCGGAGGAACAAGAAGAAGAGATGGATACTGTAATGTATATGTCAGTGAAGATCAGAGTTGGGAGTTATATATAGAGTTCCAACCCTCAAAATACGTGTGACCATCAATTTTCTTCGAATATAACGGCTTATTGCTAGCAAGGTCACATTTTTATTTCCCCAAGAATATACATAATTTGGTCTAGTCATTAACTTACTTACATTTCTGTCCCAAGTGCATTGCACCCACATACTGATACTATCATCTTGCAGTTCTGGCACCAGGGGTATCATTGGTTTAGATGGTGAGTTCGATGAGTTTTCGGTTAGGTTGGGTTTGGAAAACTTCGATTTGGACTAGGTCAGGTTCGAGCTTACCTTTCAACCAAACACGTGCAGGCTAGACCAATCTGAATGAAGCTTGATTCGAAAAATGTGTGTATTCTATGTTTTATATCAAATAATGTTCTTCTTCACTTAATTATATCTGAAGTTCTATAAATACAAAGACAGGGCGACAACAAGATCTCAAGGTACCGAACTTGCATTCTTCTATGACAGCTGTTTGGTAGATAAAGGGGTATCACTTCTAGAAGAAGAAAAAAAATCAACAATTTTCATTTTGTGCTGTCGTTTTGAAAATTGCATAGATTATTCTACCTATATAGATCTTCCTACTCTTGAAGAGACGATCTATTGATTTTATTGACCTCTTGTTTGTGTAATTTGATCTTGACATCAACTCCCATCTCTTCTGCCATTTGCTATATTAATTTAGGATATTTCTATTCCAGGTGAGCATTGAAGTTTCATTCATCAGTCTTCGGCAGCTAGAGCTTACCCAGAGGCCAGGCTTAGGCTTACCACCCGAAAAGCTCCAGTTGTATCTCCTTTCTCAACGCAGCTACAAACTTGAAACACTTTAGTTTTAATCCCATTTGCCCAGCCAGTCTATAAACCTTGCATCAGACTTGTGCTAGAACTCATTTGTTGATTCTTCTGATTTTTCCAATATAGAATCATTGTTTGTACAAATAATGTTGAATTTTTCAATCCCACTTTATAGACAATTTTTGTAACATTGAATTTTGTACTGTTTGCTTGAGTATTGAGTTTGAAAGTGTATTTTTTTTGTATATATATCGAGAGGTTAGGTTTTCCAAGTATTAATTTATATTTTTTAAAATGATTTGTAACGGTTATAACCGTGATAAAAATTTAGTGTCGTAACGATTATTACCGTAACAAAATTTGATATCATCACGGTTATTACCATGACACAATGGGTTAAACCGTTATAAAAGTTGGTGTAGTAATTATTTTGACGTTTTTGTTAAAATATTGGAAAATTGTCTCCCATGAACCCAAATTCCAACGTTTTTGTAGAAAATGTGGGGAATAAGTTAAGTTCTCGACGTTTTTTAAACATTGAAAAATTGTCACCCATGAACACATAAATTCCTGACGTTTATTAAACATTGATGCAAAAGTCGGTTTTACTTTTGTCGATGTTTATTGCGAATGTTGTAAATTTCTGACTAGGACAACAATGACGTTTATGAGAAACGTTGGTCAAACGTCGGCAAAATCCATGCCAATATTTTTGGACCTTTTTCGACATTTATAAAACGTAGGGATTTTTTTTTTTTTTGGTAGTGTGAACACTTATCGTCCCTGCATAAGACGTACATTATAGCGTGCCTTCTATCTATATGAAGGTCACTTGCTTTACGAGCCATCTTGGACAACATATCTGGTAAGACAACGATCACTTCGCGCTCGGGTTGTAAGTCCAACCGAAGGTCCCGAATACCCGTATTGCGACATGCCCTTTTAGTCAGGGTAGCAAACCCAAATGTAGGTCCCGCAATTATTTGTACAAATAATGTTGAATGATTCAATCTCAATTTATAGAGACATAATATTTGCAACATTGAATTGTGTACTGTTTGCTTGAGTATTGAGTTTGAAAGTGTATTTTTCTTTTCTTTTGTTTGTGTATATATTGAGATGTTAGGTTTTCCAAGTATCAACATTCTATATTTTTTAAAATAATTTGTAATGGTTATAACCGTGACAAAAAATTAGTGTCATTAACGATTATTACCGTGACAAAATTTAATATCATCACGGTTATTACCGTGACACAATGGACTAAATAGTTATAAAAGTTGATGTATTAATTATCCCGACATTTTTGTTAAATTCCTGACATTTTGTTAAAATGTCAAAAAATTGTCACACGTTTAAATGTTGATGCAAACGTCAGTTATACTTTTGTCGACGTTTATTGCGAACATCGTAAATTCCCGACTAGGATAACAATGACGTCTATAAAAACGTTGGTCAAACGTCGACAAAAAATACGCCAACATTCTCGGACTTTTTTTGACGTTTATAAAATATTGGAAAAAATCAATTTTTTTTGTAGTGTGAACACTTACCGCCCATGCATAAGACATACATTAGCATGCCTCCTATCTATATGAAGGTCACTGGCTTTACGATCCATCTTTGACTACATCTTGCTCGGGTTGTAAGCCCTACTGAAGGTCCCAAATACCCGTATTGGGACTCGCCCTTACATTCTGGGTAGTAAGCCCCCGCAATTATTTGTATAAATAATGTTGAATGATTCAATCCCACTTTGTAGGAACATAATTTTTGTTACATTGAATTTTGTAATGTTGCTTGAGTATTGTCACGACCCGCATCCGGATATTCGGGTACGAGGGCGTGGGCACGTCCAGCCTACGCCGCAGTGTCGGCGGTAGTACGCTGTCTGGGCCATAATCACTGGTGATTTAGAATCTATCTCATCCACAGTAAATAAATAGACAAGGAAAATAACAGGAAAAGGAATGCTGAGATTTTATAATATTTAATCTGTGACAACCAAATCCACAGTTAATACAAAGCCAGAAGATAAATCGGGGACAAACCCGAGTATTGTGCTGAAAGGGAAAAAAATTAGCTAACTGCTACTACTCCTCAAGGGTAGTCTCCTGAGTGGGAACTGGCTTCTCAACTGTGTCACCTGCTGCCTCATAGGGGCCATAATAGGTAGGGGCAAAGTTCTCATCCTCGCCTAAAACAACGGATCCAGTCAGGAAAGGAGCAAAGTACACAATGCACAACAAGATTAAACTAAATATTGGTGACAAGTAGGAAAAAGACTGGCTAAGTATCATAATCAGAGTATGCATAATAAATAGTAAAGTTTAACTAAGAATTAATGCTATAAATTAGGACTATAAGTAAAACATGATTAATTTCTATAAACCAGGAATAAGGGTAAAACAGGAATAAAATGTGACAGGGAATGTAACTGTAACCAAACACAAGAACTGTAACACGACAAGAAACTCTGTGCGTGAACTTGTGTATTTAGAATACGTAGTTGGCATGTAGGGGTTTATAAGGCTAATCCGGCCATCATGGACGGCTATTAAACATGAATAATCGAGATCCGGCTGAGGGTACAGTCGCGTACCAACAGCTATTAAACACGGCAGGGGGAAGGGTAAACTACATGCCTTCTAGTATTCTCCCACCCGACACGAAAAGCAAGACATGAAATCCAGTATTCAAGACATGAAAGCCAGTGTTCTAACTCTACGTGTAATCATCAACGGTACTAATAAAGCAGAGAATTTATTTATCATAATATAAAGATTAAACTTGAAGTGCAGGTACTTGCCTGATGTTTGGATCCAATTACAGTTTGTATCTCGGGGAAATTTCTAGAAATGAGTCCAGATGCTAAAATAGACATTACCATCATTCTCAGAAGATATCAAATAGCTAGAAACGCCTGTCCTTGGGTCCAATTTGGAGACAAGGGCAAAAACGGTAATTTTGGGTCAAAACGGGGTCCGCCGGTGGGCCCGCTTTGCACCGAAAAACACGTCAGGGTCAAAGGTCTCCAAATTCACCAAACTTAGTGTCAACAGGTCAGGAATGCTGATATGAACCCAACGGAACTTTCAGATTTGAATTTCGATGAGCCGTTCACAAAATCGCCCGTCGAGCGGGGCTTGTTGGGGCCCACGACACGCGATTTCGTCAACGTTCTCAGAATCGAACCAAACTTGACCCACAGGACCAGCGTATTGCTACGAGTCCGATGGCGCAAGTTTCGTCTCGATCTGACATGTGTGCACGAAGTTAGGGTGAATTGTAGAAAAGGCGGATACGGGGCGATGTCCGCGGATACGCGTTGATTCCGGTGTGCACGCACACCCGAATCAGCTTCCGCAAAATCTCACACGTCCTTATCGATGACGTGCACGTATCTGTGAAGACCGCACGCGACCAAGTCGTCCCATTTGGCGGGGCGTACTCAGTTCCGGGGTGAAACAGGGTCTAGTTTTTCCTATTTTTGGATCGCGGTGTGCGATCACCACAGGACGCGATGCCCCGAGTGGTTTGTCCGGGCACCGAGAGGGTCATACAGGCTTCGCAACACAATTTACTTAATCGAAAACAGAGCTACGAGTAAAAAGATACACGCACCTGAACTGGGTCGAAAAACCAGACAAAATCGTGTCCGACACGACACAGGACACAGTGTCCTGTGTCCACTGTGTCGTGTCCAGCTCCTAGGTTTAGGGTTAGGTTTTGGAGGCTGCAGGCGGCGGTCCGGCCTGAGGATGGCGGCGTCGCTGCGGGGGAGGCCGGCCGGGGGCTGGGCGGGGGCTGCGAGGGCGGCACGGCGTTAGGCGCCGGAGGCGGCGGATGGGCGCTGGCTGCGGGGTCGGGGAGAAGAAGGAGGAGAAGAAGGAGAGGGGGCGGCTCGGTCGTCGTCGAGGGCGGTGGAGGAAGGAGGCCGGCGATGGCGAGGCGAGCCGGACGGTGGTGGCGAGGCGAGCCGGGCGGTGGTGGCGAGGTGGCACGGGGCGGCGGGGAGCCGGAGGGGGAGGTTAGGGCAGTGGCCGGAGAGGGGGAGAAGTTTTAAAGGGAAGGGGGAGGTCGGGGAGGCCGGCCAAGGCGGAGGTGAGGGCCGAGGGAGGCGGCTGCGTGGCCGGGCGGGGCGCCGCGTGGCTGGGCAGGGCGGCGCAGGCGGCGGGAAACGCGGGGGCGTGGGGCTGGGGACGAACGGTTCAGGCGGTTCGGGTCGGGTCGGGCGGCGGGTGGATCCGACTCGACCCGCTAACATTTGCGGGCTGGGCTCGTCCCAACGGGCTGGGCCGGGCCGGTTGGGTCTGGGCTGGGCCGGAGAAATATAATAATAATAATAATAATAATAATAATAATAATAATAATAATAATAATAATAATAATAATAATAATAATAAATGATTAAATAAATAAATAAATAATTAATAATTGTTTTCAGGGGTTTAAAATTAGGTCCGAGGCCCGATAAATTCCAGAAAAATTACCCTAAGTCTAGTTTTCCATTTTACACCCAAAAATATTATTTCCATAATATTTTAATTCTGTTTATTAATAAATAAAAATTATTCAATAATTAAGAACCCTGATTTTAATTACAGAAAATTCTCAAAAAATTCCAGAAAATTGCAAAAAAAATCCCAATTTAAAATTCTTGCAAAATCTGGGGGTTTACAATCTACCCAACTTATAAAAATTTCGTCCTCGAAATTTAAAATTAAGCCATAATCTGTTAATCTTTTATGTACATCAATCGCAATCTCCTTGCGATAATTTAAATCCTAAGCACGTCCACTGCAATCACTTCATGATTAAGACGACTACTTGTTCCAATCAATATTCGACCTAGGGTTATTACTTCTTACTTCCTCAAAGTTCCCACAGGCAGTTTTTAGATTAAGTCCATATAGCATTTTCAAGATTTGCACATGACTTTGCCTCACGATTCTAATTATCATAAATTCCTCTAGAAGTGATTCGAGTCCAACAGTATTCTCATTCACAATTGTATGCTTCAAATTTTTAAATTCCATTCACATCCTCAATATTCTAACTAGGTAGTCCAACCATCAAATTTTAATTTTTAATTCAAATCATCAAATTGAAAAATAATTTAAGTGTAGTCCACCAATGTTCAAGTCTGAATCATATACCCTCTAAATTCAAATTGACGATTTTACTTTCATTATTCAAAATTTAAATCATGTACCTAAGGTATAATTATTGGGTCCTTGATATCAATTCATTAATCATCTTAGTCACTCCTCTAACTTTTAGGATGGCTTGCTTCTTCCAATCTAACCTTACTCGGTCACAATCCAAAAGACATTCCTCTCGAGTTGACAAATGCATTGCTACCCAACTTAGAATTTACCCATTCATCACAAAAGACTATATACTTTAAGAAAATATTCCTTACTCATGTCATTCAATCCTCGAACTTCGTCGCCGATCATATCACATATGATATGTCCTTAATTTCGAAAGAATAATCCTTAAGTATGTGATCGGCCTATGGGACATATCTAGTATTACCAACTTATACCAAGCATGAGATTTTGTCTTTCCGAAATAAGGGAAGGCGAAGATCAAAGAGTTCAAGGGTGAGGTGATAGAACATAAGTATCGGGATCAAGGCGTTTAAAGAATTCAGGTGGGAAGTTGTCAAGCGACTTGTGGATTGAATCCTGTCTTGGTAATGCTCGTATTAATACAGTTATGTAACCTATGTGATATGCTCAGACATGTCTAGGGCAAGTATACTAGTCATCTATATATCTCAATCCACGTAAAGTAGTCGTGCGAAGTATGAATCAAAAATGAACTAAGGTTGATCAGACCGTAGTACACTGATTCTGAATAGACAATTGTATTAGTGTGTCGACCCACTAATACATATGTCATGAACAAGCTCGATAAAGAGTAAGCTTGCAAAACTAGGCTATAAAATAGCAGCATAAGTCAAGTTCAGCAAAATTAAGGGCGCTAGATGATAATGAAAGGAGGTACAAATTATTGAAGTTCACAAAACAACCTACAATAAGCACAATAACAAAAGATTCTACAATCTCTACAGTTATCAAATACAAAAGCATACCAGGTTATTAGCAAGTTCAAATTACTAGGTTGGGGCTGAGGTCACGAACCAATAGGCACGAGCTAAACAATACTAGAAACGACAGCTAAAATTCACTTACGCGCATTAGCTACTCCAAGAGTCTGCGCATTCTCCACGGTCATGCTGGTAGAGCATCTCGTAGTGATCTTGTAGGAACCTCGTCGCTTGCGGGTAGATCCTTTACTCTGCATCCAAATATAAACGATAAAGGCGCACAGGAATCAAGGCAGGATGCAAGTCAATAAAATGATTCGAAGCCGATATGAATATCAAGAACGATTCGATCAAGTGGATGAGCTTTTCCTAAAATCTTCAATCTTATTGCAGGCCTGTTCGGTCCCTAAGTTGAAACCGAACAATTTAGTCGTCGACCTGCATGGACCACCACAAAAATGTGTCACGACCCACACCCGGATATTTGGGTACGAGTGCGTGGGCACGTCTAGCCTACGCCGCAGTGTCGGCGATAGTACGCTGTCTGGGCCATAATCACTGGTGATTTAGAATCTATCTCATCCACAGTAAATAAATAGACAAGGAAAATAACAGGAAAAGGAATGCTGAGATTTTATAATATTTAATCTGTGACAACCAAATCCACAGTTAATACAAAGCCAGAAGATAAATCGGAGACAAACCCGAGTATTGTGCTGAAAGGGAAAAAACTAGCTAACTGCTACTACTCCTCTAGGGTAGTCTCCTGAGTGGGAACTGGCTTCTCAACTGTGTCACCTGCTGCCTCATAGGGGCCATAATAGGTAGGGGCAAAGTTCTCATCCTCACCTAAAACAACGGATCCAGTCAGGAAAGGAGCAAAGTACACAATGCACAACAAGATTAAACTAAATATTGGTGACAAGTAGGAAAAAGACTGGCTAAGTATCATAATCAGAGTATGCATAATAAATAGTAAAGTTTAACAGAGAATTAATGCTATAAATCAGAACTATAAGTAAAACATGATTAATTTCTATAAACCAGGAATAAGGGTAAAACAGGAATAAAATGTGACAGGGAATGTAACTGTAACCAGACAACAAGAACTGTAACACAACAAGAAACTCTGTGCGTGAACTTGTGTATTTAGAATACGTAGTTGGCATGTAGGGGTTTATAAGGCTAATCCGGCCGTCATGGACGGCTATTAAACATGAATAATCGAGATCTGGCTGAGGGTACAGTCGCGTACCAACAGCTATTAAACACGGCAAGGGGAAGGGTAAACTATATGCCTTCTAGTTTTCTCCCACCCGACACGAAAAGCAAGACATGAAATCCAGTATTCAAGACATGAAATCCAGTATTCTAACTCTACGTGTAATCATCAACGATACTAATAAAGCAGGGAATTTATTTATCACAATATAAAGATTAAACTTGAAGTGCAGGTACTTGCCTGATGTTTGGATCCAATTACAGTTTGTATCTCGGGGAAATTTTCAAAAATGAGTCCAGATGCTGAAATAGACATTACCATCATGCTCAGAAGATATCAAATAGCTAGAAACACTTGTCCTTGGGTCCAATTTGGAGACAAGGGCAAAAACGGTAATTTCGGGTCAAAACGGGGTCCGCCGGTGGGCCCGCTTTGCACCGAAAAATGCGTCAGGGTCAAAGGTTTCCAAATTCACCAAACTTAGTATCAACAGGTCAGGAACGCTGATACGAACCCAACGAAACTTTCAGATTTGAATTCCGATGAGCCGTTCACAAAATCGTCCGTCGAGCGGGGCCTGTGGGGCCCACGACACGCGATTTCGTCAACGTTCTCAGAATCAAACCAAACATGACCCACAGGACCAGCGTATTGCTACGAGTCCGATGGCGTAAGTTTCGTCTCGATCCGACGTGTGTGCACGAAGTTAGGGTAAATTGTAGAAAAGGCGGATACGGGGCGATGTCCGCGGATACGCGTTGATTTCGGTGTGCATGCACACCCGAATCAGCTTCCGTGAAATCTTACACGTCCGTATCGACGGCGCGCACGTATCTGTGAAGACCGCACGTGACCAAGTCATCCTGTTTGGCGGGACGTACTCAGTTCCGGGGTAAAATAGGGTCTAGTTTTTCCTGTTTTTGGATCGCGGTGTGCGATCACCACAGGACGCGATGCCCCGAGCGGTTTGTCCGGGCACCGAGAGGGTCATACAGGCTTCGCAACTCAATTTACGGAATCGAAAACAGAGCTACGAGCAAAAAGATACACGCACCTGAACTGGGTCGAAAAACCAGACAAAATCGTGTCCGACACGACACAGGACACAGTGTCCTGTGTCCACTGTGTCGTGTCCAGCTCCTAGGTTTAGGGTTAGTTTTTGGAGGCTGCAGGCGGCGGTCCGGCCGGAGGAGGGCGGCATCGCTGCGGGGGAGGCCGGCCGGGGGCTGGGCGGCGCCGGCGAGGGCGGCACGGCGCGGCAGCAGGCGCCGGAGGCGGCGGATGGGCGCTGGCTGCGGAGTCGGGGAGAAGAAGGAGGAGGAGAAGGAGAGGGGGCGGCTCGGTCGTCGTCGAGGGCGGTGGAGGAAGGAGGCCGGCGATGGCGAGGCGAGCCGGGCGGTGGTGGCGAGGTGGCACGGGGCGGCGGGGAGCCGGAGGGGGAGGTTAGGGCAGTGGCCGGAGAGGGGGAGAAGTTTTAAAGGGAAGGGGGAGGTCGGGGAGGCCGGCCAAGGCGGAGGTGAGGGCCGAGGGAGGCGGCTGCGTGGCCGGGCGGGGTACCGCGTGGCCGGGCAGGGCGGCGCAGGCGGCGAGAAACGCGGGGGCGTGGGGCTGGGGACGAACGGTTCAGGCGGTTCGGGTCGGGTCGGGCGGCGGGTGGATCCGACCCAACCCGCTAACATTTGAGGGCTGGGCTCGCCGCAATGGGCTGGGCCGGGCCGGTTGGGTCTGGGCTGGGCCGGAGAAATATAATAATAATAATAATAATAATAATAATAATAAATGATTAAATAAATAAATAATTAATTAATAATTGTTTTCAGGGGTTTTAAATTAGGTCCGAGGCCCGATAAATCCAGAAAAATTACCCTAAGTCCAGTTTTCAATATTATTTCCATAATATTTTAATACTGTTTATTAACAATTAAAAATTATTCAATAATTAAGAACCCTGATTTTAATTACAGAAAATTTCCAGAAAATTCTACAAAATTGCGAAAAAATCCCAATTTAAAATTCTTGCAAAATCTGGGGGTTTACAAGTATTGAGTTTGAAAGTGTTTTTTTTTCTTTTGTGTATATATCGAGAGTTTTAGTTTTCCAATTATCTTCTATATTTTATTAAATGATTTGTGACAATTATAGCCGTGACAAAATTTTGTGTCGTAAAGATTATTACCGTGACAAAATTTGATATCATCACGGTTATTACCGTAACATAATGGGCTAAACCGTTATAAAAGTTGGTGCAGTAATTATTCCAACATTTTTGTTAAAATGTTGGAAAATTGTCGCCCATGAACCCAAATCCCAAAATTTTTGTGAAAGATGGAGAATCAGTTAAGTTCCCGACGTTTTCGTTTAAAACATTAAAAAATTGTCACCCATGAACACAAATTCTCGACGTTTATTAAACGTTGCTGCAAACGTCGATTTTACTTTTGTCGATGTTTATTATGAATGTTGTAAATTTTTTACTAGGACAACGATGACGTTTATGAGAAACGTTAGTCAAACATCGACAAAAGCTATGCCAACGTTTGTGGATTTTTTTTCGACGTTTATAAAACGTTGAGAAAAATTAATTTTTTTGTAGTTAACACTTATCTCCCCTGCATACGAAATACGTTAGCATGCCTCATATCTATATGAAGGTCATTGGCTTTAGAAGCCATCATAGACTACATCTCTGGTAAGAAGGTGATCACTTCGTGCTCGGATTATAAGCCCAACTATAGGTCCCAAATACCCGTATTGCAACGTGCCATTCCAGTCTGGATAGCAAGCCCTACTACAGGTCCCGCAATTATTTGTACAAATAATGTTGAATGATTCAATCCCACTTTATAGAGATAATTTTTGCAACATTGAATTTTGTACTGTTTGCTTGAGTATTGAGTTTGAAAGTGCATTTTTTTCTTTTTTTGTGTGTGTGTATATATATATATATATATATATATATATATATATATATATATATATATATATATATATATATATATATATATATATCAAGAGGTTAAGTTTCCCAAGTATCAGCATTCTATAGTTTTTAATATGATTTGTAACGGTTATAACCGTGACAAAATTTAGTTTCGTAACGATTATTACTGTGACAAAATTTGATATCATCACGGTTATTACCGTGACACAATGGGCTAAATCGTTATAAAAGTTGGTGTAGTAATTATTATGGAGTTTTGTTAAAATATTAAAAAATTATTTCCCATGAACCCAAATCCCAACATTTTTGTAAAAGGTGGGAAATTAGTTAAGTTCCTGACTTTTATTTTAAAAATGTTGGAAAGTTATTACCCATGAACAAAAATTCTTGACGTTTATTAAATGTTGCTGCAAACGTAAGTTTTACTTTTATCGACGTTTATTGCGAACGTCGTAAATTCTCGACTATGACAATGATGACATTTATGAGAAACGTTGGTCAAACATGGGCAAAATCTATGCCAACATTTTTGTTTTTTTCGACGTTTATAAAATGTTGGAAAAAATCAATTTTTTTGTAGTGTGTGAATAATTACCGCCCCTGCATAAGACATACATTAGCATCTCTCCTATATATATGAAGATCACTAGATTTACAAGCCATCTTGGACTACATCTCTGGTAAGATGACGATCACTTCACGCTCTGGTTGTAAGTCCTTCTGAAGGTCCCGAATACCCGTATTGCTTTGCGTCCTTCCAGTCCGGGTAGCAAGCCCAACTGCTGTTTGTGGTATTAAACGAAAGAATGAAAGTGTATTTCAATGACGGGGCTTGTACGAAACCTGCGCCCTTTTGTTTACAAACAAACTTGTACAATATAATCCTATACGAGGATGTGGTAGTATAATTTATTTAATCTGGGTATAAATTGCTATAGGTGTCTGATCTGCGGTCGATCACTTTAGCCCTTGGACTACACGATGTTGAAGAAGTGCCGTGGAAGACGGGTAGCGGCTTCGAAGGTTGCAAAGGAGGGTGGATGCACGATGCCAAGGTCGTCGATCCCTGCCCTTCGCCGAGCTCCGGGTTCCTCTCTCTCTCTCTCTCGATCTCTTCTCTCCAAGTTTCGACCTGGTTCGATTCTTCTCTCAAAGTTTCGACCTG
This sequence comes from Iris macrosiphon, assembly GCA_036927795.1. NCBI lineage: Eukaryota > Viridiplantae > Streptophyta > Magnoliopsida > Asparagales > Iridaceae > Iris > Iris macrosiphon. The sequence continues at coordinate 37,913,182 of JAYESA010000006.1, read as the reverse complement.
GTTCGATTCTTCTCTCCAAGTTTCGACCTTGTTCCCCATTGATAGGGGTCTCTATTTATAGAGTTTTAGTGACAGTGACCACTCAGTTGGTGTAAAAACTGAGGAGTGGGCAACACAGCACCTTTTTACACGATGGTTAAAGCAACAAAAGTCTGCGTATGGATGATCTTTTGAATGAGCGTATGACGCGGGCCCAACTAAGGGGACACAATGCGTACTATTGCTACGAAGATCACGGCGTAAAAGCCATGCAGGTAGGTATCCCTCGTGTAGAAGAGGTGGGCGTAAAAGCCAACGTCTGTCACCATGGCATAAAAGCCAAATAGGCATAGAAGCCGGGTAGGCATAGGAGCCAGGTAGGCATAGGAGCCTGACAGCATGGGAGCCGGATGAGCATAGAAGCTGAGGAGGCATAGAAGCCGAGAGAGCACTGAAGCTGAACGGGCATGGAAGCCGAGAGAGCATTGAAGCTGAACGGGCATAGGAGCCGAGAGAGCACTGAAGCTGAACGGGCGTAGGAGCCACTGCGTAATGTGCTGAGTGCTGATGTGGACGTCTTTAGCCGAAATTACGGCTTTTGCAGATATAATCAAATCTCTTGCATTAAATGCAGGGATTTGCCATCATCTTGTGCATTAAATGCGGAGACGTATTTTTGAAGGTCTGCAACCCTTCTGTGCATCCGTCGCAGAGACGTGCCTCAAGAGAAACTGTCACCGCTCTGTGCAATTAGACGTAGAGACGTGCCTCGAGCCCCGTACGAAGTGCAGCTTTTGACGTGGCAGGCGGTTTGTCTACTGCGGGACGTAAAACAACCCATGTTTGCCTGTGTAAAATAAGACAGCGCGTTCCCTTACGCGCGGAAGAGCGGTTTACGCTGAGGGGACTTCAGTAAACGACGGTTTAGTGATGTTTGAACCAAATCCTCTGCATTAAATGCGAAGATCTGCCATCATACCGTGGAGCGCGTCCCGAGGGGTCTGCAACCGTTTCCAGCCGTCGTCTGGGTAGCCGTGCAGCACTTTTTTGCCAGAGGTCAGAGGTCAGGTTCACTGTGGGACTTGACAGGTTTATTTCGGGGAAGACAAAGCGTTCCTCGTACGCCTTAATGCTGCTTTGAGAGAGCGGCTGAGTTTTACGCCATGGAGGCGATGAAGAACTCTTTTTTACGCTTGATGGCTCTGAAGGCCTTTGTTTGTGCTGCTTTGCATAGAGACGCCGCGTAGCTCTTTCCAGCATATTTTTTATGCTTCTACAAGATCCCCTTCAAAGCTTTTAAATTCCTCAGAATTTGAAATACTTTGAATGAAGCATGAACGGCCCCTCGTAACTTGAAACGTTTCTGAATGGAGCGTTGAAACGGTCGATGCTGACTTTATGGCGAAATTATTGGGGACCGCTGTGATCTCTTTTGCCTATAAAAAGGCTGGGGGGGTGAACCTGTTCTCACCACATTCCCATCACCACGCTTAGATGATCGCCGGAGTTCGTCGGGTCGATCTGAGGAAGAAGGAGATCATGTTCTTCCAGCGGGTAGGGAGCCGAAAAAGACGGTGTCTTCGAGCAAGTGTCCACTGCAACGATGGATCATGGAAGGATATCTTAGCCTCCCTTGCTCGGGATAATCAGCAACTTTATATGGCGTTGCACCAGGAGAGAGGAAGGGTCGTGTTAGACCACACAGCTTGCAGACTGTTTATTTCTTCCTGAGGCCCCTGCGGACGAGACCAAACAAACCGTAATCTGTCGTTCTGATTGGGTTGGGTTTAAGGAAACCCCAACCAGATCGGCCATGGCGAATGGAGGATCTTCTCGTTCATGACTGTGGTGGTCATGAACGACCATGGATGAAGAGGAAGACCTGTACCGGCACGAGAATCTGTCAGGACAGCTTCTGGGCGATCTTCAGACGACGAGGGGGTATCTCCTTTGTAGACGGAGTTTCCCTCAGATGTAACCATGAAAAAATAGAGAAAAACCCTTGTAGATTGGATTTCCCTCATATGTAATCATGATTTTAATCTTTTAATAAAATCGTCTTCTTCTCCATATGATCGTCTTGCCATACGTTGCTGTGAAGTCTGAATATGTGCAGCTTCGACACGTCTGTACGCCGACTCCGTTTAGAAAGAGTGCTAGGTCCTGTCCTATTTTTTACGCATAACTAGTGATGCGCAGCTGCTGTAGGAATGTAGAAACCGCATAGAGTTCTGAACTGTTGTTTCTGATGAACAGAACTTTTTGTCCAGACTTCGTCTTTAAGAATGATCTCTCAAAACTCCCTTGGAACAAGGTCGAGGTTTTGGTCGTCAAAACTGATTTCGCCATCTTGATTAGACGGGGTGTTTGGACTGGAGTCCGGATGAATCTCCAATTTTGGACCCGAGAAGAGTAATTTCTCAATGTTTGAACTCTGTATGCTTCGGGTACTTAGGATGCTCTGGGTCAAGAACGAGTATTTTTTGTGTGAACTCTTTGTAATTGACCGCCATGGGGACTATTCTGATATGCGAAAAGTCGTGGAGCATGAAATCATCAGTTTGTAGCTTTTGAGCGTAAAAATACCATCGAGCGTGAAATCGTAGACTTGTGGTTCCTGAGCGTGAAGTCGTAGGTTTGTTGCCTCTCGAGCATAAAAGCTACCGAGCACCAAGGCATCCGGGCATAAAACCATAGACTTATAGCTGTCGAACGTAAAGCCGTAGACTTGTTGCTGTCGAGCGTAGAAAACTCCTTCAGCGTAGAACTGTAGATCTGTTGCTCCTGAAAAGAAAAAAATTTTCGAGCATGAAGTTTTGCGGATCTGTTGCTTCTGAGCGTAAACTGAGCGCCACCGAGCGTGAGATCATCGATTTGGTATCTGCTGAGCGTGAAGTCGTAGGTTTGTAGCCTCTCGAGCATAAAAGCTACTGAGCACAAAAGGCATCCGGGCATGAAACCAAAGACTTATAGCTTGCGAGCATAAAACCGTAGATCTGTTGCTGTCGAGCGTATTAAGCTCCTTTAGCGTAGAACCCACTGAACCGTCTTGCACAAAAAAACCTTTCGAATTCGCTGATTGTCCGTCTTTCGAGGGTAATGGGCTGACGTAGCATCCAATCATAACAAATTATTAATTGTGAGATTTGGTTAGGGTCTCGAGGAGTCCGTCCGAGGATTCGAGGAGTCGACCCGTGCTCTATATATATCCCGAGCTTTTGGAGAGAGAAACTTTTCATCCGTCTTCTGCGAAAGAGAGCTTCCGACTGTTCGAGTTTTTTCTTCGTTCCTTTTCCGAGCACTTCGAGTCTTCAGAAATGGCGCCGAAATAAACCTCCTCCGCTAAGGAAAAGAGCATAGGCTCTTCTTCTCATTCTTCTGCCCCCGCGAGGGAGTCTCTGGTTGGGCAAGGCGAACTTCCTTCTGAGCAGAGTATCCCGCCGACGAGCAGTGCACCCGGTCTTAGAGGTAGGGTCTTTGGGATGACAAAGAACGACGAGAGAAAGAAAAAAAAAATCCTTCGCACACGTTGAACGTGACCGCGCTAGGTCGTCTTTTGTGGTGATAGCCTCTTTGAGGAAGATGATGCACGGAGACGTTCTCATCTTTTACGCCCACATTTCCAATGTGCCAGCGTAGAATCTCCATTGTTTTCTCAGTTCTGGGCGTAACAGCTCTGACTGTCGAAAACTTGGTGTACATAAAATTTTAGTTTTACGCCTGAGGATGGGACCTTCGGCGTAACCACTAGAATTTTGACAGTCTGGCGTAAAGCACTGACTGTATACCTTTCGGCGTAGAATGACCAATTTTGTACAGTCTTGGCATAAAGCGCGGACTGTCGTTTCTTTGGTTCGTATGTTTTGTGCAAGATTTACAATGACATATTTTCTTGCACTTTTTACAGTTGATTTGGGTGAGTCTCCACTAACCGAGGTGATGGGCTCCGCTGTCGGGATGCTGCACTCGAACTACCTGGAGGATCTGTTCCATGTGGCATTTTCGATCTCCGGACCCCAGTATCCTGAGGGGAGAGAGTTTCTGATATCGGCTCAGGGCGAGCGGACGCTGCTGAGTATGATTAACGGGGAGCCCCTGACGTATGTAGACGGGGAGCAATACAAAAGCCAGCTTTTCTCTTTGGAGACATGATTGATAAACGGTCCCAGACGAAGCCTAAAAGAGAACCCTGGGTATTCCCTGCCAGGAACTTGGTTTTGTACCTGCCAACGATGCCGAGAGATTATCCTATCTCGGCCTTCTTCCATGCAACACATCCTAGGAGGATGTCGTGGACGCTGACGCCCAATCTTCACGGTAAGCCGGAAAAGATTTTTCACCTGAAGGGAGCCGACCAGGGGTCGTTCGTCAGTCGTCCCTCGGGTCCCGTGATGCCGTTCAGGGGATTGTGTCCGGGTAGCATCCCGAGCGAAGATAGTCTGGTGATCCAGCCGGTCCAGCTGTCGACTTTTTGCAATGACTTCATGGGGCGAGGGGGAGTATATCCCAAGGAGAACCCTCGGTGCAACGGGTGGATCACCCCAATAAACTGCCGGTGGGCTTGCCTGGTTGACTGGGCCTTGATGCACTGTCAGAGAGAGCTCGAGGACATCGGGCTGTATGCCGCTGTGAGTGTGACTGGCGTTGGGTTGCCTCCGAACCCTAACCTGTTCCTGGCACTGATGGAGCGATACATTTCGCTCACCGGGACTTTCGCCACTCCAATGGAGGAGTTGGGATTGGCCCTCCATGAGATGGCAGTGATCTCGAGGCTGCTGATGGGGGATACCCCATACGAAGAGTACGTCCCCACCGATCGGGAGTTGGAGGACTCGGACTCTCGGGTGGTAGAAGTTTATCAGGAGCTGATGTGCCACTACTTCGCGTGTACCACTTTTTATAATGAGCCTTCTGATCTGGCTCACACCACTAAGTGGACGTCCTACCTCTTCTTCTACCGGGCCAGGGCCGCTAAGCCGGAGAAAGTCTCAAGAGGCAAGGATGAGCCTGTGAACTGTTTGAGCGCCCTTAGTGCTCATGTTGTCAAGGCTCTTATGGGAGATGCCAAAGCTCCAGATCAGATTCTTGATGCCGGGGCAGGAAAGTATCCTGAAGGCACCAAGGTCTGTAGTTACTTGAGGCGCTGCCACCGGCCTTTGTCTAAGGAAGCCCTGTTGGCTGGTTTCCTCTCCATATGGTTGCGGCGAGTAGTGGTGCCCAGCACTGTATCTGCGGACCATATTTACCGGAACATCCTGTGGCCTGCGGTGCGTCTGGTGTTTGGGGCGAGACTAGGCTTGCTCCCTGCTATGGTGTGCCGTATACAGACTGGCTTGAGAGCCATGACTGACGGGCTGCTCGTTGACGAGACTCGACGTGAAAGCTTTCCCCGGGTGGAATTACCCTACCTATATTTGATGGGATGGTTAATTCTCTACAACCCCCGGGTGATGTCTCCTGGCTCCGGTAGTAGCTCGGGAGGTAGTTTCTTGTTGAACTACAAGGATTCTTCCTGGAACGTGAACACAGTCCTAGACTGTCGGTTGACACTAAGCCTTAGTCACGGCTGGAAGCTCCTCTGTATTGTTCCTCCGGTGCATCGCAATCAATCGGGGATTCGGCTGGAGGATTCAGGTGGAGAGAAGACCGATCTTTCCCCGGAGGCCTTTAAGTGGTTAATTTGCATCAGACCCTCCCATCTGCTGTATAGAAGCGAAGATTATTGCTTCTTCGAGCCCTACTTGTCCAGTCGGTTCGCCAGACAATTTGGGTACGACCAGCTGCACGTGGGCAATGCCGTCACCAGCTTCAGGTCCAGGGGCTGACTCATTGATGGAGCCCGAGGATGGCGATATTTTATCATGGGTTGCACTGGAGCAGTTTTTATCGTGTCGGTCGTTACACCTTCCACGGAGCTGCGTGTCTTACACTCGTACGCCCAGTTCTACGTGGCGGTGAACACCTTCCATCGCGATTTTGACATGCGTGGAAGTTTCAGGGTACCGTCCCCTACGCCTGGGGGAAGAGCTGAAATTCCCTCGGTTTCTCCCGACGAGGGTGAGGAGTTTGCTACTCCTGACGAGCCGCTGGTGTCATGGCCGAGGTGTGAAGTGCCTCTGCCTGCGGGGGCCTTGGTTGTTTCTGGGAAACGAAGAGCTCCTGCTTCTAAGGAGGCTTCCCTGCGTAAGAGAAGGAAGACGGCCACTCGTTCCCTTCGGATTCCCGGCATTGAGGCTCCTAGAGGGGAAACTGCCGTCTCGCCCGTCGAGGATGTTCTCTTGATCGGAGGTTCCTCGCCTTCCAGAGAGGGACCCTCAGTTTCGGCTGGCTGTGCCGGGATACTTCATCTTGAGGCTGCCGTTGCTGCCACTACTTCCAGTAGTGGAATGAGATTGCCCACGTGGCCGAGGCAGATGGGAGGATCCTTCCCTAGGTCAGCAATGGAGGAGACCCCTGCCGCACCTGTAAGCATGCCTGGCGAGGTTCCGGATGACGAACCATGATTGCGTCTTGGCGGAGGCATGGTAGAGCTCCGAGCGACGTCGGTGGGCCCACCCCCTTCTCCAGGTATGACAGTTCACATTAAGTCATTAAGACGTGATTTAGCTACATCGGCTGGAGACGCGCCGTATATACCGGCGGCCACGGGTAAATGTCTTTTTTAGGTCCCCTTTTTAGAAAGAGTATCGTTATATTGATATCAACTTTCTTGTCTTTTCTCAGGGGACGGCGTTCATGGGGAGCACAGCTTTGAAGCGCCTTCTGGTTCTGCTCCGGGCGATGATACAGAGGCGTTTAATTCTGAGGGGGAGATATCTTCGAGGGCCGGCTCTCCTGTTGAAGAGGCTTTGATATCCCGAGAAGAGGGAGAGCCTGCCACTGCGACTACTTTGGATGTTGTAGACGCGTCTCCCCTGGTCGCACCACCTGTCGAGGCGACGGCTGCAACTACTTCGCCTGCAATCGTCCCCGGAGGGGGATTTGCTGATGCTGCGGCCACTCCCGGCGTCCAATCGGACCTAGCTGCGTTGACCCAGCAATACACCAGTGTCTTCTATGCCACTCTGAAGACGCTGATACCGATGGTGCTGAAGGGGAATCTGGACTTTGAGCGCCTAAGGAAGTCCTCTCGGATTCCGATAGCGGCGATCCGGGATTTCGATGGTACCGGGCTAGCTGATGCTCTGGAGGCGATGGTTAATGGTTTGGAGCAACCCATTAACGAATATCTGCAGCTAACTCGGGTGGCCTTGAAGCTGAGGTCCAGTCCCGATATGACTCTATGACGGCGCGGTTTGTCGAGAAGATGGAAAGCCTTAATAAACTCGTTCAAACACGTCAGCTGGAGATGGACGAAAGGAAGACCGTCGCGGAGGAAGCCCTTGCCTTTCAACTGAAGTGCCAATCCGAGCATGAAGGGAACGTGACGAGGGCCCGCCAGTTGAGGGAAGAGCTCGCTCAGGCAGACGAACGGGTTTCTCAGTCGTTGGCCGGCCTAGATATAGCAACTAGTCGCCTGAGCCCAGCGCGATGTGTTCTGGATCGTGCGGAAGGTGCCCGTGCAGGTGTTCGCCGGGCGAGGGCCGAGCTATCCCTTACGGGGGACAACAAGGCACGGCTGGAGCGGGCCCGCGCTGATGCCTTAGCTTGCAGAGATGAGAAGATGGTTGCACTGGTGCAGCAGATTCACGATCTGACCACTCCCCCGCAATGATGTACCCTTCCTTCTTCTTGCTTTTTCCTCCAGTGTAACTCTGCTCTTTCTTGGGAATAAAGTAACTCTTTCTTGACTTTTGTGGACCCATCATTTCAGAATATAAATGACAGGTTTAGGCGAGAGTGATATCAGAGGTAGTATGGACGTGATAAACTCTCGGTAAACTTTAGCAGGATATATCTATTCATTGGTCATACGGACATGATAGAATATGCTTTGGCTAAGGTTTGTAGGTAAGACAATATCAGAGGTAGTATGGACATGATAGGCTCTTGGTAAACTTCAGCAGGACATCTATTCATTGGTCATACGGACATGATAGAATGTGCTTGGCGCTAAGGTTTGTAGGTAAGACAATATCAGAGGTAGTATGGACATGATAGGCTCTTGGTAAACTTCAGCAGGACATCTATTCATTGGTCATACGGACATGATAGAATGTGCTTGGCGCTAAGGTTTGTAGGTAAGACACTATCAGAGGTAGTATGGACATGATAGGCTCTTGGTAAACTTCAGCAGGATATCTATTCATTGGTCATACGGACCTGATAGAATGTGCTTGGCGCTAAGGTTTGTTCTGGAAGTGGTCGCCGTTTGAGAACGTTGTCTCGATCACATAAGGGCCCTCCCATTTGGGCTAGAATTTGCCTTTACTTCTGTGAGTAAGAATTATCGGCCTTCTTACGGCTAAAACTAGCTCGCCGACTTTGAACACTCTTTCCTTTACTTTACGATTGAAAGTTCTAGAAATGTGTGCTTGGTAGAGCGCGATGCGCTGTTGAGCTTGGAGGTATTTCTCGTCTAATCCTTCTAGCTCCTGAAGCCTTAGAAGGTCATTCGTTTCTTGAGTCAGCTCATTAGCTACGGCTATCCTGAGTGACGGGATCTGGATTTCAATGGGAAGAACGGCTTCGCTCCCGTAGACCAGTGAGAATGGTGTACAACCTGTTGGTGTTCGCACCGTTATGCGGTATACCCAGAGACATTCGCCTAGCTTCTCATTCCAATCTCTTTTGTTTGAAGAGACGAACTTCTTCAAGAGTTTGATGATGGTTTTGTTGAAGGCCTCCACCAAACCATTAGCAGCTGGATAATATGCCGTAGAGGCAGTATTATGTATCCAATTTTTATCGCAAAATTAATGAAACGCTTGGCTGATAAACTGAGGCCCATTGTCATGAATTATCCTTCGGGGGACCCCAAAGCGATAAATGACGTGATGCTTGATGAAGCTGATCACATTAGATGCCTTCATCTCAGCAAGGGGTATCGTCTCTGCCCATTTGGAGAAGTAATCCGTGATGGCCAGTATGAACTGGTGACCCCTGGAAGAAGACGGGTGAATAGGGCCGATGAAATCCATACCCCATGCTTCGAAAGGCCAGGAAGCAACCGTAGGATGTAGATATCTAGATGGTTGATGTATGAAGTCCGCATGAACCTGATAGGCCCTGCAATGTCTTGCATACCGGATTGTATCTGCGATCATGGTAGGCCAGTAATAGCCCATTCTCCTGATGCGATCCTGCAGCTTAGGACCGGGTTGATGTGCTCCGCACACGCCGTTGTGAGCTTCACGGATAATCTGCTGTGCTTCGTCGTTAGAGAGACACCTTAACAGTAGTCCGTCGTAGGCCCGGCGATACAGGCATTGTGAAGACGCCTCGAAGTAGAAGCGTAAAGATCGTCTCTTAACGGACACTGCTTCTTTGGGATCCTCTGGCAAGATTCTGTATGCCACGAAATCTATGAAGGGACTTCTCCAATCTCTTGTAGGATGATTGGTGTTTACAGCGTAGCTGCTTTCTATGTGAAAGTTGTTCTTCACACAAAATAAATCCCTGTTAAGAAGGATTACCGAGTCTTGCCTCCTTATAGGAGTAGCTAGATCCGCTGCCAGACTGGCTAGGGCATCAGCTTCAAGATTCTGGGATCGAGGTACATGCTCCAGGAAGAACCCTTTGAACATCATGGCTATCTCGACCGCTGCTTGGTGATAGGGGATGAGGTCTGGATTTCGGACTTCATATATTCCTCTGACTTGATTGACGATAAGCAGAGAATCACCGAAGGCTTCCAAATATTCGACCCTCAGCTCTTTGGCGATTTGGAGTCCGATTAGCAGAGCATTGTACTCTGCCACATTGTTGGAGCATGGCTCGTTGAGGGAGTATGCCCGGTAGATGACGAGTCGGTCGGGAGTGACCAGGATGACTCCTACCCCTGAAACTATGTTTCTCTTGGGACTAGTTCTGGAGGCACCATCGAAGAATAGTTGCCACGCGTCGCTTTCTATTGCGGAATTACATTCCACAACTTCATCGGGGATGTCCTCGTATAGCCTGGAGGTCTCCGGGATCGGATGAGCCGCTAGGAAGTCGACCAATGCTTAGCCTTTGATGGATTTTTGTGGGACATACACCATGTCATATGGTGTTAACAGCATTGCCCAAGTTGCGAGTCGGAAATTGAGAGCACTTGGCTTGCTCATCAGTATCCAGAGAGGATTGATCCTGGAGATGATATGAATAGTCTGGCCGGTGACATAGTGCCGCGTCTTTTGGATAGCGAACATCAGGGCCAAGCATTCTTTCTCCACCGGGTTGTACCGGTGTTCGGCTCCGACCATCATCCTGCTGAGGTAGTAGATAGCCTGTTCATGGCCCGTATCGTTCTTCTACGCGAGGAGAGCTCCTAGCGAATGGTCCATTGCTCGAACGTATAGCAAGAATGGTTTTCCCATGACGGGAGGCACCAGAACTGACGGACTGGTGAGGTAGCATTTGATATCCCCGAACGCTTGCTGACAGGCTTCGTCCCATATGAAGGATACGCCTTTCTTCATGAGATGAGAGAAGGGCTGGCATCTCCCCGAGAGGTTGGATATGAATCGCCGGATGTAAGCCAGACATCCTTGAAATCCCCTGAGTTCCCTCAGATTATGGGGAGGTCGCATTTCTATGATTGCGTGGACTTTGTCAGGGTCCACTTGGATACCTTTGGCGGTAATGACAAATCCCAGGAATTTGCCACTAGATATACCCAGAAAAGACTTCGTAGGGTTCATCTTGAGTTGGTGTTGGCGCATTAACTCGAATACCACCCTCAAGTCTTGAATGTGATCATCTTTGAGGTGGCTCTTGACGGCTATGTCGTCTACGTAACATTCCACTGTTTTGCGTAAATGCTCGTGGAATATGTTACTCATAGCCCGTTGGTATGTAGCCCCGGCGTTCTTTAATCCGAAGGACATGACCGTGTAGCAATATACTCCCAATAGTGTTCGAAAGGCAGTGTGCTTCTCGTCTTCAGGATGCATCTTGATCTGATTATATCCTGAGAACCCGTCCATGAAAGACATGCATTCGAAGCCACAGGTATTGTCGATCATGATGTCTGTGATGGGAAGAGGGAATTCATCCTTGGGGCAGGCTGTATTTAGATCCCGGTAATCGATGCAGATCTGTACCTTCCCATTTTTCTTCATTACTGGGACGACGTTGGCGACCCAGTCGGGATGCTATTCTTCCCGGATGAAACCGCAGGCTACCAGCTTCTTGACTTCAGCTTCGATGGCGTCCATCATATCTGGGCGGAACCGGCATTGGTGCTGCTTCACTGGCCTTGAATCGGCCAGTATATTGAGCTTATGAGTGGCTACCCCCGGGTCTAGGCCTGGCATATCCCCATAATCCCATGCAAAGATGTTGATATATTCTTTTATCAGCCGTATAATTTCTTTCCTTTCAGCTGGGGGAAGATTGCTGCTGATAAATATTGGTCTTGGCGAGAGTTCACCCCCAACGTTGATTTGGATAACTTCGTCCTTGGTGGGAGGTTCTCTTTGCTCGAAGCGGAATTCCCACTGTGTATCTATCTGTTGAGCCCAGGAGTCATCCTCGAAGGGCTCGAGATCCTGTTTACCTGCTTCTGCGGGATTTGTCACCACCATATTTACTGATAGTATTTGTTCGAGAGCATCAGGTGGGTCGGAGTGTGACGAGCTATTCTGGGAAAGGATGTCCTCATCTGACTTGGAAGTCGTAAGGGAGGTGGCATATCCTAACCCGAAACGGGTCTGTCGGTAGCGGGTGTTGCCGCTTGGCGGCGTTCGTCTGCCTCTTCTGTAGTTGAGGCATGGCTTCCGCTTCAAGTTGTAGCCCATGGTTTGCATGATTTTTAGTGCTTGTGGGCTGTATCGATGGACCTGCATCTTTCCGGCATCGTCTTCGAAGGAATCTTCCTAGACCGTCGGTTAATCGCGCATGCGACCGAAGACTATTGAGCGCTGGCTGCTGCAGGTAGGCGGGATGACGAAGATAGAATCCTCATGTGGTCCATATGTCGTGACGACGTTGGATGATGACGCTACCTCCCAGATGTACGGATGATAGGAATTTATAGCTGCCAAGAAGTTTTGAGCTATGGGTTCTATCTCGTCGCTGGGAGTGGACTCCTGTTTCTGAATTCGGGCACCGATATACCGGAAAAGATGATGTTTATTATCATCTGGAGCTTTGTCCCTGGTCGCAATTACATCAGTCGGCTGTTGGTTGCGCCGGAGGTTGATGACTAGGGGTGGAGGCTTCTGGTTCAAAGTGATTACGAGAGGATCACCCCCTGACCTAGACTTGCTCTGGTAGATAGCCGTAGGCTCCAAGACTTTTGGACGAGTGGTCCGTCCCTTCACTTTGATTGACAGCGGCAGTGTGGCGGAGGGTTCTTCTGGCTCCAGGTGGGATTCCTTCTCTACCTCGCCCGACACCTCTTCCGTGTGGTCCTGGGAGTACAACACGGCATCGGAATAGTAGGATTCTATTCCCTTAAACGGGTTTAGGTCCGCCACCTCCGTTTGTACCGTTCCTCGTACGTCTACATATTTAAGACATTGATGTAGGGTTGAAGGAACGATGTTGTGGTCGTGGATCCACGGTCTTCCCAGCAAAATGTTGTAGGATACCTCTGAATTGATGACGTAGCATGTGGCTACCGATCTAAGGTTGCCGATCTGGATTCTCAAACGAATCTTCCCCAACGGCTTACTTCTTCCAGCGTTGAAACCCACGATTGTAGTGGTGGTGTAAGCCAGCTCGCTTGTAGGAATTCTCAGTGGCCTGAGCAGACTGTGAGGGATGATGCTGATTGACGACCCCGGATCTATGTGGATCCGGTCGACCTCCATGGAACCGACGTACCCGGTGTAATAGAGGGGCCTATCATGCCTGTTATGTTTTAACAGCATGTCGTCTTGAGTGAAAGTGATGTTTGGGACTACCTCCATCACACTGTGGTATTGGGGACATGCCATTGGTTCTTCGTCGGGGGACTTGAGCTGGGTCAAGTATGCCTTCGCCTGCATCAGTGCTTCGCTCAAGGCCAGACGAGTGTCTTGGGAGAGCCTGAGTAGCTCGAAGATGGACAGCCTGGCTGGCGTATTAGCCAATTGGGCCAGGATGTCGAAGTTGTACGGCTTTTCTAAACCTTTGTTAGGAATGTTTTTCACAGGTTTATCAAAGCGGACTTCCTTCTGCTTCCTCTTTTCCGCCAGAGCTGGTTTTGAAGGACCGACCCCTGGTATGATGGGCTCGGGTCCCGATGGTTTGGCAGCCGAAGTGTCCACTAGTGCGCCTTCCTGACTTGCTCCGTAGTCATTGAGGTAAGCTCTCCCTGAGCGGGTCGCAGCTAGTACTTCGTCTTCGTCCGATGGCGAAGAAGTCGCAACCATATGGCAGGGTTTATATTTGGAGCTTTTTCTAGACGCAGCTTTGGTAGCGTTAGTGTCCTCCTCGAGTTCTGGCACCAAATCTGGGTGAACCCACATGATCTCACCCCGCCGAGTGGTTAGGGGGACTAGGTCATGATTTTGACCCCTAGCCGGAGGGAGATTGACGAGGTTCATCGTTGTCCGAGAGATAGGTGCAACACCATTCGGGATTTCTTGGGGAGGCAGATTGCCAAACTGTAGAGAGATCATGTTGGCCGTGACCGTCTTTTCAATATTGTGCAGAGTGATGGCTTTAGCATCTATCAACCCCTGGATCTTCCTTTTCAGTACGTAATATGCCTTCGTTGGGTGGTACACGTATCTGTGGAAGATGCAGTATTTGGGATCGCTAGTACTGCCGACTTCTTGGGGCCACCTCAGCTCCGGAAGGGTGATCTTACCGCTTTTGATGAGACATTCGAATATACTTGGGATATCGTCGTCGTCAAAGGAGTAGACTTCAATGGTCCTGGCGGTTCCAGGTTTCGTTTACGTGGTTGCCGCAATCTTTGGCCTGGACGTGTTGATTGCCAGGGCTTCTTTCCCCTTGGGACCACGAGGGTGGTCGCTGCTAGGAGATGACCTCTTGCCTCTGTCAGAGGCGGAGATCATGATGCCATTGTCGTGCGCCTTGCGACTGTTGTCTTCGGCGGCTACCGCCGAGATGATGAACGAGGGCCAATCATGGAACTGATATGGTCCTGTGAACACTGAGACCACGGGAAGGAGGTTCTTCCTGCAAATGTCCACCAATGCCGAGTCTGGAACTCCTGGAGGCATCTGTAAAGTGGCCTGACCAAAGTGTTCGATGAAGATGCGAACGTCCTCCTTTTCCTTCTGTTTGACTTCGATGAGAGAGGACATAGACATGTCCATTCCTCCCTCGTAGAATCGTGTGAAGAATAGAGCTTTGAAGTCCTCGAAGGAACTAATGCAGTTGTCCGCCAAGCTACGGTACCACTGATAGGCTACTCCTGAGAGACAACCTTTGAACACCCGAGTGAGGAGGGCGTCGTTCCCTTGTAGCAGTACCGTCATCATACTGAAATAGTTCATGTACTGACTTGGTGATATTTTCCCCTCGAACAGAGCCATAGTCTGAGGTTTATACTTCGGGGGAAAAGGAACTTCTTCCCAGATAGCTGGGTAAGGCTGGTTGATTCCCAGTTTCTTGAGCTGATCTTTATGCTTCAAGGTGTCGAACTGGGCCTTCAACTCTCGTACCGCCTGCATCGGATTTTTTGTCAGAAGCGGGACCACGAAGTGGTGCGGAGTTGGTTGTATTGTGACTCCGACGGGAGGCAGTATATTCTGCGAGTGAGGAAGCGGAGGAACTGCTGACTCTTGATCTAGAGCAGGTTCTTGGCTCGGATTGGACGTAGGTAAGTCCACCCCCACCCGTATCTGAGTTGGCGGGGCCGATGCTTGAGCCACGGTGGTTGTATGCTGAGTTAGTATCATCTGGTGCATGTTTTCCATCATGGATTGCATTTGCTTCAGAGATGCCTCCAGTGTGGCGATACGTTGCTCCGTATTTTCTGATGGTGAAGCTTCCTCGCGTTCGTCTTCAACGGCGTAAACTCCCATCTCCCTGGGCGTCATTGAAGGGTTAGTATAGGTCGCTGTCGAAGTCGACTCTACACTTTCTGCTTCTGATTCGGGGGCTTGGCGACCCCCAGCGCCGGAATCAGACGAGGACGAAGCTGGTTTTCGTGACTTTACGCGGGTGTTTTGGAACACCCCGGCTTCAGCGTTTCTGAGGAGCTCATTGAACCTCCTTTGGCTCGGAGGCCTGGAGGGACGTCGTCTTGAGCCCGACCTTCCCCCAGGTATGTGCGAGGCCATGTTCACATATGCGTGCGTGGGTCTTTCTTTTTGGAAAGACGGTGAGTAGCTCAACCGGTTGAAAACTGATCGCTTTGCTTTTGGACAGCAGCAATTAATCACAACCTTATGGTGATTACAACAGAGCTCGCTAGGAGGCATAGTAGACATATTGGAGGGTCCTCTCTTTTTATGCTTCTGGGTTAGATATTCGCGTAGGTCAGAGGGAGTCGTGGAGGAAGAAGATGATGACTTGTTCCTTCTGTTATCCGCGTCTTGATCTCGTATTACGCCGAAGGGTTTCGCCTGTCGTGGTGTGGAGATTCGCTCAGATTGGCATAAAGCTGAAGGGGTCCTCCTTCGGCGTAAAGGCCGAGAGGCTGAGTATCCTGTCGCTTGCCTTCCCTTGCGGAGATCACATCGCTCGTCTAGTCCATCGTAGAGATTAGATGACGTCTTACGCGGAGTGTGATCTGTACTTCCGACCTGGCGCTGAGGCACCATTAGAAGCTTTGTCTTTGCCGCGCGTAGCGGGAGACTGATTTCTACGCGTAGAGCGCAGTGAATACTCCTGGGTTAGCACTAAGGCTTCGTCCGAAGTTTTGTCTGTACTGCGCGTAGCGGGAGACTGGTTTCCACGCGTAGAGCACAGTGGATACTCCTGGGTTAGCGTTGAAGCTTTGCCTGGAGTTTTGTCTGTACCGTGCGTAGCGGGAGACTGAATTTTACGTGCAGGGCACGGAGGGAGCAATGCTACAACCTCATTGGTCGGAGAGATCGGAGAGATCGGAGAGTTCACAGGAATGGTAGAGGATGTCTTGGGCATCCACACTTTGTGCAGCTTCCTGTTGTCTTGGACGGAGAGAGGGTGAGAGCTACCCCCGGCTTGAAGCATGTCTTCGTAGGCCAACTGGTCGAAGCGGACGACCAGTGTCTTCTTCACGGTTCCTATAGATACCGCATCGTGTAGAGCAATTACTTCCTCGTCAGAAGAGAAAGACGTCCCCAACAGAGTCGCCATCTTGTTTGTGGTATTAAACGAAAGAATGAAAGTGTATTTCAATGACGGGGCTTGTACGAAACCCGCGCCCTTTTGTTTACAAACAAACTTGTACAATGTAATCCTATATGAGGATGTGGTAGTACAATTTATTTAATCTGGGTATAAATTGCTATAGGTGTCTGATCTGCGGTCGATCACTTTAGCCCTTGGACTACACGATGTTGAAAAAGTGCCGTGGAAGACGGGTAGCGGCTTCGAAGGTTGCAAAGGAGGGTGGATGCACGATGCCAAGGTCGTCGATCCCTGCCCTTCGCCGAGCTCCGGGTTCCTCTCTCTCTCTCTCGATCTCTTCTCTCCAAGTTTTGACCTGGTTCAATTCTTCTCTCAAAGTTTTAACCTGGTTCGATTCTTCTCTCCAAGTTTCGACCTTGTTCCCCATTGATAGGGGTCTCTATTTATAGAGTTTTAGTGACAGTGACCACTCAGTTGGTGTAAAAATCGAGGAGTGGGCAACACAGCACCTTTTTACACGATGGTTAAAGCAACCAAAGTCTGCGTATGGATGATCTTTTGAATGAGCGTATGACGCGGGCCCAACTAAGGGGACACAACGCGTACTATTGCTACGAAGATCACGGCGTAAAAGCCACGCAGGTAGGTATCCCTCGTGTAGAAGAGGTGGGCGTAAAAGCCAACGTCTGTCACCATGGCATAAAAGCCAAATAGGCATAGAAGCCGGGTAGGCATAGGAGCCAGGTAGGCATAGGAGCCTGACGGCATGGGAGCCGGATGAGCATAGAAGCTGAGGAGGCATAGAAGCCGAGAGAGCACTGAAGCTGAACGGGCATGGAAGCCGAGAGAGCATTGAAGCTGAACGGGCGTAGGAGCCGAGAAAGCACTGAAGCTGAACGGGCGTAGGAGCCACTGCGTAATGTGCTGAGTGCTGATGTGGACGTCTTTAGCCGAAATTACGGCTTTTGCAGATATAATCAAATCTCTTGCATTAAATGCAGGGATTTGCCATCATCTTGTGCATTAAATGCGGAGACGTATTTTTGAAGGTCTGCAGCCCTTCTGTGCATCCGTCGCAGAGACGTGCCTAGAGGAAAACTATCACCGCTCTGTGCAATTAGACGTAGAGACGTGCCTCGAGCCCCGTACGAAGTACAGCTTTTGACGTGGCAGGCGGTTTGTCTACTTTGGAACGTAAAACAGCCCATGTTTGCCTGTGTAAAACAAGACAGCGCGTTCCCTTACGCGCGGAAGAGCGGTTTTTGCTGAGGGGACTTCAGTAAACGACGGTTTAGTGATGTTTGAACCAAATCCTCTGTATTAAATGCGAAGATCTTCTATCATACCGTGGAGCGCGTCCCGAGGGGTCTGCCACCGTTTTCAGCCGTCGTCTGGGTAGCCGTGCAGCGCTTTTTTGTCAGAGGTCAGAGGTCAGGTTCACTGTGGGACTTGACAGGTTCATTTCGGAGAAGACGAAGCGTTCCTCGTACGCCTTAATGCTGCTTTGAGAGAGCGGCTGAGTTTTATGCCATGGAGGCGATGAAGAACTCTTTTTTATGCTTGATGGCTCTGAAGGCCTTTGTTTGCGCTGCTTTGCATAGAGACGCCGCGTATTTTCTATATCCTCCGACATCATCCTCCGGCCTCCCACCATCAACCAACCCGCTGTCTACTCCGGCACCGCCCCAGACAAGCCCCCGACTTCCTGTTTTGTTCCCCGGCCCCCTCTGAACTCCGGCGGCCCGGCCTAGCCCCCGAGCCCCTCACCTCTGCAACTCCTCCCTCCGCCGAACAGTCCCCCACTCCGGCTGCTCCTTCCCCATTTCTCCCTGCCGAGCTCCCTCTCCCTCTGTTCCCGGACATCCCGACCCGCCGACAGCTGCCAGTCCGGCAAGCTGCCCCGACTTTCCACAGCTCCCCGCTGATCAACTCTGGCAGGCCAGCGGCTTCCCCCTCCGGCCGGTCAGCCAGCCCCCAACACTCTGTAAGTTCTTCTTCTCATCTCCCTCTTTCTTCTTCCTATTTATATATATATAAATACGTATTTGTATGGTATGTATAATTAATTGTATATGTAATTATGTATTTAAATTAATGTTTAACAGTATATGTATGTATATATATATGACTATGTAAATACGTATACGTATATGTATGTGTGTAGATGTATACGTGTGTATACATATTAAATAATATTTTTATATGAATTTTTGGTATATATATAAGTAGTTTATATATATACGTGTTATATTGATATGTAAGTATATATACCTATATATAAATTTATTTTGGTATAGGTAAACATGTATTATATGTGTTTTAGTGTTTAATATGTATATATATATATATATATATATATATATATACCAATAAATTTATTTTGGTATAGGTAAACATGTATTATATGTGTTTTAGTGTTTAATATTATATATATATAATGTATTGGAATATATATATATATATATATATATATATATATATATATATATATATATATATATGTATATATATATATACATTGGGTTATTTTTATAATATCTATTTAATAAAAAGTATATATTATTGTATTTTTAATTGGTACATGTGAGTATATATATATATATATATATATATATATATATATATATATATATATATATATATATATATATAATCAGTCTATGTATGTATTCGTTAATTCGTATGTGTATATATATATATTTTTGTATAAACCCTTAGCATATTTTTAATAATATATACATATATACTTTGTATATGTATTTAAATTGATATATATATATATATATTATATGTACATATGTTAATTAAGATGTGTATATTTATGTATATCCCTACCAGATGACCCTAGTTGACTAGTGCCCTGCCTGGCATGGCTCTGAGGCCAGTATTTTTGACTGTGTGTTAGCGTAGCATCTGATGCAAATGTATATTGTGTTATGTCTATAGGACTTTTGGTTCACCCAGGGGATACTCTGGAACAGGACCTCAATAATTACCAGCTAAGGACCCGAGGCAAGTACATTCTCTGATAATTTCCAATTCCTTGATAATTTCTATAAGTTCAATAATCTTGAAATATTACATCTGAATCGTTGACACTATGCTATACGGACTAGTATAGCTTGGATCTGCAGTCATGAGATGTTACATTAATTATCGTATTGACATTGTACACGACATGTATATTAGACATCGTACATGATAGATTGGACTTGCTCGTGTATCGTGATGTGTCATGGTTGGATCCACAGTACTAGTTCGGGGCGGGGAAGTAGTTAGTAAGAAATGTGATCATACCCTTTATACAGTATAGAACAATGTAAGTGTTAATCATGCTCTTCTCCCATGATTAGCCAGGCCCTATAGCTATCGTACATATTCCCAAGCCGATCACATTTTGAAACTACTATTTCAAACACTTAGAATAGATTACAGTTCCCTATTTAAATCATATACTACATCACCCGTATATGATACTGTTCCTTGTTCTTTTCATTTTCATACATGCACTGACTGTATCATATTGCCTATTGCCTGTCTCTTTACATTGCCTGTCTCTCTTTAATTGCCATTGCATTTATTTTGCTGTATTCTCAGTAGCTAGCATTACATGTTTATTGCTTTATAGTCCTTATCAATTTAATAGAACTGTTATTTGAGATTTTTACTTTGCTCCTTCCTGACTGGAAACATTTTTCCAGACTATGCCTTAGAGGACCGCTGTCCGACACTTTATGGACCCTATGGTGAGTAAATGCAACTTGGGCTTGATAGTTTAGTTGTGATTCCGGGAGGTCTAGCCGGAAATTAATATTTTTAGTTAGTTCTTTTAGCAGACTATTTGGTACCGGATTTGTCTCCGGCATTTTGATGAGACTTGGTTAATTGTTGAGTTAGATTATTACTTTTGACTTGTGTTGTATTTAATTTTGTTCGATATCTTATCGTGCTGTAATCTTGTGATTGAGTATGTGTTCATTTTAAATTGTGTCATCCGTGCCTCCTTATGGAGATTGGATGCTTGTGTGAGATTGGCTAGATAGTATCAAGACCTTGACAGCGTTCTACCGCCGATGCTGCAGCGTAGGCTGGACGTACCCGCATACTCGTGCCCTAATTCCGGGTGCGGGTCGTGACATGTTTTTAGTGGTGGCCCATACAGGTCGGTCTTCGCAAGTTGTGTGATGTCGTGGTAGTGTGGCATCTTTGTTACACTACTGCGTACCTGCGACAGGATCTAGGACATAGGATACTAGGACGAGAGCGAATACTCAATCACAAATCCTTGAGAGATTCCTGGGATGACCCCTGAGAACCTTGTTATAATTTCCAATTTAAAATCATTCCCTTGTTCAGTCCATTCTCACTTGTTGATTGTTGATCAGGTATTAAATTAGGATTTTGGTTTCATAGTAGGGTTTGATTTCATATCAAGGTGAATTTGCAGACTGATTTATGGTATTATATGATGACACACGTCGATGAGGACAGCGAGGAAGATTAACACTAGGGCTATTGGACTACTAGATATGGATTTAAATTATAATTTGAAGATTGAAAACAAATTGCATTTTGAATTTTGAGAAGTTGAGATATTGTTATTAAAACTTTTTGAGGATTTAGATTCGATTCAATGAACCTAGACAAGCTGTAAGGATTTTTAAGTGATTAAGTTTTTATTTCAGTATTTAAATAATTGATCTTGAGGAAAGTATATGCATTTTACTTTAAATTTTTTCGAGGAGTTAGTTTCGAGGACTTTATTAGTGAGAGAGATATATTAGTATATAGTAGATGAGGTGCATATGTAAGGATTTGTTGGCTTGAGCATGATTGCAATTTCACTGCAAACTGACTTGTGTGTTCATCTAGGGTTGTATTAGAGAGTGCAGTACTTAGTATAGTGTGTTGCAACTGTTATGCACTGAGTGATAGGAATAACTAGTATCAGCGATTGCAGTAGGTAAGGAAGCTAGCAGTGAGTATATTTCTAGTAGAACTGTGGTACCTAGGGGATAGAGGTATCAACCATGGATGCATCTTTGACCTGTGCAATCACAACTAGGGTTTATTTCCAATATTTTATCTTGAATGTTGCTTCTTTAGAACTGTACTGTCCTTCCTTGATGATATCATATTTTTGCCTAAATTGATTCTTTGGGATATGTCTTCAGGATATCGTCGCAGACACGGTCTATGAGAGTGGGAGCATCAGCTTTAGAGGGGTCTGCCACCTCTTCACCTGAGAGACAGACAACCGTAGTTTCTTCTACATCTCCAATGCATGTAGGAGTGTCTGCACTTTTCGGGGATCCTCCTTCCCCACCTGTTCAGAAGATTGCCACAGCTGTGACGGACAACCTTCCTCCTCCACCGACTCCGATTCCCGGAGGTTTGCCCATTGACGGGACGCAGATGTTTACCTTGATCCAGGGCATGGTAGATGCCCAGAGAGTGACGGAAGATGCTCAGCGAGTTCAAGCTGAGGCTCAGAGGGTGCAAGCAGAAGCGCACCAGGCACAAACCGAGCTGATGAGAGAAAACATGGAGAATGCTCATCAAGTGACTCTCCAAGCTTTGGAGAGAGTAGCACAGTACCAGCAGTTTCCTGGCCACCAGCAGTAGAGATCAGGCACTATAGTGGATTTCAAGAGGATGATGCCTCGAGAGTTTAAAGGCACCGAAGGGATACTCTACGCTGACGACTGGCTAGAGGATATAGAGATGAGCCTGCGATTGACCCAGATTCCGGAGAACTTGCAGATAGAAGCCGCCGACAGTCAGATGTTCGATATCGCACTCACGTGGTATCGCCCGGAGCCGAGAATTACTACACAAGGACTTACTTGGGAGACCTTCAAGGAACTCTTCAAGGAGAAGTTCTATCCCGACGTGGCATTGGGAACCTTGGAAAGTCAGTTTCATGACTTAGTTCAAGGAAACATGTCGGTCGACGAGTACGCTGCAGAATTCTGTAGATTGAGCCATTTTGCATCGTCCATGATTTGAGACCCAGGAGATCGAGCCCAAAAATTTAGAAAGGGGCTAACGAGAGAGATTAGGTCACGCACTTCTGGTCGTCGTACCGCTACCTTTGAGGCTATCTTGATGGATGCTCAGATTGCAGAAGAGGATCTGGATCTCAGGCCTAAGAGGAGTCACAATACTTTTGGAGATACGAATGGTAGCACAGGAACAGCCAAGCATCCCCGTATTTAGCACCAACAGCAGTACCAAGTACCATTTCATATTCAGCAACAACCATGGACATTTCAGCATCCACCACAGTACCTAGCACCAGTTCCTATCCAGCAACATCCATGGGCGTATCAGTATCAACAACAGTACCAGGCACAAGTCCGTGTTCAGCAGAATCAGCAACAGCCTCCGAGAGAGACACGGCAGACTTGTCATTTCTGTAAGAAGTCAGTTCACCTTTGGAAGAGCTGTAGAACGAGACTAGGACTTTGTTTGTACTGCGGCGCTGCGGGACATCGAGTAAGGGATTGTCTTCTAGCCCCTTATCTTTCCAGCCAACGCGCAGCTTCAGATTATAGAGATCCAGTTAGGCTACCTGTGGAACCGTATATTGCTCAGCACCCGCAAAGGGAACCACCCCAGCAGGGCGGGGCATTTGCGATGACGGTCGAGGAGACCGATACTACAGGTAATGTGTTAGCAGGTCCTGTTCTTTCCTTCATTCTGTTCCTATCTAATTGATTGATTGACTGATACCTTAGTACTGTAGCTTATATGCATGATTCTTGTTATAATGTAGTTAGTAGTACCCCTGATACAGAGACTGTAATACCATGACAAAAGACACCATGACCGTATATATCCCCTTAGGTTGCATGTTGTATGATTGTAGGAAGATTTTTCTTAGACCATGATTATTGGGGTTTAACCATGACGAAGATTCATGAAGGAGTTATGACTTGACAAGAGAGACAAGATGATTAAAATTCGAGGATAACCATTGATTTAAATAGAGGGTTAAGAAATTAACATTTCATAATTGGTGGTTTATTAATTCCAGGAAGATTATGACATGCTTAAATTGGTTATTAAATTTGAAAATTTTGGGAGATTTATCAATATATTTATTAAATTGTAAGTTATGAATTTTAGAATTTTTATGGGATATTGCAATTAGAGACTCCTTAAGTATCGCATTGTTGAGTATTTTGAGGAAAGAGGAAATCGAGGAATAAAATTTTTGATGGATAAATGTTTGAATTCAAAATTTTTTATTTGGGACGAGATTTCATTTTATATATGAGCATTGATTAAAATCAAATTTGAGGAGTGGATATTAAATTTTGAGTATTGAATTATTAATTAAAAATTTCGGGAAACTTTGATAAAAATGGGCCTTGATTTTATTTCGAGGATTTTTTTTTCCGGAATGGAATAATTTCAGAATTTAAAAAAAAAATCGTGAAAGGACATTGTGGATTATTAACTGATTTCGTGGTTGATGAATTTAAACTTGAGGGAAAGTAATAATGTGTATGAATAAACGCTACTATGAGGATTTTAAAATTTCGAGGACGAAATTCTTTTAAGGAGGGTAGACTTGTCACTATCACGTTCCGAAAACAGGAGTATTTTTGACTTTTTATAATATTTAATATTATGGTAGTTACAATTAAGTAATTGCATGATAGTATATTTAATTTTAATAATTATGTGAGATGTGTAATTAAATATAGTATTTTATACAGTGTTCATTTATTTTGAGCTAGTAGACTTGACCTAGAAGCCCAGTAGATGAACACCTGTCGGAATTATGAAATTTTGTATGTAATTATTTACTTAGAATTTAATTCTTGGAGGTAGAAATTAATTACCGTATTTTAATTAATTATTGCGCATTGCCTTTGCTTCGATATTTGGAGCGCTACCCTGACTTTTGCCTTCCAACAAATTTTACAATCTTGCCCTAGACATGCCCGCCTTCCATTCTGCTATTTTTGCAACTCATAATTATGCTCTCTGTACATTATTTTTAGCCGCACAAAAATCGTCGCGAACGTTATTTAATAAATTCCTATTTTGTATCGTTGTGCGTTCCAATCGAAATTGGAGGCAAATCTTGACCTATTTTTCGTACGGCCCAAATTAGGATAATATTCTGTTCTGAGTCTTCTTCATTATTGGTATTGATGACCTGACCTGATTTTGGCCCCATGTACTCCTAATTAATTTTAGAACACAACTTGCATTTATTTTTAATTAAATTGAGGATACTATTTTAACCGATTCTGAAAATCCTAATTTAATTCCAGTGCCCTGCTAATTGAGCCCACACCGAACATACAGCGCCCCCTAACCCTACAAAACACCAGACACCGGATCGCCCGCCAAATTTTTGTTATTTTATGCGTCTGTACAAATACCCAAATTTAAGGGGGCTAATTTGCAAATTTGCATTTTTGGTGTCAACACCCATTTGATTAAACCAATGAGGAATCCCTAATATTTTTAATCATCACCCTCATCCCCACATGAAATTCTCCATGACCAATCTGGACCACACATTTAATGGGCCAATCCCCACCTTTCATCAACACCCTCTCTCCCTACTTAAAGTCCCATCAAACCCTAATCCCCAAAAACCTAGGTTTCTCCACCTACTCACAAGCCCCCACATTTCCTCTCTCCAACCGTATGAAATCCCTCTTCTTCCTCTTTTCTCCATTTTTTACTTTCTTCTTCCTTTCTTCTTCTCTTTTCCTTTCTTCTTCATTACTTTGATTTTCAAATTGAAAAGAGAGGGAAACCCATTTCCTCAGGCTCTGCTCCGGCCGCCCACTCAGCCAGGCTCCGACCCGATCTTCCCCTGAGGGCGGCCTGCTGCGTTCCATCCGGCGCAGCCGTTCGAGCCACCCTCGAGTCGAACTCCTCCACCATCTACTCTCTCCACCACCCGGCGGCTCTCCTTCCATCTCCTCCGACATCATCCTCCGGCCTCCCACCATCAGCCGACCCGCTGTCTACTCCGGCACCGCCCCAGACAAGCCCCCGACTTCCTGTTCTATTCCCCGGCCTCCTCTGAACTCTGGCGGCCCGACCTAGCCCCCGAGCCCCTCACCTCTGCAACTCCTCCCTCCGTCGAACAGCCCCCCACTCCGGCTGCTCCTCCCCCATTCCTCCCTGCCGAGCTCCCTCTCCCTCTGTTCCCGGACATCCCGACCCGCCGACCGCTGCCAGTCCGGCAAGCTGCCCCGACTTCCCACAGCTCCCCGCTGATCAACTCTGGCAGGCCAGCGGCTTCCCCCTCCGGCCGGCCAGCCAGCCCCCAACACTCTGTAAGTTCTTCTTCTCATCTCCCTCTTTCTTCTTCCTATTTATATATATGTATATATATATATAAATACGTATTTGTATAGTATGTATAATTAATTGTATATGTAATTATGTATTTAAATTAATGTTTAACAGTATATGTATGTATATATATATGACTATGTAAATACGTATACGTATATGTATGTGTGTAGATGTATACGCGTGTATACATATTAAATAATATTTTTATATGAATTTTTGGTATATATATAAGTAGTTTATATATATACGTGTTATATTGATATGTAAGTATATATACCTATATATAAATTTATTTTGGTATAGGTAAACATGTATTATATGTGTTTTAGTGTTTAATATTATATATATATAATGTATTGGTATATATATATATATATATATATATATATATATATATATATATATATATATATATATATATATATATATGTATATATATATATATACATTGGGTTATTTTATAATATCTATTTAATAAAAAGTATATATTATTGTATTTTTAATTGGTACATGTGAGTATATATATATATAATCAGTCTATGTATGTATTCGTTAATTCGTATGTGTATATATATATTTTTGTATAAACCCTTAGCATATTTTTAATAATATATACATATATACTTTGTATATGTATTTAAATTGATATATATATATTGTATGTACATACGTTAATTAAGATGTGTATATTTATGTATATCCCTACCAGATGACCCTAGTTGACTAGTGTCCTGCCTGGCATGGCCCTGAGGCCAGTGTTTTTGACTGTGTGTTAGCGTAGCATCTGATGCAAATGTTATATTGTGTTATGTCTATAGGACTGTTGGTTCACCCAGGGGATACTCTGGAACAGGACCTCAATAATTATCAGCTAAGGACCCGAGGCAAGTACATTCTATGATAATTTCCAATTCCTTGATAATTTCTATAAGTTCAATAATCTTGAAATGTTACATCTGAATCCTTGATACTGTGCTACACGGACTAGTATAGCTTGGATCTGCAGTCACGAGATATTACATTAATTATCGTATTGACATTGTACACGACATGTATATTAGACATCGTACATGATAGATTGGACTTGCTCGTGTATCGTGACGTGTCATGGTTGGATCCACAGTACTAGTTGGGGGCGGGGAAGTAGTTAGTAAGAAATGTGATCATACCCTTTATACAGTATAGAACAATGTAAGTGTTAATCATGCTCTTCACCCATGATTAGCCAGGCCCTATAGCTATCGTACATGTTCCCAAGCCGATCAAATTTTAAAACTACTATTTCAAACACTTAGAATATATTACAGTTCCCTATTTAAATCATATACTACATCACCCGTATATGATACTGTTCCTTGTTCTTTTCATTTTCATACATGCACTGACTGTATCATATTGCCTATTGCCTGTCTCTTTACATTGCCTGTCTCTCTTTAATTGCTATTGCATTTATTTTGCTGTATTCTCAGTAGCTAGCATCACATGTTTATTGCTTTATAGTCCTTATCAATTTAATAGAACTGTTATTTGAGATTTGTACTTTGCTCCTTCCTGACTGGAAACAATTTTCCAGACTATGCCTTAGAGGACCGCTGTCCGACACTTTATGGACCTTATGGTGAGTAGCTGCAACTTGGGCTTGATAGTTTAGTTGTGATTCCGGGAGGTCTAGCCGAAAATTACTATTTTTAGTTAGTTCTTTTAGCAGACTATTTGGTACCGGATTTGTCTCCGGCATTTTGATGAAACTTGGTTAATTGTTGAGTTAGATTATTACTTTTGACTTGTGTTGTATTTAATTTTGTTCGATATCTTATCGTGCTGTAATCCTGTGATTGAGTATGTGTTCATTTTAAATTGTGTCATCCGTGCCTCCTTATGGAGATTGGATGCTTGTGTGAGATTGGGTAGATAGTATCAAGACCTTGACAGCGTTCTACCGCCGATGCTGCGGCGTAGGCTGGACGTACCCGCGTATTCGTGCCCTAATTCCGGGTGCGGGTCGTGACAGACTTGCTCCCTTAAATCTCTCGTATGAGCTTCTTCTTAGCAACCTCCCCCAACCGCCTATATATAGGTTAAGAAACATAATTTAAGGTTTAGAAAAATCCTAAAATAGCCCATTACTTAAGGGTGGAGCCAGAATTTTAGTTTACCTCGGACTGAACTTAAAATATTCTAAAAAATTTAAACACAAATTATATTTTAGAATGCATCATAATCTAAATGTGTGATTCAAATTTAATTTTTCAACAAAAATAGTTATAAAGTGATATAGGGTGAATTTTATAAGTAGACATGTTGCTTAAGTCAATTAAGAAAAGTCAAAACATCATCTTCGTATATAAGATGAGAAATGGAAATTAGAGTTCATACATATATACAGACCAATAACATGTTAACTAATAGAGTTCATACTGATATACTATCATACTAAAATTAGAGTTAATACTGATATACTTTGTATCTTAAGGGTATCTCTCGCTTTGAGGAGGAAATGAAAACTTGAAGCCAGTAATAAAATTAGAGTTCATACTAATAGAAGTAACTTTATGTACCATAAACATACAAAATACTAGATTTCAATCAATAGGTTAGCTTGTTTTATACATACCAATCAACTTATGGATGCTCCCTGGTCCTATAGAAATTTTAACCTTTCTTCTTAAGGTGTTCTCAGTATAGACAAGTTGCTCACTAGAAACTGAGTGAACTCCTGTTAACTCATTGCGTATTCTTCTACTTGGCCATGTGAATAAAAAATTGTAAACATTAATTATTGATGTGAATCATGTGATCCTCATCTCATAAAATAGTTGCAACACTTTCTGTTAAAAATAAAGCATGTTGAAGATAAAGCCTATTGAAGATAAAGCTTGTTGTTGAAGATAAACCTGTTGAAGATAAAGCTTGTTGAAGATAAAGCCAAGACTTAGTCTTGCTATTATCTCTTAGTTTGTTGTAACAATATTCTAGCTGATAATATCTTTAGTTAGGATATATCTCTCTTTGTTATTCTACCTTATCTCTTTTATCTTTACTTGTATTATATATACTTGTACTATTCATTAATGAAAACTCAACTTTTTCTAAATATTTACATTGTATTAGAGCATGTTTGATTCTCATCAAAATCTTTTCCAAGGCATACTAATTGCCTACCATGCCTTTCCCTCATACCATTCCTAACGATGTCGATCCCAAATGCCCACTAGTCATCGTTACGCTCTCCAATATCCTCAAGCTTACCTCCACAAATTATCTCTCGTGGAAGCTTCAAGTTGAGGCCACCCTTGTTGGGCATGGTCTCTTCAAATTCTTGGATGGCACATACCCTGCGCCTCCTACCACCATCACCAAGGAGAAGGCCTCCGAATCCAATCCAGCTTACCTCATATGGGTTTGCCAGGACAAACTCCTCTTTGGCGCCATTATTGGTACCTTGGAACCTACTCTTGTTCCGCTCATCTCTCGATCTTGCACCACTCAAGAGGTCTAGGATATCCTTGCTCACACCTTTTCTTGCCCCACCCGTGTCAAGCAGTTGAAAGCCACCTTTAAGGTTCTCACAAAAGGTCCCTAATCCATTATCGAGTATATGCACTCAATTAAAGCCTATACTGACCAAGTGGATCTCCTTGGTAACTCCATAGATCCCGAGGACATCACTGACAAGGTTCTCGAATCCCTCGACTCTGCATTCCAAGGAGTCATTGACGCTATTCATGCTCGTGATACGTCCATATCATTCGATAAACTTTATAAGAAGCTCTTCAACCGTGAACTTGCGGCCAAGTCACATCACATTCTCCCTACCTTACTTGCTTTCGCATATACCACCACCACCTTGCCCAACTACTAAAACTAGACTGCCCCTACCAACTACTTTCGCCCCAACTCCAACCATAAGACCATCCATTCCAACTCCAAACATCCCAACCAAACTGGATCTTGTGGCTACCAAGGCAAATGCCAATGGTGCCACACAATCGGGCATTCACTACATTTATGCCCCATCTTCCAGGAGAAATACCCAACCATCCGCCCACCATCCCGCCCAGCCTACTACCAATCGCAACCCCAAGGGCATGTAGCCACCGTATCTGCCTCCTCCCACCCCTTCCCTTGGCTCTTGGACACCGGCCCATCACACCATGTTACTCATGACCTAGCAAACCTATCCCTCTATCGCCTTTACGATGGCACTGAAGAGATCATCATTAGAGACGGCATGGGTTTCCCTATCACTCATTCTGGTTCACTCTTCTTCCCTACTTCTACTTCTAAATCTTTGTCCTTGTATAATATTTTATGTGCACTCACTATGACTCGTAATATTATTTTTGTTTCACAAATTTGCTCAGAAAATAATCTCATCATTGAATTCACTTCTAATTCTTTTGTTGTGAAGGATCGTTTCACGGGGGCACAACTCATCCAGGGTCCAACTAGGCACGACATTTATGAGTGGCCATCTTCTGCACCTATTTTGGCTTTCTCTAGTGTCACAGCAATTTCTATAGATTGGCATGATCGTCTTGGCCATCCCTCTTTATCCATATTCAAAAGCATAGTTTCAAATTTTAGGCTTGATGTTTCTAAAGAATTCTCTTTTAATTGCAATTCATGCCAATGTAATAAGATCCATAAGCTCCCATTTAGTCAATCAACTTTGATATCCATTGCTCTCCTTAATCTTATTTACACTGATTTATGGACCTTTCCATTATACTATATTGATGGTTACAAATATTATGTTATTTTTGTTGACCACTTCATAAAGTATATTTGGTTTTATTCTATAAAAAATAAATCTGATACAGAAGTAGTGTTTATTAGGTTCAAAGCTTTAATGGAAAAATATTTTAAGAAAAATATCAAAGTCATATATTTCGACAATAGGGGAAATATCAAGCCTTAGCAACTTTTATAACCATTGATGGTATTTTTTGTCTTACTTCTCCACCTCATACTCCTGAACATAATGGATAAGCCGAAAGAAGACATCGCCACATCGTTGAAACGGGCTTATCTCTCCTTGTCCACGCTCAACTTTCTCTTGAGTTTTGGTCTCATGCCTTCACCACAACCGCCTATCTTATCAATAGGCTTCCACTACCAAAATAAGTTAAATTAGCGACATATTTAGCGACTTCGGATTAAGACATCGCTAAAATTATAGATTTTAGCAATGTAATAACATGACATCATAATACGTCACTGTTGGCGACATTCAGCGACGTCTAGCGACAAAGATTAATATTATGGAAATGGACGTCGCATAGAAGTCGCCAAAAGTTTCTACTTTTTTAAATCAGCGACGTTCTACGACATTTCTATATGTACGTCGCCGAATATTATAAACTAGCGACATTTAGCGACGCTTATACTAGGCGTCGTTAAATCCTTTCATATAGGGTTTTGACGTTTCATTTTTCCCCACTCTTTTATCCCCAAACTTTTAAATTTAGTGACGTCTATCGACACTTTATACCATAGCTGATTTATGAGGTTGATTTAAATTCTGATTTCTGTCCTAAAATATCGCTAATCGTCCCTGGACGTCGCTATATAGCGACGATTAACAACATTCGTATGAGATGTCGCTAAAATCCTGGAAATTCAGGTCAGTTCAAATTATCTCCCCCCTATAAATAACCCTTTTAATCCCTCTCCCAACTCCCACTCCCCTTCCCCTCCTCTCCGCTTGACCTCCCTTTCCCTCCCCTCCACCTCGACCTCCTTCCCCTTCCCTCCACCTCCGCACCCGCTCCACAATCCGCCTCCGCCTCGAAACCCTCCCCTCCGTATCCGCACCCGCTCTGCCACCCGCTCGACCCTCCTTTTCCTTCCCTCCCCTCGACCCCCTCCCCTCCTTCTCCTCACCCGCTCTGCCACCTGCCTTCGCCTCGAACCCCCTCCCCTCCGTACCCCACCCGCTCTGCCACCGGCCTTGACCCACCTCCCCTCCGTGATTGGATCCGCCGCCGTGACTTTGACCCCTCTGTCCTTGCCTCGATGGACCTTCTCCTTCCTCTCCCCTATGACTCTTGTGCCGTCGTCGGCAACAACGATATCCTCCACAACTTTGACTACTGCCCCCTCATCGACTCCCACTACCTCGTCCTCCGCCTCCCCTATGACTCCAGCACCGCCGGCATCCGTCCGCACCGTCGACTTCTTCCGCAACGCTCGACCTGCTCCTGCCACCCCTACGGTGCCCAAGTCCCCATCATCACCTATATTGTAATAATTTATGATTGTAACATTGATATCTCAACAAATATTTTATATACGGTACTAATAATTTATGGTTGTAATATTTTATTATATAATACTTATGGTATCTTTATTGGGATGATAATATGTTAGAAAGATAGGTTATTGATTACCTTTTTCATGCCCTTAGGATTTTTTGTGAATTTTAACAATTCACAAATAACCTTTTGTTCATAGAAAAGATAACCAATAGCCTTTCTTCCATAACATTTGAACATCCTAGTAAAGATACTATAAGTACTGTATTTAAAAAATAGTGACGTTCAGCGACATCTAGCGATGTCTTGCGATGATTAGCAACGGAGAGATTTCGTCGCTAAAAATAGTTTTCATTGCTAAGTGACGCTAAACGTTGCTATAATGCTGACATGTTAATTTCTGCCATGTCAGCATATTTATCGCTGATTAAGTCGCTATTGTAGCAACGTTTGGCAACACTTTAGGACGTCGCCGATTTATCGACGTTGAGACGCTGGACGTCGGAACTATGCTGATATCATCACATCATAAATATCGGTCACTATAGCGATGAATATCGATGTTTTTGTTGTCAGCGACCATGGAATACGCGATGACACAAACGTCGTTAATTACGTCGTAAATTATTATTAGCGATATTTTTTTGTTAATTAGCGACGTTTTTTGACTTCGCTAAAATGTATTATTTTGGTAGAGTTCCCACGCCCACTCTCTCAAACTCATCTCCTTATCATCGTCCCTTTGGTACTCATCATTGTTGACACAAAGTGGTCACAGTCAACCTGATTCTGATAATCGTCAAACATAAGATGAATCAGATCCAAAACACAGATAAAGCAGATACTCGATGCAAAGCATATCAACTTTGACAATACTAAAAGACAAACTCTACAACATCTATTGGTTTCTATTCAAATATAATCTTTCATTTATTTGGATCTAGGACTGATGTAAGCTGAGTCGCACTGGTAAATCCCAAGTACCTATACCCAGATACCTAGTCCACTAAAATGAACCAAAGAACCTATCTACCAAATCAGGCCACATTCATTCACAAAGTCTACCATACTAAGAGATTGAACTCGGGCCAAACTCGTACCAAACTCAGACCAAACTCGGTTATCCTTTTGGTATAAAATCAACCAGTTCAATAGCTCCTGATTTTTTGGCCCAACGGATGGAAATTTGAATTAAACTCCATCCAAATTCTGGCTGAATTCTGTTTGCCTACACCCTATAAATAGGATTTGAATTCTTTATTCAAAAATAACTCAACCATTCTTAAGTCTTCTATCCTATTGTGAGCAAACCCCTAAAGCTTTAACCTTCCCATCTAAAGAGCAACTTCCTAGCCTTTCTAGTGCCAAGTGCAATCTTGGTCTAGAAGTCTTCTGAGTTGTAATGAGCTTTGTTCCAACAGTTACTCTCTCTATCAAGATGTGAAGTTACGAGACTTCGGATCAAACCTCATGGTGTAAAAAAGTGGCAAGCCTTCGTATCAAAGCTTGTGATTCACTATTGGTGATTATAGTGGATACAACTCCGAGCTTGAGTTCTCGGGACTGGACTAGTCCTCTCAGAGGGAAACTAGTATACATCTTGGTGTTTGCGTTTTCTCTCTCTCAATCTACTGCATATATTCATAACACTGGTAGTAGTATTGCTTACACATAAGATATATTCTAACTACTAGTTGTTGATCACCATTGCATGCCATAGAATTATATTTTAACAGGTGATTTTATTCTGCTGCACACATACACTCTATTAACGCCCCTCTAAAGTTTCCATACACGATCCTACAATTGGTATCAGAGCAGGTACTCTTATAGTAGAACTTTTACTGATACCATTTGCTCCTAAAACTGGTATCGGAATAGGTAATCTCTTATTTAGTTTCTGATCCCAATTACTTCCACAAATGGTATCAGAGCGGATACTCTTATAGTAGAACTTTTACTGATATTATTTTCTCCTATAACTGGTATCAGAACAGGTAATCTCTTATTTAGTTTTCGATCCCAATTACTTCCACAATTAGTATCAGAATAGATACTCTTACATTGGAACTATTACTGATATCAATTGCTCCATAATTGGTATCAGAGCAGATAGTCTCTTAGTTTCTGATCCCAACTGCTCTTTCAATTGGTATCAGAACAAGTGCTCTCTTTATATAAATATTACTGATATCATTTGCTTCTCAATTGGTATAAGAACTGGTTCTTTTTATATAGGAACTATTGCTCATACCAATTGCTCCTATAATTGGTTCAGAACAAGTTCTTTTGATGATCGGATTAACATCCAAAGAGTATAACATATGGCAACAACAAGATCACTATTTTCCAATAATGGTGAAAGCTAACTCCTTGATAAGCTACCTGTTTTTAACAGCAGTAACTAATTATTTTGGAAAATACATATGAGTGATTTTCTAAAATCTCTTGGCTTTAACTTATGGACTTACGTTACTAATGGTTACAAAAGAGTTAACAAAGCAGATAATGAATATACCGAAGATGAAAAGAAAGCAACAAGCGATAATGCAAAGATAATGTACATGCTCTACTGTACTCTAGGAGAAGACGAATTCAAACTTATCTCCAAGTGCAAAATATCATATGAGATATGGAAACTACTGAAAGCAACCTATGGAGACAACGAAGAAGATGAAGAAGAACCTCATGATATTGCAAGCTTGTATTAAAATAAAGAAGCTACACATACATATAAATATACAAATATTCAGTACAACAATGACAATAGCAAGAAAAAAGTTGTTGCAAACTTATGCCCAAGTGAAAGTCTAGCAATCAATGCAAGCATCCAGTACGAGAATGACAAAAACCTTCAATATACAACAGACTTATGCTTAATGGTAAGCAAGGTAAATAATGACTCACTAACAAAAGATATTTCGTATGATGAATTATCTGATGCTTTTAATGATTTATTTGAAGACTATAATAAGCTTAGAAATAACTATAAGCAAGCTCGAAAAGATATCCAATCTTATCAGCTTAAGAATGATCAGCTTATTTTCTTACTTAAGGAAGCTAAAGTAAACTCCTCTTCTAATGAATCAATTAAAATCTCCAAACTTGAGCTTAGCCTAATAATAAGCTCTTGACTACTTTGATGAAATCAATCAAGAAAATGCTAAATATAAAGAGGACTTAAATAGGAAAAGGAGAAGTACTCTAATGCCTCACTTAAGATAGATGCTCTTACTACCTAATATAATGATTTATATGCCACCTCTAGAAAGTTAGAGATTAGATAGGAAAAGCAGGTCGTACAACCTACTATTCAGTCTAACACGAGATACATGGCTAAACAAAAAATCACTCACAACACGACACCAGCAAGCAAACCAAATGCTTCACACTATCATGTATATAGAACACAACATACTTCACACAATTATGCATTCTATTACAAATATCCACGCAAAAAATGTCACACTACTTGACATACTCATCATTCTATACCCAACACAAATACCCATGCTATATGTCATTATTATGGTTTAAAAGGACATATTACACTTCAGTGTAAGGCTAAAAAATTGGTTTATATGAATATGTATAAGTGGATTCCTAAAGCTAACAAATACGGATCCAAATCCTGGATACCAAAATCTTGTTCTAATCATATAGGTGGAACAATTTGCGGCAAAACGTAATGGTAAAGGAGAAAGTTGGTGATTGCAAAAAGCCAAATGGATATTCTCATGACAATTGCACCAACAACGAAACATGACTATTAAGTCATTATGGTAACACAAAATTTTATATTTATAGTAGTATACTATACTCATTTAATATGATAAAATAATTATTCTTAAACTGTGTATGAAGAAACTCTTATAAATAAATTCTTCAATATTATGCTTTAAAGGTATAGAAATTATTATTAAAAAGCCTAAAGGGTCCTTCTGTCAACAAGGTATAAAAAGCCTTAAGCGACACAATACTTAAGTGTCTTCGGACCACCGCTAGCTGGAAACCGGCCCCTATAATTAATTAATAATAACAAAAATACCTCTCTGAGTAATAATATACAAATAACTATTTACAAACATTTCCTAAATACAATTATCATTCATTCAGTAATTGACTGCTAAAAATTCTGTTAAATGACTTGTCTAAATTGCAATGACTGATAATAGCCTGTCATAATTATAAACCTCATATATTTATACTTATATTATTATAAGACCACTTATATGTTTTTCATATAACTATTATAGCATTCTACAAAAATATATTTTTAAAATCCTGAAGCTATCAGAACTCGGACAGAGTTCGGTCCGAACTCGGTCCGAATTTGGTTCAAGTATTTTTATATAACAGCAGCAGCCACGGATTTGATCTCATTACCTTCATCCTCCGAAATCCTTCTTCTCTAAACCGAGAATCAAACCTTTCCTCCAAAACCCTAGTTTTGTAATCCCCTTCCTCAAGGCTTTTTCTCTCTCAACTTGAGATCTAAGGCTCTTGGTGAGACTCTCCTTCATCCCCTTTAATCTTTTCAAGGTACAATCTTCACATTCTCAAACCCTAATTTATAGCTCCTAAATTTGGAAAAAAGAAGAGAAGAAAATAAAGCTTTCTCTTCTCAACCTTGTATTGATGATGTTATATATTCCTTATTTTCTCCAAATATTCTAAATCCAAGAGAATATGATGATTTCATTTTTACTTCTATTGATGCCTCAAACCTATGGTTCAATAATTTTATGCAAAAAATATTTGCAAGGGCAATTCTATTAATTTTACTACTTTTCATGCCCAAAAACCTAAACTTGTAGAATTTTATCTTCATCGTCTAGTCAAAACTACAAAATTCATATATTTGAATGTCATTTGCATGTCTTACTATAATCTATCTCATGATCAATGGTCTATCTCTTTGAGAGTTGGTGGAATCAACATTGAATTTGACGATACAACTTTGGGTAAAATTCTTGAAATCCCTAACGAAGGAGATGCCTTAGTTGAGATCGACAAACTCAATCTCAGAGACGATATCACTCTTGACTCTTTCAGGGACATACTTTGTGCCCCTCATCCTTGTCCTGACGGAAAGTTTTGTGCTCGTTATTTTAACCAATACTTTTACGAACTTCATCATATCATATACTCTACTATCATTCCAAAGCAAACCGCTAAAGATGATGTGACCAATAGGGAGATATCTGCTTTATATCACTTCCACACATCCACTCCCTTTAGCCTTCCTAAAAGCATAATTCGGCAGATTATTGACTGTTGTAAACACAAACATCAATTTTCTTATGCCATGTATCTACCACTCATCTTTGAGTACTTCCATATTCCTATGGAAGAACCCACTTATCTATCTGAGCTATCATACCTAACAAAAGACCGCAGGATTCAGCCTATTTCTTTCATTCCTGATGAAGATGACTCATCTGATTATGATGCACCAGCTGATCCAGCCCCAGCTTCTCATGTTCCTACTTCTACTCCATCATCCTCTGCACAGCCTGCTACCTTGGACTCTATCTAAGAGATGTTTCACGAGCAATTTAGGTTACAAAATGAGATAATAGCTGCTCAACACCAGGAGCAAAATACTATGATTATTACTCGACTTCACGACCAGTCTTATCGTACCACTCTTCAGGCTCACACTTTAGCCAACTCCCTAGTAGATCTTCATTATCACCTAGCCCATCATCCTACTACACCTCACCCAGTGGCTCGTGATCTTTCCCGTTCTGGCTAAAGGATTGATGATCCATTTGTTCAGCAGTACTTCGACCCTACTAGAGCTTACTTTGACGATCACCCGCCTGGTGATGCTGCTGATGATGACTTGTGATAGTTTTCTGTGGCTATGTGGATGTATTAGTTTTTTTTTATATTTCAGTGTACTAGAAATATTTGCTTAAATGTTCATAAAACTTTTATGCTATTTGTATCTCTATATTTGCCAATGTGGTTACTTATCCTATTTACAATAATGTATGTTCTGTTTAAATTGTCTTTTTCTGAATTTGTCATAAATCACTCGTTACGGGAAGTTTTCCCACTATGATATATTGACAAAGGGAGAAAATGATAAACATAAACAAATATTTCAATTATAGCTGATGTATGGTTGATAACATATAATTATGGCATATTTTTTATTGATATATCTGTACCTAATTTTTCTATAAAGAAATGTCAAGTTACAGGTCTTCTAAATGCTCCTGTTTAAAGGAAAGATCTACTTACGGGGGAGCTTTTTCTAGAAAGCTAGTTTTTTACGGAAAGATACTATTTGCATCAAAGGCTACATCAGGCTCACCATATTTATATTTTGGCATAGTTTGTCAATTATCATAATGGGGGAGATTGTAGACACAGAGTGGTCATAGTTAACCTCATTCTGATAATCTTCAAACATCAGATGAATCAGATCCAAAATACAGATAAAGCAGATACTCGATGCAAAGCATATCAACTCCGACAGTACTAAAAGACAAACTCTACA
The DNA here is from genome assembly GCA_036927795.1 of Iris macrosiphon. NCBI lineage: Eukaryota > Viridiplantae > Streptophyta > Magnoliopsida > Asparagales > Iridaceae > Iris > Iris macrosiphon. Next base: position 37,874,779 of record JAYESA010000006.1, on the reverse strand, counting down.
ACAGCTATTAGTTTCTATTCAAATATAATCTTTTATTTATTTGAGTCTAGGACTAATGTAAGCTGAGTCACACTGGTAAATCCCAAGTACCTATACCCAGATACCTAGTCCACTAAAATGAACCAAAGAGCCTATCCACCAAATCAGGCCACATTCATTCACAAAGTCTACCATACTAAGAGATCGAACTCAGGCCAAACTCGTACCAAACTCGGACCGAACTTGGTTACCCTTTTGGTATGAAATCAACCAATTCAATAGCTCCTAATTTTTTGGTCCAACAGTTGGAAATTTGAATTAAATCCCATCCGAATTCTGGCTAAATTCTGTTTGCCTACACCCTATAAATAGGATTAGAATTCTTCATTCAAAAATAACTCAACCATTCTTAAGTCTCCTATCCTATTGTGAGCAAACCCCTAAAGCTTTAACCTTTCCATCTAAAGATCAACTCCTTAGCCTTCCTAGTGCCAAGTACGATCTCGGTCTAGAAGTCTTTTGAGTTGTAAAGAACTTTGTTCCAACAGTTACTCTCTCTATCAAGCTGTGAAGTTGCAAGACTTTGGATCAAACCTCGTGGTGTAAAAAAGTGACAAGCCTTCGTATCAAAGCTTATGATTTACTATTGGCGATTATAGTAGATACAACTCCGAGCTTGAGTTCTCGGAACTGGACTAGTCCTCTCAGAGAAAAACCAGTCTACATCTTGGTGTTTGCTCTCTCTCACTCTACTGCATATATTCATAACACTGGTAGTAGTATTGCTTACACATGAGATATATTCTAACTACTAGTTGTTGATCACCATTGCATGCCATAGAATTATATTTTAACAGGTGATTTTATTCTGCTGTACATATATACTCTATTCATCCCCTCTCTAGAGTTGCCATACATGGTCCTACACTCATAACTACCTCAAGTTAAAGAGCTTCAGTTGTTTGGGTTATCCTTGGTTATGACCTTATGCAACACAGAAATTGGATCCTAATTCTATTCGTTATATCTTTATTGGGTATTCTAAGACTCAAAGTACTTATTATTGTCTAGATCCTACTACCCACAAAGTCTACACGTCTAGGCACGTTTGATTTATAGAAACTGAATTTCTTTATGCTCGTCTTAGCACCCGCACTCATGCTACTCCTATATCCAATCCGGACCATTGGTGCCCCTTGTCATGTCCCAGTCCCAAAATATGTAGGACTAGGAACACGTGAGCATGCCAGCCGTATATATATGACAACTCCAATATATGAAAATCATAACACATACATATGTTGTATATGAATAGCAATTCAAAAGTGGTATATAATTGTCACAAGTCAAAGGCAATACTAATCTCATCCACAAAACCAAATAGAAATAAATAACCAAATATGACAATAAACCAAGTATGAAATAGTCGAGAAGAACTAATAGTTGGGTGGAGAAAAATCCACAACCAAACTAGGATATGAAAGAAAATATAATAAGTATATTATCTAGTAATCAGAGAGGCTCTAAGGGAAGACCTCCTTGACAGAAGAATAAGGTCCCGGTCCGTGCTCCTCGTAAGTAGTCATGATCGTCTACACCTGAAAAGGGACCAAGTCCTCAGAGGGATGTAACAAGATATATAGAAACATGCCACATGTACAGTATATAAACAATATCATAAAAACTAAGCAAGATGGTATCATACAAATATTGAAACTATCCTAAATATGGTACGTATATGAGAACCACTACTTGTGTGTGAACTGTCGAAAAAAAAATGGGGTCAAACCACCATAGCTGTCAGCAAACTATGGCTAGACGAGTCAAACCATAGACCTTCATGGACACTAGGATAATAACATAATCCTATCCTTCGTGGATACTAGGTTAAAATAAAAACGAGATAAGGAAAAGCATTTCATACACGTATAATCGTTCTCGCGTGCGCGGCTCACACTCACGTGGGTCTATATAATCCATTGCTATCCAAACTAATATATGGTCTATGACAAGTGTCTCTAATCAAGTAATAACAAAAATAATATCTAACACTAGAATCATTTGAATCTACGAAAACAAATATAGATTATAAAATAAGTGCATCAATTTGCAAAATAAAAATAGTGACATATACACATTGAAACAATAGGAACAATGCATGCAAATAAATTTTATAAAGTTGGCAAGGTATCTTGCCTGCTCCAAAAAAGGATGAAGTCGTAACTCAAGACGTCATCTGATCTATCCGTCACATAAATTAAACAAGTTAGATTTACAAAAGTGGTTGGATATATTTTCTAGTCTAATCTATTTTAATTATGAATAAAATAATCTAAAACACTAATTTAATTTAATTATATTCTGATTTTAAGGCTAACCCTTTTTGGTTTAAAGAAAATTAATTTTACGAATTCGGGATCCGTGACACGCAAATCGAGGCGTTCTGTTAACCAAAAAGTCAACCAACACAAAACCAAGAGTTGTTTATAAAATTCTATATATTTTAATGCTATATAATGCTAAAATTGACGGTTTTACTAAATCTTGAATCGGTAAAGAATTATCGCCCATATGGCTCATAAATGATAATTTTTGGTGATTTTCTAGTTACTTTTAGGTTGCACAAAATTTCCAAAATAGTAAACTAGCATATTTAATTCTAAATAAATATATATTATATTTTATCATGTCAGATTTCCAAAACATCAAACAGATCGTGATTCTGATTTCGGGATCTCCCGGAATCTCGAAAACACCAAAACGTGTCAGATTTTGGACAACTGAAATTCAACAAATTTTACAGAATTTTAGGTTTAGAATTTTTGAAAATAAATTAGGTATTCAGAAACCGTACCTCGATACAATTCCAACACAAAAAATAGGGATGCATTTGTAGTCCGTAGCTAGGAGTTATGGTCCCACGAAGTTGGGAGAAACCCTAGATGAAACCTCCTCAAAGTCTCTCTCTCTCTCTCTCTCTCCTCTAATTTTGGCGGAAATAATGAAATCCTACATATACACACATATATATAGGCAGTAGCTGACGGGTAGGCCCATGCAGGTAGGTTAGGGCTGACTGTGTATGCTGACTGGATATTTAAATATGTTTTAATATCCAGAAATTTATTTATTAATTAGTTTTGACCTAGTTAACTACATATAAATATGTAAAAATATCAAAATATTCCATAAAAATTCTAGAAAATATAAAATACCATTATAAATTCTAAAAAAATACTTGGGACCAAATTATGCTCCTAGGCTTGCATAATAAATTCTAGAATTCCTAAAAAATTAGTATTTTGCCTATTTTAAAACCAATTAATCTAATTAAATTCTAGAAAATTCTAAATAAATTATAGAAAATATATTTAAGAATTTTAAACCTAAAATAAATATTTGGTAAAAAAATGCAAGAATGGTCTCACAGTAAATCATGAAAGCACTAAAATATTATGTTTTCCAGGTTTTAATTACCCAAAAATTCTAAAAAATCCAAGAAATTCTAAAATAGCCTAAAAATAATTCTAATAAGTATTTATATAAGTAATTAAATCAAATAGGTTATTTTCTAATTAACCAACAAAATAGCAAAAAAAAAATCCAATAATTTAATAAAAAAATACTAAAATTAAAAATTAGGGAGTTTACATTCTACCCAACTTACAAGAATTTTATCCTCAAAATTAAAACTAAATAATATTCGTAATAATTTACTATTGTCATTAACACTTCATTGCCAACTAGCAGTTCTTTATAAAAATTTATGGTGAGCCATCATAACAATTTTTTTCTTATCGTTTATATACTATTCTTTTATTCCTTAAACTCATCTATACTACCCAACTTACAAGAACTCAACTAATACTGTAATTGATCAATGAAGCATATATACCTAGTACGAGTCACCTTTCTAACCTCTATAAAGCATGAAAGAAAAGAAAAGAAAAGATTGGCGTTGTGAAAGGATCAAGTAACATATAATTCAACTAGACAAATGAGAATTTGAAACGAAATCAAGGAAGATGATTTAAATAAGTGGATGAGATCCTATACTCTAATCTTATCCGTAGGCTTGCTCAGTACAATAACATAACCGAGACAATATATTCTCGACCTGCATGGACCACCACAAAAATATGTCACGCCTCAGTCCTCAAATACGTAGGACTAGGAACACATGAGCATGATAGTCGTATGTATATGACAACTCCAACATATAAAAACCATAACACATACGTACGCTGTATATGAATAATAATTCACAAGTGATATATAATTGTTACAAGTCATATACAATACTAATCTCATCCACAAAACCAAATAGAAATAAATAACCAAATATGGCAATGAACCAAGTATGAAGTAGTCGAGAAGAACTAATAGTTGGGTGGAGACAAATCCACTACCAAACTAGGATATGCAAGAAAATATAATAAGTACATCATCTAGTGATAAGAGAGGCTCAAAGGGAAGACCTCCTCGACAGAAGAATCAGGTCCAAGTCCGTGCTCCTCGAAAGTAGTCATGATCGTCTATACTTGAAAATGGACTAGGTCTTCAGAGGGACGTAACAAGATACATAGAAGTATGTTATATGTACAATATATAAACAATATCATAGAAACTAAGCAAGATGGTATCAAACAAATATTAAAACTATCCTAAACACGGTACGTATATGAGAACCACTACTTGTGTGTGAACTGCCAAAAAGAAAACGGGGTCAAACCACCATAGCTCTCAGCGAACTATGACTAGACGAGTCAAACCATAGACCTTCGCAGCCACTAGGATAACAACATAACCCTATCCTTCGTGGACAGTAGGTTAAAATAAAAACGAGATAAGGAAAAGAAGTTCATACACATATAATCGTTCTCGCACGCACGGCTCACACTCACATGGTTCTATACAATCTATTACTATCCAAACTAATACATAGTCTATGACAAGTGTCTCTAATCAAGTAATAATAAAAATAATATCTAGGACTAGAATCATGTTAATCTACGAAAAAAATATAGATCATAAAATAAGTGCATCAATTTAAACTATATGAAATTAAAAACTTGGCAAGGTATATTTGTAAAATAGAAATTTAGACATGTACACATAGAAACAATGGGAACAATGCATGTAAATAAACTATAAAAACTTGGCAAGGTATCTTGCCTACTCCAAAAAAGGATGAAGTCGCAACTCAAGATGTCGTTCGATCTATCCGTCACATAAATTAAACAAGTTTGATCTACAAAAATGATTGGATATATTTTTTAGTCTAATCTATTTTAATTCTGAATAAAATAACCTAAAATACTAATTAAAATTAATTATATTCTGATTTTAAGGCTAACCCTAAATTTTGATTTAAAGAAAATTAATTTTACGAATTCGAGATCCATGGCATGAAAATCGAGGCATTCTGTTGACCAAAAAGTTAACCGACACAAAACCAAGAGTTGTATATAAAATTTTAAATATTTCAGTGATACATAATGCTAGAATTGATGGTTTCACTAAATCTCAAATTGGTAAAAAATTATGGCCCATATGGCGCACAGATGATAGTTTTCAGTGGTTTTCTAGTTACTTCTAGGTTGCACAAATTTTCCAGAATAGTAAATTAGAATATTTAATTATGAATAAAATATATGTTATATTTCATCATGTCAACTTTTTGAAACTTTAAATGGATCGTTATTCTGAGTTCGGGATCTCCCAAACTCTCGTAAACACCCAAACGTGTCAGATTTTGGACAACTAGCACTCAATTTTTTTTACAGAATTTTAGGTTTAGAAATTATGAAAATAAATTAAGTATTCAAAAACTATACCTCGATAAGGTTCCAACACAAAAAGCAGGGACGCATTTGTAGTCCGGAGCTAGGAGTTATGGCATCACGAAGTTGGGAGAAACCCTAGATGAAACCTCCTCAAAGTCTCTCTTTCTCTCTCTCTCTCTCTCTTTCTCTCTCTCCTCTTGTCACGCCCTAGTCCCAAAATACGCAGGACAGGAATACGTAAGCATGCCAGCCGTATGTATATGGCAACTCCAATATATGAAAACCATAACACATACGTACGTTGTATTATGAATAATAATTCACAAGTGGTATAGATTTATGTAATATGTCACATGGCATAACTAGATCTCATCCACAGAATTAAATAGAAATGAATAACCAATCAACTATATAACTGAATCAAGTATAAAATGCTTGATAAGAACAAGTAGTTGGGTGGAGACAAATCTACTACCAAACTAGAATATAAGATAAACAAATAAGTATATCTAATGATCAACGAGGCTCGAAGAGAAGACCTCCTCGAAAGAGAGATAAGTAGCAAGTCCTGATCTGTGCTCCTGCGAATAGTCATGATCGTCTACACTTGGAAAGGGACCAGGTCCTCAGAGGGGCGTAACAAGATACATAGAAGCATGCCAATTGAATACAGTAAAACATGCATAATAAAAAAAAAAATATAAGTATGCTTCACTAGACAATCTATATGAAAATGCATAATGAGGACAACTTTTTGACGTATGGGCATGTATAGGCTACTCTATCTATCTCACAACTCACACACAAGTCCATGTACATCAGAAGCCGTTATATCGCGAGGCTAGCGACCATCATGACACCATCAATCGACATACCGCGAGGGTAGAGACCATCATGACACAACTATTGTAGTGCGTGCTAGTTACTACGGTTTACCAGAGTGGGTAGCCCATACGCCTACTGATTGTCCTCCCCTTCCATGATACTATGTCTCAAGTGTGTGTCAACATATATAATATATAATTATGACTGCAAGAAAACATATATATAATAAATATAAAAAAATATGATAAGCATGCAAAGTACTGTAAATAATTTGGCAAGGTATACTTGTCTGACAAGAAAGCTGCGAAGTGTAAGCGTCCAGACGTCAAGCACAAGGGATCAGAAACTATGGCATCAGAATAAACGTCTCCTGATACTGAAATAAACATCATCGACATTCCCGGAATAAGCGAGATAGTCAGAAAAGTCTATCCTTTCGTCCAATTTGGACACAGGGGCAAAACATAAATTTTCGGTTAAAGCGGGGTCCATAGGTAGCCCACTTTGCATCAAAATATGTGCAAGAGATAAAGGTCTCTAAATAGGACAAATTATAGGTCAAACAAATTCTAAACGTCGATACAAACTCAACGATATATCCAATTTCGGATTCTGGTGAGCCGATCACAAATTCGCCCTTCAAGTCAAACCGTGGGGCCCGCGAATAGGCGGCTTGGTCAACTGTCTCAGAATTGCGTGAAACTTGGATCACAGGACCAGTGTGATACCACGAATCCAATGGCATAAGTTTCGTCACATTCTGACGGGCGTACACAAAGTGGGGTGGTGTTTTACGGGAACTTTTTCAGATACGGGTTGATTCTGACGCACACACACGTTCGAATCAACTTCCGTGAAAGCCCACACGTCAGGATATACCATACGCACCTTTCGGTACAATTGGTACGTGATGAGACATTTTTGTTTGGCGGGGTGCACTCCGTATCACAAAATCTTAATTTAAAATTACCAAATTTTTGGTCGTTTTGGAGGTCGAATAATTTAACAAATTAAACAGATTAATAAAAACTAAAAGAACAGTTAAATTCTCGATAATATTGAGAAGAAAACCTTTCAATTAGATTTTGAAAATATTAAACAGGTTGGCGACAAATTGGGCATGAACATAGAGGTTTGGATTAAAATTCTGGAATGTTTTTGGTCAGTTTTTCGGCCAACTTTCGGTAAATTTTTCGACCAAACCAGGGCACGAAAACTCGTCCCGCTTGAAGGAAAATCCAAGAGGGTTCGGTTGTGAATGTATACGGATAAACGGCTCGCAAAAAGAATGAGAGATAAGGAAGATACATCACCTTCAAGAAGGGACGTTGGGTCGCGACTGCTGTCGTTTGTCCGTGCGAGGGCGGCTGATCGGCGGCGGTCGCCGGCGGCCTATGGCGTCGGGGTTCGGCATCGACGTTGGAGGTCGGGGTGAAGTAGGAAAGGAGAGATTAGGGTTAGGGTTTGAGTTTTGATAGTTAGTTATATATATATATATATAGTTCGATCGAGAGAGAGAGAGAGAGAGAGAGAGAGAGGGGGGTCTGGGTCGCAGTTGAAGGGGGGGGGGTCGTGGGTTTTGCTAGGGTAGTCTAGGATTTGGGTTTTGTTTAGTTTAGGAATAGGTTTTTATGTTTTCTTTTTCTTTTTCCTTTTCTTTTCTTTTTCTTTTCTTTTTCTTTTCTATTATCATTATTATTATTATTATTATTATTATCATCATCATCATTATTATTATTATTATTATTATTATTATTATTATTATTACTACTAATATTACTATTACTATTACTATTACTATTTCTATTACTTATTATTATTACTATTATTGTTATTATTATTACTATTACTATTACTATTACTTGTTATTATTATTATTATTATTATTATTATTATTATTACTATTACTATTACTATTACTATTACTATTACTATTACTATTACTATTACTATTATTATTATTATTATTATTATTATTATTATTATTATTATTATTACTATTACTTATTATTATTATTATTATTATTATTATTATTATTATATATCTATTTATATATATATTTACATATATAGATGAGATTATATAAAAATTAAAAAAGAATATTTGCACACAGAATAAATTCTAGAAAATCTGTCACCCTTTAACAAGACTCTAAATAATAATAAAAATTATTTAGTGAAATAATTCTAAATGAGTATTTATATAATTAAATTAATCAATAAAATTTATTTTCTAATTAACTATAAAAATACTCTAAAGAAATTAAATAATTTAATAAAAATACTTTAAATAAAATTTAAAATTTTTAGGGGTTTATATTCTGCCGAACTTACAATAATTTCGTCCTCGAAATTAACACTAACCTATATTCGTAATAAATCACTATAGCTATTAACACTTCATTGCTAGCTTGCAGTGCTTCCTAAAAGGTTATGGTCAGCCACCCTAACACTTTTCTCCCTTATTGTCTATACACTATTCTTTTATCCTCTAACTCGTCTACACTATCCAACTTACAAGAATTCTACTAGTAGTCAAAGTCTTTTGAGGCTATTGTCTAGGTTGTAAGACGAATTTATTCATTGGGTCAAGAATTTTAGGATACTTGTCGGGAATCTCATAACCATAATTTTTTTTCGTAACCGTCAAGTATCGTAGTCTAATATTTCCACGCTACCTGGCCAGTATGGCTGTAAATAATTTGACTACTCTACTATAATTGTCTAGCTGCAGCTGCCGCTACCTCGTCAGCGATTTGTCATAGTCATCAGTTCGTAACAAGTGCCTTCAACTCTTTTCTAAGCTTAGTCTAAGTCTTAGGGCAACAATTTAGGTCTTGACTAACTTTATAAAACTATTAGAAGTATGAACTATTTCAACAATCCAACTAATTCCTGTTAGACTAAAGGATGCTACTCATGGTTTAAAAATAATAAGAGAATAAATATATTGTTATAGTGCATATACATAAGGGTTATCATTATGAACTCATATTTTTAGTTATTAATTATTACTAACCCATTTATGTTTTAACTAACAAAATACAGGGTGAGGTTAAAGTAAATCAATAATTCATGATGGCATGAAAAGATACAACTACGATAGGAAGAATTAAGCATGGGACAAGGAATGGATATGGAAGAGAAGATGAGTCACCCAAGGGGACGAGATGGTGATAGGAAAAAGAATACTACTACTGCTACTCGTGTCATCCATTAGCATCGTGGGCATGTCATCTAGTTAAAATATCAACATATTCTCAAAATTTTAACACCAAATATATCACATGTGATATACCCTTAATTACAAAAGATAGTCACAAAGTAATGCAATTGGCCTATGGGGTATATCTAGTAGTCTCCGTGTATCAAACTTATACCAAGCACGAACGTTCATCTTTTCGAAATAGGGGAAGACAAAAAACAATAATAAAAAATTCAAGGAGGAGGTAATAGAATACAAGTACGGGGTTCAAGGAGATTTAAAGAATTCAAAAAGAGAGTTGTCAGGGCAGTTGTGGATTGAAATATTATTTTGGTAAATTCCTATTCGCATGCTCATATCAGTACAGTTATATAACCGATAAGATATGCTCGGACATATCTAAAGGACAAGTATATTCATCTAACATGCTGAGTCAACTATATCTCAATCCACGTAAAGTAGTCATGCGAAGAGCGAACTAAGTGCATTAAAGTTGATCAGACCGTAATACACTGATTCTGATTTAGACAATGTATTATTAGGCGTCCCTAATAACACATATGTCATGAACAAGCTCGATAAAGGATAAGCTTGCAAAACTAGGCTATAATAGCAGCATAAGTCGAGGTAGTCCAGAAAATATAAGTACGCTGGATTATGATGAAGGAAGGTACAAAATAATTCAAGTTCATAAAGAAGATAAGACTCGTCCGATGTTGTGCCTCTACAGTTGCCATACTAACTTCTTGTCTAAGTCTCTAGTCGGCCAAATGGGGGTACGAACCTCTAAGTTCTACAGTCTGTATAATCACTATCTTCTTATGCAGGCCTATAGTTGGTGTCATTCAATTATACTTCATTAATGGGTCAAAAGGACTATGTGATACTAGGTTATGAGGCGTACTACCAAACTTATAAGAATTTAACTAATAGTGTTATTGAACAATAGAGTGTATATACCTAGTACAAGTCACCTTCCTAACCCTTATCAAGCACGAAAGAAAAGAAACTATTGACATTGTGAAAGGATCTAGCAAGATGCAATACAAGCAATCAAATAAGAATGCAAAATAAAATCAAGGGAGGTGATAAAATAAGTGGATGAGATCCTATATTATAATCCTATGTGCAGGCTTGGTCGATACAGTAACATAACCGAGACAATATGCTCTCGACCTGTATGGGCCACCACAAAAATATGTCACGCCCCAGTCCTAAAATATGTAGAACTAGAAATACGTAAGCATACTAACCGTATGTATATGGCAACTCTAATATATGAAAACCATAACACATACATATGCTGTATTATGAATAATAATTCACAAGTGGTATAGATTTATGTCATAAGTCACAGGACATAACTAGATCTCATCTACAGGATCAAATAGAAATGAATAACCAATCAAGTATATAACTGAATCAAGTATAAAATGCTTGATAAGAACAAGTAGTTGGGTGGAGACAAATCCACTACTAAACTAGAATATAAGAGAAACAAATAAGTACATCTAATGATCAACGAGGCTCGAAGAGAATACCTCCTCGAAAGAGAGATAAGTAGCAAGTCCTGATATGTGCTCCTGCGAATAGTCATAATCGTCTATACCTTGAAAGGGACCAGGTCCTCAGAGGGACGTAACAAGATACATAGAAGCATGCCAATTGAATACAGTAAAACATGCATAATAGACAAAAAATATATAAGTACGCTGCACTAGACAATCTATATGAAAATGTATAATGAGGACAACTTTTTAACGTATGGGCATGTATAGGCTACTCTATCTATCTCATAACTTACACACACGTCCATGTACATTAGAAGCCGTCATACCGCGAGGGTAGCGACCATCGTGATGCCATCAATCGACATACCGCGAAGGTAGCGACCATCGTGACACAACTACCGTAGTGTGTGCTAGTTACTACGGTTTACCAGAGTGGGTAGCTCATACGCCTACTGATTGTCCTCCCTCCCATGATACTATGTGTCAAGTGCGTGTCAACATATATATTATATAATTATGACTGCAAGAAAACACATATATAATGAATATATAAAAAATATGATAGCATGCAAAGTACTATAAATAATTTGGCAAGGTATACTTGCCTGGCAAGAAAGCTGCGAAGTGTAAGCGTCTAGACGTCAAGCACAAGGGATCAGAAACTATGGCATCAGAATGAACGTCTCCTGATGCTGAAATAAATATCACCAATGTTCCCGGAATAAATGAGATAGTCAGAAAAGTCTACCCTTTCGTCCAATTTGGACACAGGGACAAAACGATAATTGTGGGTCAAAGCGGGGTCCACCTGTGGCCCACTTTGTATCGAAATATGTGCCAGAGGTAAAGGTCTCTAAATGGGATAAATTATAGGTCAAACTAATTCTAAACGTCGATACGAACTCAATTGTATATCCAATTTTGGATTCCGGTGAGCCGATCACAAATTTGTCCTTCAAGTCAAACCGTAGGGCCCGCGAATAGGCGGCTTGGTCAACTATCTCAGAATCGTGTGAAACTTGGGTCACAGGACCAACATGATACCACGAATCTAATGGTGCAAGTTTTGTCGCATTCTGACTCGCGTACACAAAGTGGGGTGGTGTTTTACAAAAAGTTACGATAAAGGAACTTTTTGCGGGTACGGGTTGATTCCGACGCGCACACATGTCAGAATCAAATTTCACGAAAGCCCATACGTCAGGATATACCATACACGCCTTTCGGTGTAATTGGTATGTGATGAGGCGATCCCGTTTGGTGGGGCGCACTCCGTATCACAAAATCTTAATTTTAAATTATCAAGTTTTTGGTCATTTTGGAGGTCGAATAATTTAACAAATTAAACAGATTAATAAAAACTAAAATAACAGTTAAATTCTCGGTTACATTGAGAAGAAAACCTTTTAATTAGATTTTGAAAATATTAAACAGGTTGACGGCAAATTGGTTATGAACATGAGGTTTGGATCGAAATTCTGGACTATTTTTGGTCAGTTTTTCGGCCAACTTTCGGTCGATTTTTCGACCAATCCACGACACGAAACTCGTCCCGCTTGAGGGAAAATCCTAGAGGGTTAGGTTGTGAATGTATACGGATAAACCGCTCATAAAAAGAATGAGAGAGAAGGAAGATACAACCTTAAAGAAGGGAAGTTGGGTCGCGGCTGCTGTCGATTGTCCGCGCGCGGGTGGCTGATCGGCGGCGGTCGCCGGCGGCTCTGGTGGCGGCCAACAACGTCGGGGGATCGGCGTCGGCGCTGGAGGTCGGGGTGAAGAAGGAGAGAAGAGATTATGGTTAGGGTTTGAGTTTTGATAGTAGTTATATATATATATATATATATATATATATATATATATATATATATATATATATAGTTCGAGAGAGAGAGAGAGAGAGAGGGGTCTGGGCCGTAGCTGAAGGGGGGGGGGTCGTGGGTTTTGCTAGAGTAGTATAGGATTTGGATTTTTTTTTAGTTTAGGAATATGTTTTTATGTTTTCTTTTTCTTTTTCTTTTTCTTTTTCCTTTTCTTTTTCTTTTTCTTTTTCTATTTCTTTTCTTTTCTTTTTCTTTTGTTTTTGTTTTTGTTTTTATTTCTATTATCATTATTATTATTATTATCATTATTATTATTACTATTACTATTACTATTAATTATTATTATTATTAATAATAATATTAATATTATTATTATTACTACTACTACTACTACTACTACTACTACTATTACTATTACTATTACTATTACTATTACTATTACTTATTATTATTATTATTATTATTATTATTATTATTATTATTATTATTATTATTATTATTACTATTACTATTACTATTACTAATTATTATTTTTATTATTATATATCTATTTACATATATATTTACATATATATATGAGATTATATAAAAATTTAAAAAGTATATTTGCACACAAAATAAATTCTAGAAAATTTGTCACCCTTTAACAAGACTCTAAATAATAATAAAAATTATTTTGTGGAATAATTCTAAATGAGTATTTATATAATTAAATTAATCAATAAAATTATTTTCTAATTAACTATGAAAATACTCTAAAAAAATTCAATGATTTAATAAAAATACTTTAAATAAAATTTAAATTTTTTAGGGGGTTTACACCTCTAATTTCAGCGGAAATAATGAAACCCTATATATACACACACATATATATAGGAAGTAGCCGACAGGTGGGCCAAGGAGGGTAGGTTAGGGCTGACTGTATATGCTGACTGGATATTTAAATATGTTTTAATATCCAAAAATTTATTTATTAATTAGTTTTGACCTAATTAACTCCAAATAAATATGTAAAAATATTAAAAAAATTCATTAAAATTTTAAAAAATGTAAAATACCATTATAAATCCTAAAAAAAGTACTTAGGGACAAATTATGCTCCAAGTATTTTACAATAAATTCTAGAATTCCTAAAAAAATATTATTTAGCCTATTTTAAAACCAAATAAATTCAATTAAATTCCTAAAAATTCTAAATAAATTACAGAAAATATATTTTAGTATTTTAATCCTAAAATAAATGTTTGGTATGAAAAATACAAGTATGGTCTCATAGTAAATCATGAAAGCACTAGAAAATTATGTTTTCTAAGTTTTAATTACCCAAACATTCTAGAAAAATTCAAAAAATTCTAAAATAGCCTAAAAATAATTCTAAATAAGTATTTATGTAAGTAATTCAAAGAGGTTATTTTCTAATTAACCAACAAAATAGCCAAAATAAATTCAATAATTTAATATACTATTATAAATAAAAATTAGGGAGTTTCTACCCCTTGTCGCTGCCCATAATTCAGCCAATATCCGTCCAAAATCCCTAGAACAATGATAATGGTCTAGCCACTGTCAGAATGCCAAACACCCCCGCGGCCCAGCTAACCCCAACCGCTATCCAGTCCAACTCCCCGCAGCCAGATCAATAGTCCTCCTCAGACTCCCATGTGGCCCAACCTAGCGCAGCCACATCTTCTATGGTGTAGAAGCTCACTTTCCAGCCGACCATTACACCCAGCCCATCAGTCCATCTCATACCATTACTCTACCACCCTCTCTACCCCCTCTTTCACCTCCCTGCATAGTCACCTGCTCCAAAAATAACACCCACAAGTCCAACCCCAAGTACAACCATCATACCACTCTACAACCTTGTAAAAGCCCTAATTTTTAAAAATATATTATAAGTATTTAATTAATCACTTAAACTAATTTTATTAATTTCTAGAAAATTGATAATTATAATTTATTGAATTTAATTATTAGGTAAATATGCATTTAGAATTTATGGAGCAAAACGATTATTTTATTTTAATTTATTTGAGGACGACTTGTAGAAGGACGACAAAGTTTTTAGATGTGCTAATAAAATTTTCTAGAATTATATATATATATATATATATATATATATATATATATATATATATATATATATATATATATATATATATAATTGAAAAGAAAAGAAAAGAAAATCTCTAAACTAAAACCAAACCGCCTAAGCCTAAACCCCCCAACCCGCTGTACCCCGACCCCCGCGGAAACCCCTCGTTCCCTCTACTCTTCATATATATATATATATATATATATATATATATATATATATATATATATATATATATATATATATATATATATATTTTACATTGTAAAATCCTAACCTTAAATCTACCATCCACCAACCCTGCATCGACCTCGACTTCCGCCCACCGCCGGAGCAACCGCCCCGACCACTGGAAATGGCCAGACCCGCCGCGTTGCGTCCTCACAACCGCGACCGCCGCACATAAATCTGACTGCGACGACCCCAACTCATAGTACTGATTCCCGTTCAATCTCGCGACCTAATTCCGATTCGTCTTCACCGGTATGTTCATGACCTATCCCTCTTCCAACTCTGTGTATTAGTTTCCATTGAACAATGCTAAACCCTAGGTAAAAATTAAGACCAAGTTGGAGAAAAATCACAACTTTTAACTTCAGAAAATGGTTGCGATGATCCATGTTTAAGGACTCATATCTCCCACCATAGAGATCCAAACTTAAAAATTATTTTTGCTATGTGAAGACCATGTAACCGAGATTATTTTCTGTTAATTAGATTAATTTATTTGGTATTATATGTAGAATTAAACTAGGTTAAAAATCATAAAAAACTTATTTTTGGAACTTTAAACTTTGCGATACGGAGCGCGTCCCGCCAAATGGGACCGCCCGTCGCGTACCAATTGTACCGAAAGGCGCGTATGGTATGTCCAGATGTGTAAAATTTTACGAAAATTGATTTAGACGTGTGTGCGCATCGGAATCAACCCGTATTCGTGAAAAGACCACGTATCGCGACTTTTGTAAAATATCGCACCAATTAGTGTTCGCTTGTTAGAATGCGACAAAACTTGCGCCATTGGATTCGTGGTATCACGCTGGTCCTGTGACCCAAGTTTCACGCAATTCTGAGATAGTTGATGAAGTCGCCTATTTTCGGGCCCTACGGTTGACTTTTTGGGCAAATTTGTGTTCGGCTCACCGAAATCCAAAATTGGACATACCGTTGAATTCGTATTGACGTTTAGAATTAATTTGACCTATAATTTATCCTATTTAGAGACCTTTACCCCTGGCACACTTTTCGGTGCAAAGTGGGCCACATGTAGACCCCGCTTTGACCCAAAATTATCGTTTTGCCCCTGTGTCCAAATTGGACCAAAAGGGTAGTATTTTCTAGCTATCTCGCTGATTCCAGAAATATTGGTGATGTCTATTTCAGTATCCGGAGACGTTTATTCGGAGGCCTTAGTTTCTGATCCTGTGTACCTGACATCTGGACGCTTACACTATACAGATTGCTTGCCAGACAAGTATACCTTGCCATTGTAATATGATTTATATTCCATATGTTACACGCATCTTATTTCTACTTATTTAGTTCACATATTTTAAACTGCTATATAAACTGCGCGTCCAAGAATAACTTGGGTGCAACGACGGTGACGTCGTGTTATGTTTTTATTATATATATGCATGTGACCTAGTTTATGAGACTACCCCATTATCATGAGGCATTCTTATATTTCATTAGCCATGACATTGTTATTACACGAGTGTAAGTCTCTTATAGGACACGAACTTGCGCATACGGCTGGCCACTAGTACATATAGGTCGTGCGACGGATAGGGATAACTGCTGATAGAAATTGCATGCTAGAGGACCTGACAATTATTTAGAGGTTTCATCATGTCATGGATGTGACATGCTTAGAGCATGGGGTGGAGAGAACAACAAGTAAGGCGTTGGGGCTCATTTGCACTTTTCTTTTTCTATAACCCGTACGCTCCGCCGGAGATACGCGGCGGTGATGACCCCTATATATTACTGGCGGCCTCTGGCGTTCAAAAGACGACATGATTTGTAGACCCCTGAATCTCCAAGAGAATCATGCCAATCCCACTTTTGCCCAGATAGCCCACTTGTTGGAAAGTTGTTCTCAAACTGCATTCACTAGATGGTTAGGCGACCAATTGGATATTTATTTTCAGTACTTTATTGGCATGTTTATATGTATCTTATTATGTCCCTCTGAGGATCTGGTACATTTCCATATATAGACGGGCAGGAGTATCCACAGGAGTACGGACCCAGACCTGACGCTTTATTCCAGACTGAGGAGGTCTTATCTTCAGAGTATCTTTGATCCATCGCAGTTGATGGATATTCTAGTTACTATTTCTTTTATGGATATTTATCTTATATTATAGTTGATCTTTTCTCTCTTTTAGTAGTTTTAGTATAGTCGATTTGTAGTGGATTTGTTTCCATCCGACTATCATACTTTGATACTTCATCTTTGAGATTCAGTTATTTATTTTTTACTTATTTATTTGTGCTGTGGATGAGATATAGATTGCGTGTCACTTGTTGACAATATATTACCACTGGTGGATTTGATATTCATGTACAACGTAGGTGTGTGTATGGTTTCTATATATTAGAGTTCGTATACATACGACTGGCGTGTTACATATTCCTAGTCCTACATATTTTGGGACTGGGGCGTGACAAACCTAAACCAACCAAACCTACTACCGTAGCCCAAGCACTTAAAGATCCTCTTTGGCGGCAAGTAATGATTGATGAGCTCACGATATTACATAATCTTGGTACTTGGGACTTGGTGTCTCCCAAAAATAGCCGTAACCTTATCAATGCAAAAGGGTATTCCGTATCAAATATAAACCTGATGGGAGTATAAAACGTTATCGTGCTAGTCTTGTTGCAAAAGAATTCCAACAATGCCCCAGTATTGATTGTACGAAAACTTTCAGTTCGATTGTAAAACCGGCCACCATCCGTAGTTTTCTTAGCCTTGCAGTTAAAAACAATTGGCATCTCCGACAACTTGACATTAATAATATATTTCTTCACGACATACTTCAAGAGGAGGTATATATGTCACAATTCACCGATTTTGTGGATACAACCTTTACTACTTGTGTAAACCCCCTGATTTTAAAATTTTAAATTTTTATTATTGGAATTATTTAATTATTTGAGATTAAGAAAAATTTTCATTATTCTTAGCTAATTAGAAAAGAATATAAAATTTATGGATTTATTAACTTTTATAGATATTTACGTATAATTATTAATTACAAATATTTCACAGAAAATATATTTTGGGTGTACAACTACTATTAAAGTATTATAGAATTTTTTTGAAAATTATTTTAGGTACAAACCTATTTTCTTATATTTTGACCATAGTTATTGATGGCTATATATATATACTAATATATATGGTATTATAAAAAAAGGGAAAAGAAAATGAATTAAACACAAACACAAAACTCAACCCTCTACCCGCTACCCTTTCCCCTGCCCTCTGATCATTAACCGTAACCCCCCATCTCTTAATTTATACAGCCACCGCCACCGCCACCATCATCTCTACCCCAACGACACCCCTGTGCCTAGAGATCGCAGTCACTTCCCCGATGGCGTTGCACTATACCCGTGGTGGAGATACAACGATCGTGCTTTCGTGCTGCGGCAAGCGGCCTCTAGCCGCGAGTGTTACCGCATCGCCTGCGCCCCTTAGCCATGCGCGTGGGCAGCTACGACAACGGCCCTCCGCCAATGACCGAGTGCTGATTGCACCCATTGTGGCCAACTGCACCCCTCCCCGTGCGTGGATGGTTACTGCAGTAGCATCTGTGAGCACCCTAATTTTTATATAGGGTTAGTTCGATAATTAATATATATTTTTATTTTAAATATTTATTCGATAATTTAATTAAATTTTGGAAACCAACTACCATGGTTTTAAGATCTTGAGTGTAATACTAGCCTTTTCCTTTCAACCAACCTAGCATGCTCGACTTAGACGAGTCAAATTAGGCTCCTACCATGACTGTCCCTAACAAATTCGCAATCCCATGCCTTATTTTGGTCGCACAACTTTCGCTACATAATTACGAAAAAACGATGATTAATTAACCCTTTTGTCATGGCGTATGATTTTAACACGCCACCCTAACCCATTGCTTCCAACTAAATCCACGCTATGAGCCTAACTGGTTCTATCATGCACATGACACTCGGGTTGCGTTATTCGAACCCCCTTCATACTCCCAATATAATATTAAGTAGAAAATATAATTTATGAATTTATTTATTTAATTTAATATTCATTAATATTTAGTAAATACCTTTTTAATTAATATAAATTTAGTTATAAATTTTTTGTTGGAGAAAATATAAATTTTTAGAATTTTTTCAAAGAACCTAACTATTTTTGGAAATTTTCTACATATAACTATTGAATATAATAAAACAAAAAAAAGAAATAAAATAAAACCTAAATTCTAAACCCAAACCCATTAACTCGAAAACCAAACCCAAAACCTAAAACTACCCAACCCGTGCACAGGAGACCCCTTCCCATATATATAAATAACATATATGTATAACTAAACCCTAACCCTAAACCATACCACCTCCACCATCACCCAGGCTGAACCACCACCGAAGTGACGGATTCGTCGACCATCCACAGCATCGCACGCACCGCTGGGCGTACAGGCAGTAGCAACAGCCACGCGGCTGACCGCGCACACGCGGACAGCAGCAGCACCATGCGCCCCCCTTCGCATGGAAGTTTTGTCCTCCTCGCTCATTCGTTTCGTGTCCCGTCTTTGCTGGTATATTCACAACCTAATCCTCTAGGATTTTCTTTAAGTGGAATGAATTTAGGCACCCGGGTTTGATCGAAAAATCGACCAAAAGTTGGCCGAACCTGTTCAAAAATTCAGTCCAAGTACCCATGTTTATATCCAATTTTCTACCAACTCATTAATTATTTTTAAAATATAATTGAAGAAACATCTTCACAATATAACCAAGATTTTTACTGTTCTTTTAGTTTTTATTAGTTTGCTATAATGGTAAAATTATTCTGATTCCAAAACGACCAAAAACTTATTTTTAAAGAACCAAAAATCTCCGATACGGGGTGCATCCCGCTAAACGAGACAACTTTGTCGTGTGATAATTTTATCGAAAGGCGCGTATCATCAATACGGATGTGTGAACTTTCGCAAAACTTGATTTGGACGTGTGTCCACGCCGAAATAAACACGTATCCGCCGAAAAATACCGTAACGGCCTATTCCGATACCTCACCATAACTTTATGTGTACTCGTCGATTAACAATGAAACTTATGCCATTGGATTCACAGCGTTACGCTGAACCTGTGACCCAAGTTTGGTTTGAATCTGAGAACGTTGACGGAATATCGTTTCATGGGCCCCACGGTTCTACATGACGGGCGATTTCGTGATCGGCTCATCGAAATCCTTTTCTAGAGATTCCGTTGGGTTCATATCATCGTTCTTGACTCGTAGACACTAAGTTTGAAGAATTTGGATAACTTTATCTTTGACACATTTTTCTGTGAGAAGTGGGCCACATGTGGACCCCGCTTTGACCCAAAACTGTTAATTTTGTCCCTGTGTCCAAATTGGACTTATGGATAGTCAATCCTAACTATTTCAAGTATTCTGATAATATTGGTGATATTTGTTTCAGCATCCGAAGGTGTATGTGCAGATTCCACTTTTCTAGGAGTAGTTGACGGAGTTCAGAACCCATGCAAGTGTACCTTGGCAAACCTATAGAGATCTTATTATAATATTTTGCTTGTGTTCTTCCTATATATATATATACACTCTTGTGATGTGCCTATTCAACCTAGGACCGTGAGACGTTGCTTAGCGTCCGAACAAGATTCGGGTGTCGACGCCATACGCGGAGTCGTGTAACGTCACTTAGAGAGTTGATTCCATAATCCTATTTTTACATGCTTGCTTTACCAAGTACGCCATACTGTAGGACACTTGACACTATTTTATGTGACAATCCTTTCTGAGTTATTCTTGGTGATTCTGTATAGGCTTACATGATTCGTGACATGGGACTTGCATATATTGAGATATTATTATGACGCGATGTACTAGCTAGAGGTCATGATCTTGCATGTTATGGACACGAGACATCGTGGACATGAGATATGAGATTACATTGGGTGGGAAGAGACACACAGGCTATATGCTAATTATTTATATATATACTACTGGAGGTGCCTTAGACTCTGTCTCAGATCTTTGACACATATACTGGAGTCGTGATACTACTTGCTGGTATGGGCTCCCCGACACAGAGCCTGTAGTGGTCTCAGCCTGATTACTAGTGATGCTCTCATTTGTATTTCACATAGCTGGTTACATAGTTTGCCCTGAGGATCTGTTTATATTTACTTGTTGTATTTTATTTGGCTTGAGTGTTTATTGTACCTTGCTATGTC
Organism: Iris macrosiphon; assembly: GCA_036927795.1. Classification (NCBI taxonomy): domain Eukaryota; kingdom Viridiplantae; phylum Streptophyta; class Magnoliopsida; order Asparagales; family Iridaceae; genus Iris; species Iris macrosiphon. Next base: position 37,853,078 of record JAYESA010000006.1, on the reverse strand, counting down.
CCTTGAGGATCTGGATCCGGATTATGTGCCCAGGTGTTGACGAGGAGAGCTATCCCAAGGTTTATGGGACATGTGCTACTATTAGAGATGTACATGTTGTAGAGGACGAGGTTGTTCCGGAGGACTTCTCTTGAGCACACAGTATTCTCACCATTCATTTATTATGCTTAGTTTCCTTAGATATTTGATCTTGTAGTGACTTCTGGATATTGTACTTGGAGTTATTTTTTGTTCCATTTTGATGATGGGTTGTTCCCCGTAACATTATTTATATTTCTTTGGTTCTCTCAGACCATTTTATATTATTGTGACTGGACTTGTCTTTTTGTGATTTCGTTACTTATTATGGATGATATTAGATATATAGACTGTGACAGGTAGTTGTAGACCATTTTATATGTATTACAGTTTAAGTGCACTCTAACGGGTCCATTAAATTAGGTTTACCTATTGGAGTTGTGTTGCTGGCCATTGCCACGTGGCTAGTCCCTTGGTATTTTGGGACTGGGGTGTAACAGCATCACCGCGACACATATAGCAGCAGTCGCATACCACCGAGCACCACCATGGTCGTGTGTAGCCTCACGCCGGAGACGCATCCACCTGCCACGGGCGTCCAGCACTCTACCGCGAGCTACCACAATGTGTCATCGTCTCCCCGATGTTCGAAACTGACGATTTCTTTATTGTTCAATCAAACCCGTCAGGATGCACGTGGAATAGAAGCCAGAATCATGATTCGTCTTAGCGACTTTGCACATATTTTTTGGGCCATCCAACTGTTGGATCATTGAACCACAACTTCCATCATAATCTTGGTATAAAGTTCTACCTTTTTCTCTAGTTTCAGCCGTTAATTTGTTCAGTTGATAGAGCAAAACTTGTTGCAAAGTTGGGTTTCAAACTAAAATTATTCTTACAGTTTCGTGGTACCAATTTTGTAGATTTGTTTCTTCCTCATCGTGGCTCCATCCGATGAGCCATTTGCTCCTACCAACAACAGGTATAACCACCCTAATGTTTGTATAAATAGTTTGGATTAATTTATAGATTTTATCAATTAAAACTCAGTTCCAAAATCCAAAAAATAATAGTTTCAGAAATTATAATTCTCTAACACGGTGTTTGTCCCGCCAAATAAGGTAACTTCGTCGCGTGCGGATTGCACCAAAAGGCGCATATCATAAACACGGACGTGTGGACTTTCGTGGATCTTGATTTGGACGTGCGTGCACGCCGAAATCAACACGTATCCACTGAAAAATCCCTTATCAGCCTATTCTGACACATTATCATAACTTCGTATGTGCTTGTCGTTTCAAAACGAAACTTGTGCCATTGGATTCGCAACGTTACGTTGGTCATGTGAACAAAGTTTGGTTCGATTCAGAGAACATGACCGAAATACCGTTTCGTGGGCCCCACAGTTCTACTTGACAAGCATTTTCATGACCGGCTCACCGGAATCCAATTTTGGACATTTCGTGGAAGTTGTGTCCTTATTTTAGACTCATAGACACTAAGTTTGCTAAATTTGGAGAACTTTGTCTCTGGCACATTTTTTGGTGCGAAGTGGGCCTCTAATGGACCCCGCTTTGACCCAAAACTGTCATTTTTGTCCCTGTGTCCAAATTGGACTTATGGGTGGTCAATCCTATCTATTTCTTATGTTTTGGAAATGTTATTAATATCTGTTGTAGCATTCAGAGACGTTCGTGCGAATTCCATCTTTTCAGAAGCAGTTGACGCATTGAGCTGGCCACTTGGACATCGTCATATCCAGAATTCAGGCAAGTGTACCTTTTCATGATGTATCACAGTTTCTTGTATTAATTGTCTTATTTAGTTATTATAGTTGTTTGATATGGGTGATGTGTGTGTGTACCCTAGGACTGTGAGACGTTGCTTAGCGTCCGAACAAGATTCGGGTGTCGATGTCGTACGCGGAGTCGAGTAACGTCACTTAGAGAGTTGATACTACGATCCTATTTCACGTGCTTGTATCCTTACACATCAGACCATAGGATACTTGATACTATTTATGTGACAGAATCCTTCTTTAGGTATTCATGGTGATTCTATATAGGATTCCAGGACTCGTGATATGAGACTTGCATATTATATACATATATCATTATGACTCATTGTACCATCTAGAGGTCCTGATCTTGTGTTTTATGGACATGAGACATCGTGGACATGAGATGTGAGGTTACATTGGGTGGGGAGAGTATTCATCGTGCTCTGGGCATATTTTACTTATTACTATTTATTGTGTATTAAGCTTTAGGTTCCCTCTACAAAATCTAAGGTATTATATATATACAGCTTCCTCCTGGTTCCCCCACATGGAGCCTTGAGTGTAGTATTAGATTACGGAAGTATCCCTTGAGATCTTCCGTGAGTACCATCCCGAGGTACGAGTCTATACTCTCATTTGCATGTCACATAGTTGGTTACAGTAGTTTACCCTTGAGTATGTGGCATTATACTATTTTACTTTTGGCATGCTATTTCTTGTACCTTGTTACGTCCCTCTGAGGACCTGGTCCCCTGTCAGTTTTTGTAGCATAGATGGTTATAGAGCCTTTGGAGTTACTGATGTGTGTTGCTTGTCATGCGGGCATTGGTGCCAGGTACTTATATCAGTTCTGTCGGAGTTATGGTTATTTGTTCATATTGTTTATTCATCTGCTGATGTAGCCTAGTTTTGTAGACTTATATTTCTTTCTCGAGTCTATTTGAGCTTATGTGTTACTGGGCGGCCGACTTTAATACATGTAGTTCATTCTTGATATTTTGTTCTTTATGTGGATTATGACATAGATATTTTCAGTATTCTTAGATAGTTATCCTTATTATACATATTATACGTATTCGAGTTGGACTAGAGTCTGGTCGAATGCATAGCTGTCATGTTACGTATTCCTAATCCTACGTATTTTAGGACTGGGGCGTTACAACTTGTCATGCCCCAATTCTGTAGAATCGATTCGTCCTCGCATTCGGTTCTGCAGAACAGATCGTCCTCGCTGGGCGTGATGCCGTACAAGTTTGGGATTGCACTTGTACAAGGCAAGAACGTGCACCTTGTGTCAAATATCTTTTGTAAATAGTTCCACAACACAGTAGCATATTATAAAACACATATTTGTATAGGAAGAAAATATTTTTTTATTGATTCATTGCAACAAAATATAATTTTTCAGCACCGAAATAAAAATGCCTGAACGGCTTACATAGCTTTGCATAAAAGAAAAAAATGATAGGCTGAAATGAAATAATTTTCTTATCCCATAAATTATGCCCCTTTATTACTTCTTGGAAACTTGAAAGCAGCTACTAGAAATTTTTGAAATAATTTGAAAATAGGAAGAAGCTTGAAAAGACTGCAACAAAAGCTTTAATTCCCTTGAGTGCCCCCTGTATCTCGGTCACCTGGTTTGCCCACAGAGACGTGGGTCAGTACTTAACTTGTACTTGAGAGCAGAACTGGTCCACTCACCTAAACCAACACTTCTTAATTAAGGCAGCAGTTAAATAGGCAACAATTAAATGCAACATTACAATAGGCAACAATTTATAAGCAACATTTCATGTAGTGAAATATATATATATAAGCTTTGCACATATGGAATCCTTACCCCGGTCAATGGCCGTTTTCGTATAATTTACAGGATTGTTCTTATCGCCCCTGTATAAGACATCATTAGTATGCAACTCATTCTTACTGGGTTATTTGTGGTGTAGCACCACGATGGACGTGCCATACATGACTTCGATGGACGTGTGATGCGCCATTCAAAGCAGGTAGCAAGCCTCAATGAATGTCTTGCTTATACCTATGCTACCAAAGCGCTACTATTTTCCCCGGGCCGAATGGTCCCCAGTGCCCCAGTTTCCGTTCGAAAATTTTTACTATCTTGTGCACAAGTTGTCTATGACCATACAATGCATCTACGACTATATGATAAGCATAAATAGCAGTGTAAGGTATTGAAACATTCAGAGCAACAATGTATATTTTCCTATTCTTGTTTCAGCATACTTATTTATTTGATTCGATTGGTAGTCCGTAGACTTTAATTTACCACTAAGTCATGGCACCAAACCATGACACAATGATTATATCCTTCCCCGTGTTACATAATTGAACTTCCCTCTTATTAATGTAATTCCATTGATTTATAATAGTGGTATAAAACTTATGGCATTAATGGCTTTATCGATCATTGAACTTAGCAAGGTTACAAGAGAATATTATTGATTATTGGCATGAAGGAGTAGAAAAGAAGGGACAGAACCGCTCACCAAATAGAGAATGTCGAGAGAGAAAAGATGCTTGTTCGCTCAGTCTCCGGTCACGCGTCTATCTGCATTGGCACCAATATTTGGTTAGACTACCGTCTTTATTTCTCTCAGAGTTCTCTAGAATGAATGCATGTAATCGATAAAAATGGGCTAAACAATTAATCATCAAAAACCAATCACGAAAACACATTCATCAAAATCAAGCACCAAAAATCCAACGAAAGCCAATCAAAAATCCAACGAAAGCTATTTGACTCATTACAACAAAAGCCGATCCATCAATTGAAAATGTTCATTGCATTGTTCGTGATCGATTCCATCATAAAGTTTTCCCATACTCAATTTTGACTTAGTCAATTTAGCCACAAGCCTTATGTAGTGCTCCTTTAGGAGCGGGATACTAAATAATAAACCACTAAGAAAAAGTTTCGTCCTCGAAACTTAAAACAACGGTTCTACCTCTAGGTTATCGAATAAGGAAGGGTACTACTTTCACATCTCTTCCTCAAGCTCCCATGTTAATTCCTCAACTGCATGATTCTGCCATAACACATGGACCAAAGCCACTGATCGATTCCGTAGGGTCTTCTCTTTCCTGTCTAGGATTTGAACAGGTTCTTCCGAGTAAGATAGGTCAGCACTTAGATTAAGATGATTAAAGTTCACTACGTGACTTGGGTCATGCATGTATCTCATTAGTTGGGAAACATAAAAGACATTATGCACTTTCACGACAGCATGAGGTAGTGCAAGTCGATAAGCCACTGGTGCCAACCTATCTAGAATCTCGAAAGGTCCGACAAACCGCAGACTCAGCTTCCCTTTGACGCAAACCGCATCACACCTTACATAGGTGTCACCTTTAGGAACACAAGATCACCCTCCATGAATTTCAATGGTCGCCTATGTATATCCATATAGCTTTTCTGACGACTTTGGGCAGCTCGAAGATTTTTCTGCACCATACGAACTTTCTCGATGGCTTGTTCAATAAGTTCCGATCAGAGTACTTTTCGTTCACCGAATTCCTTCCAACATATCGGTGATCGACACTTGCATGCATATAATGCTTCATACGGGGCCATCTGAATACTCGCCTGATAACTGTTGTTATAAGCGAACTCTGCCAGCGATAGATAGGTATCCTGACTTGCTTTCAAATCTAGCATGCATAGTCGCGACATATCTTCTAGGATTTGGTTTACTCTCTCGGTCTGTCCATCAGTCTGCGGATTGTATGCCGAGCTGAAATACAACTTGGTACCCAGTGCCGTTTGAAGGATTTTCCAGAATTGAGATAAGAATTGTCCATCCCCATTCGACCCAATTGACACTGGCACTCCATGTAACCGAATAATCTGATCTAAGTAAAATTGAGCCAAACTGTCAGCGCCCCATGTATTTTTTATTGCTATAAAATAAGTCGACTTGGTCAGTCTATCCACGATGACCCAAAATGCATCATTTCCCTTTGCCATCCTTGGTAATCCTACCATGAAATCCATTGAGATATCCTCCCACTTCCATTCTAGAATGACAAGGTTTTGCAACTCTCTGCCCGGTCGCTGGTGTTCTGCCTTCCCACGTTGACAATCTAGGCATCGTGACATGAACAATGCCACATCTTTTTTCATACCATGCCACCAAAATATTGTGCATAGATCCTTATACATTTTGGTGCTTCCTGGATGCAAGGTATACTTACCATAATGCGACTCCGTCAGTTTTCCTTTCTGAGTTTATCATCCTTAGGTACACATAATCTATCCTTAAGCCACAATGTTCCATTCTCGCGTTCCATGGGATCAGTTGCCTTTCCTGCTAAAATTAGCTCATGTATCTTTTGCAGGAATTGGTCATCCTTTTGAGCGGATTTGATCCTTTCGAGCAAGTTTGGTTCTAACTATAATTTAGCCAGCTGCTCTCCCTGTGTATGAACTTTGTATTCGATGCCCAGTTCTTCTATCTCTCAAAGTAACCTGCTTGACACATATAATGATCCGACAAATTTCTAACTCAATGCATCTGTCACAGCGTTTGCTTTTCCTGGCGTATAAGCAATCGTCAAGTCATAATCCTTTATCAGTTCCAGCAATCGTTATTGCCTCATATACTTAAGGATTTTATGATCCATGAAGATCTTGCAGGACACTCCATAGAGATAGTGTTGCCACAATTTTAACGCGAACACAATTATCACAAGTTCCAAATCATGCATCGGGTAATTCTTTTCATGTTGTTTCAGCTGTCTTGAGACATAGGCAATTACTTTCCCACTCTGTGTAAGCCCCAATCCTAATCTGAGCCGAGATGTATCGCTGTAGATCTGAAATCCCTCAGGTCCATCTAGAAGAGTAAGAATTAGAGCCGAGATGAGCCGCTGCTTCAGTTCCTAATATCTGTTCTCACAGTCATCTGTCCATTTAAATACTGCTCCCTTTTGGGTGAGGCGAGTCAGAAGCGACGCAATCTTCGTGAAGTTCTTTACAAATCTCTGATAGTAGCCAGCCAAGTCGAGAAAACTTCTTATCTCACAAGCCGATATAGGTTGTTTTCAGTCCACCACTGCCTCTATCTTCTTTGGGTCGACTGATATACCATTTGCTGAAATAACATACCCAAGAAAAGCCATACTGCTCATCCAAAACTCGCACTTGCTTAACTTTGCATATAACTGATGTTCACGAAGTATCTGTAGTACGGTCCTTAATTGTTCAACGTTAGTTTCTCTGTCTCTCGAGTAGATTAAGATATCATCGATGAACACAACGATGAACTTGTCTAAAAAGGGTAAGAATATTCGATTCATCATATCCATCAAAGTCGCTGGAGCATTGGTCAAACCAAAAGGCATAACCAAAAACTCGTAGTGTCCATATCTTGTAAGAAAAGTCAATTTTGGAATATCCTCTGGTTTGATCTTCAACTGGTGATACCCTGAACGAAGATCAATATTTGAAAATACTGTTGTGCCCTGAAGTTGAACAAACAAATCATCAATTCTTGGCAACAGATACTTGTTCCGGACTGTCGCTTTTTTTAATTCCTGATAATTTATGCAAAGACTCATTGTGCCATCTTTCTTCTTCAAAAATAGCACTGGAGCTCCCCAAGGTGAAATACTGGGACGAATGTAGCCACTATCTAGTAATTCTTGTAGTTGTGACTTCAGTTTCTTCAATTCGGCAGGAGCCATCCGTTATTAAGCTTTTGATATCGGCCGAGTATCTGGAAATATGTCAATATTGAACTCAATTTCTCGGTCTGGAGGCATTTCAGGTATCTCCTCTGGAAACACGTCGGAGCATTCTTCTACGACTTCAGTCTCTCTTGAGTCTGTATCCTTCATCCGAGTGTCCCATACAGAAGCAAGGTACCCTTCACACCCCGCACATAGCATACGTCTTGACGTCATTGTCGATACCACCATCACTGCTTTAGCCACTAGTTTACACGAATAAGAGAACTCTGCCTCTCCAGGAATGAAAAACATAACTCTCTTTTCTGTATAGTAAATTGTCGCATTGTACGCTCCGAGCCAATCCATGCCTAAGATGATGTAGTAATCTGCGATGTCCAGGACTATTGAATCCAAGGACACGTACTTTCCTCCAATGCAAAGATAACCATCCCTGCAAATTGAACTTGCAGGTAAATCTATTTCGGACGGAGTGTTGACACTATAATTCATATCTAACGGTGTCTTACAAAATTTATGTTCACTAGCAAATGTAGATGATATGAAGCTATGTGTAGAACCAGAGTCAAATAGTACACGAGCAAGTATTTCTCTGTAAAGCAATATACCTATTATGACAGTGTTTGAGGCAAGCACTTCTTCTTGAGTCAGTGTAAACACTCTACCCTATCCTCCTAGTCGTGGGTTCTGAGCATTTACAGCAGTTGCCTGTGGAGCTCGTGGCGCTTGTCCACGATTCTGATTGTACTATTGATCACGATTCTGATTGCGATATTGATTGTGATTCTAATTTCTTCCCCATTATTGTACCACGCAGCCTTGTGATCCAAACTACCATACTTAAAATATCCAGTCTGAAACTCGTCTTAACGGTGTCCAAATTGCTTGCATCTATTACAGTACGATCACTGATAGGGTCTCCTGTTGTCATTTATGTTTTGACGCTTTGAAGCATCAAACCCGTTTGCTGCCATGGGTTGTTTGTAGCCGTTCCCACGGTTGTGCTGTGTCACACCTCGAGGATAAAATTTCTCTATCTCGAGAGCCGCTCATAGGCTTCCCGGCATGTCGCACACTTTTGGTTGAGAATATCACGCTGTAATCCCTCATTCAGATCTTCAATGAATCGCAGTCGCTTTGCCTCATCATTTGGTATCATGTAGTCACCGAACTTGGATCGCTTTAAGAATTCTGCTTCGTAGTCGCTGACGGACATATTGCCCTGTTCGAGTGCTACGAACTCGTTTTCTTTTTTGTGACGGACAGTTGGTGGAATGAACTGTGCGATGAATGCCTTCTTAAATGTCTCCTAAGAGACTTTGGATTCTTGATTGGCACTGTATAATGCTTGTCTCTTCGAATCCCACCAGTCTTCTGCTTTGAGACGTAGCTGCATAGCCTCATAATCCACTCTTTTAGTGCCTTGCACATCCAACATACGGAAGATGCCCTATAATGTCTTTAGGAAGACCATTACTTCCTCTGGTTCCACCTTACCATTAAACTCAGACGGATTACAGCTTTTGAATTCAAAAAACTTGAATGTCGGTCGCCTTCTAGGAGGCTGTTTCGTCTCCTCTACTTTTTCTACCATGACACTTTTGCGGCATCCACTACCGTCTCGTTGTTATTCTTAGTTAATGTAGCCACCAGTTGATGTCATTCCCCAGTCCCAAAATACGTAGGACTAGGAATACGTAACACGCCAGCCGTATGTATACGAACTCCAATATAAGAAAACCATACACACACGTATGATGTACATGAATATCAAATCCACAAGTTGTAATATACTGTCAACAAGTCACACACAATCTATATCTCATCCATAGCACAAATAAAGAAATAAATAGAAATAAATAACTGAATATCAAATAGGAAGTCTCAAAGTATGATAGTCGGATGGAAACAAATCCACTGCAAATCGACTATACTAAAAATTACTAAATGAGGGAAGAGATCAACTCTAATATAAGATAAATGTCTATGAAAGAAATAACAACTAGAATATCCATCAGCTGCAATGAATCAAAGATACTCCGAAGGTAAGACCTACTCAGTCTGGTAAGACACGTCAGGTCCGGGTCTGTACTCCTGTGGATACTCCTGCCCGTCTATATCTGGAAAGGTACCAGGTCCTTAGAGGGACATAACAAGATACATATAAATATGCCAATAAAGTACTGAAAATAAACATCCAATGGGTCACCTAACTATCTAGTGAATGTAGTTTGAGAACAACTTTCCAACAAGTGGGCTATCTGGCTAAAATAGGATTGGCATGATTCTTTTGGAGATTCAGGGGCCTACAAAGCATGTCGTCTTTTGAACGCCAGAGGCCGCCAGTAATATATAGGGGTCATCACCGCCACGTATCTCCGGCGGAGCGTACGGGTTACAGAAAGGAAAGTATAAAGGAGCCCAAATGCCTTACTTGTTGTTCTCTCCACCCCATGTTCTAAGCATGTCACATCCATGACACGATGATACCTCTAAATAACTGCCAGGTCTACTAGCATACAAAGTTTTTATCGACAGTTATCCCTATCCGTCGCACAACCTATACATACCAGTGGCCAGCCGAATACGCAATTTCGTGTCCTATATGAGACTCACACTCGTGTAATAACAGTATCAAGGCCAATGAAACATAATAATGCCTCATGATAATGGGGTGGTCTCATAAACTAGGTCCTCATGCATATATATAATAAAAACAGAATACGACGTCACCGTCGTTGCACCCAAGTTTCCTTGGATGCATAGTTTATATAGCAGTTTAAAATATATGAACTAAATAAACAAAAATAAGATGCATGCAATATATGAAATATAAATCACAGTACAATGGAAAGGTATACTTTCCTAGCAAGCAATCTGTAAAGTGTAAGCGTCAATATGGCAGGTACACAGGATCAGGAACTAAGGCCTCCGAATAAACGTCTTCGGATGCTGAAATAGACATCACCAACATTTTTGGAATCAGCGAGATAGCTAGAAAATACTACCCTTTCGTCCAATTTGGGCACATGGGCAAAACGGTAGTTTTGGGTCAAATCGTGGTCCATAGGTGGCCCACTTTGCAACGAAAAGTGTGCCAAGGTAAAGGTCTCTAAATAGGATAAATCATAGGTCAATCAAATTCTAAACGTCAGTACGAACTCAATGGTATGTCCAATTTTGGATTCTGGTAAGCCGAACACAAACTCGCCCAAAAAGTCAACCGTGGGACCCGCAAATAGGTGGCTTGGTCAACTGTCTAAGAATTGTATAAAAATTGGGTCACAGGACCAGCGCGATACCACGAGTCCAATGTCATAAGTTTTGTCGTATTCTGACGAGCGTACACTAAATGGTGCGATATTTTACAATAGTCGCAATACATAGACTTTTTGCGGATACGGGTTGATTTCGACGCTCACACGCGTCCAAATTAGTTTCCGTGAAATCCCACACGTCTGGACATACTATACGCGCCTTTCGGTGTAATTGGTACACGACGAGGCAGTCCCGTTTGGCGGAGCGTGCTCCGTATCGCAATTTTTGAAGGTTTTAAAAATGGTTTTTCGTGATTTTTAACTCTATTTAATTCTGCATGTAGCACCAAATAAATTAATCAAATTAATAGAAAATAATCTTAGTTATATGGTCTTCACATAGAAAGAAGAAAATCTAAGTTTAGATCTCTGTGGTGGGAGATACGAGTCCGTGAACATGGGTGGTTATAGCAGTTTTCTGAAATTAAAAGTTGTGGTTTTTCTTCAACTTGGTCGCAGTTTTTGCCTAGGGTTACGCGCTGATCGAAGAAAACTAATACACAGAGTTGAAAGAGGGATAGGTCATGAACATACCGGTGAAGACGGGGTCAAATTTGGTCGAGCGATGGAGCGGAAATCAACTCGTGAACATGGGTTCTTTGCAGTCAATTTCTGCAGGCGTGCGCGCTGGATCTCGCGCGGCGAGCGACGGTCGGCGTGCTCCGGGCGGCGGCAGTCTGGGAAGGTGGTCGGCAGCGCAGGATGGATGGTAAGGGTTTAGGGTTAGGGTTTTAATAGGTTATATATATATATATATATATATTGGATGAGAGTAGGGAGGGGGGTGTATTTCTACGTGGGTGAGGGCTTCAGCGGGTGTAGCTGCTGCTGTTGGATTTACTAGCAGGCCGGGTAGGGTTTAGGCGGGTTTAGGGTTTTGGTTTTATTTATTTATTTATTTTTCTTTCTTTTCTTTTCTTTATTCATTCCTTTCTATTTCTATAATTCCATTATATATATATATATATATATAAATTCCAAAAATTTATATTTGTACATAAAAATAATCTTTTATCCTTCTACAATGATTTCTTAAAATAAATAAAATAACAATAATAGCTTTGCTCCACAACATCTAGCTAAATATTTTCCTAGTAATTAAATCCAATAAATTCTATATATTCTAATAACTAATAAATACTATAAATAAATTAAATAATTAAATTAAATAATTAATACGATTTTTAAAAATTAGGGGTTTTACATTCTATCCAACTTATAAAAATTTTGTCCTCAAAATTAAGACTAAGCCACGATAGAAAGTCAAGGATGGTATAAGATAGAAATTTACAAAGTAAATTTATACCTTGGTCTACGAATAGGTACGGAAAATGTTTGCGTATGTCGTCCTCGCGCTCCTACGTGGATTTTCTTGGCGTGCCATGATTCCATGCTATGCGGACTAAGGGAATCGAATGGTTCCTCAACACTTTCTCTCAACGATCAAGGATCCCCATGGGTTGCTCTTGGTATGACAAGCTCGTCCCAATGGTGATATCAGAGTGGTCGAGAACATGACTGCTATCTGCCACATATCGCCTAAGCTGCGACACATGGTGTTACGCCCCAGTCCCAAATTATGTAGGACTAGGAACACGTAAGCATGCCAGCCACATTTATATGACAACTCCAATATATAGAAACCATAACACATGTGTACGCTATAATATGAATAATAATTCACAAGTGGTATAAACTATCACAAGTCACAGGGCATAATTAAATCTCATCCACAAAAATCATAAATAAATAAATAACCAATAACTATGTAACTAAATCTTAATATGCAGTATCAGAGGATGATAGTCGGATGGAAAAAAATCCACTACCAAACTAGATTATAAAATAAATAATATAAGTACATCAACTAATAAACAATAAGGCTCGACGAGAAGACCTCCTCAAAAATATAAGTAGCTAGTCCGGATCTGCGCTCCTGCTAATACTCATGAACATCTATACCTGGAAAGGGACCAGGTCCTCAGAGGGACATAACAAGATACATAGAAGTATGCCAATAAAGTACTAAAATAAACATCCAATGGGTCGCCTAACCATCTATGTGAATGCACGTTGAGAACAACTTTCCAACAAGTGGGCTATCTGGCCATAAATGGGATTGGCATGATTCTCTCGAAGAATCAGGGGCCTACAAAATATGTCATCTTTTGAACGCCAGAGGCCGCCAGTAATATAGGGATCATCACCACCACGTATCTCCGGCAGAGCATACGAGTTACAGAAAGAAAAGTGCAAAGGAGCCCAAATGCCTTACTTGTTGTTCTTCCCACCCCATGCTCTAAGTATGTCATTTTGATGACACGATAATACCTCTAATAACTGCCAGGTCTTCTAGCATGCAAAGTTTCTATCAGCAGTTATTTCCTATTGTACGTCCCATATGTACCGGAGGCCAAACCCGGCACGCAAGTCCGTGATCTATATGAGACTCACATTCGTGTAACAAATGTGTCACGGCCAATGAAACCTAATGATGCCTCATGATAATGGGGTGGTCTCATAAACTAGGTCAATGCATATACATAATAAAAACAGAATACGACGCCCGTCGTTGCACCCAAGTTTCCTTGGATACGCAGTTTATATAGCAGTTTAAAATATGTGAACTAAATGACAGAAATAAAATATGCATGCATCATATGAAATGTAATCACAGTACAATGGCAAGGTATACTTGTCTGGCAAGAAAGCTGCGTAGTACCAATAACCTGCTCCTGAAGTTGACCAGAACAATCCAATAGGTCGTATATACATATAATATAACACAATACAACATCAGCCATTACACTAGCACATACACAACCATAAATATACTGGACTCAGAGGGTATGCTAGGGGTGACACTGGTCAACTAACAGGGTCAACTGTGTGTCCAATTACGCGGGTGTCATGTCCTTACTGTTGTATAAAATTAAACAGTCAACTCACTATCATGTCTAGGATAGTACGTCAATGTACACAAGAAAGACAATTCCCTAATATTCAGGTCACAAGGTCAAGGTAAATATGCGAGAAAAATCTACGGTGTCCTAGGGTCGTACAACAAATAAACACATATATAGCCATAATTATTATTATCATCTAATTACCTACTTATATATATATATATATATATATATATATCCATATATTTATATAACAATATGATTATATTACTCATATGCGTACGTATACGCATACGAGTTTGGGACGGTCTAAAATCAACCAACAAAACTGAGCCACTATACTAAAACCCTACACTATTCACACAAGCACACATACACAATAGGAAAGGAGAGGGACAGGTTCGAACCTCTGGGTTAGCGTGCACATGTACGAGGATCGGGGTGACTGCTGTAGGCTGTCTTCGGTAAGGGTGACGGATCCACAATAACGACGATGATATCGATGTTGATGATGATGACGAGGGTGATGCTGTTGATGAGGATTATGATAATTAGGGTGATGATTAGGTGATGGTGTTGATTATAATAATGATGATGATGATGATGATAATATAGGTTAGGATGATGATTATGATTGAAGATTAATGGTGATGATGATGATGTTGATGATGATTATGGTGATTAGGTGATAATGGTTAAGGGGATTAGGTGATAATGGTAATGAGGATGATAAGGATAATGATGATGGAGAGAGGATGAAGCTTGGGAGGAGGCTGCTCCATCCAGGGGGCTCAGGCGGGCCAAGGAGGAGGACAGGGAGGAGGAAGAAAGAGTGTGGTGGTCGGGTCTGAGAAGGGAGAGGTGGTGGTGTAAATGGTGGTTCAAAGGGTGCTGCTAAGGGAAGAAGGGAGTCGAGGACAGGGAGGAGACGGGGTGGTGATAGTGGTAATGGTGGTGTTGATGGTAGTGGTCCGGCGAGGTCGGGGTGAGGCTCTGGCGGATGGAGGAGGAGATCGGGGCTGCTCTGGTCGAAGGGGAGGAGACAATGGTGGTAGCTGCGGGGAACAGTCTGAAAGGGTCCGGAGATGGAAAAGAACGACGTAGTGAGATTGAGGGTGATTACCAGAGATGGGGGGTCGTGCAGATGGTGGCATGTGGTGGAGGCCTCAGGCGGTTGGGGGAAGTCGAAGGAGTGGAGAACGGAGGTGAAGAGAAGGTCGAGATAGCGGTGAGCGGTGTTAATGGTGATGGACGGTGGAGATCCAAGCGGGATGGCTGTGGTCGGGCTCGACTTCAGGAGAGGAGTGGTGGTGATGACGGTCGGGATCCTGTCGAGTTCGACGGCTCTGGAGGAAGAGAAGTCTGGGAACGGTGGAGATGGCAAGGCCAGCGGAGGGGGAATGGGGTTTCTGTGTCGAGGTACAGCGGAGGTCAGGCGACTGGCTCGACTCCAGTCATTAGCTCTGGCAGGAGAAAGAGGACGATGAATAGTAAAGGGGAGGGGTGTAGTCGGCTGAAATAGGTTTAGGTATTATAAAAAAGGAAAAGGAAAGGGAAAAATTATATTTATATATGTGAGGAATAGGGTTGGGGGTTGACCTAGGGAATTGGGCTTGGTCAACATCCTTGAATGGGCTTGGCTTCACATGGGAATGTTTGGAGGGCTAGGATTGCATGGTTTGAAATGCATGGCTAGGATTAGATGAGGGGGTGATGTTGTGTGTTGCACATCCAAAAATCATGGAGAAAATTCATATGGCCAAATAATAAAGGGAAAATAGGTTTCTTCATGTATTGTGTCCAATGGTGTGGACACCTTAATACCCTTTTGCAATAAAGTCCACAACAATTAGAAAATTGTACAAAGATGGAAATTGGATTAAATTAATTAAAATTAATGCACAAGGTGTTCTTGAATTAATTAGAAGTACATGGGGCTAAAATTAGGTATTACACAAGTGTCATGGACATAGAAGACTCATAATAAAATATTATCATAATTTGGGTTGCACAAAACGGGTCAAGATTGTGTCTCCAATTTTGATTGGAACGCACAAGGATACAAAGTTGAATTTATTTAGAATTAAATATAAACGTCTGCGACAAATATTGTGCGACTAAAATATAGCACAAGAGAGCATAATTATAAGTTACACAAAGGTCAGAATGGATGACTAGCACGTCTAGGATAATGATGTAAAATTTGTAGGAAGGCAATGGCTACTAAGGTGCTCCAATTATTGAAGCAACGGTAAGGTGCACTAAGTGATATAAATATTGCAAATTTATCTAAAATACCGTGTTCTATTTCTAATTGGATTCAAACTAGCCCTAGTCTCTCTTTCTAAGCCAAGTAGGCCTAATTTTGGTTGAGGGAGTTTACACATGGAATACATCATGTACTCCTTCGAGTGAATGTGGTATTGCCAGTCGATATGCTACTTCTCCCACTCTCTCTAGCATGTCAAATGGTCCAATATACCTTGGGCTCAACTTGTCATGCCCTCCGAATCGAATGGTGCCTCTAGTAGGTGATATCCTCAAGAAGACATGATTGCCCTCCTTAAACTCCAAGGGACGACGATGAAGGTCTGCCCACTGCTTCTGTCTGTCTAGCGCTGCTCGCAAGTGCCCTTGTATCTTCTTTACTGTCTTCACGGTGTTGACTACCAACTCCGGTCCCAGAATCTGACGCTCTCCTATATCACTCCAACACACGGAAGACCTACACTTTCTTCCATACAATGCTTCAAACGTAGCCATCTGGATGCTCGCTTGATTGCTATTGTTATAAGAAAACTCCACAAGATGTAGGTGGTCCTCCCATGATCCTCCAAAGTCTAACATACAAGCCCTCAATATATTCTCCAGTATCTGAATACTATGTTCGGACTGTCCATCTGTTTGTGGGTGATAAGATATACTAAACTTCAGACGAGTCCCAAGACTCTCTTGCATGCTTCTCCAAAAGTGAAACGTGAATCCCTGTCTGACACAATGCTGACCGAAATGCCGTACAACCTCACGATTTGCCTTATGTATAAGTCAGCCAAAGCTTCTGTAGACTGGCAAACTCTAAAAGGCAAAAAATGGGCTGACTTGGTGAGTTGATCTACTATTACCCATACTGCATCTCTCCCACTTGGACTCTTTGGAAAACCCGTGACAAAATCCATAGTGATGTGCTCCCACTTCCACCCAGGAATCGGAAGTGGTTGCAGTAACCCTGTTATTCTCTGATGCTCCGCCTTTACCTTCTGACATACTAGATATTTGGCTACAAAGCGAGCTCTCTCTCTTTTCATCCTATGCCACCAAAAGTGCATTCGTAAGTCACAGTACATCTTGGTGCCTCCAGGATGAATAGAATACATCGAACTATAAGCTTTTGCCATCAGCTAATGTCGAATCTCTCCATTGGAAATATATGGACGATCACCATATCGTAATATTCCATCATCATGAATGTGCAATCCCGTCTGCTCTCCGGCCTCTGTCCTTTTTTCAATCTCCTGAATCTGGCGTCCGTAGGCAAAGCTGCCTTGATCCTCTCTACTAGTGATGACTGTACTTGCAAGTTGGCTAATGTCCCATCTGCTCCGGGTAATATCACTTCTATGCCAAGCTCTTACAAGTCCTCCAATAATTCCCTCTGTGTCACCAAGAAGTAAGCTGCTAGTTTTCGGCTTAACGCGTCTGCTACAACGTTAGCCTTGCCTGGGTGATAATACAGCTCTATCTCAAAATCCTTCATCAACTCAAGCCATCGACGTTGCCTCAGATTTAACTCCTTCTGCATGAAGACATACTTGAGACTTTTGGGTCAGTATAGATCTCCACTCGTTCCCCATATAAGTAATGTCTCCATAGCTTCAGAGCAAAAACAACGACTGCAAGTTCCAAGTCATGAGTCAGATAATTCTTCTTATGTACTCGTAACTGCCTAGGTGCATATGCAATCACCTTGCCATGCTGCATCAACATCCATCCCAAGCCTTTTCCTGATAAGTCACTGTAAATCACATAACCTCCTGATCCTGATGGAATAGTCAATACTGGTGCTGTGGTCAG
The DNA here is from genome assembly GCA_036927795.1 of Iris macrosiphon. Lineage (NCBI taxonomy): Eukaryota > Viridiplantae > Streptophyta > Magnoliopsida > Asparagales > Iridaceae > Iris > Iris macrosiphon. The sequence continues at coordinate 37,835,274 of JAYESA010000006.1, read as the reverse complement.
TCGCTTTTTCAACTCCTTGAAAGCGGCTTGACACTCGTCGGTCCATACGAACTCTTGATCCTTTTACATCAACCAAGTCATGGGCACTTCTATCCTTGAGAAGTTCTCCATGAACCGTCGGTAATACCCTGCAAGTCCAAGGAAACTCCTCACCTCCGATGCTGATTTAAGAACGGGCCATGTCTCGACTGCCGAGATTTTTTTTGGATCAACAGAAATACCATCTCCCGTAATGACATGCCCAAGAAATGAGACTTCGTCCAAGAAGAACTCATATTTACTAAGCTTTGCATATAACTGCTCTCTCTTCAATGTCTCTAAAATAATCCGCAGGTGCTTCTCGTGCTCCTCATGGCTCTTCGAATAGACAAGTATGTCATCTATGAAGACGACCACGAACTGGTCCAAATACTGATGGAATACTCGATTCATTAAGTCCATAAAGATAGCTGGAGCACTGGGCAACCCAAATGGCATGACCAGAAACTCGTAGTATCCATATCTTGTTCTGAATGCGGTCTTCAGGATATCCTCCTTCCGTACCTTCACCTGGTGATATCCTGATCTCAAGTCTATCTTCGAGAACACCTTGGCTCTTCTAAGCTGATCAAATAAGTCATCGATGCGTGGCAATGGTTATTTATTTTTTACGGTCACTGCATTTAAGGCTCTATAGTCGATGCACATACACACTGGCCCATCCTTCATTGGTACAAACAACACTGGTGCTCCCCAGGGTGATGCACTCGGCCAGATGAAATCTTTCTTCTCTAATTCTTTCAACTGTGCCTTCAGCTCATCCATCTCCTTCTTCGCCAATCTATAAACATGCGACGCTATGGATGCTGCTACTGGTGTCAATTCAATCAAGAACTCTACATCTCTGTCTGGTGGTAGTCCTGGTATTTCCTCTGGGAAGACGTCTTAGAATTTTGAAATGATGGGGTGATAGATAACGTCGTCCATTGCAAGCTGAACACCATCAAGGGCTTCTGTGGATCCTCGCGCAAACTCAAGTTCCGGCGGACCGGGTACCTTAAAAAGAATGATTCCTCCAAAATAGTTGAAGAAAGCGTAGTACTTGCTTAGCCAGTCCATCCCAAGCACAATATAAAAGTTGGCATATGAAGGACTAAGAGTCGGGCACTCATCTCTCTGCCACGAATTACTACGAGACACGATCTACGAATCCGACTAACAGGTACAACTCCTCCTTCGGTGAGAATTCTAACACAACTAGGTAAAGGTGTAGTGGCAATATTATATTTGGCAATAAAACTAGAAGATATGAATGAGTGGGTGGCTCCCGTATCAAATAATGTCACCACAGGAAAAGTAAAAGTAAGAGTAATACCTTCTATAACATCAATCTCCTGCTCTATGTCATCCACTTCTAGTGCAAAAGCTTGTCCATTTCTCCGTGGAAGTCCATGACTGGCCCTCGTGAACTGATCCTCCTGAGTAGGTAGTGGTGGTCCTCGCTGAAATCCTCTGGCTGCTAGGGGTCGAGGCACTCCTGCTCTAGTCATCTGCTGAACTGGCTTTGGTGCTGGAAGTGCTAGCCTCTGTGTTGGTGGTGGAAGCGCCAATGTCTGCTGTATTGGACAGTCTCTTACCATATGATATCCAAAACCACACCTCATACATTGTCCTAAGCGGTTTCGACAGTCTCTCATAATATGTCTGCGTCTCTCACAATAATTACATTGGGGCTTCTCCAAAATCTGGTACGGTCCTGCTCTGTGCTTTTGCTGTACCAAAGGACGTCTGATAGGCCCTCCTTAATGTGTCCTTGCTGTGTCTTCAGTTGACCTCTTTTTCCCTTGCTGATGGACTCTTAAAATCTTGCTTCTGTCAATAATTCAGCATAAGAGACCCGGGACTGTGCGCTAGTGTAGTGTTGGAGCTCCTGAGTCAGCCCGCGGTAGAATCTCTTAGCCTTCTCCAAGTCATTCGGTATCAGGGCAGAGCCATATTTACTAAGGCGACTAAACTCTGCATCATACTCACCAACTATCTTATTCCTTTGCTCCAGATGAAGGAATTAATCATACAACGTATCCCTTACAGTGTCCGGGAAGTACTTTCTCACAAAGCACTCCAAGAATTATTTCCAAGTCTGATACGTACCCAATTGGCGCTCTATTGATTCCCACCAGTGATAAGCGTTACCATCTAATAGCGTCCTTACGCCTGTCATCCATAGATCTGTAGGTAGCTGCGATGCTTCTAATAACTTTTGAGTATGGGTAATCCAGTTTGTAGTCTTCTCTGGGCTCTCAGTGCATTTATACGACTTGGGACCTATCTGTATAAAGTCCTTGACTGAACCAACTCTAGCTCGCGGTACTGGGGCTAGTGACTGGGCTGGTACAGTTGTCTGTGCAACCATTCTCTCAAGTGCTACCAGAAATTCTTGCCTTTGCTTTGCCGCTTGCTGCCTCTACTCTGCATCTAGTATGGCCGCCTGCTTTCTCTGTTCCTGCATCATCATTTGGAAGAATTGGAACAACTGTGCCTGGCCATCCTGTGGTGTCAATGATGCTGGAAGGGTCCCATTAGGTGATGCGGAAAGGTCAGATGGAACTGGATTATGAGTCTGTCCATCCGGCCTCGGAAGTCTAGGAGTCGTCAAGGTCTTCCTTCGAGTTTGGCCATTGACTCCTGAAGATGTGTCGCCATTGGCGGCAGTACATCCACTACGCATATCTATCTCTCTGCAAGTGGTGGACGAAACGATTAGAAGGAGTACATGAATCAAACAGGATGCAAGCATTTAAATAGGATAGTTGAAAAGGAAGATGAGTTTTAGTCAAGCATGGATGAGATCCTATACTCTATTCCTATACGCAGGCTTGTTCGGTACAGTAACGTCATAGAGACAATATATTCTCGACCTGCATCGGCCACCACTAAAAATACGTCACGCCTCAGTCCCAAAATATGTAGGACTAGGAATACGTAACACGCCAGCCGTATGTATACGAACTCCAAATATGGATACCATACACACACGTACGCTGTACATGAATATCAAATCCATAAGTGGTAATATACTGTCAACAAGTCACACACAATCTATATCTCATCCACAACACAAATAAAGAAATAAATGAGAATAAATAACTGAATATCAAATAGGAAGTCTCAAAGTATGATAGTTGGATGAAAACAAATTTACTGTAAATCGACTATACTAAAAACTACTAAATGAGAGAAGAGATCAACTCTAATATAAGATAAATGTCTATGAAAGAAATAGCAACTAGAATATCCATCAGCTGCGATGAATCAAAGATATTCCGAAGGTAAGACCTCCTCAGTCTGGTAAGACGCGTCAGGTCCGGGTCCGTACTCCTGTGGATACTCCTGTCCGTCTATATTTGGAAAGGTACCAGGTCCTCAGAAGGATATAATAAGATACATATAAACATGCCAATAAAGTACTAAAAATAAACATCCAATGGGTCACCTAACCATCTAGTGAATGTAGTTTGAGAACAACTTTCTAACAAGTAGGCTATCTGGCTAAAACAGGATTGGCATGATTCTCTTGGAGATTCAGAGGCCTACAAAGCGTGTCGACTTTTGAACGCCAGAGGCCGCCAGTAATATATAGGGGTCATCACCGCCACGTATCTCCGGCGGAGCGTACGGGTTACAAAAAGGAAAGTACAAAGGAGCCCAAATGCCTTACTTGTTGTTCTCTCTACCCCATGCTCTAAGCATGTCACATCCATGACACGATGATACCTCTAAATAACTGCCAGGTCTACTAGCATGCAAAGTTTCTATCGACAGTTATCCCTATCCATCGTACGACCTATACGTACCAGTGAACAGCCGAATACGCAAGTCCGTGTCCTATATGAGACTCACACTCGTGTAATAACAGTATCAAGGACAATGAAACATAAGAATGCCTCATGATAATAGGGTGGTCTCATAAACTAGGTCCTCATGCATATACATAATAAAAACAGAATACGACGTCACCGTCGTTGCACCCAAGTTTCCTTAGACGCACAGTTTATATAGCTGTTTAAAATATATGAACTAAATAAACAGAAATAAGATACATGCAACATATGGAATATAAATCACAGTACAATGGCAAGGTATACTTACCTGGCAAGCAATCCGTAAAGTGTAATCGTCTAGATGACAGGTACACAGGATCAGAAACTAAGGCCTCCGAATAAACGTCTCCGGATGTTGAAATAGACATCACCAACGTTTTAAAATGAGCGAGATAGCTAGAAAATACTACCCTTTCGTCCAATTTGGACACAGGAGCAAAATGGTAGTTTCGGGTCAAAGTGGGGTCCACATGTGGCCCACTTTGCACCAAAAAGTGTGCCAGGGGTAAAGTTCTCTAAATATGATAAATCATAGGTTAAACAAATTCTAAACGTCAGTACGAACTCAATGGTATATCCAATTTTGGATTTTGATGATCCGAACACAAATTCGCCCAAAAAGTCAACCGTGGGGCCCACAAATAGGCGACTTGGTCAACTATCTCAGAATTGCATGAAAATTGGGTCACAGGACCAGCACGATACTATGAGTCCAATGGCGCAAGTTTTGTCTCATTCTGACGAGTGTACACTAAATGGTGTGGTATTTTGCAAAAGTTACGATATAGGAACTTTTACGGATACGGGTTGATTCCGACGCGCACACACGTCCAAATCAGTTTTTGCGAAAGCTCACACGTCTGGACATACCATACGCGTCTTTCGATACAATTGGTATGCGACGGGGCGGTCCATTTTGGCAGAGCGCGCTCCGTATCACAAATTTTGAAGGTTTTAAAAATAGTTTTTCGTAATTTTTAACCCTATTTAATTCTGCATATAGCACCAAATAAATTAATCTAATTAACAGAAAATAATCTTGGTTATATAGTGTTCACATAGCAAGAAAAAAAATCTAAGTTTGGATCTCTGTGGTAGGAGATACGAGTCCGTGAACATGGGTGGTTACAGCAGTTTTCTGAAATTAAAAGTTGTAGTTTTTCTCCAACTTGGTCTTGGTTTTCGCCTAGGGTTACGCGATGATCAAAGAAAACTAATACACAGAGTTGGAAAAGGTATAGGTCATGAATATAAAGTGAAGACAGGAACAAATTTGGTCGAGCGATGGAGCGGGAATCAACGCATGAACATGGGTTCGTTGCAGTCAATTTCTGCAGGCGTGCGCGCGGGATCTCGCGCGGCGAGCGACAGTCGGCGTGCTCCGGGCGGCGGCGGTCTGGAAAGGTAGTCGGCAGCGCAGGGTTGATGGTAAGGGTTTAGGGTTAGGGTTTTAATAGGTTATATATATATATATATATTTGATGAGAGCAGGGAGGGGGGTGTATTTTCGCGCGGGTGAGGGCTTCAGCGGCTGTAGCTGCTGCTGTTGGGTTTACTAGCGGGCCGGGTAGGGTTTAGGCGGGTTTAAGGTTTTTGTTTTGGTTTTATTTATTTATTTTTCTTTCTTTTATTTTCTTTATTCATTCCTTTCTATTTCTATAATTCCATTACTTATATATATATATATATATATATATATATATATATATATATATATATATATATATATATATATATATATATACAAATTCTAGAAATTTATATTTGTACATAAAAATAATCTTTTATCCTTCTACAATGATTTCCTAAAATAAAAAAGATAAAAATAATATCTTTGCTCCACAACATCTAGCTAAATATTTTTCTAGTAATTAAATCCAATAAATTCTATATTTTCTAATAACTACTAAATACTATAAATAAATTAAATGATTAAATTAAATAAATAATACGGTTTATAAAAATTAGGGGTTTTACAGTTGAGACAAGTTGTCAACTTGCTGCTGTTGTGCATCGAATCACGCTTGAAACTGGTTGGTTAGCTGCGCTTGAAGCTCACGTTGCTGCGCCTCAATCATCTTGTGATGTGCATTACACTGCTTCCTCCGCGCCTCTAATATTTTTATTACTTTTTCCATTGGGTCAGACGAGTCACCTTGGTGCTATCGCTCTTAGTCATCTGCAAAAGAAATAACTTCCATTAGCACTCATACAATATTATGGGCTTATTATATGGAATATAATTTCATGCAGCACATCTAAAAGCAAATTATCTAAGAAAATCATTATTGTTTAAAAACTTCCACTTGAAAACCAAATTTTGAAATCCGAGGAACTTTAAACTGTGCTATGATACCAACTTGTCACCCCCGGTTCCGCAGAACCGATTCATTCTCGCATTTGGTTCCACATAACCGATCGTCCTCGCTGGACGTGATACCGTACAATTCTGAGGTTACACTTGTAGAAGGCAAGAACGTGCACCTTGTATCAAATATCTTTTGTAAACAGTTTCGCAACACAGCAACAGATTATAAAACACACATTTGTATAGGAAAAAAATATTTTTTTTATTTATTCATTGCAACGAAGTACAATTTTCTCAGCACTAAAATAAAAATGCTTGAACGGCTTACATAGGTTTGCATAAAAGAAAGACTGATAGGCTGACATTAAATAATGTTCTTATCCCAAACATTATGTCCCTTTATTACTTCTTGGAAACTTGAAAGCAGCTACTAGAAATCTTTGAAATACTTTGGTAATAGGAAGAAGCTTGAAAAGACTACAACAAAAGCTTTAATTCCCTTGAGCGCCGCCGGTATCTCGGTCACCTAGTTTGCCCACAGAGACATGGGTTAGTACTTAACTTATACTGGTGTGTAGAACTGGCCCACTCACCTAAACCAACACTTTTTAATTAAGGCAACAGTTAAATAGGCAATATTATAAAAGCAACATTACAATAGGCAATAATTTATAAGCAACAGTTCATACAGTAAAATATATAAGCTTTGTACATATGGAATCCTTACCCCGGCCAATGATCGTTCCGTATAATTTACAGGATTATTCTTACCACCCCTGTATAAGACATCATTAGTATGTAATTCATTCTTACTGGTTATTTGTAGTGTAGCACCACGATGGACATGCCATATTAGGCTTCGATGGGCGTGCAATGTGCCATTCAAAGCAAGTAGCAAGCCTCAATGAATGTCTTGCTTATACCCGGTGCTACCAAAGCGCAACTATTTCTCCCGGGTCGAACGGTCCCCAGTGCCCAGGTTCGGTTCGAGAAAATTTACTACCTTGTGCACAAGTTGTATATGACCATACAATGTATCTACGACTATATGATAAGCATAAATAGCAGTGTAAGATATTGAAACATTCAGAGCAATAATGCATATTTCCCCATTCTCGTTTCAGCATACTTATTCATTTGATTTGATTGGTAGTCCATAAACTCCAATTTACCGCTAAGTCATGGCACCAAACCATGACACAATAATTATATCCTTTCCTATGTTACATAATTAAACTTTTCTCTTATCAATGCAATTTTGTTAATTTATAATAGTGGTATAAAACTTATGGCATTAGTGGCTTTATCGATCATTGGACTTACCAAACTTACAAGAGAATATTATTTATTATTGGCATGAAGGAGTAGAGAAGAGGGACATAACCGCTCACCAAATAGAGAATGCCGAGAGAGAAAAGACGCTTGTTCGCTCAGGATCCGGTCACGCGTCTATCTGTATTGGCACCAACATTTGGTTAGACTACCGTCTTTATTTCTCTCATAGTTCTCTAGAATGAATGCATGCAATCGATAAAAATGGGCTAAACAATCAATCATCGAAAACCAATCACGAAAATGCATTCATTAAAACCAAGCAGCAAAAATTCAAGAAAGCCAACCAAAATTCCAACGAAAGCTATTGGACTCATTCCAACAGAAGCCGATCCATCAATTAAAAAGGTTCATTGCATTGTTTGTGATTGATTCCGCCGTAAAGTTTTCCCATACTCAATTTTGACTGAGTCAATCGAGCCACTAGCCTTATATAGTGCTCCGCTAGGAGCAAAAAACTACACTAATCATGTCTACAAATTACGTAAGGCAATTTACGGGTTCAAACAGGTACCTCGAGCATGATACACAGAGCTAGCCAACTTTTTTCTTGTTCGGGTTTTAAGCGATCAGTTTCTGATGTTTCATTATTTATCATGCATCATTCTACTTCAGCTATTTATCTCATTGTGTATGTGGATGACATTATAGTAACTGGTCCTAATTCTACTAACCTAAATGCTTTCATTAAAAGTTTGGCTAGCATGTTCTCCTTTGAAAGATCTTGGTGCACTCTTTTATTTCTTGGGAGTAGAATTCACGCCTACCTCTCATAGTCTTTTCCTCAGTCAAAAGAAGTATATTGTTGATCTACTTGAGCGCATGCATATGCTCAATGCTAAGTCGATTCCGACTCTCATGGTGGTTAATAATGCTTTAACTCTCACTTCTGACGAACTACTTGACACTCCTAAAAATTATATAGCAGCAGTTGGGGGTCTCCAATACCTCATGCTCACTCGGCCTGATGTTGCATTTATGGTAAATAAGCTATCTTAATTCATGCATAAGCCAAGAAGCGCTCATTGGGATACCCTCAAACGGCTCCTTTGCTACTTGTGTGGCACCCTCGACAAAGGCTTCACAATCTTTAGCCACTCGCCGCTCCATCTTCATGCTTTCTCAGATGCGGATTAGACTGGAAACAAGGATGACTACACTTCTACAATGGGTCAAATAGTCTTTCTTGGTCGTACCCCGATTACTTGGAGCTCCAAGAAGCAAAAGTCTCTCACAGTCATCTACAGAAGTCAAGTACAAGTATGTTGCCTCTACCATTCCCGGACTCATATAGGTTCAAAATCTCCTTGGCGAACTTGGTATTCAGCTCACTTGTACTCCGGTTATTTATTGTGACTACTTAGGTGCCACGCATTTTAGTGCTAATCCAATTTTTTATTTCCGAATGAAGCATCTAGAACTTACCTATCACTTCATTCGTGAAGAAGTTCACAATGGTACTCTTCGTGTCACTTATGTCCCAACATGCGACTAACTTGCGAATTTTTTTACAAAGCCATTGGCTCGATCTCGGTTTGAATGTTGATATCCAAGATTGGCCTATCCAATCGGACATCTATCTTACGAGGGCATGTTGAAGATAAAGCCTGTTGAAGATAAAGCTTGTTGAAGATAAGCCAAGACTTAGTCTTGCTAATATCTCTTAGTTTGTTGTAACAATATTCTAACTGATAATATTTTTAGTTTGGATATATCTCTCTTTGTTATTCTACCTTATCTTTTTTAGCTTTACTTGTATTATATATACTTGTACTATTCATTAATGAAAACTCAACTTTTCTTAAACATTTACACTTTCCACATGCTGGTCCTCTTCTTCTCAATTACTATTTAATTTCTTATTATGCTTCTCTCTACAGGTGAAGTTGCAACAGTATAAGGGACAAAATTCATTAAGGGGAAAAATTGCCAGTATAATTGGCACAAACAAAGCATTGTTGTCTTAGACATTAGATCAAACACAAACAGAAAATTAACATCTTAGACATTATATCAAACACAAACATAATATTGTGTTAGATAATATGTCTGGGTGGATCCATGTAGACTACACTGGGAGCCCAGGCCCCTAGTAAAAAAAGAAAAAAATTGAAAGATTGCTTCATACAAAATAGGGCATTTGTGTTTTGGCTTCCATTCTCAATCGTATCTAAACTTGTTCAGTTTGATGGTTACTAACACTGGCTTGAGGATGAGAAAGCAAAACATCTTTCTCCTCTTTTGTCTCCAATGTTTTAAGGTTTTTGTGTTCGACGGTTTATAATAAAGTGGTAGATCAATTGCTCTGCATCTAAGTATGAAAACTTGTAGAAAACAATTATGAAATATAATACTTTATTATATAAAAATAGTATCATTTAATATAATATTATATTATTATGCCTAAAAAATTAGCGGTCATACTCCCGAACCGCCTTATGATTGTGTTCCTAGTGGATTGTAATCCTGGATTAGCCACTGAATTCACTAGCATATTGATATCGGTGTATCTTAGAGTATATTTGCTCTTCTTCCTCGTTTCTTCTCTTTCGAGTATTTTCCCTTGCATTGCTCTTCTCCCTGTCACAGTACACGTGCACTCTTTTTCCTATGCGAATGAGCTCTCCTTCATTTTCTACAAGTACAAATATCCCAACTTGGAGATGGGACTTTAAAAAAAAAATTAATGGGACTTGAGAAATAGATGATAGATGGGACTCTTTAGCATAAAAATTGATGTTTACAGACTGGGGTAGGGTCCAATCTGGATTTGGTAAATTTTGGAGCCCAAATATGGTCAAAATTTTGATTTGATATAATTTAAAAATCTACATTAAATGTAAGATTTAATTAGATTTCAATTTATATTAAATGTTTAATTTGATCATATTTGGACGTCCATAATTGGTGTTGGGCTATTTTTGGTGGAATATGATTCTTATTTTAAGATTTTTCTATTTAGAAAATCCTATTATGACCTAAAATAGGATTTTTCATCCTAGAAATATAGGAGGATGGTGTAGGCACAAACTATAGCACAAGTTGGAGATTCAGGTGCTCGTCCACAGAAAATCTAAGAGAAAGTCTGTGCTTTGCTCTTAGGACTTCGCCATCCAAGACAGAAGGAAGAAAGAGATCTGATCGATGAGTCATCGCTTTCGCTCGGGAAGATTGCTACGGTTTGACAGGGGTTGGATATCTCAGGTGTGTTGGCCTAAAGTTTTTGCCGCAGGCACTCTCAGTTATGGTGTAGGAACGCTTGCAGGGCATGTCACGATTCCCAACATCTAGTATCAGAGATACTAGTTTTGGTTCTGGCAACTATGTCTACGGAGCAGATGAACACTCGTATGATCACCTCACATGGGAGAATTGGGCAATTTGGAAGCTAAGGATGGAGGATCTACTCTGGTGCAAGGACTTGCATGGTCCATTGGAGGGCGACAACACAAAGCCATCAGACAAAGCTGCTAAAGACTGGATCGAAAGGCCGTTGGATTTATTTGCCAATGGCTGGATGACTCGACATTTCACCACGTGTCCAAAGAGAGTTCGACAAAAGCATTACGGGAGAAGTTGCATTCCCTGTACAAAAAAAAGACGGATGGCAACAAGGCATTTCTGATTCGCCAACTCGTCAACTCAAAGTACACGGAGGGTGCCCCAGTGGCACAACATCTGAAGGAGGTTTAGGGTATTATCAGTCAGCTGTCTGCGATGAAGATGGTGATTGATGATGAGCTTCAGGCCCTTTTGCTTTTGAGTTCTCTGCCAGAAAGTTGGGAGACGTTGGTGGTGTCGGTGAGCAACTTCATGCCTGGTGGAGTTATCACGATGAAGGCAGTCAAAAGTAGCTTATTGTACGAGGAAATTCGGCATAAGCAAGTAGAATCGTCGTACGAGTCCGCTCTGGAGTCTTCCTACGGGAAGAGAAGACCCAAATCACAGGTGAGGACATGAAAGAGTTTTTGGGATGTTACGACTGTGGACCGTAATAAGGGCTCCTATCACCGTGGCGAATGGGGTCATATCAAGAGGAACTACATGAAGCTCAAAGCTAAGAAGGCCAAAGATAAGGATGATCAGGGGGGTCTCACAACTATGGGAGATCTCATCATCGCAACAACCGATGCAGAGGAACCTTGTGGCATGTGTCATGATGGTGATTGGGTCATGGACTGTAAACCTTCTCACCCAAAAATTGGTATCTTGGGTGTATTTTGTATTCCTTGTATTTGTTTTAGATTATTTTTTAAATTAATTAAAAATTCAAAATTTTATTAGGATACTTCACCATGGTTTGGACATTAATAATATAGGATGATCCCAAAATCTGTATCGACCTTCATAGGAAGTAGCCTACACATGAGACACTACTTGTAGGATCTTTTCGTAGCACAAGAATTCGGCCCCTAGGCATTCGTATAACATTGGTGTAATGACCATAGACTATGTGTTAAATATTTAGGTAATCAATATATAATTTATTTGTGGTCATTTTCAATTCCCAACTTTCTACAATTAGCATCCCATAATTTCCCCTGCCAAGTTAGGCATTTTTCTTTTTATATATTTGCATATTATTTACTATTAACCTATTTTGTGGACAACCATTTGATTAATTACTTATTTAATAAGATAATACCATTATTTAATTTATATAGCTAGATAAATAACTAATTATTAATTATAAAATATTTTGAATGTGGTATTTTATTAAAGCCTTACAAAATAATTTTTAGAATTTATTTGGTGTACAAATATTATTTTATGATTTTAAACTCATATATATATATATATATATATATATATATATATATATATATATATATATGTTAATAATAATAATGTTAGTAATAATAATAATAATAATAATAATAACAACAACAATAGTAATATTGGTAATAGTAATAATAATAATAATAATATTAATAGTAATAATAATAATAATAATATTATTATTATTATTATTATTATTATTATTAATAAAGGAAAAAGAAAATAAAATAAAAAGAAAAGAATAAATAAATAAATAAATAAATAAATAAATATAAAACCAAAACCCAAAACCTATTACTAAACTCTAACCTTTTCCTATACCTAATACTAAATAACAAAAAAAAAATCTAACTACTAAAACCCCCAGCAAACCCATCTCTTCCCCCCACTTCAGTAGCCCGAGCCCCAGACCCTTCTCTCTCTCTCTCTCTCTCTCTCTCTCTCTCTCTATATATATATATATATATATATATATATATATATATATATATATATATATATATATATATATACACAAACCCTAACCCTAACCCAACCGTCGCCCGGCGAGTGAGCTCCGGCGGACGTCGACCCCCCTCCGCGCCGACCAGCGCCGCCACCCCCGCCGTCCGCGTCCGCGTGTGCGCACGCATGTGTACAGTTTTTGTCCCATCTTCAAGGTGATGTATCTCTCTCATCTCTCATCCTTTTCTCGAGCAGTTTATTCGTGTATGTTCACAACCTAACCCTCTAGGATTTTCATTCAAGCGACATGAGTTTTCGTGTCCCGGATTGGTCGAAAAATCGACCGAAAAATGACCGAAAAACTGACCAAAACAGTTCAGAATTTTGAATCCAAAATCCTATGTTCACACCCAATTTGCCATCAACCTGTTTATTATTTTCAAAAAAATGAAAGGCTTTTTCTTCTCCATATAACTAAAAAAAATCTGTTCTTTTAGTTTTTGTTAATATATTCTATGTGTAAAATTATTCAACCTCCAAATAGACCAAAAACTTGACTTTTAAAATATTGAAAAATTGTGATACTGAGCACGCCCCGCCAAACGGGACCGCCTCGTGGCATACCAATTACACCGAAAGGCACATATGATATATTATGACGTGTGAACTTTCACGGAAACTGATTTGGACGTGTGTGCACGTCGGAATCAACCTATATACGTAAAAAGTCCCTATTTCGTGACTTTTATAAAATATCGTACCATTTAGTGTACGCTCGTCGGAATACGACGAAACTTACGTCATTGGATTTGTGGTATCATGCTGGTCCTGTGACCCAAGTTTTACGTGATTCCGAGATAGTTGACCAAGCCGCCTATTTGTGGGCCCCACGGTTGACTTTTAGAGCGAATTTGTGTTCGGCTCACCGGAATCAAAAAATTGGACATCGTTGAGTTCATACTGACGTTTAGAAATTATTTGACCTATAATTTGTCCCATTTAAAGAACTTTATCCCTGACACGCTTTTCGGTGCAAAGTGGCCCACATCTGGACCCGCTTTGACCAAAAATTACCGTTTTGCCCCTGTGTCCAAATTGGACGAAATGATAGTGTTTTCTAGCTATCTTGCTTATTCTGAGAAGGTTGGTGATATTTATTTCAGCATTTGGGGACGTTCATTCTGATGCCATAGTTTCTGATCCATTGTACCTGACATCTGGACGCTTACACTTTGCAGCTTTCTTGCCAGGCAAGATACCTTGCCAAATTGCTTATAGTACTTTGTATGTTTATTATATTTTTATATATTCATTGCATGTGTATTTTCTTTCAGTCATAATTATATACTATATATATGTTGACACACACTTGACACATAGTATGATGGGAGGGGAGGACAATCAGTAGGCGTATGGGCTCTAACCACTCTGGTAAACCATAGTAACTAGCACGCACTATGTTAGTCGTGTCAGATGGTCGCTACCTTCGCGGTATGATGGCTGATGATGTCCCTGACGTGTCTATGAGTTGTGAGATTAGATAGAGTAGCCTACCCATGCCCATACGTCAAAAAGTTGTCCTCATTATGCATTCGTATAGATTGTCTTGTATAACGTACTTATGTATTTTCTACCTATTATGCATGTTTACTGTATTCAAATTGGCATGCTTCTATGTATCTTGTTACATCCCTCTGAGGACCTGGTCCCTTTCAAGTGTAGACGATCTTGACTATTCGCAGGAGCACGGATCAGGACTTGCTACTTATCTCTCTTTTGAGGAGGTTTTCTCTTCGAGTCTCATTATTCATTAGAAGTATATTATGTGGGTTCTCTTATATTCTACTTGGTAGTAGATTTGTCTCCACCCAACTACTTGTTCTTATCAAGCATTTTAAACTTGAAGCATTTTATACTTGATTCAGTTATAAAGTTTATTGGTTATTTAATTCTATGGATGAGATCTAGTTATGCCCTATAACTTTTGATAATATATATATCATATGTGAGTTAACAATCATATTACAGCGTACGTGTGTATTATGTTATCTATATATTTGGAGTTTCCATATACATACGGCTGGCATGTTTACGTATTTCTAGTCCTACGTATTTTGGGACTGAGGCATGACATATTTTTATGGTGGCCCATGCAGGTCGAGAGCATATTGTCTTGGTTATATTACTGTACCAAACAAGCCTGCACATAGGATTAGAGTATAGGATCTCATCCACTTATTTAATCACCGCCCTTGATTTTATTTCGCATTCTTATTTGATTGTTCGTATTGCATCTTGCTTGATTCTTTCACAACGTCAATCTTATATTTTCTCTCGTGCTTGATAGGGGTTAGGAAGATGACTTGTACTAGGTATATCCACTCTAATATTCAATAACACTATTAGTTAAATTCTTGTAAGTTTGGTAGTATGTCCCATAACCTAGTATCACATAGTCCTTTTGAACCATTAATGAATTGTAATTGAATGACACCAACTATAGACTTACATAAGAAGATAGTGTTTATCAAAACTATAGAACTTAGAGGCCCATACCCCCATTTGGTCGACTAGACACTTAGATAATGAGTTGTATGGCAACTATAGAGGCGCAACACTGATCTTCTTGGTGAACTTAAACTATTCTGAACCTTCCTCCACCATAATCCAGCGTACCTATATTTTCTGTACTACCTTGACTTATGATGCTATTATAGCCTAGTTTAGCAAGCTTATTCTTTTATCGAGCTTGTTCATGACATATATATTATTGGGTGCACACACTAATGCAATTGTCTATTTAGAATCAGTGTATTAGGGTCTGATCAACCTTAGTGCGCTTGGTTCGCTCTTCGCATGACTACCTTACGTGGATTGAGATATATAGTTGACTTAACTTGTTAGATGAATATACTTGCACCCTAGACAAGTCAGAGCATATCATATCAGGTACATAACTGTTCTGATATGAAAATGTAAATAGGAATTTACCAAAAAAAAAAATTAGATTTCAATCCACAACTGCCTTGACAACTCTCTTTTGAATTCTTAAAATCGCTTTGAACCCCGTACTTGTATTCTATCACCTCTTTTTTGAATTCTTTATTATTGTTCTCCGTCTTCTCCTATTTCGGAAAGACGAACGCTCGTGCTAGGTATAAGTTTAATACACGTAGAGTACTAGATATACCCCATAGGCCAATCGCATTACTTGTTGACTAATTTCGTAATTAAGGGCATATCATAGGGGATATATTTGGTGTTCAAACTTTTGAGGATTGAATAAAATGATTAAATAATTTGAGGAATATTTTTTTAAATATATAGCCTTATGTGATAGATGGGTAAATTCTAAGTTGGGTAGAAAT
The DNA here is from genome assembly GCA_036927795.1 of Iris macrosiphon. NCBI lineage: Eukaryota > Viridiplantae > Streptophyta > Magnoliopsida > Asparagales > Iridaceae > Iris > Iris macrosiphon. The sequence continues at coordinate 37,819,183 of JAYESA010000006.1, read as the reverse complement.
CGCATTATCAACTTGAGGTAATTTTTTTTAGATTATGATCAAGATTATATTGAAAGATTTAAGTCATTTTAATTTTGAGAATTTTTTGAAGAATGACTAAGACTATGAGGATTAATTAATTTTGAAATCTTGATATTGCGGACCAAATATTTATACCTTGAGAACATGATTTAAATTTTGAATATTGAAGGTTGAATTATCGATTTAAATTTTGAGGATAAATATAAAATTTTAGACTTGAACAATTGGTGAATTAGATTTAAAATTTTATAATTTGATGATTTGAATTAAAGGTTGAATTTTGATTGTTGGATCATCTATTTAAAATTTTGAGCATGAAAATTGAGTTTAAAATTTGGAGAGTACGAAATTCATACGTTGAGAATTGGAATAAGATTTGATTAGAATTGTTATTATTTAAAATCTAGAGGAGATTATGATAGTTGGAGATCGTGATATAAAAATTGATGTGGGTTATTTAAATCTTGAAGATGTTATATGGATTCAATTTAAATTTGGATGTTGATGATTTAAAAAAGTGAGAAGAGATTACAATAGGTAGAATTTTGATTTGAACAGTGATTATCTTAATTTTGAAGTGATTGCGTTGGATTTGAATAGATTTTGTTATTTAAATTTTTGGAAGAGATTACGATTGACTTGTCTTATATACAAATGTAAAGAATTTAGCAAATCATGCCTTATTTTTAATTTCGAGAACAAAATTCTTTTAAGTTGGGTAGATTGTAAACCCCCTCACCCAAAAATAGGTATCTCGGGTGTATTTTGTATTTATTATATTTATTTTAGATTATTTTTCAAATCAATTAAAAATCCAAAATTTTATTAGGATACTTCACCATGGTTTGGACATTAATAATATTGGATGACCCCAAAATCTGTATCGTCCTTCATAGGAAGTAGCCTACACATGAGACACTACTCGTAGGATCTTTTCGTAGCACAAGAATTCGACCCCTTGGCATTCGTATAACATTGGTGTAACGACCATAGACTGTGTGTTAAATATTTAGATAATATATATATAATTTATTTGTGGTCATTTTTAATTTCCAACTTCCTACAATTAGCATCCCATAATTTTCCCTGCCAAGTTAGGCATTTTTTATTTTATATATTTGCATATTATTTACTATTAACCTATTTTGTGGACAACCATTTGATTAATTACTTAGTTAATAAGATAATACCATTATTTGATTTATATATCTAGATAAATAACTAATTATTAATTATAAAATATTACATAAAATATTTTGAGAGTGGTATTTTATTAAAGCCTTACAAAATAATTTTTAGAATTTATTTGGTGTGCAAATATTATTTTGGGATTTTAACCTCATCTACATATATATAAATATAGATATGTTAATAATAATAATGTTAGTAATAGTAGTAATAATAATAATAATAACAACAATAGTAATATTGGTAATAATAATAATAATAATATTATTATTATTATTATTATTATTATTATTATTATTATTAATAAAGGAAAAAGAAAATAAAAGAAAAAGAAAAAGAAAAATAAAAGAATAAATAAATATAAAATAAAAACCCAAAACCTATTACTAAACTCTAACCTTTTCCTATACCTAATACTAAATAACAAAAAAAAACCTAACTACTAAAACCCCCAGCAAACCCATCTCTTCCCCCCCACTTCAGCAGCCCGAGCCCCAGATGTAATCCCCCAGATTTTTCAGGAATTTAAAAATAAAATTTTGAAATTTTTTTGGAATTTTCTGTGACTTTTTTCAGGAATTAAAAGAAATGTTTTCTGGTGTTAAATAATTTTTGGGATTTTATTAAATATTAAAATATTATAAAATAAATTTTTTGGGTGTAAATAAAATATTAGACATAGGATAATTTTTCTGGAATTTATTGGACCCCAAAACTATTTTTAAAGACCTAAAAACTAAAGTTTTTAAATAAACCAAACAAACCCACCTGAACCAACCTGACCCAAACCAAACCAACCCAAACCCTGAACCGAACCCATTAACCTAGTGGGTCGGGTCAGATCTGGACCCGTACCCATTAAACCGACCCGACCCGACCCGTTATTTCTAAGCTACAGTAACTCCTAATTTCTAACCCCCCCGACGGTTCAGCGATCGCCGTCGGCCGTTGCGAAGCCGCCGACCGTTACCCCGACGCTCCGGCTTCCCCGCCGCCACCTCTTCCCCTTCACCTCCCCTAACCCCATCGGCCGACCTCTCCTCTCCCCGCCGTGCACCTATATAACCCCCGACCTCGGCGACTCCACAGCCACCATATCTCCACCGCCCTCCGACGATCCTCCACCCCGACCCAGCCAACTCCGGCTTCCGCCACCGCCTCTTCCCCTTCACCTCCCATAATTTTTGATCCATTGTGCCTGACGTCTGGATGCTTACACTTTGCAGCATTCTTGCCAGACAAGATACCTTGCTAAATTGCTTACAGTACTTTGCATGCTTATTATATTTTTATATATTCATTGCATGTGTATTTTTTTTCAGTCATAATTATATACTATTTATATGTGACACACACTTGACACATAGTATGATGGAAGGGGAGGACAATCAGTAGGCGTATGGGCTCTAACCACTCTGGTAAACCGTAGTAACTAGCACGCATTATGATAGTCGTGTCCGATGGTCGCTACCCTCGTGGTATGTCGGCTGATGGTGTCACGATGGTTGCTACCCTCGCGGTATAAAGGCTGATGATGTCCCTGACGTGTGTGTGAGTTGTGAGATTAGATAGAGTAGCCTACCCATGCCCATACGTCAAAAAGTTGTCCTCATTATGCATTCGTATAGATTGTCTTGTACAACATACTTATGTATTTTTTACCTATTATGAATGTTTACTGTATTCAAATTGGCATGCTTCTATGTATCTTGTTACGTCCCACTGAGGACCTGGTCCCTTTTCAGGTGTAGACGATCTTGACTATTCGCAGGAGCACGGTTCAGGACTTGCTACTTATCTCTCTTTCGAGGAGGTCTTTTCTTCGAGTCTCATTGTTCATTAGAAGTACATTATGTGGGTTCTCTTATATTCTAGTTGGTAGTGGATTTGTCTCAACCCAACTACTTGTTCTTATCAAGCATTTTATACTTGAAGCATTTTATACTTGATTCAGTTATATAGTTTATTGGTTATTTGATTATGTGGATGAGATCTAGTTATGCCCTGTGACTTTTGATAATATATATACCACATGTGAGTTAACAATCATATTACAGCGTACGTGTGTATTATGGTATCCATATATTGGAGTTGCCATATACATACGGCTAACATGTTTACGTATTTTTAGTCCTACGTATTTTGGGACTGGGACGTGACATGTACACGGGAGCGTCGTATCACGCCACTCCATATAGGAGGTTCTTCACGTCATACCACGGTGGCATGTTTGAACGTGTGAAGATGGACAATAAGGGGACGACTGTAGTTGTAGGCATCGATAATGTTCACTTGATAACAGAGCTTGGTGAGAAACTCGTTCTCAAGGATGTGCGACATGTACTGAGCTTGTGCTACAACTTAGTTTCGGTAGGGAGGCTGACGGATGATGGCTGTCACAGTTTGTTTGGGAAAAAAAATTGGATGCTTACGAAGGGTTCCCAACAGCTGGCTCGAGGAGATTTAAGTTATGACATGTTCAGGCTCAAGCCGTTAAGTTGTACATGGATGCCACCGACATCGGATGGAATCTTGAGGGGTATTGGATAGGAGTTGGATCGTCAAAAACTTGCTGAGGAGGGGCTTCGAGATACTTTGAGGATTAAGGAGGATTCGGTTCATCGAGAGAAAGTGAGGAATGTTGATGAGCCAAAGATTGTGGGTCAGTATGTCGGTCCCATGATAGCTCGTCGGTCTTCAGGTGGGGGTTGCTTCACGGATTCGATTTTGACGACGGGTGGTTTGCCAAAGCTTCACGAAGCGACATTGGTTTAAATATTCGAGGCTAGGAAGAAGATCAAGGTTTGCACCAAACTCAATCTGAGGAGGGAGCATCACCATTCACACAATTTTGGGGGAGATGTTATAGACGACATGCACAATAGATAATGTTCTGTTCGAGGACACATGTGTATGGATGAGCTTCAAGTTCATACACGAAGGTGGGCAGATTTAAGAGTTTGAATCTCGGGATAATCGTACCGTCCGCTTGGTTGGGCAATCCAAGAGTGAAGAAGCTCGTCGGAATGTTAACACTTTTCGGTGGAAGACGAAAGTCGGGGACAGGCAACCAAGACTCACGATGAGTCTAATAGTCAGTAACTTTGGTCTCAGCCGTATCATTGATGTCGGTAGGATCCCAGTGGTACATAAGGTTCTACGCAAGCCAACTAACGTCGACGTGACAGTCGAGGAGCTGGAGACGAAGGAAGATGCAACTCGGGGGATCGGAGATCGGTGGCATGGGAGAGCAGGAACTCTGCCGCGGGGCAATAGACATGGAGTCTAGTTGAGAAGCCATTGGGTCAATACCCTCTAATCAGACTGGAGAAGAAGATTGTTGGGGTCCATTCTGGATTTGGTGAATTTTGGAGCCCAAATATGGTCAAAGATTTGATTTGATGTAATTTGGAAATCTACATTAAATGTAAGATTTGATTAGATTTCAAATCTATATCAAATATTTAATTTGACCATATTTGGACGTCCATAATTGGTGTTGGGCTATTTAAGGTGGAATATGATTCTTATTTTAAGATTTTATATTTAGGAAATCCTATTATGACCTAAAATATGATTTCTCATCCTATAAATATAGGAGGAGGGTGGAGGCACAAAGTATAGCACAAGTTGAAGATTCGTGGTGCTCGTCTACAGAGAATCTAAGAGAAAGTCTGTGCTTTGCTCTAAGGACTTCGTCATCCAAGACAAAAGGAAGAAAGCGATATGATCGAGGAGTCGTCGCATTCGCTCAGAGAGATTGCTACGGGTTGACAGGGGTTGGTTATCTCAGGTGGGTTGGCTTAAAATTTTCACTCCGGGCACTCTCAGACACGGTGTCGGAACGCTTGTAGGGTGTGTCCAATTCCCAACACTTCTGTCTTGGAATGTTGGCAGTGCTTTAGCCCACCCCATATATATAAAAGAAAATTTGGATTGGCTGTGGGCTGGAACCCACTCGAGTCCACCAATATATCCGCCCCTGCCAACACTAATCATGGTCGTCCAAACTTAATCACATGGTTGTATTAGGTGATGACTTGGGTCCACGTCTGAATTAAACCCCGACAAGCGATATACCGTGCTATACAGTTGCTGCTAGTTTGGCTCAGTTGGAGCCTCCCGTTCAGCCACCGATCCTCCGCCGTCTTCTCATTGACTCTCGTCAATGCTTCACTATGTTCAGGCTGTCCTTCCACATACCTCGAATCGAGACTTGATCCTAACATATCCGCCATCCACACCAGAATTATAGATGGATTTTTCTATAAAATATGCTAGTGGAGGAAGACATACTAAGATAAGAAACATAGCGCTAAAGAGAAACCCAAAAGAAATGAAAAAGATCTCATATATAAGCATACATAATTTGGAATCTTCCAAAATATTTGCAATAAACAACCACCGAAAAACCTCCCGATATCAAATCAATAGGGGAACAGTCCCTTAATTTTAGGTTTCCCGATGGACCCTCCTCTTTCATCATAAAATGTACAAATATATTTATATAGAGGAGGGTCCACCTGTCCTTCTGTGGTTGTATCAAATATACAGCCATCTGTATCAAAGTTTTACTCGTCTCTCGTGCACTTCAGCATTCTTAGACAAAGATAATCAACAAATTAATGACAAACTAGTTCACTTTTGAGCCTTATGTTAACAAGTTCCAACTGCCAAACAAGATACCTATAATTAATGGTATTCAATTGTATTGCTCTGAGTTAATTTGACATGCATAGAGTTGTACGTACTCCCACTTGTTGCAGCCAAGCCAATGGGTTCCTGATACATCATCTCAGCTGTCCCTACAATCAAGTGCCATGTCAATAGGGAAACTTAATCCTTCTACTTCAAACAGTGGGGTAGTCTATAGTTGATAAAGCATTCTATATTAAGTATTTCTTATCTAGCCTTAACAGTGTTTCTTATCAAGATTAAAGCAAGCTCTATTTAAACCAATCTCTAGGTCACTATAGAGTAATATAGTAAAGTTAGTCAGCTTCACTGGTGGCATATTTTACACTGAGATTCTATATACTTTAGAGTTGTAATATGCATGAATTCATATATATTATGCATGTATGTATATCTGCATTCATATTATACAAGAGTTGTGCCAAGAAGCTTTGGGCTTTACCGAAATTTTGCTGGTTTTTCAACCTGTGAATGATGAGAAATATTGAAGACAGTGGAATAAGCATACGCATGTACTGCTTATGTTTGTTGCTGCGATGACACGATGAGGATTTAGTTTTTTAGGTCAGGATGCATGGGATAGGTGTATCCTCTTGTATTTCCTGATAGAAGGTGCGTAGGACTTGTCCCTTGCTGATTGGGTGTAAGAATTGATAACAATTATCAATATAAACTAGGGGATGGGATCGGTTGTCCCCATTTCGGTGTCTCCAACCATGTCCTCTCTTACATTTAGAAGTGAGTCCCACCAATTTAAAAAAACAAAACAAAAAATTGCACTGACAGCATTGAACTTACTATTTATTGTATAAAAGGCATACAGTTTCTAAAATTTGTAAAGTGAGCATAAGATCACCCTAAATGTCACGCCCCAGTCCCAAAATACGTAGGACTAGGTCACGTAACCATGCCAGCTGGCCCGTATATATGGCAACTCCAATATATGGAAACCATATATACGTGCGTACGCTGTATAATGAACAATAATTCATAAGTGGTAAAACTGATCACAAGTCAAAGGGTAATATCTAAATCTCATCCACAGGAATCACATAAAGATATGAATAACCAATAACCATGTAACTAGATCTCAATACAGATATCTAAGAATGACAGTCAGATGAAATCAAATCTACTGCCGAAATAGAATATAAAAGGAACCAGAATACACACCATAAGGAACAACATCTGACAATCACGAGGCTCGAAGAGAAGACCTCCTCGGAAAATAAGTAGCCTGTCCGGATCTGTGCTCCTGCGAGTACTCAAGAACATATACACCTGGCAGGGGACCAGGTCCTCAGAGGGACATAGCAAGATACAGAAAAATGACATGCCATAATGTAAATACTGAATAAATAATGGGGTGGGCTAACCATCTAAGTGAATGCAATTTAAAGACCTTGTAGTACGCATGGGAATGTGTGGCTAGACATATGCTGACGTAATTCACCAATCCGTAGTGACTGACTAGTATATGCCACATATGTCCCCGTTCAAGGGAACTCTGCAATCGTCCAACCCTGCAGGGCATGGAACGAAGGATATAACATCACGGAGGGGGTGTCCCATACGCCTACTAGTAATCTTCCCCGCCCAATGTAGATATACAAGTCGTGAAAACGACGTGGACATCTCATACTATGATGCAAGTCTCTATAGAATAATCATCTAAGCTAAATACCGTTACACGTGTTGCTCACACCGATGGCCAGTCGAGTATGAGGCACGCGTCCCTACATGAACTCACTCTGTGACGTGTAATGATACGTGTCAAGGCCTGGGAAGTTATATCAATAACTTCACAACTTTAGGTGGGTCTACTAGACACTAAGTCATGTACTACTCCTAACGTCAACGCCTTCGTTGACTGCACCCGAGTCTGCTCGGACGCGCACATTTATATAATAAATAAACATGTAACTAACAATAATTGAATTTAAACAGTAAAACAAGGCAAGGTATACTTGCCTGGCAAGAGCTGCAAAATATAATGTCCAGATGTCAAATGCCAAGAAGTCAGAAACTATGTCCTTAGAAGGAAAGTCTCCGGATGCTGAAATAAACATCACTAACAGTCTCAGAAAATATCAAATAGCTAGAAACGCCTGTCCTTGAGTCCAATTTGGACACAGGGACAAAAATGACAGTTTTCGGTCAAGGCGGGGTCCACATGTGGGCCGCTTTGTACCGAAAAATGTGTCAGGGTCAAAGGTCTCCAAATTTGCCAAACTTAGTGTTAACAAGTCAGGAACGATGATACGAACCCAACGGAACTTCCAGAATTGGATTCCGATGAGCCGGTCACAAAATCGCCCGTCAAGTGGAGCCTTTGGGGCCCACGATACGGGATTTTGCCAACGTTCTCAGAATCGAACCAAACTTGGATCATAGGACCAGCGTATTGCTACGAGTCCGATGGCGCAAGTTTCGTCTTGATCCGACGTGTGTACACAAAGTTGCAGCGTGTTTCAGAACTGACGGATACAGGGCGGTGTCGGCGGATACGCGTTGATTCCGGTGTGCACGCACATCCAAATCAACTTCTCCGAATTCCTACACGTCCGTATCAACGTCGCGCACGTTTCGGTAAAGACCGCGTGCGACCAAGTCGTCCCGTCTGGCGGGGCGTACCCAGTTCCGGGGTGAATCGGGTCGTTGTTTTTCCTGTTTTTGGATCGCGTGCCGCGATCGCCACAGGACGCGATGCACCGAGCGGGTTGCACGGGCACCGAGATGGTTACACAGTCTACACGAGCAACTGACGGAATTGGAAACTGAGCTACGAGGTGAGAGAAAAATATACCTGAACAGGGCTCGAGAAACGACGTTTTCTCGTGTCCGTGCGTCACTTTGTGTCCGATACTGTTGCTGTGTCCGTGTCCACCGTTGCTCGCCCTAGGGTTTCAGCTGTGGCGGACACGGCGGAGGCGGCCAGGGACCGTGGAGGTCAGGGGGGTCGTTACGGGTCTCCGGCGAGGTTGGCGGAGCTGCGACGAGGAGATGGGGCAGCGGAAGTGGCGCTGCAGCAGCAGCCGGAGCTCGGTGAAGGAGGTCGACTCCGGTAGTCGAGGGTGGAGGAAGGAGAGGAGTCGAGGTCGAAGGGGGCCGTGGCGGAGGCGGCGGCGCGGGCACGGCGAGAGGAGAAGTCGGGCCTGTCCATAGCGGCTGGGAAGAAGGGAAGGAAGGAGGAGAGGGAGGAGATGGCCAGCGGGGAGGAGGAGCCAAGGGGAAGAACTCCGGGCGAGGCGGAGCGGCGTCGCCGGCCAGGGGCGGCTCCGACGAGGTCGGGGGTCGGCTGCGGCTGGGGCAGTGGAAGGAGATGGGGCCGAAGAAGAAGAGGAGGAGGAGAATCGGGGAGGAGGAGGAGAGAGCGGCCTGAGCGGGGGGTCGGCTCCGCCGCGGGCGGGGGCTCCGGCGTGGCTCACCGCCGGTGGGGGGGGGGCTGCGGCCGACGGGTTAGGGCTGGGGTTTTTCTTTTTCTTTTGATTTTTATTTTATTTTCTTTTGGTTTTCTTTTATAAAAAAATATTAATTAAATAAGTAAAATATCTCAAGATATTTTTGGGGATATTTTGGGATATTTCCGGGATATTTCCGGGATCTTTTCGGGTGAGTCACGCCTCCAAATGGACGGTGCAGGTTCACCGGCCAATAGGGGACTGACACCTCACACAGATAATTGCAGAAAAGTCCCTATAATTTCATAAATTGCGTAAAGGCCCTATTTTGGGAGATTGCGCAATTATGAAATTGTCTGGGAAAACACCCGATTCCTGAAAATGCTAAAATTCACAGAATTGAGGAAAATTGCTATGTAAGGGCCTTGGGGGAAATGGGGTTGAGTCTGGGCAGGGGTTGGACCTGGTTTCTAGGTGATACGGGTCACCGTATTTATTAATTAATAAATACTGCGCACGGTGTTCTCTAATTATTTAGAGGCAGGTAGGGTCATAATTTTTCTACGGTGTCAATACACTAAATGTAGCATACTCAGTGTAGAAAATTAACGTATTTTTGTCTGGGCAAAACAGGTGCAGGTTGGGCCTCTAATCTCTATTGGAACAGGGATGGGTACAGATCTAGGAATTTAATTACGCGCGTTTGTAACGCTATTTGTGCGTCTCATACAAGGCTCAAAACTAAGTATCTGGGAGTTGCACAAAGTGCAGGATGGTAGACTGGCATGTCTAGGAGAGGTATGTGAACTTCGTTCGGGGATAACAGTCAAGGTAAAGCTCCAAATAATTAGGTGACGGACAGGTGCACAAGTCAATAGGATATGTAAGCAAAATAAAATAAATTAATGCAACAAATCCTAAATCGTGAAAAATATTCCTAAAATACTGGAATCTGGTCGAGGGGGTTTACAATCTACCCAACTTATAAAAATTTCGTCCTCGAAATTAAAACTAAGCCACGGTAGAAGTCAAAGACGGCAATAGATATAATTTAACAAAGTAATTTATATCTTGGTTTACGAATAGGTTCGGAAAACGTTTACGCATGTCGTCCACACGCTCCAAGTAGATTCTCCTGGCGCGCCGTGCTTTCCATGCCACACGGACCAATGGAATAGACTGAATCCTCAATACCTTTTCTCTATAATCAAGGATTCCCACGGGTTGCTCTTGATATGACAAGCTCGGCCTAATGTGATCTCCAAATGGTTGAGAACCTGACTGCTGTCTGTCACATATTGCCTGAGTTGCGACACGTGGAATACATCAAGTACTTTTCAAGTGAAGGTGGTAGCGCAAGTTGATATGCCACTACTCCCATTCTTTCTAGCACGTCAATGGGCCAATATCTCCTAGACTCAACTTGCTGCGTCCTCCGAATCGTATGGTGCCCCTAGTAGGTGATATCCTCAAGGTGACGTGATCGTCCTCTTTGAATTTCACGGGACGATGATGACGGTCCGCCTACTACTGTTGTCTGTCTTGCACTGTTCGCAAGTGTCCTTATATATACTTAACTGCCTTTACTGCGTTGACTACCAACTCTGGTCACGTGAATCCTTGTCTGGTAAAATGCTGACTGGTATGCCGTGCAATCTTAGGGTTTGCCTCATATAAGTAATGTCTTCATATCTTCAGAGTAATCACGACGATTGCAAGTTCCAAATCCTTCTCATGTACTCATAATTGTCTAGATGCATATACTATTACCTTGCCATCCTGTATTAATACGCATCCCAAACTTTTTCCTGATGCGTCTGTAGATCACAACCGCCTGATCCGGATGGAATAGTCAATACGGGTGTTGTGGTCAGTCGCTTCTTCAACTCCTCGAAAGCGGTTTGACACTCGTTGGTCCATAGGAATTCTTAATCCTAAAAAGTCAACCTAGTCATAGGTGCTGTTATCCATTCAGGAGTCAATCAATTGTTCATCTAGGTGAAATCCTTTTAGACTCTTGTCAGCAAAATGATACATTCTTTATCACAATACCTGGGTTCTGAACTTGACCCAAGTTACGAGGCAAAAATTAAAAATTTTGCTGCCTTAGTGATGCAGGTATCAGGAACGTAGGTAGGTAGTGAAGGGTCATCTAAAGGTAGCACAATTTATAACTGCAATCTAATCTAATAATAGGGTTTGGTAAAAACCCAAGAAACAAACAGATATGGCTACAGAACAATACACTTTCGTATTTATACTACGCACGAGGTTTCGTCTTTCCGAAATAAGGGAAGACGATAAACAATAATCAGAGTTCAAGGGGAAGGTAATATATATTAGAAGTGTGGGGATCAAGACGTTTAAAGAATTCAAATAGGAATTGTCAAAGCAATTGTGGATTGAAATCCTATTTTGGTAATTCCTATTCACATATTCGTATTAGCACAGTTATGTAACTGATACGATATGCTCAGACATATCTATAGGGCAAGTACATCTGTCTACTAATCACTATATATCTCAATTCACGTAAAGTAGTTATGCGAAGGGCGAACCAAGTGCACTCTGGTTGATCAGACCGTAATACACTGATTCTGAAATGTATTAGTGTAGTACTCCAATAATACATATCTCAAGAACAAGCTTGATAAAGAATAAGCTTGCAAAACTAGGCTATAATAGCGGCATAAGTCAAAGTAGTATGGTAAATATAAGTACGCTAGATTATGATGTGAGAAATCTCAAAATAATTCAAAATCACAAACAGACAAGACTCTACAATCTCTGCAGTTATTATTCTAATTCCTTATCTAAGTCGCTAGTTGACCTAAAAGAGGTATGGCCTTCTAAGTTCTACAATCTCAATATACACTATAGGTTGTCTGCCTAAAACAGAGATTTCAAGAAAGTCCGCGTAAAGCAAGGGTTCGAGGTTGTCTGCGTAAAGCAGAGATATCAGAGCCGTCCGCGTAAAAGTCTGTGCGTAACAGTCTGCGTAAAAGTCTGGGTAAAAGTCTGAGCGTAAAAGTTTTGCGCTAAAAATCTGCGCCTAAGCTTAGCGGGCCGTAAAGTCTGTATAAAAGTCTGCCTGCGTAAAGTTCGCCTAAAAGGTTTGCGTAAAATCTGCCAGCGTGATAAGTATGCGCGTAAAATCTCCTGCGTAAAGTCTAGCATTCGTTGCAGCGTAAAGTTGTACGAGAACTCATGAGTTTGTCAGTCAAAATTAGTGAATCCTGACAACTGACAAAAGTACTTGTACCACGATCGAGTGGTCGGTTGTGACGATGAATTTGCACGGAGATCTAGGTTTGTCGTTTAGTGACTTTATTGGATACAAGTCATTTACGCTTGAGGTGAGACAAAACCAGATGTCCTGTCAAAAGCTGTTTCTTTTTGCACAGGGCTCGAGGCGTATCTCTGCCTTTAATGCACAAGACTTGGTCAACTGGGGAAAGCTAAGGCTGTAACAAAATACGCTCACATTCTATCCTTAGGTTACGCCTAATCAGGTTACTCTACGCTGGTTATCTAATATTCAAGAATCATCAGGTTTACGTAGGGCAGTTACCTACGGGGCTTTTAGGACGCAGGATAAAGAAGACTAAGGGATCGCAGGTAGTAGTTGTCAAAGCTGCGGCGTAAATGAAATAACCTTCTGCATAATTTGGCTTTTACGCCAACTAGGCAGTCGTTTGGTTCTTATACCCACAACGGTCAAATGGGTTTTACGCCAACAAGGGTAAAGGGTCTCTGGCGTAAAACTGGGTTTATCCAAATATAGGATGAGGTTTCAGTCTTAGTATTCAACCTTGGATTTCTATCGGTTCATTAAGACTCACACTATGGTAAATTCTCTAACTAATCCTAGTAGGGTTTATACTACTCTCAAGTCATACACAATACGTCAAGGGATAAGGGTAAGTTAATCTATAGGTAAGTGATGCTAGGGTTTGTTAGATAATAAGGAAGACTAGGGTTCACTAAGTAGTCTGAACTTAATGACGTCTCAAAGCCCTAGTTGTATTCTTAATAGGAATACTACTCTAATTATCATCCTATCAACAGGGGTTTCTATATTCTAGCAGGGGCTATACTTAAGAAATTATCAGGGAAGCACAGGAATCAAGCATGATGCAATTTTGTAAGTAGGACAGACTGGAAGGAGGATAAGTCATAGTCAATTATGGATGAGATCCTATCCTGTAATCCTAGGTGCAGGCTTGCTCGGTACAGTAACGTAACCGAGACAATATGCTCTGACCTGCATGGGCCACCACTAAAAACATGTCACGCCCCAGTCCCAAAATACGTAGGACTAGGTCACGTAACCATGCCAGCTGGCCCGTATATATGGCAACTCCAATATATGGAAACCATATATACGTGCGTACGCTGTATAATGAACAATAATTCATAAGTGGTAAAACTGATCACAAGTCAAAGGGTAATATCTAAATCTCATCCACAGGAATCACATAAAGATATGAATAACCAATAACCATGTAACTAGATCTCAATACAGATATCTAAGAATGACAGTCAGATGAAATCAAATCTACTGCCGAAATAGAATATAAAAGGAACCAGAATACACACCATAAGGAACAACATCTGACAATCACGAGGCTCGAAGAGAAGACCTCCTCGGAAAATAAGTAGCCTGTCCGGATCTGTGCTCCTGCGAGTACTCAAGAACATATACACCTGGCAGGGGACCAGGTCCTCAGAGGGACATAGCAAGATACAGAAAAATGACATGCCATAATGTAAATACTGAATAAATAATGGGGTGGGCTAACCATCTAAGTGAATGCAATTTAAAGACCTTGTAGTACGCATGGGAATGTGTGGCTAGACATATGCTGACGTAATTCACCAATCCGTAGTGACTGACTAGTATATGCCACATATGCCCCCGTTCAAGGGAACTCTGCAATCGTCCAACCCTGCAGGGCATGGAACGAAGGATATAACATCACGGAGGGGGTGTCCCATACGCCTACTAGTAATCTTCCCCGCCCAATGTAGATATACAAGTCGTGAAAACGACGTGGACATCTCATACTATGATGCAAGTCTCTATAGAATAATCATCTAAGCTAAATACCGTTACACGTGTTGCTCACACCGATGGCCAGTCGAGTATGAGGCACGCGTCCCTACATGAACTCACTCTGTGACGTGTAATGATACGTGTCAAGGCCTGGGAAGTTATATCAATAACTTCACAACTTTAGGTGGGTCTACTAGACACTAAGTCATGTACTACTCCTAACGTCAACGCCTTCGTTGACTGCACCCGAGTCTGCTCGGATGCGCACATTTATATAATAAATAAATATGTAACTAACAATAACTGAATTTAAACAGTACAACAAGACAAGGTATACTTGCCTGGCAAGAGCTGCAAAATATAATGTCCAGATGTCAAATGCCAAGAAGTCAGAAACTATGTCCTCAGAAGGAAAGTCTCTGAATGCTGAAATAAACATCACTAACAGTCTCAGAAAATATCAAATAGCTAGAAATGCCTGTCCTTGAGTCCAATTTGGACACAGGGACAAAAATGACAGTTTTCGGTCAAGGCGGGGTCCACATGTGGGCCGCTTTGTACCGAAAAATATGTCAGGGTCAAAGGTCTCCAAATTCGCCAAACTTAGTGTTAACAAGTCAGGAACGATGATACGAACCCAACGGAACTTCCAGAATTGGATTCCGATGAGCCGGTCAAAAAATCGCCCGTCAAGTGGAGCCTGTGGGGCCCACGATACGGAATTTTGCCAACGTTCTCAGAATCGAACCAAACTTGGATCATAGGACCAGCGTATTGCTACGAGTCCGATGGCGCAAGTTTCGTCTCGATCCGACATGTGTACACAAAGTTGCAGCGTGTTTCAGAACTGACGGATACGGGGCGGTGTCGGCGGATACGCGTTGATTCCGGTGTGCACGCACATCCAAATCAACTTCTCCGAATTCCTACACGTCCGTATCAACGTCGCGCACGTTTCGGTAAAGACCGCGTGCGACCAAGTCGTCCCGTCTGGCGGGACGTACCCAGTTCCGGGGTGAATCGGGTCGTTGTTTTTCCTGTTTTTGGATCGCGTGCCGCGATCGCCACAGGACGCGATCCACCGAGCGGGTTGCACGGGCACCGAGATGGTTACACAGTCTACACGACGCAACTGACGGAATTGGAAACTGAGCTACGAGGTGAGAGAAAAATATACCTGAACAGGGCTCGAAAAACGACGTTTTCTCGTGTCCGTGCGTCACTTTGTGTCCGATACTGTTGCTGTGTCCGTGTCCACCGTTGCTCGCCCTAGGGTTTCAGCCGTGGCGGACACGGCGGAGGCGGCCAGGGACCGTGGAGGTCAGGGGGGTCGTTGCGGGTCTCCGGCGAGGTTGGCGGAGCTGCGACGAGGAGATGGGGCAGCGGAAGTGGCGCTGCAGCAGCAGCCGGAGCTCGGGGAAGAAGGTCGACTCCGGTAGTCGAGGGTGGAGGAAGGAGAGGAGTCAAGGTCGAAGGGGGCCGTGGCGGAGGCGGCGGCGCGGGCACGGCGAGAGGAGAAGTCGGGCCTGTCCATAGCGGCTGGGAAGAAGGGAAGGAAGGAGGAGAGGGAGGAGATGGCCAGCGGGGAGGAGGAGCCAAGGGGAAGAACTCCGGGCGAGGCGGAGCGGCGTCGCCGGCCAGGGGCGGCTCCGACGAGGTCGGGGGTCGGCTGCGGCTGGGGCAGTGGAAGGAGATGGGGCCGAAGAAGAAGAGGAGGAGGAGAATCGGGGAGGAGGAGGAGAGAGCGGCCTGAGCGGGGGGTCGGCTCCGCCGCGGGCGGGGGCTCCGGCGTGGCTCGCCGCCGGTGGGGGGGGGGGGCTGCGGCCGACGGGTTAGGGCTGGGGTTTTTCTTTTTCTTTTGATTTTTATTTTATTTTCTTTTGGTTTTCTTTTATAAAAAAATATTAATTAAATAAGTAAAATATCTCAAGATATTTTTGGGGATATTTTGGGATATTTCCGGGATCTTTTCGGGTGAGTCACGCCTCCAAATGGACGGTGCAGGTTCACCGGCCAATAGGGGACTGACACCTCACACAGATAATTGCAGAAAAGTCCCTATAATTTCATAAATTGCATAAAGGCCCTATTTTGGGAGATTGCGCAATTACAAAATTATCTGGGAAAACACCCGATTCCTGAAAATGCTAAAATTCACAGAATTGAGGAAAATTGCTATGTAAGGGCCTTGGGGGAAATGGGGTTGAGTCTGGGCAGGGGTTGGACCTGGTTTCTAGGTGATACGGGTCACCGTATTTATTAATTAATAAATACTGCGCACGGTGTTCTCTAATTATTTAGAGGCAGGTAGGGTCATAATTTTTCTACGGTGTCAATACACTAAATGTAGCATACTCAGTGTAGAAAATTAACGTATTTTTGTCTGGGCAAAACAGGTGCAGGTTGGGCCTCTAATCTCTATTAGAACAGGGATGGGTACAGATCTAGGAATTTAATTACGCGCGTTTGTAACGCTATTTGTGCGTCTCATACAAGGCTCAAAACTAAGTATCTGGGAGTTGCACAAAGTGCAGGATGGTAGACTGGCATGTCTAGGAGAGGTATGTGAACTTCGTTCGGGGATAACAGTCAAGGTAAAGCTCCAAATAATTAGGTGACGGACAGGTGCACAAGTCAATAGGATATGTAAGCAAAATAAAATAAATTATTGCAACAAATCCTAAATCGTAAAAAATATTCCTAAAATACTGGAATCTGGTCGAGGGGGTTTACACTAAAATAGGACGTAAGTTGTTTTTACGTCCTAAATTAGGGCGTAAATTGTTAATATTTTTTTTAAAACATTTCCTATGTTAAAATTGTTAACGGTTAATGATGAAGCAAATAAAACGAGGATTAACAACTTAAACCCTAAGAAAGGGCGTAAGTTTTTATTTTATTTTTTATTTTAAATTCTTTGTGGAAAAATAAATACTTACGCACTAATGTTGGGCGTAAAAACCAAACTTACGTCCTTTTTTATGGCATAAGTTACTAATACCTATTTTACCAAGTCCTCATTAACTATACCAACACCACAAAAATACTATTAAATAGCGATGAATATCAGCGACAAAAACTAATCCATCGTTGAGTCAGCGACGAAAATACGACGGATTAACGACTAAATTATTTATGTAAACCAAATATATTATATTTTGTCAATATTTCGTCGCTAATCCGTCGTTACTTCATCGACGGATTAGCGACGAAATTATCCGTCGTTGAGAAAACTTAAATTTTTCGAGCCCGTTTCATTTTTTCCATTCTCCACTCTCACACACACTCTCTCTCGATCTCTTTCTATCTCTCTCTCTCACCCCCCCCCGACCCCTACCCCTCTCCGATGACCTCCTTCTCCACCGACCCCCGACCCCTCTCCGACAGCCCCTCCCCCTCACTCGCCCTCTCCTCCTCCTCCTCCACCGACCCTCTCCCCCTCTCCGGCGACCTCCTCCTCCACCGACCCCCGACCGCTCTCCGGCAACCCCTCCCCTCACTCGCCCTCTCCTCCTCCTCCTCCTCATCCATCGACCCCCTCCTCCTCTCCGGTGACAAGCAGCCCCTCCCCTTCTCCTGTGAGCCCTGACATCCTCACGAGCCCTCCTCCTGCTCCTCGACTCGAGCGGCGGAGACATCCCCCCGAGCCCCTCCTCCGACCTCAGGAATCTGAGCCAGGCCCTCCACCGGCCTCAGGCGTTCGCCTCTGCGCTCCGTAAGATCCCCTCCTCCCTTCCTAAGGTAAACCCTAACCTCTATATATCTATTTGGAAAAAAGACTATACACATTGTCGAATATATTTGATTTTGTGGGAAGACACATGACGCTAGAAGACATATATAAATATTAGGTGTATAAACACATTGTTTGCTTTGGATCGTGTTGGAAAGCTATTAATTTGTCATATGGATACTAGTTACAGGTTATCTTTGAAAAAAAATAGACCATTACTATTAGTATCGGTAATATCGACGGTATTGGATTGGAGTATCGATTTTTTAGTATCGGAAACAATAACTATTAGTAAATTATTAACATTTTAGAATATATATTTTATACTTTATGCATAATTTTAAGTATTTCTAGTGTTGTTTCTTAGTTTTTTTTGTTATCAGACCACTACTATGAGTATCGGTAATATCAGTAATATCGGCAGTACCGTACCGGAGTATCGAATTTTTTGGTATCGGAAACAAAAAAAAACTATTATATGTAATAGATAAGTTTTCCTTTTGCATTTTCTTTTAGCAAGTATCCTAACTCGGTACTCATAGTTCTTTTTTTCTTTTGACATGGTACGTGCATAATCATTTAAGTCTATAAGAAAGCAATAAATCGATACTTAGTTAACCGATCGTGGATGTACAATCGGCGACATGAGAGTATGATTGGTTTGACAGATGATTTCAGGACGGACGTTGATGAATTTCTCAAATACGCCAGTAGTCAACCTTATTTCATGGATGTGAGTCTCATCAACTTTTCTTGTGTCAAATGTCATAATATACCATTTAAAGAGGTGGATCTCGTGAGGAAGCATCTCTACAAGAATGATTTCATACCGAACTACAAGGAGTGGAAGACTCAAGGAGAACCTTTGACTCCTCAATATCATTCCTCCTTCAATATGGAGGTAGAAGAGTCCACTCTCGGAGATAACTTTAATTATCGACCGCAAAACCTGGCGCATGAGTTGGTGTTTGATGCGGCCAGTCCAAGTTTTGATCCGGAGGATCCAAATTCTGATGCGAAGGAATTCAATGATATATTCAAGTACCCCTACAGCTACCCCTACAGCTAATCTGAGACAATCGTAGTATACGAAAAGTAATTCATAAAATAATTTTAATTATATTTATTAAAATTTAAAATTAATAATTTTTGAAAGAAAAAGTTGAATGAATGATAAATTTTAATGTGGATTTCTTTTTGGATTTTATTACAAAATGACCAAATGAGTTCTAGGCGAATTCGGCCTGTGTTCGGCCCGAACTCTGCTAAGTCAAATTGCAGCAGAATTCGAACGGACCCCACTTCTTATTTATCATACCCTACCATCATCTTTCTTCTCCAATCCGAGCAACAGGAGCCGAGAACCCCATAAACCTTAGTTTTTGTTTGAATTTTATCCCTCCAATTTCCTTCATATTTCTTGCTCAAAATTTGGATTCGGGCTCTCTAGATCCTCCTCTACTTCATACTTCATTTCTGGAAGGTATAATTCTAGTCTATCTTCTGTATCTTTATTCATTATTTCGTAAATTTTTTTTTATTTCTTGAAATTCAATGGCACCTAAGTTTGCTAATCCTATCAAGAGAAGAAGAGAACGAACAACAAAGGTTCGCCCTCCGACCCCGCATCGGGACTCTCTCTTCTCGCCCGTTCCTACGGAAGATAGATCCTTCAACGGTTCCCTTTTTGGAACTCTTGAACAATCCCTTGCGTGGTTCACCGACTATGCAACCCGCAATGTATGTTCCGGTTACTCTGTCTAGTGGACTATCTTTTCACAGCACAAGGAATATTTTGACCATTTGCAGTTGAATGATATGGTGAATTACTCTTTTCCAATTTCACTTAACGTAATCAGGATGTTTTACTGCAACTTTTCCTTTGAGGAAGAAACTTTATCGTTCCATCCCGTGTCGTAGGGAAAAGTATTAAATTTAATGATATTGACTTAGCCAAAATATTTTGGATCCCAAACGAAGGTCAGGCACTGGTTGATATTACTGAATATGAGTTTCCTGCTGGCATAACACTTAACTTTTTCAAGAATCATATTTGTCACCCTGACCATGTTCCCTTTGGGAAATTTAAAGTCAAATTCATGAACATCTATTTCTATGAGCTTCATCGTATTATCTTTTCCACTATCTTGCCGAAGTCCACCTCCACAGACGACGTCACCAACCTTGAGTTGTCTGCCCTATACCATATTTACTTTGGGATACCTTTTTTTGTCCTAAGGACTATCATCGAGGCGATGGTACGATGTCGTAAAAATAGGAGAAAGCTTCTCTACGCGATGTACCTACCCCTCATCTTTCAGCATTTTGGTATATATGTGTCTTAGTATACTCTTACTTCTGAGCCCAAACCACTCATGGAATCTGATCGTCGTTCTTCTTCTACTACTCCTACTGCTCCCACATCCACTGTTGCTCCAGTACCTCTTTCATCTGCTCAGTCTTATCCTATGACTATCGAGGGCCTACATCAGAAGATGGATAATTATCATCAAACTACTTTAGATCAGCTAAATGCTTTGAGAACTGAGTTGCGTGATACGATCGAGGGATATGAGTTCCGCAATACTTCACGCATTCAAGCACTCTCAAACTCATTTGCTGATTTCTGATTCTTTCACAGTCATCTTCTCGGTGCTTCCATTCCCAGAGATCCCTCTTACTCAGGCTTCAGAGTTGATGGCGAGGTTGTTCGTCCTTACTTCAACCCTGGCGGTACTTGGGATTGGTACCACGCTTCTCTTGGCGTCAGACCACCTAGTGGCGATGGTCCTTCTGATCTTGGTGGTGTTGCTCCTACTGCTGATGATCCTATTGCTGAGGGTTCTTCTGATAATGAGTAGATATCCAGATATTATGTTTTAGTTTAGATATTATTAGTTAGATTTTTACTTTATGTCTATGTATCTTGAAAATGTCTTCTACATTCCAATGATTAAATTTTATTTATGCATTTTCAGTTATAGTACTTTGTGTATGGTGAAACTCTTTCAGTTAGTTATACTCAAAAGTTTATCTATTTACATGCATATTAAATTTTTTGTCTCGCTTAGCATTCATATTTAGCTACTGTATTTTTTGAATGCTCTGTTTTTGTGAAATATATGCAAACTTTTTTTCTTCACTTGTCTATCTTTTTTGTAAGCATATTTTGCGGGGGAGCTTCCTTCTCCTAAAAATTTTGCTAAATGACAACGAGGGAGAAAAAGATACAACATCTTGTGACTACAATTGAAACAGTACAATTGGATTTTTAAATCAGTTCGATCAAGATGTTATATCGGTCAAGATTTGTCAATTATCAAAATGGGACAGATTGTTGACCCCGTTGTTCATGGTCGAACCAATTTTGATAATCGATCTAACATGGACTCGATATAAGCTACTGCGACGCTTTTCAAACATACTGCGACGATTGCAACATCAACTGTTCAGAGCTGCTTCTCGTCGTCGTGTCTGTCTTTATTTCATGTATGCAATATAATTTTTCTATTTCATTAAGTCTAGAAATATACTCTATACCGCGGCGTACTGGCAATTAGGCTATCCTAAATTTTTTTCAAAATAGCCCATCTCCTTTTATAAAAATAGCCTATCTTGAAATAGCTAAGTTGGACCCAAAACTCAGCCCAGTTTTTATTTTGGCCCTGAACTAAGGTAACATAACTCGGACCGAGTTCGGCCTTAGTGAACGTTTTGTTCAGAAACTTGGTCTCCCTGTAGTTTCAGATACAAGGACTATTTTCTGATATTTTACAAACGAACTCTGGCCGAGTTCTGGCCGATTTCTGTCCGAACTCTCCTTTGAGAAATCCTATAAATAGAGAAGAGATTTCACATTCCAAAACATCAATCAATTCACTTTAATCTTCTCTTCTCTTCTCTTCTCTTCTCTTCTTGTATACGAGTTCTAAAAAGTCTTCATTTTCACATCCCAAGCCAGTTACAATTCTCTAGTCTTAGTTGCCAGTACGGTACGGTCTAGAAGTTTAAAGAGTTATAATCAAAAGCTTGTTCAGAAGTTTTCTACTCCACACTTGAAGTCGTCGAGCTCTTCGGATCAAAGATCATGTTTGTAAGAAGTCGGCAAGCCTTCAGATTAAAGCTTGTGTTCCATTCGTATAGCGGATTCCAACTGGGAGCTAGAGTCCTCCCACCTGGATTAGTCCTCACATTGAGGGATACCAGGATACATCGTTGTATTTGTGTTTTACTTCTCACTCTTTACTTTACTTGTGCTTATACTGTGATAGCTGTGACATACTTGCAACACAATTGCTAGACTGTTATTATAGTAGTGACACTTACTTATATCTGTGACACATATATAGCAATCAAGATACTTGTATAACTTGCTAGAAATTTTTTAATTGCTAAATTCTGCTGCATACTCTATTCACCCCCCCCCCACTAGAGTATATTCTATTATATTTCGATCCTACATAAGCTATATGATATAAGTTATAAGTTCTTTTATACGTTTATGTGCAATCATAAGTATATGTATATAAGTATCACAAGATAAGAGTCATGGAGGTATGCACATAACGGACAAATACTCAATTTACATTTGCTAATGATTAGGTTTATGATAAGCCTAAGTAGTTAATAAATAGAAATATGTAGCTGATTCTTGACCGTGAAATATTGATATGCTCTTTAGTCCATTCTTTTTATTTGCATTTTGACGGTATATGGCATAATGTGTAATCCTACTCAGGAGTCGACCTGCAACTCAGGTTTTTGTTTGGTTTATGGGTTATCATCCTGCTCCATAGTAGTTCACGCACACCTATGTCATTTTTTGATTCCTTTATGTTCCATTCGCTATCTTTGCATGTATATGGCTTATTACTTATATCTAGTCTTTTTATTTTTGGAATGGTGCATTGGTACCGCACTACCAGAAAAAGTCAGATTAGCGACGTAAAAAAACGTCGCTAAATGACAAAAAAATGTCGCTAAGCATGTTTAGCGACGTAATTAGCGACGTTTTACAGAAGTCAGAAAAAACCAAGTCGCTAAAACAAAAAACGTCGCTAAACGTCGTTATACCGACGTTTTTTAGCAACTTTAATGTGTCGTTAAATTTAGCGACGTTTAGCGACGCCGCGTCACTACATAGCGACGTTTATTGAAGTCGCTAAACGTCGCTAATTAGCGACTTATATAGCGACGTTACACCGACGTCTTTAATTACCTGGCAATACTGACATGTCAGCAGTTTGCGACATACAGCGACGATTTTAGCGACGTATTTAGCGACTTGTTACAGCATCGCTAATTAGCGACGTATTTAGCAACTTAAGCTGACGTCGCTAAACGTCGCTAAAAATGTCGCTAATTTTCAAAAAAAATAAAAAATTATTATATTTCTGGGTTTACCAACCCCCTTGGGTTCATTATCAGATATATGATGGTAGTAGAAAAAATTGAATAAGAACACAGTAGCAGCACCAAGGGGAAAATTTCTAGTGCACTGGGTAAATACAGGCCAAGTATCAGTCATCAGTTGTAAACCAAAATATGAATAATATAATAAAATTTGAAGAAAAGAAAGCATTAAGCAAATATCATCTCATCGTAAACGTAAAGAATATAGCAAATTTATATCCATATAATCGCATCCTAAATAATAATAAAAATATAAATATCCAGTAATTAACTATAATACTGCGGATCTGCAGGAGGCTGACCACCGGCGCGCTTGAAGGATAAGAACTCCTCATACTCGTCCCGTGGAATCGACACCGATGTCGATGGAGAAGGTAGTGACGTCGGTGGAGTCTATGTCGATGTAGGCGCACCAGGAGGCCGTGCCCGCTCCAAGTCTGTGAGTCGCTAGTTGTAAGAATCCAGGATAGATAACAGCCTCGTACTGCTATGAACCATTGAATCATGCATCATCGTCAGCCTCTCGCCCATTGATACCTGTGACGCCTACAGCTCCATGATGTTGCGGTCATTGGAGGCTCTAATATTATTTGTCAATTCCTGGAGCTCCGTCATGCTGCGGTCGAGCATATCGAATCGTGCGATGAGCATCGGATCGTCCGCCTGCGGCTGGGACCGGGGCTGCTCCTCCATCCTTCGTAGCAACTCGTCACGGAGAGACGCAATCTGACGGTCAACGGCCTCCTGGACGGCCTCCTGGACTTTGGCCGACGACTACGAGGGCTGCGACTGCGAGGGCTGTGTGGAATGCACAGCTGTCGGAGAGGCTCTAGATGACTGCGTCGCAACCAGGGCGCCATAGGAGCCCGTACCGTAGTACGTACCCCTCTGGAGACCACCAGCTGCGGTCACCCATAGGTCGTCTGCCGACGAAGTTGGAGCGGGCTGCGATAAAGTACTAGCCTCTCCAGGTGTAGGTGCACTAGCAGTCGCCCGCTCACGCAGCCTAAGATACTCGGCCTAGAAAGGTTTGGAAACTCGATAATTGTCTAAGTTATATTAAATTTAACACAAAGTAAAGTAATACTTACATAGGTCTACGAGGCCCTCTCATCAATGAGATTTCCGTCCTTGCGATGGGTGGCCAAGAAGACGGTCACCATGTTGGCATCCTCACCCCTCTGTACCTGTTAAAAATATATTATTTAGTACTAAACTTAAATATTTTTTCCTACTATAATTTTATGGTACTTATATTAAAATAATATAATTTAAAAAAAAAACATACCAAACGACAGAAATGTTCCGTCATCGGAATCGAGCCACCACACCACTTGGCAGCATTCCGCCTAGCCGCCTTGGCCTTCTCAGACCTTTCCTTATAGCTCGGATCGTTGAATCTAGCCCTCATCGCAGTCCACTGCTCAGGCATGATCCAACCTTGGATCGGTTTTCCAGCACGATCATGAGCCTTCTGGTCATCCAGAGCATCTCGGATAAGCTTGGCGGCAACGGTCGGAAAGAGCCGCTCGATCAACTCGGCCCGGTACGGAGGATAAAAATATGTTTGCTACAATAAATAATTTAGTAAGTGAGCATCACGGATAAGTTATATAATATGCATAAATTAGAGGATTTATTTAATATACTTTTACCTGGAAGTGCGCAAACCAGAATGCCTTCCTCTCCTCCGGAGCCTCACAGTAGTTGATCTAAGGACCACCGTAATTGTTCCTCATAAATTGGCCCAGGCATCTCTGAACCAACGATGGACGATATCTATACAGAGATAATAATTTAGAATACTGAAAAAGTCAATATACGATGAATAAATAAATTTACGATATATATTATACTAAACCATCTAATTGACTTACTTTGTACCGTCGGCCCAAATCTCTATCCTCGTCTCCTCCGGAGGTGTGCATGGAGGATCTTGCTGATGCTGGAACAACGTGGGCACGACCTCCTCGACATGCTCATCTGTCCCCATGGTTCCGTCAGCAGGGGGAACGCTGGACGAGGGTGTACTATCACGCCTGGAACTACTCGTCCCAACAGTCGGAGATGTGAGTGATCGATATACTGGAGTACTGGGCGACGATGATCCGGAACCCACAGTAGGCAGTACCGGAGGAGCATTCTGTCTACCTCGGGACCTGCCGAATCCTCCGCGTCGTCCTGTCATATCTGATAACAATATATGATGAATATAGAGAAACACAAATATATAGTACATTCTACATTCGAAATGTGATGCATATCTCAAAGCATTCTACAGTAAAAATATAATACATATATTCGTTAATGGAATATATTTTATAGTCAAAATATATTTATATTCTACTTCGTCAATTTTCCAACCTTGATCTACATTCTACAGTCAAAATATAGTTACATTCTACATGCAATATATTTTATTTTCAATCATCTTCAGAAAATTCATCTTGTTCGCCTTCCTCGTCCTCCTCTTCCTCTTCCTCGTCTTTACTTTCATCTACTTCATCTTCCTCTTCGGATAATTTTACATCTTCTACATTATTACTCGTGTAATGAGTAACTTCCGTTGAGTCCACATCTACAATATTTGTTACAAGAGGTAGATCGTCCTCCTGATAAGCTATTTCGTCAATATCAAAGGTATTTCTAGCTTTAGTCTTGCATACTGCCCACCAATCCGACCTCGATGTCCCCCGTCTAGGATAAGTTGTGAAGTACACGAGCTGAGCCTGACTTGATAGGACAAATGGTTCGTAGCCTTGATATCTACGCTTGTAGTTTATATCCACAAGGCCATGCTTGTCAATTTTTCAACCTTGATCTTGAATCGGATCGAACCATTCACACCTGAATAGCACGATATTAGCAGGTTCTGTGCCATAATTATATGTCAACTCCACAATCTCTCGTAAGATGCCAAAAAAATCATTGTCCGGATTGACGTCTTTGTAGTTCGAAGATTTGATACACAAACAACTATTTTTGTGGAATCAAGATCCAGAAAGCTGTCTCTGATAGGAGCATTTGTTGACTTGAACCTGAACCCATTCACACAAAAACTTGGCCATATTTTTACGACAGTAATTGGTCCCTTGGCTAGAGTTCTAATAGATTCAGTCTCGGGTGTTATTAGACGATCGACCTAAATACCAAAGTAGTGATAGTAAGTTATTTGTTTTGCAAGTGCAGAAATAAAAAATAATTACCAAGCATCTTACATATGCGCTCAACCAAGAAGGAAAATGGCATCTCATATCTTGTTCTACTTCTTCGTCTGTTATGTAGGGTCTAACCGACCTCAACTCATCATTATATGTGCTGAAAAACAATAAAGCAACTGCTGATTAGTACCATAATAGTATCTTATACTATTACATTGAGATGATGTAGACGCAGACATATTAATTACTTACCCCTCTAGCTTCTACACTTCATTCTCGTCGCAATTGAGTAATATATACAATTGAGCAGCCCTTAGCTCATCGTCATTCAAATATCTCTTCTTCATTTTTCCCGAAGGCTTTTCGGACGCATTGAATACTTTGAGTATTGCATCATTAGATTCTTGATATGCGTCATCGTTTCTCGGAGCTTTCGTCCTATTAGTAGCAACATGCGGTTTCAAATACGTCGAGCAAAAGTTTGTAATCTCCTCGAGAATATAAGCTTCACAAATAGAGCCCTCAACCCGTGCCTTGTTTTCACCTTTCTCTTTAGGTGATTCAGATGCCGCTCGAAGGGGTACATCCACCGATAACCAACAGGACCACCAATACGTGCCTCATAGGAAAGATGAATTGGCAAATGCTCCATAGAGTCAAAGAATCCAGGAGGAAACACCTTCTCGAACTTACATAGTGTTACCGCAATGTCCTTCTCTTGCTTTTCTAAATGATCGACGAGCAACTTAGTATAACAAAGATTTCTGAAGAATATGCTCAGCTTTGTCAATGGGTCCCAAACAACCTGCGATAAGAATTTCCGAAATACAATCGGAATTAACCTCTCCATGAATACGTGACAATCGTGGCTCTTCATACCCACCAGTTTGTTCTCCTTGAGGTCGACGTATCTTCTCAAGTTCGACACGTACCCATCTGAAAACTTTAGACCCTGAATCCACCTACAAAGTCTACCTTTATCCTCTTTCTTCAGTGAGAAAACTGACTTAGGTTGCTTTAACTTTCCATTCCCCTCCTCTATCAAATGCAATGTAGGACGTCTACATATTTCTTCTAAGTCCAACCTAGCCTTCGAATTATCTTTCGTCTTCCCCTTTACCTCCATTACAGTATTAATTATGTTATCAAACACATTCTTCTCGATATACATGACATCAAGGTTATGTCTGATCAGATTGGTGCTCCAATATGGCAGATCCCAGAATATACTCCTCTTCGTCCAGTTATGGGTGCGACCAAATCTGTCACACTTGTACCCCTTAGCAGGCTCTTCGATAGCACTTGGTAAATCTTTTACCTCTTCCCATATCGTGCATCCGGGCCACCTTGGCGGTGGATTGGCCTTCTCCATAACTCCCGTACGAAAAGCATTCTGGTTCCTTCGGTACGGATGATCCATCGGCAAAAATTGTCGATGACAATCAAAGAAGCACGGTTTACCTCTGTGTTTCAAACGGAAAGCCTGAGTACGGTCCATGCAATACGGACATGAGTGACGACCATGGGTGCTCCATCCCGATAATATTCCATAGGCCGGAAAGTCGTTGATGGTCTACATAAGTGCTGCCCTCATCTGAAAATTCTGCTTTCTAAAAATATCGTACGTGTTGGCACCTACTTCCCACAGCTGATTCAGCTCATCTATCAAAGGCTGTAAATACACATCGATGTTCCTCTTCGGATTGTTCGGACCCGGGATAATAACGTTTAGGAACATATACCGAGTCTTCATGCACATCCAACGCGGTAGATTGTACGGAGTGACGATCACAGGCCAACACGAATACTGGGAGCCCGAAAGTCCGAATAGGGTAAAACCGTCAGAGGAGAGCCCCAATCTGACATTACACGCTTCCTTGGCAAAATGTGGATACTCTCGATCAAAGTGCTTCCATGCTTCTCCATCGGATGGATGATCCAATACTCCTTCGATCTATTTTCGCCTGTGCCAACTCATATTTTCTGCAGTCTCCTTAACCATAAACAACCGCGGCGTCAAAGGCAAGTAGTGCATCGAATCGGTAGGCTTCCTTGCACCAACAGATTTTCCTCTAACAGTGGCCTTGTAGCGATCAGCACCACAGAATCTGCACGCATCTTTATCCTTGTCGTCTTTGTAGTACAACATGCACCCGTTGCGACATGCATCAATTTTCTCGTATCCCATCCAAAGCGATCTCACCATCCTCTTAGATCGATAAAAGTCTTTAGGCAACTTTGCACCCTCGGGCAAGATCTCTATAATCAAATCGAGCAGTCGATTATAACATTCTTGCGACATGTTAAAATCAGACTTGATGCTCAATAATATTGTAACCACCTCCAACGGGGAATGATCCTCACAACCATGATATAGTGGAGTCCTTGCATTCTCCAGCAACTCCATAAACTTTGCAGCATCGGCATTCGGTGCCTCCTCAGCTGCATCATAATTGTCCGGATTGAAACTAGGTCCCGCCGTATCATAATTGTCCGGATTGAAACTAGGCCCCGTCGCATCATAAACCATGTTCACCAACCCATCGTCGTAAGCATCGTGGTCGTGGACATCCATATACGGCTCCACGTAGGGTTCCGACTCCGATGCTAGAGATACAAGTTTTTCGTGCGTGGTCCACTGATAGTAATTCGGCGTGAAGCCCTTCGAGTATAAATGATATGTAACTTCCACTTCTGGATGATATTTCCTGTTGCGATATCTCACACACGGACACTTAATTTTGGTACCGTCCATGTACTGAGGGAACGCCTTGGCGAACTGCAGGAACTGCTGTACACCCTCAATGAATTCATCCCGCATACCGCACATGTCATCAGGATGACGGTTGTACATCCACGAACGATGACGCAGATAGTAATTCATATCCATTTCTAGATACTTCTGCAAAATTGACAGTATGTATCATATAAATTATTACATACAGTGGTTTATCACCTAACTTCATAACTTAACCGTACTATAAAAATCATAACTGATATAATACATACTTTCATTTATCAAAGTCTAAAATAAGCAATATTCAAAACAACTGACCATTTATCAAAGTCTAAAATAAGCAATACTTTCATTTCATAACTGATATAATACATACTTTCAGTTTGAAACACGGAGGACGGATCGAATACATACTTTCATTTATCAAAGTCTAAAATAAGCAATATTCAAAACAACTGACCATTTGGATATAGTGTGAAATAATTCCTGGGCTATTATCACATTGTCACATATTTGCCTTCCAGGGACAAAGGCATTTTGGAATGGAGATATCAATTTGTGGAGGACGGATCAAATCCGATTAGCCAAGATTTTGGTAATAGTCTTGTAGATGACATTGCAAAGTAAAATTGGTCAAAATTTAGTATGTAGAATCTTTTGAAGATTGAGTAGCATCAGTATGTGGAAGCTTTTGAAGATTGAGTAATTTGTTCTCCCCTTCTTAATCTCTTCCTGGAGGTTACCAATCTGCTTCCTTCCCCAGTGTTGTGGAGTCGGCGGGATCTTTTTCAACTTAGTTTGGATGTCTGTATACTGCTCTACAGAGTTCCATTTGCTCTCGAACCAAACCCTAACCCCATGTCGAAAAACCTAACCCTAACCCTAACCCCATGTCAAAAAACCTAAACCTAACCCTAGGTCCTTATCGTGTCTGTGTCTGTGTGTGTGTGTGTGTGTGTGTGCCGTGTCTGTGTCACTGTCTGTGTGTGTGTGTCGTGTCTGTGTCAGTGTCACATGTGTTCTGTGAGAGAGAGAGAGAGAGAGAGAGAGAGAGAGAGAGTTAGGGTACCTAGAGCTCGAGGAGGAGGAGGGGGATGCCGGAGTAGCCGCGGTGGAGAGGCGGTCGATGGAGCGGGGGGGGGGGGCGGGGGAAATTTTTAGGTTTTGAATTTTTGACAGATGGGGAAAAACGAAACCGAGCCCTAATTAACCAAATTTTAGCGACGTTTAGCGACGACAAAAAAAGACGTCGCTAAATTAAACTTTAGCGACGTTAAGGACGTCGCTATATACGTCGCTAACTTAGACATATTAGCGACGTGTAGCGACCAAAATTGAACTTATAGCGACTAATCTTTTAAAAGCTGAATAAAAGTTGCTAAACATCGCTAAATGTCGCCAATTAGCGACATTTTTACATGGAGTCGCTAAATTAGCGACGTTTTTACTTGGAGTCGCTAATAAACGTCGCTAATCCCGCTTATTCTAGTAGTGCCGCACTAGTCTCGCCATTCCTTTATTATATAATAATTATTATTATTTGTTGTTGTTGTTTGTTGACTTGGACATGCAAACGGTCATGGGGTCGATTCTTACCTTTTGTTCTTGTTTGATGTAGGGGTAGGAATAAACCCTATCGACTATTCATGGGTCTTCGTCATATAGTTTTGCTGAGTTTTATTCCCTTGTGGTACTTGCTATTTGGGGGTTGATCCTATTAGTTTGGTATGGTCAAGTTCGATAGCTAAGCCTGAGGATTCACCGTCACCTTCACCGGATAGCCCGAACTCGGAATATTGTAGTACATTATAGTGAGTAGGTTATTCTTCATCTCTCATTCTATTATGTACATTTATTTTATGGCATTTAGCCAAGGGCAAGTGTTAGCCCTTGTTTTCAGAATTTTGTTCCCTCCATCCTTGGACGACGTAGTTGTATATTCTAGAACTGCAGCTAGTTGTACATTTACATATATTTTGTATATATGATCACCTGATGTATCATTCTGTTATATTTAGCTTTATTGGTCGTGTATCTATTTGTGTTTGGGGCGTCTTACCCACTATATATATAATTTACTAGCTCTTTACTGCTTTCTTGAGTTGGATGGATTGAGATAGGAATTGTCTAACCTTAGGAATCATCAGTGGCATGCTGAAGTTCTTCCACTCGTCTGTTCTACACAGTCGTGACCACGATACGATGTTCTGGTGTACTTTGTGTAGCATAGCTGGCCTAGTCCTTCTCCGTCTTCCCGTATTTTGGAACTGGAACGTGATAACTATCTTGGATGAAGAAGCTTTTGAAGGTGGTTGGACTAAAATATGAGTTGTACGTGTTGCTTTGTGATGGCGAGAGCACAATTCACCTTGGAAAGAATCATATGTTTTATAATAGGCCCAAGCACATAGCAATTAGATATCGTTGGATACGAAATCCGCTAGAGGCAAAGGACGCTAAACTTGAGAAAGTCCATACGAACAATAATGGAGCGAAAATGCTCACGAAGATTCTACTAAGGAGAAAGTTTGAGTTTTGTCAGAAGGTCGTCATAATGGCGAGTTCCTCCGCCTAGTCAGGAAGGGGGAGAATTATTGTGTTAAATGGGGTCAATATTATATGTGAAGAATATTTCAGAGTGCGACGAGCATCATCTATGTGTCGGAGAAGCTCAAAAAGTTGAAGGCAAGGAAGCAGAGTTCATTAGAGCTGACTCTGATAAGTATCCGAACAGTATCAACGACAACAGTATGCCGACGATCTATCGCTAGTAAACGGATGATATCAAGTGAATAAATTGTCCAGTAGGTTTTTTATATAAAAACATACTACGATTGGTATACCACCGTATGTCATCAGAATGCCGTCGGGCTTGCGCTGACCTGCATAGGTCATTTTTCAATTAGATTAGCAATAAATTTAGCTGGATAATCAAACTATGCTAAATTTCAGTATGTATTATCACGAGTCTGACCCATTGGTTTCTCTCTAGGTCTTGTCCTACATCAATTTGTTTCCTAAAATATCGGCAGTTGCCATGCATAAAACAAACATCTGTATTAATTGAGATGCATCCTAAGTTTGAGCAAGTTATGAACATCAAACATCATGTATTACATCCAATGGCGGACACCGGATACCGGATTACAATTCACTGGAGGCATAATCTTAAGAAGGTTCGGAGGACAATACCTCCAAAAAAAATTTGGTATAATAATATAATATTATACTAAATAGTATTATTTTTATACAAAAAAAATATTACATCTCACAATTGTAGCTAGATGTATATTGTTTCTACAAGTGCGTGATCAGATTAAAAAATTTCATAAAGTACTACTAGATGTATATTGTTTCTACAAGTCCAAATCTGATCATGTAGTTAGATGTATATAATTTCTATAAGTTAACATCTTTCAGAAAGTTCTACTAGATGTGTATTATTTCTATGTCCAAATTTGATCATGTAATATCTTGAAGTAGGTATACTTTCTATAAAAAAAAATCATCTATTAATTACTGTGGAATAGTACGCCGACGAAGCTCCGGCCACTCTTCTATGTGTTTGTGTTGGATGAGATTTTCAACCTATGTGAAGAATAATCCGGAATACAACGAACGATCCATCGAATTCCTCCCGATTTTTTTCAATATAAACAAAAAATTTAACTAGCAACATATGGAACAATGTGGAAACCATGCAATATTTGAGAGATTGTTTCCAAGAACTCCTATTAACCAGCAACATATGTCAAAGATCTGTCAACATAATTTTGAAATCGAGTAACATAATTTCAAATCCCAGACCCACAGATAGGGTAGCACGGGAGGAGAGAGAGGAGCAGCTGAAGAGCACGCTGGAGAGACCAATAGAGCGTCAGAGAGGAGGAGGAGAGAGAGTCGAACAGCCGAAGAGCACGTCAGAGAGAGGAGAACGTCGGAGAGGGGAGCACGGGAGGAGAGGCGAACGCTGGAAAGAGGGAGCGTCGGAGAGGGGGGGAGAGAGAGAGAGAGAGAGAGAGAGAGAGAGAGAGAGGAGGGGGGGGGGGGGTCGCGATCAAAATATAAATTTCAATCGGCCGTCTTTTCTTTAAACTAGGACACAATACTGGACGAAGGATCCACGACGTCCAGATCCGACGCCTAGTAAAGAATTAGCGTCGCAGAAGCGTTGTCAAGTTTATCTGCGTTGTTCCCTCGGTTGATCGCGCAAACTGGTGACGGCCGGACGACGAATAATTGTTTAATTCGTAATGGTGGTTGTTGGTCGTCCAGCCAGCGCTGAAACGTCGCTAACTGGCGACAGATGTGGGCCGTCGCCTACAAGTCGTCGCTAATTTTCTTTAGTAGTGAACATTTCTGCGTCGGAGAAGTTGGAAGCGTCGTAGACGATCGTTTATTTGGAAAACAGCAGCAGTTCCGCGCGTGTGCCATGAACATGTCAGAAGTTATACAGACGTGGATCTCACATGTGTGATGATGACCATATCACGATTGCAACAAGCAATGGCCTGTATATCTTTGCAAAGGAAAAAAAAACTAATCTATGTCATGTTGTACACCCATTTCATACAGTATTTCCGTTTATTAAAGCCCTAATGCCCCCTCAACATTTGCACACTTGTTGCAAAAGTTCGGTATAACCACTGTCTCCTATATTCCTTTTGCCCATTGTAAAATGAAAATATTTACAACAAGCAATCCCTGTATATATATATATATATATATATATATATATACTCACCAAAACTAGTCCATACTGCATTCATTCAGTAATACAATAGGGTCTTCCCTCCACCAACAGCTCGCCGGCCTCAAATTATCGGCACGATAGGGCGGGAATGGCTACAGGGAAAGAAGTCTCGGGTGGTTTGGAATGGCGGGTGACCGCTCCCGAAGGATCGACAGATGTGAGACTCGAGCCCGAGAACGGGCTAGTAAGTCGCCGGGCATGGCAATCGTTGGTATCGGTATCGGTCAGGTCTAGGGTTTTCGGTTTCGGGAAGGCGGTTCGGGACACGGGCGCCGACGACCCGCGGAAGGCCATCCACTGCGCCAAGGTCGGGGTTATTGACGTTAAACTTTGTGCAACTTTGTGCTCATCACACCTGGTCATGTGGTGGTCCTATTCTCAAGGGGTGTCCTATTCTAAAGGGGAAACCCTTGGCCTTCCATGCTTGTAGGCATGGTAGTTATGGTTTAGTAGGCTTATAAAAGCAAAGGCATACATGTAGAAATTTCTAACACCAAGCAAATAAAACTCTTCTATCACTTTGTGTGCTACTTTATCTTTCCGGCAATTTCTTTTACGTGGTTTGCAGCACAGAGACTAACAAGTGGTATCAGAGCCATGTCGTTTGATGCGGACGGGAATCCACTCACACCTCCATCAGTGTCGGCGTCGAGTCCAGCGAGCGGCTCGAGCGTGGCAGGCACCCTGGTAATCCCGAAGGTGTTTCAGGAGTCCGGCGGGACGCAGTATCCGCAACTCACGCGTGCAAACTACGATGAATGGGCCCTGGTGATGCAATGTATGCTGGAGGCAAGAGGTCTTTGGGTGGCGGTGCACACCGGGACGACTGAGCGGGAGCTGGATAGAAAAGTGATGGAGGCTCTCCTACGTTCTGTCCCGCCAGCGATGATCTCATCACTGGCGATCAAGGCGACGGCGCGGGAGGCATGGCAGTCTTTGAAGACGGTGCACGTCGGCAGCAATCGCGTCAAGAAAGAAAAGGTGCAGTCGCTGCGCAAACAGTACGAACAGCTCGCATTCCGGGACGGTGAGGGCGTGGACTCTTTCGCCATGCGTCTCACTACTCTGTCGAGCGCTCTCGCCGCACTCAGCGACACGATCTCCGAGGACAAGCTCGTCCTCAAGATGCTGGCGGCGGTTCCCAAGAAGTACAGCCAGATCGCACTGGCTATCGAGACCCTTTTGGATCTCGATGAACTCACCATTAAGGATCTAACGGGGAGGCTTAAAGCAGCGGAGATCAGGGACGAGATCGAGAGTGGCAACACCTCGGGCGGTAAGTTACTGCTTACAGAGGAGGAGTGGACTGCTCGCAAAAAACAGCAGAGAGGCGGCTCGTCCAGCAGGGGCGCCGGAAACGGTGGCCAGAAGAAGAAGTGGCGCATTCCGGAGAGGAACTCGGGAGCGCGCGATCCCAAGCCGAGCGGCGAAAGGAGCGGCTCCGGTGTAACTCGCGACAAAAAGTGCCGTTATTGCGGAAAACTGGGCCACTGGGCTCGTGAATGCAGCAAGAAGAAGAAGGACGAGGCCCTTTTCGCGCAGGTGGAGGAGGACGAACCGGCGCTTCTGATGGCGCAGGTGTGCACAATCGTCGAAATGCCCTACACCCACGCAGAGGCGACCGAGCAGGTGATGCTCAACGAGGAGTGCACCATGGTAAAGCTTGGGGAGCGGGAGGACACCGACAATGTGACATGGTACTGTGACACGGGAGGGTCTAACCATATGACGGGCGCGCGGGCAGTCTTCACCGCACTCGACACCGGCATGCGGGGCAGCGTCAAATTTGGCGATGGCTCCGTCGTGGACATCCAAGGCCGGGGCACGGTGGTGTTCACGGGCCAAGGAAGAGAACATCGAGCCCTCACCAACGTCTACTACATTCCCCGGTTGCGTAGCAACATTGTCAGCATCGGGCAATTGGACGAGACCGGCTGCTCCATGCTAATCGAGGATGGAATGCTTCGAATCCGCGACAAACAACGCCGCCTCCTTGTTAAGGTATCACGCGCTTCAAATCGTCTATATATCCTTCCATTGCGGATCGCACAGCCGGTATGCCTCGCGACACAGTGCTCGGACATGGCGTGGCGCTGGCATGCGCGCTACGGCCATCTACACTTTGACGCCCTTCGTCGCCTGAGCAGGAAAAAAATGGTGGACGGCCTTCCGCACATTGATCATGTCGATCAGTTGTGCGACAGTTGTCTGGCCGGGAAGCAGCGACGCACTTCATTTCCCCGGTACGCCAACTATCGCACCACCGACCCTCTCGACTTGGTGCACGCGGACTTGTGTGGTCCCATCTCACCGGCGACACCTGGCGGGAAGCGCTACTTCCTTCTCCTCGTCGACGACTACAGCAGGTTCATGTGGATCAAGCTGTTGAGATCCAAGGACGAGGCGAGCGAGGCGATCAAGCGCATTCAGGTTGCGGCAGAAGTCGAGTCGAAGTGCAAGCTTCATGTACTACGCACAGACCGTGGCGGCGAGTTCACGTCGAACGATTTCAACGACTACTGCGAGCGCCACGGCATCAAGCGTCACCTCACCGCGCCTTACTCGCCTCAGCAAAATGGCGTCGTCGAGCGCCGGAACCAGACTATAGTAGCTATGGCTCGAAGCTTGCTCAAGGCGAAGAGCATGCCGGCGGCATTCTGGGGCGAGGCGGTGACCACGGCGGTGTCCCTGCTAAACATGGCACCAACAACCGCAGTGAAGGGAAAGACGCCATATGAGGCGTGGCATGATAAGCGTCCCGATGTAAGTTTCTTACGTACTTTCGGTTGCATTGCTCATGTGAAGATGGTGCAGCCAAACTTGAAGAAACTTGACGATCGGAGCAAGCAAATGGTGTTTGTTGGCTACGAGGCGGGATCCAAGGCTTACAAGGCCTACGATCTAGTCGGTCGTCGCTTGTATGTCACCCGCGACATCATCTTTGACGAGGCGGGGAAGTGGGACTGGACGCACACCGACATCGACGCCAGCCTCGTCGGGATCGGCGAGGCATTCACTATTGAATTTCCCAACGAGCTCATTCCCGGCACGTCCATTTCGGTCGGGAACGGAGGTCCATCGCCAGAGGCTTTGGGCGCAGCCACACCCGCATCGACGCAAGCGTTGCCTCCACCAGAGCAGGCGGGAGCCGGTCACGTGTCCCCACCACCAGCCGTGATGCCTGCTCGCACAACCGCGACATCAGCCGCGACGAAGCCAGCGGTTTCGACGCCTGAGACGACGAGTACGGCTCCGATCCGATTTGTCTCACCGCCGTCAGGAGCGACGCCCGATCCGCCAAATGAACTGCCGCGTCGATACCGCTATCTGCAAGACATCTATGAAGTTGAGTCGGTGCACCACCACGACTCTGAGGACCTCCTCCTAGCAATGGATGACGAACCCTCTATTTTTTCAGAAGCGGAGCAACACGAGTGCTGGCGCCGAGCGATGCTGGATGAACTCGCATCCATTGAGGAGAACGATACCTGGCGGCTCGTGGACCTGCCAGCCGGTCACCGCCCTATTGGACTCAAATGGGTCTACAAGGCGAAGAAGGATGAGCACGGCGTCGTCATCAAGCACAAAGCCCGGCTCGTCGTGAAGGGGTAGGTGCAGAGGCACGGGATCGACTACGATGAGGTTTTTACGCCAGTAGCTAGACTTGAGTCCGTCAGGTTGTTACTGGCGTTTGCCGGTCATGCAGGTTGGGTTGTCCATCACATGGATGTGAAAACGGCATTCTTGAACGGGGAGCTCGACGAAGAGGTCTACGTCATGCAGCCACCCGGTTTTGCAGCCGCCGGCGAGGAGCAGAAAGTTTTTCGCCTACACAAGGCACTCTACGACCTGAAGCAAGCACCGAGG
Organism: Iris macrosiphon; assembly: GCA_036927795.1. Taxonomy (NCBI): domain Eukaryota; kingdom Viridiplantae; phylum Streptophyta; class Magnoliopsida; order Asparagales; family Iridaceae; genus Iris; species Iris macrosiphon. The sequence goes on along the minus strand of JAYESA010000006.1, from coordinate 37,781,159 downwards.
GCCTGGAACGCGAAGCTGGACAAGTGCATGTGCACACTCAGATTCAGCCGGAGTCCCTCGGAGCATGCCATCTACGTGCGTGGCCATGGCGAGGCAAGGCTGCTCGTGGGTGTCTACGTCGACGACCTCATCATCACGGGAAACAATGCGAGCGAGATCGACAAGTTCAAGCGCGAGATGAGTAGCTCATTTAAGATGAGCGATCTCGGCCTGCTTTCCTTCTACCTTGGCATCAATGTACAGCAGAACGCAGACGGTATCACAGTGAACCAGTCTGCGTACGCAGCCAAGATACTGGAGAAGAGTGGCATGGGCGACTGCAACCCTTGCTATGTACCTATGGAGCCACGTTTGAAGTTCAGCAAGGATAGTGCTGCACCGCCGGCAGATGCCACGGAGTACCGGAGCATAGTAGGAAGCTTGCGATACCTCGTGCACACCCGGCCGGACTTGTCATTCGTAGTCGGGTATGTGAGCCGCTTCATGGAGAAGCCAACGACTAAGCACATAGCGGCGGTCAAACACATACTCCGGTACGTTGCTAGTACGCGGGGTTACGGCTGCCGCTACGAACGAGGAACAGAGGAGCCCCGACTGGTCGGCTACTGCGACAGCGACATGGCCGGGGACGTTGACGACCGCAAGAGCACAACAGGCGTACTATTCTTCCTCGGCAACAGTGCTATCAGTTGGTAATCACAGAAGCAGAAGGTGGTGGCACTATCATCCTGCGAAGCCGAGTATGTCGCAGCAACCACTGCCGCCTGCCAAGGCATCTGGCTCGCACGGCTGCTGGCGGACATGAAGGGCGACGATATCAGATGTGTAAAACTGCGCATCGACAACAAATCAGCAATCTCCCTCAGCAAAAATCCGGTGTTTCATGATCGCAGCAAACACATCCAGACAAGGTACCACTTCATTCGTGACTGCATCAAGGACGGGACAGCTGAGGTAGAGTATGTCCGAACAGATGAGCAGCATGCCGACATACTAACCAATGCCCTGGGCCGGGTCAGGTTCTAGGAGCTTCGCTCCAAGATCGGGATGATCGTCATCAAGTAATCGCAAAAGTTTAGGGAGCGATTATTGACGTTAAACTTTGTGCAACTTTGTGCTCATCACACCTGGTCATGTGGTGGTCCTATTCTCAAGGGGTGTCCTATTCTAAAGGGGAAACCCTTGGCCTTCCATGCTTGTAGGCATGGTAGTTATGGTTTAGTAGGCTTATAAAAGCAAAGGCATACATGTAGAAATTTCTAACACCAAGCAAATAAAACTCTTCTATCACTTTGTGTGCTACTTTATCTTTCCGGCAATTTCTTTTACGTGGTTTGCAGCACAGAGACTAACAGGGGTCGCACTGGCTCTGGTGTCACTCTTGTACTACGTCCGGCCCTTGTACGACGGCGTCGGAGGCGCCGCCATGTGGGCAGTCATGACAGTTGTCGTGGTCTGCGAATTCACAGTTGGTAAGCACTAGAACATGAGTATATTTGATGCATAACACGTTGCTTAACTTTAAAAACCACGTTACAAGTTCAAATTGTGCACTACGTATGCCTATAGATCTCAATACAAATATACAGCAAATTAGCCACCGAATTTCTGCTGTCGCTATATAGCTGTAATAGCGACGGAACAAAGAGCCGCTGTTTATATATGTATGATCCATATCAAATATTCTGTTGCTAGTTAGCGGCAACATGCATGCGCACTTGGGCGTAATATGCATGGTTAAAGCAACTTTATTTGGTGATATTATAAACTAACAATAACAATATAGACGTCACTTGGATGGGCTCAGGGGGATTCTTGTACAAAGGAGTCAATAGAGCCATAGCCACATTCACCGCAGGCGTGCTCGCCATCGGCGTCCATTGGGTTGCTAGCAGACCAGGAGATGCGGTGGAGCTCATAATTTGCAGCGCTTCCGTCTTCATTCTAGGTACGAGAAAGTTTACACGGATATGCTACTTTACTGTACGGCTAATCTATTATTCTATTTCGTTATTTAGTTTTACTGTTTGAGGATATCGGAAAATTTATGTTTAGATTTTCATGTTAACAAGGTTTAAGTCTCGACTTTACGGTTGGCTTGACTAAACGTTCAGAATGGAGATTTAAACGTAAATTCAAAATGAAAATACGAGAGGATTCTGTGACTTGGATTATTTATTTTTGTATGGTGGGAATTAATTGTGTGGCCTTTGTTATTTAGTTTTGTCGTGACCAAACGTTTTATAACGTTTGTGACACTGTTTTTGCTTTTTTCCTGATCTCGGTAGCCACACAAACCCTCCATGCGACAATTTCGATGGGGATGAAATTTATCGACATCATATATATACAGTAAAATGTCTCTTGTCCCGGTCGAGTTGTTGAATGCTTGAAACCTCTCGAGACTCTCGAATGGTTGTGCGGCTGCTGAGATCAGGAAAGAAGCAAACAACGGTATCATAAGTCTCATTTTCGATTGGTAATGAATAAACAAAATATCTAATTCACACAATTCTTACATATTTTCGCTTAATTTTTTGGTCTCGTTCGATATTTAAAATTTGCATTTATGTCTCCAATTTGGACTATGGTTCCAAATCAACCATTGGAACAAAGATCCAAACTCCATTTTAGACGATATGGTAAAGAATATTTAGACTTTGGGTCTCATACAAGTTTCATAATTAGTGTTTGGGTCTACATATATACTTAAGCAGTATTTGAACCTCAAAAGTGTCACTAATGTCTCAAAAGTGTCACCAAAAATATTACCAAAAGTGTCACTAATTATTATTTTTGATACTTTTGAGACACAAATACTAGTTATGTATATATGGAGACCCAAACAATAATTATGAAACTTATATAAGATCCAAAGTATAAATATCCCATATGAAAAGCTTAAACACAAATCTTTCATATTATACGAAACCCTGTAACTAATCATCCTTATTATTTTGATAGCTAAAAAAAAAGGGACCAGCTGAGCATGTATATTTTACAGCGTCTGCTGCAACCTTCTCCCGATTCCTGCCGATAATCAAGTCCCGGTTCGACTACGGGATAACCATATTCATCCTCACCTTTGTCTTGGCCGCGGTCTCCGGCTATCGCGTCGATGAGCTCATCGAGCTGGCGGAGCAACTACTGTCCACCGTTGCGATCCGGATCGCCATCTGCTTCCTAGTAGTCATCCTGGTCTTCCCGGTCTGGGCAGGGGGCGACCTCCACCTCCTCACCATCCGCAACATGGACAAGTTGGCCGACTCTTTAGAAGGTATATATGAGCATTATGTATATATATATATATAAATTGCGCAATGAATGAATGAATGAATCGATGATTGACACCCTTTGCCACAGGTTGTGTCGATGACTACTTCAACGAGGATCAGGCTACAGATGGAAAGGAATTAGAATCGACGTCTCAGAAATCGCAAGGCTACAAATGTGTTCTTAACTCCAAGGCGTCCGAAGATTCTCTGGTACGTACTTAGACAGACAGCACGTAACAGAGTTGAGTTAGTAAGATGAGTAATGCCATTCATCCCTTCAAACTGTTCTTTCAAATTATTCCGCCTCATGTATGAGCAGATCTGACGTTTTAAAGAGCATTATATGGTATCTAACATGACAATCAGTATTGTCCGAACCGGACCAAACCGACGGTTGGACCCGGTCTGACCGGATTTTGCCAAAAAAATCGGTCCGGTCTGACTTGAACCGAAATTTTTTTTTTTCTTTTAATAATCGACAGTTTTTTTTCAGAACCACGATTTAACCGGTGAACCGTTCGAACCAAACACAATTGAACCGGCCGATTCAGGTTTATATATATATATATATATATATATATATATATATATATATATATAAACTTCAAAAAAGTTTATCATATGAGATTTGGACCGTTTGTTTCTTGGTTTTGGTTTTGAGAGACCTTATAGTTGTAAAACCAAACCAAACATACTCAGAACCAAGCTAAACCAATCCAAAAAGTAAATGTGGATATCTTACGGATCTCAAATTATTTGGCTCTCGTAAAGGACTTATTTGAACCCCGGTTGACTGGTTAATTCGTACCAAAATCATCGGTCCGGTTTTTAAAACATTGATGGCAGCTGACACATTAACCATCTTGTCTGCTACCACATAAGGAATGATTGTTTGGAGAAACACTTTGGAGGGAGGGAGGGAGGGAGAGAGAGAGAGAGAGAGGGATGAATAGCATTATTCTTGTAGGATTTTCTCGTTTGTCAAGGATTTGTTAACCTTGACATGTTACAAAATTTGTCCCCTCAGGCCAACCTGGCAAGATGGGAACCAGCGCACGGCCAGTTCGGCTTCCGGCACCCCTACAGCCAGTACACCAGAATAGGGGCGGCGATGAGGTACTGCGCTTACTGCATCGAAGCCCTCCAGGGATGCATCAAAGTACGCTAGGACATGCCAAAATATACTCTGTAAAGTTTGTGGTCTCGTACCTAAATCTAGCGATGCGTTACAGGTACCGGCGTCCCTGAAAGAACACCTGAGTGATGCCTGCAAAAGAGTAAGTCCGCAGTGCTCCAAAGTTCTCAAGGACTGCGGGAGCTCTATCAAGTCGACGCAACGGTCTCGGAACGTAGATTTCCTCCTCTCTGGGATAGAGGGCGCAGTGCAAGAGCTACAGGACGCTCTGAAGCAGCCGTCGGCTGGTGCTGTTCCATTCGCGGAGGCGCTGCCGGCCGTCGCGATCGCGTCGCTGCTGATCGAGATCGCCGCGAGGGCCGGCGGCGTCGTGAGCGCCGTGGACGAGCTCGCGGCCCTCGGTGACTTCAAGGCTGACGGAACTGAGCCTGGAAGAGGCGAGCCGAGTACTGAAGAAATCGACGGCCTCGAGCAGGTTTAGTGTGCAGTGAGGTTTGTTGTTGTTGGAAAGGAGAGAACTAGGCAATGTAAAGACAATGAAGTGTTTGTGCGCTAAAATAACTATGATTACTCCTTTTCGGAGTAAAGATATAATAGAACCATACTGGTATACATCTCTACCATTTGTATACCACGACTTTAAAAAATAAGCGGTCTAAGTTATACTTAGTAAATGCACGTGCAACATATATTTTCTTGTATTGTTAAAAATATATATATAGCAAATTTTAATTTATAAATATTTAATTTATTTTTAACAATACTAGAAAATATATGTTACACGTGCATTTATATATATATATATATATATATATATATATATCAAATTTTAATTTATAAATAGTATTGTTAAAAATACTATAAATGCACGTGCAACATATATTTTCTAGTATTGTTAAAAATAGATTAACTATTTATAAATTAAAATTTGTTGCACGTGCATTTATAGTATTTTTAACAATACTATTTATAAATTAAAATTATATATATATATATATATATATATATACACAACATTCGTACTACCAGAAAAGTGTCGCTAACCGGATATATCTTTGTAAAAATGTGGATATATGTTTAGATATAAAAAAATTAGTTTAAATTAGTTTAAATATATTTTAATTTGAATTTGTTATATATATCTTTATATATATTTGAATATATGTTTAGGTAATTATAATAATTTTAGGATATTTCTACATAAGAAAAAACACGTAGACGGGTAGTTAGAATTTTTAATTTTTAATTATTAATAATTATTGATTACGTGAATAAAAGAGCGGGTTAGGGACGGATGATGAGAAAGAAGTTAGTTTTAGATTTTTTTTTAATCTTATATTAGTTTTTTTTTTTTTTTGTTAATTAAATTGGTTGAGTATTTATTAACGGTTTGGACGGATAGAAGTTGGTTTAAGATTTTATTTATCTTCCGTAAGTAATTTTTTTAAAATCTATTTGGTTGAGTATTACTTACGGCTTAAACGACTCACCAAAAATTAATTTTAATCGTAATGAGCAAGAAAAAAGATATATCATAACTAATAGCTTAACTATCTGATATTATCTAACTACCTACGCATATATCTATAACAAATTCTAATTAAAATATAAATATATTTAAAAAATTAATTAAAAAAAAATATATATATATATATATATATATATATATATATATATATATATATATATATAACAAATTTTAATTTAAATATATTCAAACTATTTTTTAACAATATCAGAAAAAAAAATTATTTTACATGCAACTCACATAAATTTACTAGTAGTTATAAATAAACATAAGTGTAGATAGTAGATGGGTCTAGGTATAGAAGCTTTGAGCGAAAGCGGTTTGACATTATATCTTCAATGCACAATTGAATCTGATTTTTCCTACCATTTTGAAACATGGCTGTTGTAGCATCCTATAAGAGGATATTCTTTCAATTCCACTCCACAATAGAACTCCCACCTTAGATGGAGAAGAGGAGAGGAATAAGACTGCTTTGGAGGCAAATACAAGGATTAGGGTTACATCCATATTACGATGTACATGCCACACACAAAAAAAAAATCTGATATTATTAAAAGAATAGATAAAATTTTAAATTATATTAAAATACTTTAAATAAGATTTGAATATATTTAAATTAAAATTTGCTATAGATATGTTTGTAAGCTTTGGATATAT